>CM053026.1:471453692-472148692 GCA_028564925.1 Lithobates sylvaticus | reverse complement strand
CTGCTGTCTACAAGACCCAGCTGCCATTTTGATAGCTGGAAAAATTGCTGCTAAAAGAGAAATATGGGAATGCAAAAAAATAAATAAACATTTATACTCACCTAGGTGGATGCAGCATCTGTCCCCCGCCAGCTTGAAGACCAAGCGAAAAATGAGCTATCACGTGACCGCTGATCACTTGGTTCTCAGTATTCAGTGAGCAGACAGCCGGTGACTGTCAGTCAGTGGCTCTCTGCTCTGCCCAACCAGCAACCATTGGAGCATTGGGCTGTGGAGGGGACAGGAGTGACTAGCTCAGTCTCCCAGCAGTGTGCTGAGAGGCTAAGCCAGTTGCTGATTCAGGCATCTGGGTGGATCCTGACAATAAATTCAGGATCTATTCAGAGTCTGGACTAGCTCGGTGACATCAGACGACTGTGGGCTTTGGTGACAGTGTTCACCAGGACAAATACCTTGCTAAGGACACATGGAACAGTAAAATTCTTACAGGGCTTCTAACCCCTTACCACTCTATCTAAAATAGAATAAAAGTTTTGACTTTAGACACGTTTTATGGTAAATATTCACTTTGCAAAGTGACAATTGTCTACTCCGTTAGTAAATTAACCCCACAGTAAAAAATAAATAAAAATCTTATTGGCAGCTGGATTTATTTATTAACTGCTTGAAAATACTCCTTTCCTCTCTTCTATAAATATATATATATTATCTATAAATAGGTAGAGAGCATAACTTCTATGAATTCATAGACAGCATAACTTATGTTAATCTTTAAATAAAGAATTTGCATTATATGCTTTTATGTGCTGCCAAACATCTGCATATTGAACACGACACAACAGCACCCTATGCACCATGATTTACTGAGGTAAACCACTGACACAAGTTATAACAACCAGTTATAACAACCAATGGTGTTAGTAAGTCATTTTTGATTATGTCAAGTGTGACCCTGGAGGACAGTGCCAATCATTTATATAGATATATACATCTAATTTGGGGGCTAATGTAAAAAAAAAAAAAAAGAAATTCTTTTGTGAAAGGCTTGTTGCTTACAAGGTCCAGTGGACTACAAATACAATGTAAATTATTTAACTCAGTGGCTACCTCTTATAAGGGGGCTTGGTCTGAAGCTGCAATCAGACTACTTTTGTGCTGTCTCTTTAGATAACTTATAGTGTTCTAAGAATTCATGGTCTTTTATTTGTAAAACATCAAGTGTATTCATGTACAAAACAGAATATAGCAACAAGGAATACCTTTGATGAAATATTCTCTTTTTAGCCCTTTATAACTATTTTAGCCCTATAATGCTGACAAAACTCATTTACCATCATTAACAATAAATTATACAAATAAATAAATCCACACATTTCTACAATATAAGCAAATATAACAAGAAAAAGGATTTGCCTTTTGTCATGCAATTTGTGAATGCTTCCCTGATTCTGCTTTTGATACTGTACTGTTCAGGAGCTATTAATACATTTGGGATAGTAGGTATATAGAAAACATGCACTGGGTGGTAAGGCCTATCCATGACACCAAACTAAAACTAGACGAGGGTGCGCTTCCCTACGCACCAAAAGGTCACTTATCTAAAACATAACCTTTATTATAATCATAAACGGTATGCATATGACCATAACAAAATAAACTGGTATGAAAATCGTTCGCCCTCCTACTATTCCACACCACCACTGCGCACAAAGAAAAATTAATTAAAACACCTATGTGTATAAAAATAAACTAAGCAGCTACTTAAATAGATAAATAATGTAAAGTGATTTTAAATGAATAAAACAGCAGCGCTAATAATAACAGGGTCTGTGAATAAACTAAATATTTAACCTGTGTAGACAATACTGAAAAATAATCACCCCAATGTAAGCCCCAATGATTAAGTCACTTCGGCGAAACATGTCTGGGTATGGTTACATGGCAACTGTGAGGAGCATTTAACATTCAACGTTCCAGTTACTGGGTGTGCTGTGCCGTGTGAAGTGAAGTGAAGTGAAAGAGAAAGGAGACAGTGTGGAGGGTGAGACATATTGGTATTAACGCGGGGTCCGCCGAGACCATAATATATCGGGTCACCACTGCTGGGTCCTTGTTTCCTGTTGAAAAGATTATGCTGAAGTGCCTTATTTTTATATGAAGGATGTGAGTACAATGGTTGAGGAATTTTGTGTGCTGTTGAAATAAATGGTTTACTCTACTTCACTATTGGAAGGATCTCTTTTTTCCTTGTATGTGGAGTGCAACTATCTAACATTCTGTCTGGATCCATCTGTGACCCATGTGGAGCTATTAAGCGAGTTGGCCGAGCATGAGAGTGCAAGGTATATACTGCTGGTGAGTGCGTTTCCTTAGGGTGCGGTAGCACGGAACACAGGTGGTATGGTGGAAGATATTTTTTCAAGTCACTTCAAGAACTTTCTTTAAAGACACTTCAAAACTTTATTTGCTTCAGGATTTTTCATTCACTTTTCTGTCACTTTTTGAAACATTATCACTACAAGTAACAGTTTATGGACTTTTGTTTGGATTTGTTTTCCTTATTTGGACACCTGCAAGAAATATATAATCACACTTCACTTTAATTTTTTACTTTATGTATATAGGTGATTAATTGTGTTGTTGTTTTTTTAGCACTGTTTATACAGGGTGATTATTTTTCAGTATTGTCTACACAGGTTAAATATTTAGTTTATTCACAGACACTGTGATTATTAGCGCTGCTGTTTTATTCATTTAAAATCACTTTACAAATGACCATAACAGTTATCAAAACAGTTGAGGTCAATGCCACTATATATGAACCAAAGTTCTATCTCTACGTGGTAATATTTACATCTACAAAGTTAATTGGTGAAACTGCTACTCAGAAACATACTTAGACAGTGAAAAAGAAAATGGATTGATGGGAGGGGAGGAGAGAGAAAAACAAAAAAAGGGGGGGGAAGGGAAAAGGTGCTGTAAGGAGACCACTCCTCGCCAAACCATAGCAGGGCCTCAGGAAGGAAGACCCGTTGTGGATGAGGATTATTAGGGGTCTCCATCAGAGCTTGATATTCATTGGTGTAGAGAAATTAATTCCAATAAAACCATTTCAGTTGGAATTTTTCAAGAGAGTTCCTTTCAGTCGCTATAAGGTCTTCCATGTCATAGATATTAATGTTTGCCACCCATTTTGCAATGAAAGGAGGTTGCTGTTTCCAGCAGTCTGCGCGCTGCATTGACTAGGAGAGGCAGAATTGAGTGGCGGTATGACTTTCTTGGGAAGATATGCTGATGCAACAGAAAAAAAGCCAGGTCCAGGGGAACAGCATGGTCTGTAAATTTATTGGTGATATATTGTACTTCTGACCAGAACAGGATAGTTTGTCACAGGACTAGAATAGGATATCTCCTACCTCTTTGCCACTTCTCCAACACATCTCTAAGCACTATGGGAACATTTTATGTATTCTAAATGGGGTGTAGTACCACCTCATAAGTGCATTAAAGTCTGATTCTTGGTTCTTAGAACGTATCAAGGATTTGTAGGTAAACAAGAGTATTCTATCAAATTGTTTCTGTGAAAAGGAAAGATGGAGATTGTGTTCCCACTAATATACGGTCTTTTGGAGGTAGTGGAGGGCCTGATGAGCATGTTATAGGTCAGTGACAGTACATGGCAGAGATGGGTTAGAAAGTCACGCAAACCTTCAAACTATGCAAGATCAGGTGAAAAAGCAGATGCCGGGGGAGAGAAGAAAGCAAGTGCGTCAGTTGGGACTTGTTCTAAAAACTTGCAAAACGCAAAAGTTAAAGGTGATCCACGGTAAGGGTTATTGTGTGGCCACCTTCAAGCAGTTATAAAGTGGCGAGTCCTAAAAGTCTTGATTTAAAAGGTCTCTGAACTATAGGTTTTGTAATCTCAGGTGAAAGGCAGGGTTGTCAAAGACCCTCCTGCATACATTCCACAATAGTAGGACAGGATTTGAGAGAATGTGGAAAGGCTGTTAAACACCACGGAAGTGCCGATATTGTAACTACGGACCAAGATATGTGTGTGAGCTGCTCAGGCTGTATGGGAATGAAGCCCTGGGCCCACCGCGGTGAGTGCTGTCGGGAAAGAGAGCTTGTCTATGCTCCAGCCAATGGTAGAGAGTGATAGGTGCCCGAGAGCCGCACATCAAATCAAAGCCTGCTGTGTGATAATGAATGGCAGTCTCACCCACTGCTTGAGATTACCATGTTTATACCAGTCAACATTTTTGCATTGGTCCTCCGTGTCAGTACCCAGTTTTCTATGGCTTTTGTTTGATAATCCCTTGTCTGTTTGCCATGAAAATGGCAAGAATTGATTGTAAAGATTTATACCCCCCTCCTTAGCCTTCAATGGGGCAATTCACAATATCTAGGTTTAGCAAATGCCTCCAGACATTTTAACTCATCTCTAGTAATGTTCATTCACTACAAATGGATGAAACAAATGGCTCCTTATGGTGTAAGCTACACAAGCAGCATGTAGCATGGCAGCATGTAGCCGCAATTAATTGCTCCCAGATGAATGAGCAATCATGCAACATTAACCACTTAAGGACTGGGCCTCTTTCTGAGATTTGATGTTTACAAGCTAAAAACATTTTTTTTGCTAGAAAATGACTAACAACCCATCAAACATTATACATTTTTTATCTAACACCCTAGAGAATAAAATGGCGGTCATTGCAATACTTTCTGTCACATCGAGATTTGCGCAGCGGTCTTACAAGTGCACTTTTTTGGAAAAAATACACAGTAAAGTTAGCCCAATTTTTTTTATATAGTGAAAGATAATGTTACGCCAAGTAAATTGATACCCAACATGTCACGCTTCCAAATTGCGCCCGCTCGTAGAATGGCGACAAACGTTTACCCTTAAAATTCTCCATAGGCAACGTTTAAAAAATTCTACAGGTTGCATGTTTTGAGTTACAGAGGAGATCTAGGGCTATAATTATTGCTTTCATACTACTGATCACGGTGATACCTCACATGTGTGGTTTGAACACCGTTTTCATATGTGGGCGCTGCTCACATATGCGTTTGGTTCTGCACTTGAGCTCGGCGGGATGGGGCGCGTTTAAGAAAGAAAAAAATTCTTATTTATTTTACCTTTTATTTTTACACTGTTCTTTTAAAAAAAAAAATGTGTCACTTTTATTCCTATTACAATGTAAACATCCCTTGTAATAGAAAAAAAAAGCATGAAAAGACCTCAAATTTACACTAAAATGCAATAAAACATTTTTTTTTTTAAAAGTTGCTTTAAGAGCTATGGGCGGAAGTGACATTTGGATGCCACTTTCGCTCTGCAATGGTATGGAGACAGGTGGGGGCCATCTTCCCTACACTCATCTCCATACCAAACCAGGGAGAGGACCGGATCACCTCCTTCGCTACCGATGGCTCCGGAAAGCAGCAGAGGGCACCGGAGAGCGGGGGGGCCCTCTCCCACCGCCGATAAAAGTGATCTCGCATTGAATCCACCACAGAGACCACTACTATCGGAAACCGGAAAAAAGAGGATATCGGGGTTATGGCAGCTAGCTACTGCCATAACAAAAATATCCCTCTTCAAAATGCCGACATATATCGGCGTGAGACGGTCCGGAAGTGGTTAATCAATACATCAGCTTATACTATTGAGAATCATTTGTTTATTTCTGTTTAGCATTTCTTCTCTACTCTCTAGCAATTAATCTCTAGTAATTTCAGTAAATTAAAAACTGCTAAAAACTGATTATCTAGCTAGTTCAAATCCTAACAACAAGTGATAAAGCCCTATTTGCAAGTGCTGAGTGGCTACAATAATTATTGTTCAAAAGCATCACTTCCCAATAAGGATCATTATTAAAGAGGGGTATTATATTTTCCCAATTACCTCAGTTACCACAATGCACAGTGACACATAAACCACAGTGCTTTGCATTGCAATGCCATTACATTTCAATGGCACCCCAACACACATTTCCAATGCACCACAACAGACCTCTATTTTGGCATACCACAATGCACAGATGTGCACCATCTGTGTGTTGTGTGCTGGAAATAAAATTTAAAGCTGTGTTACAAGGTTAATTTCAGTGCATTAGCAGCTCATTCAAAGTAAATGGGTTGCCATACTGCAAGGCATGTTAACGTGCAACATAATGCTTGTTAACATAAGTGTAGTAGTGCACTACAAAGGCTATTTTTGGGCTATTTAAACTGGGCCAGTGCTCAGGGTGAGTGCTGCTTTGTCTTCAGCCTCATGTGTATCATGTGAACCTGTGATTCTGTATCCTAATTTCAGTTGCTGACCCATTTTGATTTGACCACTCTCTGAACTCGGCTTGTCACCTGACCTCTGCTTCTGTCTGCTCCATTCACTGATCAGTTCCAGACCTGGCTTGTTTCCTGACCACACTCCTGCCTGTGTCCTTTACCAGATCTATCCTGTCCACCCTGTCTGTATATGACACAGCCTGCCTGACTCTGCTTCTCTGCCTGCTGTTACCAGTATCTGCCTACCTCCCTGCTGTCCTGGCAGACCTACAGTCTGCTACCAGCAGCCGTTTTAGCTGCCCGCTGTCACCAACACCAGCGTGCCTCAGTCTTGACATATTTGGTATCTATTTGCACGATGCAACCCCATCTTTTATATTTTACAGAAAAATATTGCGCAGCATAAAAAAATTTCAACTGTCGACATTTTTTCTCCGGGGTCTTTGCTTTTCGAAAATATATACTTTTTGGGGTGCTTTACAGTAGTTTCTAGCAAAAAAAATGAATTATTCACCATGCGTGCAAAAAAGGAAAAACAAGAAAAATCCCCAGTAGTAGTTAAGAATGTGTCAGGGAAAAGTCTATGCCAATTTTTTTTTTTTGGTGAATATATCTCTATTTGATTAATATTGAAGTGTTGATGTTGCAGAATGTTAATACCCATTGCTAAAGTGTAACTATGCAAAAGTGTACCTAAAAGAGATCAAGGGGACAAAAGGATTGTGGATGCTGAGCTTGAGGGGTCCACAGTCTCTCCGCCCCACACAGACAAACCTAGAGATTCAATAACAACTGTATTTACACTTCAGAGCTTCTTCTGTGACATGCGTATAATGGGTCAAACTGAGACAGTATAAAATAACAACACAATGTGGAAACCAGCACACAGAAACTTCTGTACACTTGGTCCCCTGGGGGATTCCACATGGTTTTAATTTTTTATTAAGCATAACGTAATAATGCTGTAATTTGTGCAAGCAAGAGAGGCTACCAAGTCAACATACATACATAATACATTGTGTGGATATTCACTTCAATTACCCAATCATGTGAAAAGGAATCTCCAGTTACTTATTTCCTTTTCACATGAACGAATAATTAAAGTCAAATTTACACAATTTATTATGTGAAGACGCTCAACTTGTTTAGTAACTCAGCCTCATCAATGATGGTTGAGGCCCAGTTGTAACTAAAATCAACAGTAAAATATTACTGCTTCTATAGGATCTAGCAGAACAGTAACTTTTTACACAGATGAAATCAATATAACAGAACACCCCATGATAGGTATGAATGCTTAATTACTGTATTATCCAATCAGCAGTAACACCTGACCAACAATTCTTATTAAAATTAAACAAGTCCTAGAGGTCCTACTCAACTATGAAGTTGTCATAAAAACAAAACACATTCATCAAATCAGTGTAAAATGTGATCTGGTTTCAAATCAAATAAGCTCTCTATATTGTCTAAAATTACATATTAGATTAGGTGAATAAAAATAACTTTTTCTAGTATATAATGTAAGATTGTAGGGTAAATACATTTTGTTGGGTCACATTTACTAAAGCCATACTTGCAGTATGCATAAAGACTAACTTCACTCCACTTGGAAATTTACAACCCATCCATTTCCTTTGTGATACTTACCGAATTAATGATCCCTCCTAAAGCTTTAAATCCACCATCAACAGCAAACACGTGTTCTTGGGAGTCAGCAATTTTTACCAGCTTGAGGAAATAAATGAAAAGCGTTTGTCAAAATGTCTTTAACAACATTTTCTTACTAGTTTAAAGCAATGCTGGTAGATGCACACGTTTATGTTGCAATTATAATAAAAATAAAGTCTAAATATGGCTACATTGTTTATATGATAAAGTTTAGCACAGTTTTAAGTTCAGTAAATTAAAAAGTCCAAAACCATGGCCTATTGACAATGAATAAATGGAAGCTTTCTTCACACTGACATATGCTTTATCATGCCATTATGCAGTCCAGCTGTGTCACATTTTGCTGCTGTTCAAAACAACACACTACAGTTCAACCATGATTTGCAACAAGGTAGAATGTCTATGGTGAGCAGATGCTGCTGCATTTTTATTTATTTTTATTATTTGAGCTGCCCTGTGATCCTCTGTATTTATACCAGTTGTGAAATGCAAAACGTGAATTTCATTGGTGATCATCATAGCACACAATTATAACTACCCAGTAACTATTTACAAATAGCATGCTAATTAATTACAGTAACCAAATATTATTGCAGTCAACTTAGATAAAGTGAAAAAAATGTTTTTCTTTTCATTGGTTTTGAATAGAACATGGACGTGGTAGAATCCTTGTCAGGTTTTTATTGCTGTTCGTGTCCTTGCAGTGGAGAATCTCCCATATTGTTCCTTCTACTGACTATTGTAAAAGGGATCAGAAATCAAACATTTTCACAGGAACAAGAGGTGAGGAAAAATCTTCCAATGTGTAATCCTGTTTTGGTGACAACTGTCTAAGGTTGGGAGTGTATGCCTTCCCTTTGAAGAGATCTCGCCAGACCCCTTTCACACAAAGGGTCCAATCAGGTCCACCTGTCAGTTTTTCAGGCAGACCTGATCAGACCCTCCATTTACCTCTATGGACCGGTGGGTGTTAACAGACTTGTGACCGTTTACACCTGCCGACCTCCAATCTGATCTGTTCCTCTAAAAAGAAACAAAGAATGGGGGTTCCAAACCCGTTCATCTAGGTGGATCAGATTGAAGGGCAGTTGGGTGTAAATGGACAGCAGAGTTTGTGTACACCTGGCCGCCCATAGAGCAGAGTGGGCTCAGCCTGTGTCGCAGAAACGGAGCAGACATGGATCTGTCATCTGCCTTTTCTGCTCAGATCAGCAGGTGAACAGTGGACAGATCACCTGCTGATCAAAATGTAGTCCGCCCCATGAGAAAGGAGGCCTTTTGCTTGTCGACGTGTTTCTGGTTACAGGAAGTAAGGGACATGGGCAGAAAAAAACCTGACAGATCTTAATCATTCCCTACTCTATGTAGAACTAGAAAATAAGTTTTGTCTTTGCATACACTTTTAAATATAAGTAAACTTCAAAAGGTTACCTTGTCCCCTGTAGACAGAGAGAAGTGGCGGCACTTCCAGCATTGAAACTCCATATTTATTGAAAAATTATTAAAACCATGGACACAACATGTACAAACACAGCTCTAGGAGCAATAGCAGATGCATTTAACACCACTGTGCTTAATCATTGCTTCACCCACCCCTTGGGGGGGGGGGGGGGGGGGTGGAACATGAGCACGCATGCCAGGACCCGAAAGATGTCCCATGTCCTCCAAGGTATTTCTCTGTACTACTGAAAACAATATCCAGGCTCATGTTGCCTGAATTGTTTAGGAACAAAAAGTGCCTTAAAGGCCACACCAAAAACTTTTTACTATCTGTACTCCATTCCCTATTTTACTGGCTGTTCCCCTCAGCATCCGTAAGTCCATTGGGCCTATTATATTTAACTATGATGAGGATGACCTGGAAAGAAGAATAAGTCCAAAGGGGTAGGAAGTTGGACAAATGGACCAAGAAGAACTTGTCCATAATAGAGTATTGGTGATATAACGGAAGTAGAACTTGGGAGTGTGATACATTGGGAAAGACATACTTTACATGTGGAATATCTGCTCTGTTTGTTTGGAAGGAAAGTGCACACCAAGTGTAGCGCTCTCTAGGTTGATGGTTTGTTTTACTTTGTTTTTATCTCTACTCCCGTTCTCCTTGAATGGTACTGGAGTTATATTTGATGGTATTATATGCAGGTTTGGGGGCATGTGTTCTGTATGGTAAACTGCACTACTTCTTGTATATTCTCTACTTGATCTGCCTGTAACCCAAATATCTGTGTATGTGTTTATTTTTATTCTGATAACAATAAAACCTTTTTTTCTGATAAAAAAAAAAAAAACATACTTGAAGTCTAGCCTGAGTGACAACCATGGTTCCTTTTAGCGATACAATGGAGAAATCAGTGTATACATAAAAAAAACAGGAAGCGAGTTATTTGTATGCTCACCAAGAGAAAATAGAGGGAAGAAATCTGGAAAATGAATGCAGCTACCGCATATATGGAAAGCTGCAGTATTACATTTTGTTTCTGGGTTTAGACACACTTTGATCCTTTAGAAAATGCTATGGGTTACTGCAGTTTGCAAGATCTCATACATTTTGGGCTGCTCCAATAAATAAGGGTGCTTTAATCAGGTTTGGGTTGATTTTAAACTAGATAAACCATAACCCTGCCCCACCCATGTGTAGCATCCCAAAGGAGGATATATGCATCAGTAATTTCTGATTATGGTTTTATTACCACTACAAATAAGTAAGGCAGTATATAGTGTCAAGTAACCATGAACTCTTGTTCCTAACAAGTCGTATTCACAGAGTCATCCTAAATCATTAACTTAAGCCTACACCTAATGGAATATGAAAGCTTTTTTTTATTTTTTATTTTTTTACAACATATGCGACATTTAATGTATTTTAAAACGTTTACCTGATCTAACTTGAACTCAAGAACCCCTACACAGTAGACTCTTGCTCCCATATCCCGGGCTTTGTTAGCCTGTATTAAAAACACAATTTTTTTTTAATAAAACAGAGTTTCAAGTAAGTATATAGGAGAATCCATAGAACAAGCTAGCACTTACCTCCTTTTCAGTCAGAATAGGGATCTGGTCAGCGAGCTTACCATCCGTCATGGTAATTATTATAGAAGCTGTACTTCTTCCTCCAGCTTCTTGAATCTGTTTATTAGCCTAAAAAATAAAGCAATGTAAATATAGTTTGCATAGTTGGTAAGGTTGAATAAAGGCACCAGTTAATGCAGTTGAACCTGGGTGGGTGTGCGTGTGTATGTGTATTACGGCTCTACCACTTCTTATTTCCCTGTAAATTGTGTTTGCGAAGATTCCCATTTAAACGTTTTTTTTTTTTTTTTTTTTATTAAAATACAGGTGGTCCCCGGGTTACAAACAAGATAGGGTCAGTAGGTTTGTTCTTAAGTTGAATCTGTTTGTAAGTCGGAACAGGTACATTTTTTAGGTGTAGCTCCAGCCAAAAATACAATTTTTATGTTATTTGGATAACATAGGGAAGGGTTAACAACCCTGCAACATTTATTTTTCTGTCTGTGCCCCTGTTCAGATTTCACCTCACTTTCTGTCCCAATGACAATTGGATTTTGAAAATGTTGGGTTGTTGTGGAAACAAGGATTGGTGATAAAGCTTCAGTGGAAACACCTTTTTCCCATAGTAACCCTTACAGGAGAGAATTTCCCTTCCTTGGGGTAGATTTCCCCTCACTTCCTGTTGTCTCCCTCCGTTTGTAAGTGGGAGTCACTTGTAAGTCGGATGTTTGTAACTAGGGGACCGCCTTTACTGTATATAATGTCTTCTAATTCTACTAAACTTTCCCTTCTTATTAAAGACCCAGATAGTAATAAAAAAAATAGAAAAAAACAAAGCTTATCAAAATATTTAATTCCACTTTCCACTTAACTAAAATTTATGTTATTCCTTTCTCTAGAAATTCTATTCCTTACCTGTCCCAGTGATCACACAGGATGTAAACTGAAATCTATTTAAAAGGAAATATAGGAATGGATTCCTGACAGAGATGGAACCCCACTTCAGCTCTTAAAGTGATTGAAAAGTATCACATTTTTTTTTTTTAAATAACAAACATGTTATACTTACTCTGGGCAATGTTTTTGGACAGCCCCAGTCCTCCTTGTCTGTGGTCCCTCACTGGGGCTAACAACCCATACCCCCCGCTTGCTCAAGGGGTACATGTTCCGGCTCGCTACCGAGTCAGCTTGGTAAGCCCATAGACACACAGAGCACATCTTGGTCCCACCCCTGCTCCCTCCTCACTGGCTGTGATTAACAGCAGCAGGAGCCAATGGGAGGGAGATAGCAGAGAGAGCCTCTGCTCTTGTGCACAGCGCTGGATTAAGATGGGATTCCGGTAAGTATAAAGGGGGGCTGGGGGGAGGGAGCTGCATGCAGATTTTTTTTTTTACCTTAATGCATTAAGGTAAAACAAATCTTTAGCTCTTAAAACCACTTTAAGGAACGCATTAGTGACATAGGAGTCAAGGGGGAAACACAGAGGGCAGTATGGAGATACAGGCATTTGATACACCCAAGAGTGTTGGATGCTGAACATTCTAGTGGTGCTTGTAACTCTGTAGCAAAAATGATTACAGTGTAAAGAAAATTGTTTTAGAAGCTGACAGTATTGTCTAAAAAGGCTTCTCTTGTGTCATATTTGAATATTTGCCTAGCTTTTTTTTAGCATTTACAGTACTTCTCTCCACCAGTATCAGAGACAAATGAGGAAATTATATTCTTTTTTCAGATAGTTGAGGCCCGTAATGCTCCAAGGAAACAAAATTTCATATCTCCATATATATTTGTCACAGACAGTCCACTACATAGTATTACAGACCCACTTTATCTGACATCATCTGGCTATAAAACATCATCCTTCTTTAATCTATGATTATATCCAACTACTTCTAGGAGCTGCTCCCCTCGATTTTGTATTTCCAGAACAATACCAATCCACCTTCTATATAGCGACCCAGTGTAGGGCACAAGGGGCAGAAGCAGGCACTGAAATGCATTTTTTTGTCCCACACTAAGGCATTGGCCGTAAAGTGCCGGTAGTTTTTATCGGCGCTTTACCATTGTTTTAGAGGCTATTTTTGGTCATTAGAGGGGCACTTTTAACCCCGCTAGCGGCCGAAAAAATGGTTAAAAGCACAGCTCCCGTGGCACTTTGCAGGTGCTTTGGTGGCGCTTCCAATTGATTTCAATCCCTCCAGTGTGAAAGAACTCGGGCTTTCACACTGGAGTGACGGGAGAGGAGCTTTACAGGTACTTAGCAGGCGCTATTTTTAGTGCTATAGCGCCTGTAAAGCGCCTCAGTGTGAAAGTATCCTTAGTGTTTTTGCATCCCAAATGCATGCACTCACCAGAGAGTATTCCACAATGGCCAAAAACAATCACCAGCTCAAATCAAAAACACAGAAATTTGCTCAGTTGCAGAATTGCCACTGTTATTACTTTTCAATGTTTGATGACGGATCTCCCCACAAATCACTATTGCTCAATTCTACGAGTGATTCTAATTTATTATCGCTGTTTTCTAGCTGGTCTAAAACCACTTTTGATGTAAGGGATGGTTTTGGTTGCTATGGATAATCTCCAGTTTCCAGACAGAAAGAACAGTTTTTATAATATAAAACTGCATGCAGGGCACTGGACAAAGCACTAGGGACAAAAGGGATGTGAAATTATTTCATACAGTAATGTAATCTGTATGTATAGAGTGTGTTTCACTTTTTGAATTTGGCGCCTTTCTCCGTCCCTGTGCACACACTGCGGGGAGACATCGCAGGATCCAGGGGACAAGGTAAGTAAGTCTGGCTCGGGGTTACCACTTTTGGTTCTGAAATTCCACCCCGCCAGGGAGGTTAACGGTTTGTGGCCACATTTAGGTACAAAAAGTCGCAATGTCTTGAATTTTTGCCTTGGAAAGCTCAAATCTATTGGGTCTACAGAACTTGGCCCGGTCTGGACATGGCAAAAAGCATATGGCAAATTTTATTGTGTCTTCATTTTACAAAAGAAGAAAAAACAAGTCCTAATTAATAACAGCCTGTCATTCAATGCAGAAATATAGACAGTGATCTGCTCTGTATTAATAAGGTATGACGCAGCCACCAGATGCTGTGCATCTATATTTAGAACCCTACATAAGGAATGAAAGCCATATGTCTCACTAGTACATTTGCTGATTCACAGATCATTCTGCACTGAGTTGTACTGATCATTCACAAAATGGCCAGAATATGGAGCTTTTTGACATACTACACAGTGCATGACAAACGTTTTGTGAGACTTTTCATGACAACATTTTGCAATGCACATGTTTAAACATCTTGATGGCATATCCATACAAGGAATATTTTTTTCTGAGTGTGACATTGCTGACCTGGCTCAAATGGGCTTATTTTATACTATGATATCAACAGAGTGCTGTACCATGTTAGCTATTGATAAAAGCAGACATTAAAGTGGTTGTAAACACAACAAATAGGTTGTTTTACCTATAGTTAAGCCTAGAATAAGGCTTACCTATAGGTAGTGGAAATATCTCCTAAACGTGCGCCGTTTAGGAGATATTTCACTTGTAGTCCGCCGGAAATGGCTACGGCGCATGCGCAGGTCGCGGCTCCCGTGCGCATGCACGGGAGTGACGTCACGCGGCTCCGGCAAATCACAGAGCCAGAGTCCGCGGCCCTGAAGGAAGAGGGCAAGAAGATGGACGCTGCCCACACAGGGGACGTTGCTGGATTCTTTTGCAGGTAAGTGGTACATAATGGGCTAGCATACTAACCCATTATGCTTTTCTTTTGCAGGCTATACGGGGATCAGAAGAGGAAGTAAAACCCATCAGGGTTTACTTCCTCTTTAAGGAGTTTATATAATACCATTTGTTGGCATTGGCCTGAAAACATCTACTTACGTTCTCCTATAAAGCTTACAATCTTGCCCAGTTATTTGGGCATAATAATTGTGCAGTGTATCAAAATAGAAACACGAATGTAGTGACGTACTACACGTTTTTCCAGCTCTTTAGCGCCACCGTTTGGGCTCCTTCTGCTAATTTCATGTTAGTAGAAGTTTGGTGAGTGTCAACCAGACATGTTGCAGAATCGGAGGGGATAACGTGTTATTTATTATTGGCCTTGGAGTTATTGCTTTGACCCAAGTCCAGTCCAGGAACAGGAGGAGGATTTCTTGGACCAAAAATTGGTTGCTTTATTAATCTTGACCAATTATGTCATATGCCTTTGCTGCGGGAGCATTGGGAGAATAATCAAGATGATTGCCAGGATAATCTCCGGGTGACGGACCACTGCTTTTACCAACTCTTGGCATTATTGACCCCCTATATTAAGAAGCAGGACACATGCATGAGGCTTTTATTTTTATTTTTTGGTTGAATAACGATTTAATTTGTTATATTTTCTATATTTTTGGATGTATAGAATGCACTTTTTGGTTAAGTTCTATTGGCAGCTAGCATGTCTAATTTTATTTGTTTTCTTTTTTAATGCACAGTAAAAAAATTCTGGAGAATATTACTTGGCTATGTGCTTTACTTCAAATGACAGTTTGGACTTTGAAAATTAATTTGTAATAACTCCATCGGTATCACCAGCAAAGCAGGATCATTATTATCCCATTAAAGAAGAAGAGAATATGCGCTGCATTTCGAGATTTCATAATTTGTCACGTCACGAATGTTAATTCTCCATTACAACGCTAGTTTACAAGACCTACTGCTTCTGGCTCATCCTTGCTTCCGAGCATGCGTATTTGTACTTTCGACTTTTGTCCGACGGACTTGTGTACACACGCTCAGAAAATCTGACAACAGACATTTGTCTGTGGAAAATTTTAAAGCCTGCTCTCCAACATTTGTCTGTGGCAAATCGGACAACAATTGTCCGATGAAGCACACAAACGGTAGGATTTTCCACCAACAACCTGTTATCACAAAATTCCTGTCGTAAAATCCGATTGTGTGTACGAGGCTTTACAGACAATGATTAGAGCTAAAGCTGGCCATACACCAGTAGAATTTAAATCAAAATTTTTGCTTTAAGAACATTCGTTTTATTTTCTACTCATTAGTGGGGTCAAATCGTGATATGATGATAGTGAAAGTATGTTGTTTGGAATGTTATATTAAGTTATATTAGATTATATTAATCACTTCCTGCCCGCCCAACATCATATGACGTAGCGGATTTCGAGTGGGGATATCTGAATGATGCCTGCATTTACAGACATAATTCAGATATCTTCTTTTACAGCCGGCGATTCCCTTCACCGTAAGAACAATCACAGTGGCTGTTCAGCCGTTTGATCATTCTTACAGGTCCCGGGACGTTCCCCCCATCCCACCGCCCTTTGATGCTTTTACCGACTCGCCTGTGCAATCGGCGAACCAGAGAAGGAATCGAACGGCGCCAGATGTTGACCATAGAGATTTTTTATGGGCCAGATGGTCCCTGAAGTCTCTATAATCATTCGAAAAGGTCGGGCATGATGTTATGGCATCACACACGGCCTCTGCTGGGAAGCCGAGATCGTTCTTTTTTTTATTTATTTCAGGCTTCCTAGCCTAGAGGAGAGATATGGGGATTTATAGACCCCAGATCTCGCTGTAAAAAGGACCTGTCATGCCCTATTCCTATTACATGTTTACATTCCTTGTTATAGGAACAAAAGTGATTAAAAAAAAAATGTAAAAAGAAAGCATCAGAATATAAAAATAAAAGTAAAATAAACAATAAATAATAAAATTAAAGCCTGTTCCTGCGTGCTCGCTCGCATATGTAGGTCACGCCCACATATGTAAACGGCGGTAGAACCAAACGTGTGAGGTATCGCCACAAACATTACAGTGAGAGCAATAATTCTAGTGTAAGACCTCCTCTGTAACTCTAAATAGGTAACCTGTAAAAAGCGTCACCTATGTGAGTTTTAAAAAAAACGAAGTTTGGCACCATTCTACGAGTGTGCGTCATTTTAAAGTGTGACATGTTAGGTATTTATTTACTCAGCATAACATCATATTTCACAAAAAAAATAAAAAAAATGGGCTAACTTTACTGTTTTTTTATTTTATTTTAATGCATGAAACAGTTTTTTCCCCTAAAAAAAACGCGTTTGGAAAAATTGTGGCGCAAATTCCGTGCAAGATAAAAAGTTGCAATGACCACCATTTTATTTCCTAGGGTCTCTGCTAAAAAGAACATATATAATGTTTGGGGGTTCTGAGTAATTTTCTAGCAAAAAAAAATTATGAATTTTACATGTAGGAGAGAAGTGTCAGAATTGGCCCGGTATGCAAGTAGTTAAACAGTTCATTGGAGTGGCAGAAACATTAAAAGGTCCAGCAAGAAAGGTGAGAATCATTCCACTGGGGTGCTTTTTGGCAGCTTGTGAGTGTAAATTGGATTAGATTATCATTTTTTTTATATTTTTGTGAAGATATATTTAGGACTTTCCAGCACTGACTACAATCTGCCATATTAGCACTTTTTTAATTTTTTTTTGATTATGAAAGTCTTGTATGGGACTTTTCAGAACTAGTTATTATTTAATTTATAGCACTTTTCATATGGCGACATCATGTGTTCATTAACTGGGACATTTTGGAATTTATGGAACTGGAGTTGTGGTTTCAATTTCCCCACATTTTATAACTATTTTTTAAGAAATTAAAAAATGAACATGATTCTTGTTGTATTATTCATATGCAATTTAAATAGACAAGTAGAGTTTTAATACAAGCTATTCTTTCGAAAATCTGACATTTTGTGTGTTTTGTGATCCAATGGTGCCACAATTGATTTTGTAATTCGACCAACCAAGCCTTCAATTTCACCTCATTTTAATAAAGAAAATACTTTTCAGGGCTGGGAATCTTCTTTTCTTTCTGGGAATTTTCTTTTTTTGCGCTCAGGCAGCAGTGCGGGTGCAAATCACATGCAATGTCTGTTCGCTACAGTGTGAATATGGGCTACATATGGATAAGTCAGTGGTCATTATCACAATTCAGAATTGTATATGCCTTCTTAAATACTTACTAGCATAAAGCCTTCATGCATGTATGTTTCACCTGCTGGCATTACTTTACTCAAATCTTCAAGTCCCTTTGTGATTTTGGCCCTGCAAAAAAGTTAGAAAAGTATAATTCAAGTTGGAAAAGTTATAGGTTTAATATGGCGATTATTTTCTATAAATCTTTTCTAAATAATCTCCTAAACCTGCTACATACAGCACTTTTGGAAGCTGATCACTAGTAACTAGCTGAGTAATTGCAAAGTCCGTTTGCAGCAAAATAAGTGAATTTACCATGTGGACTGCCTACATGAAAAAAAAGCTAGCATTGTGATAATTGGCTTAGTTGAAAAAAAGACAAGGAGATGGGGGGGGGGGGTGGTTACCTTTACGTTCTGTTTTGTAGATAAAACGGGAACTGGGAGAATATCTCTCAAAGTGAGGGAAATTCTCTCACCAGAAAGAGTGCCCTCATTGGAAGATTTACCCTACATACATCTCCAAGACAAATAAAGATGGTGAAACTACCCAGCAGAGAGAACAGGATTTTGTGTTTAGACACAATTTAATGAATCTTTGAAAGAAAGTTTGCAAGGTAAATATTTTTTGGCAAAACAGTTAAAAAAAAAAAATATTCATGTTTTTAGCTTGCCTAATAGGTGTTCATCTCTAATTTGACACCATATTGGACATTACTGGTACGCAGTATTGTGACTGATCTCTCTTACTTTGTACAACTGCACCAGATACTGTGTGCACCATTTTTAATAAATCTCCCCTTGTGAGTCAACTGAGAGTGGGCTTCCCCACTGACAGCTGAAAGTTAATAAAAAAAACTATTACTGGCAATTAAAAATTTTTGGAAAAAAACAGAGTGGGGTCCCCCCTTTGAGTCTAGTATGGATTTGGAAGGGAACCTGTAGGACAAATGTTTTTAAAAAAATGGCGTGGGGCCACCCAAAATCCATACCAGACCCTTATTCGAGCATGCAGCCTGGCAGGTTAGCAAGCGAGCGTCCTCCCCTCCTGAACCATACCAAGCTACGTGCCCTCAACATGGGCTTTGGGGCAGAGGGGGCCCCAAAAGCACCTTGTCCCCATGTTGATTGGGAAAAGAGCCTCTTCCCCATAACTCTGGCAAGTGGTTATCGGGATCTGCGGGCGGGGAGCTTATCAGAATCTGGAACCTCACTTTAACAAGGGGGCCCCCAGATCACGGCCTTCTCCATACATTTTTGCCTAAATCTTTTTTGTGAATTGACTTTCACTCCTGTTTTACGCAGTATTTACAGACCGTTTTTGCTTTATGTGGTAAATACCATAAAGTTCAGGATTGCATGCGGTATTTGAGAAAACACCTAAATACTGCATGCGATCTGGTTCTGTGAATGGAACCCATTGTCACATAGCATTGATGGCATAACACAATACTTTCAGTATTTCACATACATGGGGACAAGATAACACTTTGCAAATGTGGATGCTTTCCTACTGTAGTATGAGGTTTACTGTGTATATAGTTACAATGGTAGCCAGATCCTTTTTTTTTTTTTACTTTTTTTAACTATTATTTGGTGCTAGCTGGAGATTTGAGGGAAAATGGTCTATAGGAAATTGGGGGGCTATATGATGAAAGGAAGGTGTTGGGGGTTCCAGCATTTTCCTGCTTTACTAAAAGTCGTTTTTATCGCTGTTCCTGGAGGAGATTTCTTCTAACTTT
Organism: Lithobates sylvaticus; assembly: GCA_028564925.1. Classification (NCBI taxonomy): domain Eukaryota; kingdom Metazoa; phylum Chordata; class Amphibia; order Anura; family Ranidae; genus Lithobates; species Lithobates sylvaticus. The sequence continues at coordinate 472,128,974 of CM053026.1, read as the reverse complement.
CTGTCTTGGTGACAATGTTGTGAGTGTAAATCTCCCTGACAGCAGTACAAACCTGACAGAAAATAAATTCCTTTAACACTCTAAACACTAAGCCTGGGTTCACACTATAGCGAATTTGCAGCGGGGCAAAATACTGCGAATTCGCAGGACATTTGAAAACCCATTGTTTTCAATGGGGCACGTTCACACATGTCTGGTGCATGCGCAATGCGAATTGACACAAACACGCAACCGTCTTCGGTGCAGATCAGGTGCGAATTCAGGCCCATTATCTTCTATGGGCACGCATCTGATCTGATTCGCACCTGGCTTGCGTTCTGAACAGAAATTCGCAAGTCATTGTACCACCTCTTTAGGGGAAGTCCACGCCCAATTTTTGAAACAAAAAACGGCATGGATTCCCCCTCCAGAGGCATACCAGGCCCTTAGGTCTGTTATGGATTTTAAGGGTACCCCCTACGCCGAAAAAACGGCGTGGGGGTCCCCCCAAAATCCACACCAGACCCTTATTCGAGCACGCAGCCTGGCAGGTCAGGAAAGGGGGTGGGGACGAGCGAGCGCCCCCCCTCCTGAACCGTACCAGGCCGCATGCCCTCAACATGGGGGGGTGGGTGCTTTGGGGAAGGGGGGCGCCCTACGGCCCCCCACCCCAAAGCACCTTGTCCCCATGTTGATGAGGACAAGGGCCTCTTCCCGACAACCCTGGCCGTTGGCTGTCGGGGTCTGCGGGCGGGGGGCTTATCGGAATCCGGGAGCCCCCTTTAATAAGGGGGCCCCCAGATCCCGGCCCCCCACCCTATGTGAATGAGTATAGGGTACGATGTACCCCTACCCATTCACCTAAGGTGTAAAGTGTAAATAAAAAAAACACACAATTTTTTAAAAATATTTTATTGCACTGCTCCGGGGGTCTTCTTCCGTCTTGGGGGGTCTTCTCGCCGGACTCCTCCGCTCATTTACCTAGCTCTTTTACCGAGCAGAGAAGCCCAGCTACCTTCTTTGTCGTCGACGCCATCGTCTGGGGGTCTCGATCCGCCTTCGGGGGTCTTCCGGGGTCTCTTCTGTTCTTGCCGGTGTCGTTGTTTTCTGCGCCGCCGCCTTCTTCTTCTTCTTCTTACGATGTTGACTCGTCGCTGTCTGTGGCCGGAATGCCAGAGCCACGCTGTGCTGGGACTTATATAGGGACAAGGGGACAGGGTCACATGCTCATGTCACATGGTGACCCCGCCCCCTATGATGTGACAGTCCCGGAGGATGCTGGGACTGTGACATCATATGTGGGCGGGGTCATCATGTGACATGAGCATGTGACCCTGCCCCCTTGTCCCTATATAAGTGCCAACACAGCGCGGCTCTGCCATTCCGGCCAGAGGGAGCGACGAGTCAACATCTTAAGAAGAAGAAGGCAGCGCAGAACGCGACGACAGCGGCAAGAACAGAAGAGACCCCGGAAGACCCCCGAAGGCGGATCGAGACCCCCAGACGACCACGGCGACAAAAAAGAAGAAAGCCGGACTTCTCCTCTCGGTAAAAGAGCTAGGTGCAATAAAGTGCAATAAAATATTTTTTAAAAAAAATGTGTGTTTTTTTTACTTTACAATTTACACCTTAGGTGAATGGGTAGGGGTACATCGTACCCCATACTCATTCACATAGGGTGGGGGGCTGGGATCTGGGGGCCCCCTTATTAAAGGGGGCTCCCGGATTCCGATAAGCCCCCCGCCCACAGACCCCGACAACCAACGGCCAGGGTTGTCGCGAAGAGGCCCTTGTCCTCATCAACATGGGGACAAGGTGCTTTGGGGTGGGGGGCCGCAGGGCACCCCCTTCCCCAAAGCACCCACCCCCCCATGTTGAGGGCATGCGGCCTGGTACGGTTCAGGAGGGGGGGTGCTCGCTCGCCCCCACCCCCTTTCCTGACCTGCCAGGCTGCGTGCTCGGATAAGGGTCTGGTGTGGATTTTGGGGGGACCCCATGCCGTTTTTTCGGCGTAGGGGGTACCCTTAAAATCCATACCAGACCTAAGGGCCTGGTATGCCTCTGGAGGGGGAACCCATGCCGGGTTTTTTATAAAAAAATTTGGCGTGGATTTCCCCCTCAGAAGTAGTAAAATAAGTTGCAAATTCAGCTAGCAGCGGCTTCGCACCTAAAACGCGGACAATCCGCAGAACAGCCGGCGTTTCACTGCGCAGTCACGCAGGGCCCTGAAATTGCAACGCACTAGTCTGAACCCAGGCTAAAGGTTTGGCCGGCAGTGCACTCACATTTTATACCTATCAGTTGTGATACAAAAAGTTGTGCAGAAAAAAAAAATACCATAATTTTAAAGTAACAATTAGTGTCTTTGGACAAGAAAAAAAAAATTATTTGTTCAAATATTACTGCATCACAACATGAAGGTTCGGGCTTCTGGCAAACCATTTTTATGTAGTTTTGTGCACAGATGTTTCTATGTATCAACTGAATTGCTAAATGTCTGGAAAAATATTTGTTGAAGCTGCCTAAAAACTGCCCGCCAACGTCAGGCTGGATTGATCTGGCAGACAATGGAATTTGTATTAATTAAAGTATTTTATGCAGTGTACATATTTTGTTTTGCGTTTAGGAAATGTAGTATTTTGACATGATTTTTTTTTCATAAAATTAACATAAATATAATTTGACCAGAAACTGAAAATGAATTAAAAAAGCTACTGACAGTTTTACTAAATAGTAGCAGTATGTCCCATGATACAGTTCACTTAAAAAAAAATTAACATTCCAAGCACACCAGTAAAGACTATTGTTGACTGAAGAATGACAAAAAACATTAATTTGGTGCAGTAACTGGAAAAAAATGGAAACTAGACTTTCACCAATCTTAAAGTGAAATAAAATGTGACTGGTTCCTCTGGATCACATGGTTTTTCCTACCATTGCATTACTAAATAAGCCACAAAAAAATAGCTACTGAAATTAAACTGTAGACAATGGGGTTGGTTTACTAATGTGACAAAGTGAATTGTCACATTAGTTGGGGGCACACATGCGTGCTGCCGGAGGCTCGTTTCCCCTGTGATTACACATAGCAGAAGCCAATTGGCGGGTGCAGGGTATTGATGTCCTCCAGCACCCCTCAATTGTCAAGCAGAGACACAGAACTGAGATCTGCCTGTGTAAACTAGGTAGATCATCGTTCTGACAGGAGCGAAGTGAAGGGATAGAGTCTGTGTCCCTGCAAAGCAAGGAATAAATTCCATCCCTAGTAAAAACACCTCCCACAGTATAGTTAAACACTGGCTAGGCACATAGTTAACCCTTTGATCACCCCTGATGTTAACCCCTCCCCAGCCAGTGTGATTAGAACAGTGACAGTGCATATTTTTAGCACTTATCACTGTATTAGTGTCACTGGTACCCAAAAAGTGTCAAAAGTGTCAGTTAGTGTTAGAATGTCCGCCTCAAAAATCGTAGTCCCACTATAAGATGCCGATCGCCACCATTACATAGTAAAAAAAAAAAAAAAATACAAATATATACAAATATCCAAATAGTTTGTAGACGCTATAACTTTTGCGCAAACCAATCAATATACACTTATTGGGATTCTTTTTTTTACCAAAAATATGTAGAAGAATATATATTGACCTTAACTTATGAAGAAATTAGATTTTTTTCAATTTTTGTTATTGGGTAGGTTTAATAGCAGAAAAAAATAGTTTTTTGTTTTGTTTAAAGTGCAAAAAATAAAAAAAAACACAGCTGTAATCAAATACCACCAAAAGAAAGTTCTATTTGTGGGAAAATAGGACAAAAATTTTATTTGGGTACAGCGCTGCATGGCCCTGCAATTGTCAGTTAAATTTACACAGTACCGTATCGCAAAAAATTGCCTACTCATGAAGCAGGTTAAATCTTCCGGAGATCAAGTGAATAAATATTAAATCAGCCCAGTAATCTTGCAATGTAATAAGGAGCAGCAAAGCAAAACCATTGCTTAGCACTGCAGAGCCAAAAGGAGAGTTTTCATATGTAATGAATAAATATGGTGGGTGCACTGCATATACATACTGTAATTACAATGTACGCATAAAAAAATATTTTATAAAATTATATACCATTTTATATGCTCTATAAATAAAAAAACATTACACTGATAAGCCATGTCTTTATGACCACATAAAGATAAGTGAATGACATTGTTTATCTTGTTACAATGGCATCTGACAGTCAGTAGGCTATACTAAGCAGCAAGTAAGCATGTTGTCCCCAAAGTTAATGCATTGACTTAACTTTTAACAGCTAAAAGTGGCCACAGTGGTTATGTGAACATTATGACTGGACCACAGAGCAATAGAAGAAGGTGATCTGATTTGATAAACCATGTTTTCTTTTACCACATTGTACATCATGTAGATGACCGGGTGCAGAGGTGGCACCAGCATAGGCAGTGTGATGATTTGGGCAATGTTCTGCTGCAAAGCCTTGGGTTCATATAGATGTTACTTGACACATACCACCTACCTAAACATTGTTGCTGACCAAATACAAATCTTCATGGAAATGGCCTTCCCTGATGGTGGTGGTCTCTTTCAGCAGGATAATAACCCCTACCACACTACAAAAATGGTTCAAGAATGGTTTGAGGAACACGAGTTAGAGGTGTTGCTTTTGCCTCCAAATTTTCCAGATCTCAATCCAATTAAGAATCTGTGATATGTGCTGGAAAAACAAGTCCAATCCATGGAGGCCTCCCCTTACTTACAGGATGTAAAGGATCTGCTACTGGTGCCTTGGTGCCATATACCACAGCATACATTCAGAGGCTGTTTTGGGGCTAAAAGGGGGAGCTTCTCAATATTAGGTGAATGGCCATAAAGTTAGGGCTAATCAATGAATATATTCCCTTTAGGCACAAGATGATTGGCTGCATTTCCTATAGGTATCCAAAATCTAAAGTAGAATGCTTTGCATAACATCAGCAAGAGTTAGGATTTCTGTGAAGCTTTTATTGCTGTCTGCATGAAGATCTTTCCACTCACTGCCTGTTTTGAATCATAGGAAGTGAAAGGAAATCTCCCTAAAGTGAGAGTAAATCTTATCTTTGAAATCTATCACCTGAAGCGGTGTCCCTTGTTGTGTAACAATGCCTCAGTGATTTCTCCCACATAATTTTCTATTGAAAGCAGCAGACATCTGGACTTCCCTTACATTCTGCACTGGAGTCAACAGTTGCCAGAACAGCAAAAAAACGAGAAGCATTTTTTTTTTTTCAGATGAGTCACACAGACAGCAGTAAAAGCTTGATAGAGGTTCTGATCCTTTCACGCTTTTGACTTAAATTTTAGTTTTGAATAATTTGTACTTTTGATTGTAATTTTTTCCCATCCTTTCCAATTGCTGCAAAGTTTGAGAGAGTCATAACATGAGTGACAACAACTTGTTACTGAACATAAATACTTCTCCCATCTTATCATTGTGCAATACTTTCTCATACAATACTATATTACAGGACATTAGTATAACTAATGGGATGTGATAAAACATTACTGCTAGTTATGTGCATATTACTGAACATAATAGACCATACTTAACATGTCTGTCAATGTTATTATTTTGTCCTTTTAATTTCTCTCCAAGTAAAATTGGAATTTGTATGTGCAGCCCTTTGCTGGGCACAAGGGTTACTTGAAAACCTCACACATTTACGCTAGACAACTTTGGTTTTTATGGATCAATGATTTCCAAAGACAAGGATATGAGTATCTGAAGTTATTGATGAATTTCTTGCCAGTATGCTGCCATTTAGGCTGGCACAGATGAAAAGGATTTATAAATATCTGTAGGGTGAAACCTAATATTTATGTAAAAAGGGTATGTGGGGCATCCTCAAAGAGAAGGTGAATGAGTGCAAGGTCTCTAACATCCACCACCGCCATTCTCAACCAGGGTTCCGTGGAACCCTGGGGTTCCTCCAGAGGTTGCTAGGGGTTCCTTGAGCGTTGGCTGATGAACCCCCTATTTGATGGTGCCAACAGAGTTCAAGGTTCAGCACCACTTAGCAAAGCCAGCAGCATGACACCAAATATCTTTTTAGCTGTCTTTAAGGGGGGTCATTCTTCCTATTGACCACCAATATAAGGAGCATTGTTCCTATTGATGATTTGGTTTTAGTAAGGGTTCCTTGAGACATGAAAAATTATTTTTGGGGTTCCTCTAGAATTAAAAGGTTGAGAAAGCCTGATCCACCAGCTCTGTGATGTCGTCATGGAGGAGTGGAAGAGGACTCCAGTCGCAACCTGTCAAGCTCTGGTGAACTCCAGACCCAAGAGGGTTAAGGCAGTGCTGGAAAATAGTGGTGGCCACACAAAATATTGCCACTTTGGGCCCAATTTGGACATTTTCACTTAGGGGTGTACTCACTTTTGTTGCCAGCGGTTTAGACATTATTGGCTGTGTGTTGAGTTATTTTGAGGGGACAGCAAATGTACACTGTTATACAAGCTGTACACTCACTACTTATGTAAGCGTGTCGGGACCCCACAGGGCAAGGACCGCGCTATACCACAGATGGACACCAGTGGCAAAAAGCGCCCTGAGGCGATTCAGTCATTCTTTCTTTCATTTTCTTTCATACTTTACATTGTAGCAAAGTGTTATTTCTTCAGTGTTGTCACATGAAAAGGTATAATAAAATATTTACCAAAATGTGAGGGGTGTACTCACTTTTGTGAGATACTGAAGCTCAAGATACGAAGAGTAAGGTTAGAGCTTACTTGTACAAGGCCAGTGGTCTGCATACTGGTTTCAAATTATTTTAAAAGCATTAAAGACTATAGATAAACATGACAGGCAGGCAGCTGCTATTTTGGAAAAGGGACATGCGCAAGGCTAGTTTCCATATCTTCTCAGTATAAAACTGGGCATACACTGATCAAAATTTAGCTGGGATCAGCCGAATCTCGGTCAGTGTGTGTCAGTCTTTGCTTGAAAGAAATCTATTGTTTCACTGACTTTTGTTGAAGCGATTTGTTGGCAAAGTTTTCTGGATCAGCAGCTGCAGTGATTCAGCTGCACCTGCTGATCAGTGCATTCTTACAGCGACAGGTGCAGCCATCAGAATAAATTTTACCAGTGGGTGTAATTCCTCTATCCACCTCATTTGTGTCCAGTGGGCTAAAAAAACAAAAAAAACAAACGCATGGCCATCTTAAGTTTCTAAGTTTCCTTTAACCACTGTCATATGATGGCGGGATGAGGCAGCTCTTGTTCTGGGCCGCCGGCATATGACGTGATCGCTTCTTGGGCCACTAGGGGGGGCGCCACGTCACTGCGGTCCCGATGCGCGATAGGACCCGCGATTGCCCAGTAACTGAGCAGGACCGTGGATCTGTGTGTTTACAGAGGAGAGGAGACCAATGGTGTGTCCCTTGTACATAGGGACACCGATCGGTCACCTCCCCCAGTCAGTCCCCTCCCCCACAGTTAGAATCACTCCTTAGGGCACACATTTAACCCCTCGATCACCCCCTAGTGTTAACCCCTTCCCTGCCAGTCACATTTATTCAGAAATCAATGCATTTTTATAGCACAGATCGCTGTATAAATGTGAATGGTCCCAAAAATGTGTCAAAAGTGTCCGATGTGTCCGCCGCATTATCGCAGTCACGATAAAAATCACAGATCGCCGCGATTACTAGTATAAAAAAATAATAAATAATAAAAATGCTATAAATCTATCCCCTATTTTGTAGACGCAATAACTTTTGCGCAAACCAATCAATATACGCTTATTTCGATTTTTTTACCAAAAATATGCAGAAGAATACATATCGGCCTAAACTGAGGAAAAAAATTGTTTAAAAAAATTGGATATTTATTATAGCAACAAGTAAAAAAATATTGTGTTTTTTCAAACTTGTCCCTCTTCTTTTGTTTATAGCGCAAGATATAAAAACCGCAGAGGTGATCAAATACCACCAAAAGAAAGCTCTATTTATGGAGAAAAAAATTTGGGTACAGCGTTGCATGACTACGCAATTGCCATTTAATCTGAAAGCTGAAAAATGGCTTGGGCAGGGGGTGAAAGTGCCCAGTATTGAGGTGGTTAAATTTCAACAGTGCAGCTTCTTGGAGTAATTCTGAGACGTCAGCATAAAGGATGGTCATCTATTACTAACCAGTTATAAATGTCTTATAAATATAGTCACTCCTAGTGTAAATTACCATTTCTATGTGTATGCATGAATCAAAAGTCTATAAACTGTTAAAGCTTTTTCTCACTTAGTTCTACAGAAACATTCAGTAGACAAAAGGTGTTAAACATTTACAGATGCTTGCTGGCAGTAGATGACATTTACATACTGAAACCGAAGTGCAACTGTTACAGTACTTCACGAAACATTAACAGATTTTAACAAAACAAATCTGATGTTCGTTCAAGTTCAATTACATCTAGTGAGGTGGGAATAAAATCAAAACTTTCATGTAGATGACTGATATTTTTATATGCAAAATGTCTTATAAACTACTTTTTAAATCATCCCAACCTACAGCCATTACCTTTGGCCAGAAGATTAAACTAAAAACACTGAAACTGAAATAAGCTATTTTTATTTTTTGCACGCATGGAGTTTTATCAAAAATAAACCATTAGCAGTTGCTCATTTAGGCCCACTTGTGTATGGGGCGGACTTGGGTTTCCCGTGGGAGACTCAGCGGAGTCTCCTGCATACAGCTGATCCATTCAAAGTAATGGGAGACTGACAGTATCCGCAGTCATTCATGGCTTTTCTAATGTAATTGAACATGTAGTAATTACCTGTTGATGATTGGCCCTGCATGCAATTTGGGGCCACAATTTATGAAATTGAATATGCTTTGAAATCACAAGACCAAATATATTTTGAAATTATAATGTACCCTTGTAATTTATGCACATGTAAATGTGCACCTTCCATACTAAGACAAATAAAATACCATAGCTGTATTTACAGAAATATCTCAGGAGTGTCTCTTTTTTCCCCTGTATGGAACACATATTTAAAGCTTTGTGTGGCCTTCAAGGCAGGATGCATTAAAAATAGGTCTGATATGATCATATGGTGCATCCTGCATGAGAGGTTGCACAGACATGAGTGTACTTCATAAGATAGATTTCTACTTCCCTACAGCTGGTATTGTTAATAGACTACTTGACAAGTCTATTTTACAGCTGAACTCCAGGAAGTAAAAAAAAATAAAAAAAATAAAAAAATCATTGCAATTATGAGTTTATTGAAAGAAGAATGTATTTTTAAAGCAGCTAGTTCAAAAAGACACTGCATTTTACCTGGCCATGCCCTCACTGCCTTCCCACTGTAGAATCTCTGCTTGCTTAGGCTCTGGTGTTCACTGGTTTCATAGCCAAGATGGGGATGACATCATGGAATCCCTCACATGACAGTGTTTTAGTCCTTGTGATTGGTTGCTCAGGCCTGAGCACTGCTCCATCTTGTGCTCCTCCATATCCAGCAGCCCAACTCTGTTCCTGGGGGCTCTGACAGTGTAGGAAAGTGGTGAGGAAGCCTGGTGTTGCAAGTATACATGCCTTTGGGGGAGCTAAATGGGCAAGTCACAATATGAATTTGTGTTTAGATCAGTCCTGTATAGAAAAGCACTTTAGAAACAAAGGGCAGTACTGCCTTCTCTCAGCCTATTCTATTTTGACTCTGTAATCTGAATATTTAATGCATTATATAAATAAAATCACTCAATTGTAGTTTGAGTTAAGGCAAGTAGCCTTTTCTTTGTTTTTGGTAATTCAATTTATTGTACTGGGTGGGTTTGACTGTGGATTAGGCTTAGTTCTAATGTTGGTATCACTGCTGCCAGATTATAGGGGTCCATGTAATGGCTCCAAATAGTTGCTGCAATGATGTGATCAATAAATAGGCATGAGTATATGAGGATGGAGTGTTGATGACATGCTTTGTGAGTTGACTGACAAATGGTGGCACTATCAACCACTGCCACTGCTGCAACCAATCCCTCAAAGGTTGATATGCTGTATAGAGTAACCCTCATATGACAGAGATTATTGGAGTTCAGTTACTAAAGTAGTAGAAATTTCACTTAGCCGGCGTTACTTTCAAATAAGCAATCATATGTAGGAATTTAAAAATAGAAACATTTCCTTTTTATTGATAATCGAATATGATGAATAATGAGGCGAATGCAGATTTACTGGAATAACATTGTCTCTGTGCCCCATTGGCAATGACATTTTTTCACTTTAGGTATGTCTTTTATAAAGCTCAATGATGGTATATTCAGGGCTCAAAATGTCAAGGCCTGAGCTACAAGCAAGGCCTTAAGAGTTACTTGCCACAGATGCCCCACCCAACCCCTACCCTGCCCCCAATCCCACCCCTAAACACACCCTCGTAAATTATCTCATGAAATTACACTGTTAAATGTTTTATGCAGAATTAAATTACAAAAATAAATATTAACAACAACTTTAACAATATTAGGTTTCGGCATATTTCATTGATCTGACGGTGATAAATAAAATAAGGATAAAATATGATTGGCTATTATAGGCACTGTACACATCATTACTGCCTTGTTAAGTAAATATGTTAAAGCTATATTAAATATAGCATTAAAAAATTAAAACCAATGAATGACACTTTCACTAATTTAGGATGCAGAGAGACTTACAGCGGATCACATCACTGGACAGGGGAGCGAGAGCTGCCAAAGTTAACTTTATCTATTAACAAGCCGGTGATTGGTTGCTAGGTGGTCAGCGCAACCAATCACCAGCTTGTTAACAGGGGAAGTTAACTTTGGCAGCTCCCGCCTAACTCCCCTCCCCGCCCCCACCTCATATAGTTCTTCACCGAATCCCGATGTATGCCAGGCCCTGCAAAGGAATGACAGGGGGCAGCGGCTGGGAGGAGAATCGGCTCCCATTCAACCCCTCTCCGATGCGGATCCACACTCATCCTCACCTTATTTCCACTCGCCTATTGCGAGCAGGCAAGTGGAAATTTTTGAGGGCTGGTATATTTAATTCAGACATCTAACCATGGGGAGAAGAATTCCTGTTTGTTTTTAAAGTCTTCTTTACATAACTGTTTGTTTAAGGTGAACACGGGTTGACTATTTTAAATGAAAATGTACTTATTTAAGAAATTATTCTCATTATTTTTACAGATTTTAACTTATTATCTCCAGATTCTGATTTGTTGTGTCAATGTTATATGATACTATCTTGGAATATGAATCATTATCTTAGAGCTCTAAACCTTTTGATGTATTAGTCCAGAGACGATAAATCTGAATTCTGATTTGTTCTTTTAAAATGCCAACTTACAGTATTGGGGGTCATTTAATGGTGGAAAAATGAAAAATGTATTCTCCATTGAAGGACAATTTGTATTTTTCATAAATATCAGAAACTGCCAGAATAATCAGAATGTGTAACTTGCTGAAGAAATTGACACATTTGACAAATGAAAAAACAAACAACTTGCAAGATTCAATGTATACGTAAATCCTCTTAGACATTAAGTTGCTATCTATCGTAATAAAACTACACGCAATGATTCTTTAGAAGTATTGCTAAACTAACTTGGACAAAGGATGTTATGAAAGTGTTATCACATCACAGCCATAAGATGTTAACATCCTTCCTTTTCTTGTGGTTAAAATAAACATTGCAAATCTAAAGGCAGCACCAGGTATTCAGAAGCACAAGCTGTCTAGTGTACCTGCTGTAAAAAATCTCACCTCTGCTTTGCCCAAAACTCAATTCAAAAATACCAATAGCAGCTATGAGAAGTCCCATTTACATTTCCGCAGGCATGCCCCATATGAAAATGCTAGGGCCTGCTGAACGATGTTTGCTGAAGAAGGTCCTCTAAAGAAGTCACATGTATAGTGACGTAACAGCCAGTGACATCATCATGCTATGGCCAGAAGTGAGCAGGCACCAGACTGAGTGTTGATGCTCACAATCAACATAGATTTTAAGGGGATATACACATTATTTTACCACAGTGTACATTAGCAAGTGAGTGTTCTTGTATGGATAGTAGAGAATAAGATTATGCAGAAAGCATTTGTATGTATTTATTTTGAGTGGACTCTGGGGGAGCATTTTAACGGAAGGTTGAAACCATTACCCACTTAAGGGGAAAGAGGTGCTGAAAGGTGCAAAGTGAATATTGGGGAAGAAGTGTCCCAGAGGAGAAAAGAGCATGCTTGTAACCCTCAAACGGGGAAGCTGCATATTTGACCCATAGGATATTTTTGGGTCAACAACAGAGGTGAGCGCATATAAGAGCACAAAGGATGAAGCACTTGGCTGGCATCTTTGTTTACAGCACTGATAAGTTTATTCTTTATCCACTTGTGGACCACCCACTGCCTTCTTACTGCGGTAGGGTGGCCCTGCTGTGGTGGATCACGTACATGTACATGATCCATAATTCCAAGGGAGGAACCCGCTGCCCTCTCTGTGCGGTTATTCGGTACAACACAAGCTGATCAGCAGGTCCTGGCCCATGATTTATGGCCGAAACCTGATTGGCTTAGCAAATCACAGTATAGAACCCTGTGTTTACTACAGAGCCCTGTGTTTACTAACACCACAGGGCTCTGTACATGGAGCAGAGATGTGGCTGATTTTTTTTCTCCCCGCAAAGCAGAGAGAAAAATCAGCCACATCTATCAGTTAAAGCAGCACATAATACACCCATTACACTTGTTAGGCACACAGTTAAGCCCAAAATTGTTAACCTCTTCTCAGCCAGTGTCATTAGTACAGTGACAGTGTATAGTATTATCACTGAACACTGTATTAGTAACATTGGCGATGTCAGTGGCAGTTGGTCAGTTCCCACCCAGCATCAGTTAATGCCAGATTGTCTGCTGCATTATCACAGTCCCACTATAAGTCGCTGATTATCTTCATTACTAGTAGACAAAAATAAATAAAAAGTACAGTATATATACACCATTATTTGTAAACGCTATAACTTTCACACAAACCAATCAATATACACTTATTGGGATTTCTTTTACCAAAGATAGCAGAATACATTTTTGTCAAAATTTATGAATACATTTGATTTTTTTTTTATTGGATATGTTTTGTAACTTATCCAATAAAAGTGAGAAATATATATATTTTTTTCAAAATTGTCGTTCTTTTTACATTTATATAATAAAAAATAAAAAAAAACAGTGGTGATCAAATACCACTAAAAGAAAGATCTATATGTATGAAAAAAATTGTAAAAATGTTACATGCGTAGTGTTGTATGCCAGTTAAAGTATCATAGTGTCAAATAGCAAAAAATGTCCTGGTCCTATAGGGGGTAAAATCTTCCGGAGCTCAATTGGTTATTCTGATATAACTGACAAATAGATTTACACTGAATTAACTTATTTTGCATGCTGATGTTAAGTCTTATTTATTTACTAAAGAGATGAATATTGAGAATGCAGAATGAAATGCAGGTTTTAGAGTGGTTATATATATTTTTCAGCACACTGGACAATGTTTGTTTTGTTTTTTCTCTTTTTCACTATTTATTTGCAATAAAAAGCGCTGTAATTTTTCTAGATAATATTTTAGGTTTGATGTGGGAACACGCCAGTGCTAGCAAGCTGCTGGGAATACTATACTGTTGCACATTTGTGGTGTGGTTTATGTAGGATTTATTAATAATGCAAACTTTTTGTTATAAATGTAATTTAAAAACCAGCAGTTGTTTTTTGATCAAAACTACCAAGAAGACCACTTGTTAAGAAACTGTAAACTAGACAATTTTTTTGGTTGTCAGAACTTTCCCAATATGCATCTCCTACTTTAACCAATCACTGATGGAAATGGCTCAATGCCACGCTGCCAGGGCCGGATTTCCCACAAGGCCACCGAGGCCAGGCCCCGGGGCGGCAGTGGTGCAGGGGTGGCGCCGCATGCAGAGCTGATCCTAGGCTGCTCGGGGGTGCAGTGCTCCCGAGCACCAGAGAGGTGGGGGCGCTGAAGCGCCAGAGTGCTCCCTTCCCTCCTCCTAGGGGTGCAACGGATCAAAAAACTCACGGATCAGCAAATAATAATTGAATTTGCAAAAACCTGTGAAAATTCCGCCACCATATAGTCCCCACTGTAATATCCACGTCATCTCCCCCACTGTAATATCCACATCCTCTCCCCCACTGTAATATTGGCAGGGTATCGCCGAGTATTGGCAGGGTATCGCCGAGTATTGGCTGGGTAATGCAGAGTATCGCAGAGTACTGGCTGGGTAATGCAGAGTATCGCAGAGTATTGGCTGGGTAATGCAGAGTATCGCAGAGTATTGGCTGGGTAATGCAGAGTATTGGCTGGGTAATGCAGAGTATATGCTGGGTAATGCAGAGTATATGCTGGGTAATGCAGAGTATATGCTGGGTAATGCAGAGTATATGCTGGGTATATGCTGAGTAATGCAGAGTAATGCAGGGTATATGCTGGGTAATGCAGAGTAATGCAGGGTATATGCTGGGTAATGCAGAGTAATGCAGGGTATATGCTGGGTAATGCAGAGTAATGCAGAGTATATGCTGGGTATTGGCTGGGTAATGCAGAGTTTTTTTTACAAGTGATCGCTCCGTCATTTGACGGAGCGATCACATTGTAAACAGTGGCCGGGTGTACCAAGATGGCCGCCGCTCCGGCGCTAGGCCGAAGCCGCGGCCTTTCCTAAGGTCGCCGGGTGTACCAAGATGGCCACCGCCACTCCGGAGCTAGGCCGAAGCCGCGGCCTTTCCTAAGGCCGAGGCCGCGGAGTGCTCCGCGGATCGCGGGGTGTGCCGATCCGAACGGGGTGACCCGTTCGGATCACGGATCGGCGACGATCCGTTGCACCCCTACCTCCTTCTCTTGTTCTTTTGCAGAGGCGGCTCTCTCCGCTGCTGTGTTTCCTGGTCAAGCTCCTCCCCGCTCCCTCCTCCTGTCAGAGAAGGAGAGCAGCCGGGGATGAGATCGGAGGCGGAGCGGCTGGAGTGTGTGTGGAGCGTGACTAGCGGCAGCAGCGGAGTGACGTTGCGGGGCGGTCCGTGCCTGTCACTATTCCTCCTCTCTGTGTGTCTCTCCTGCATGAAGCGCCAGAGTGCTCTCCACCCGGGCGGCACGGCTGCACATTGTCCTCTTCTCTCCAGCTGCCGCCCGGGTGTTTTTATGTACCATATTGGAGGGGGGTCTGTACTAATGGAGGGGGGGTCTGTCCTGGGGGTGTCTGTACTAATGGAGGGGGGGTCAGTACTATTGGAGGGGGTGGTTTGTTCTGGGGGGGTCAGTACTATTGGAGGGGGTGGTTTGTCCTGGGGGGGTCAGTATTATTGGAGGGGGGTGGTTTGTCCTGGGGGGGTCTGTACTATTGGAGGGGGTGGTTTGTCCTGGGGGGTCTGTACTATTGGAGGGGGTGGTTTGTCCTGGGGGGGTCAGTACTATAGGAGGGGGGTGGTTTGTCCTGGGGGGTATATACTATTGGAGGGGGGTGGTTTGTCCTGGGGGGTATATACTATTGGAGGGGGGTGGTTTGTCCTGGGGGGGTCTATACTATTGGAGGGGGGTGGTTTGTCCTTGGGGGGTCTGTACTATTGGAGGGGGGTGGTTTGTCCTGGGGGGGTCTGAACTAATGGAAGGGGAGTTTTCTGGGGGGGGTCTGTACTAATGGAGGGAGAGAGAGAACCCTGCTGCCCTGCGCCACCAAAAAGCCCACACAGCCTAGCGCCATCCCTGGCGGAGAATGGAACGGAGTCATTGCAGGAATACAGATCTGGGTGCTAGCCAGCGTAGTCACCACGGGAAATTCAGAGTGAGCTGACTCCTGATCAGAGGAACCGTTGCTGTATCGCTGGGTCAGGTGAGAGGGCCGATCGGCCATTATCTACTAACGTCCATAGGAACTGCAGTCTCTGACCATCTCCTGTACTATGTCTGCAGTCTCTGACAGTCTCTTGTATCATAACTACAGTCTCTGACCATCTCTTGTATCATGTTTGCAGTCTCTGATCATCTCCTGTACTATGATTGCATAAAGGACAAGAATGGTGGTGTGTGTGTGTGTGTGTGTGGGGGGGGGGGGGGGCGGCATTGAAGGACCCGGCCTTGGGGTGGCAAAGGGAGTAAATCCGGGCCTGTACACTGCTTTATACAGGCATACCCCACTTTTAAGTACACAATGGGGTTTATTTACTAAAGCTGGATAGAAACCAATAATTTTCCAGGTTTTATTACCAAAGCTTAATTGAACAAGCTGGGTTTAGAAGCTCATTGGTTTCTATGCAGAAGTGAGCCTGATTTTGCACTTTCCAGCTTTAGTAAATAAACCCCAATGCGTACTTAAAAGTGGGGTATGCCTGTACCATACTCGTGTATGACATCAAGGCAATGATATCCAGAGATTTATGTGCGGTAAGAGGATGAGTATTTTTGACCCCTTCTTCTGCAGAAGGTAGCAGCAAAATATCTTAAGTAATCAATTAGGTGATAATTTTAATAATTCATTGCACAGAAGCAGAGATCAAATACCATAACAATATGAAATATATATGTATCTTGTCAAGGAAACAGAGAAAAAAAACAGTGCATTAAAAGAATACAGTAAAGAGCCTGAAGTGAGCCTTAAAGCATTTCAGGAACCACATTCTATGTGCATAAGTGTAAGTAGATCTTAAAACCCAGATGATGTAATGCAACAAAAGATGTATTCAAATCAGCCTTCCTTAGTGCTTGTTTACCCTTGTGGTGGGGGGTAAAAACATGCAGTGGAGCTGTGTTTTTACCACCTCCTCACTATCTACCAAACACCCTTTCAGACACCAGGGATTGCTCTTCAGAGGGTTAACACGAGTGTAAACTAGATTTTACATTGTTAATAAATACACGTTAAAGGGTATATCCGGCCTGAAACTATTTTTTCTCAGCTTTGTTAGAGTGGGAAAGGGTTGGAATCACTGTCAGGTTTTCAATCACGACCCTCACTACATGTCATGCCTGACAACATTTTAACAGAATGGAAATGAGGGTTACTCTCCAATATCAACACATACATAAATATTTACAGTTGTGTTGCCTATGAAAGCAATACACAGTGGATTGCTTTTCACAGGCCAGCAAAGCAGTAGGTGATACTGCCACCTCCTGAATGCCTTTTTTTATTTGACAGCAGAATGCTAAGCTTGTGGTTGCAGCATTGTCTTAATTACTTGAATATATTGCATTCAGCATTGGCACTGTTTTAGCCATGCTGCAATACAAAGTACTGTGGCAGATACATGTGTATACACCGTAATGCCGCGTACACACGAGCGGAATTTCCTTCAGAAAAATCTTGGATGGTTTTTCCAACGGTATTCCGCTCAAGCTTGGCTTGCATACACACGGTCACACAAAAGTTCTCTGAACTTTCGACCGCCAAGAACGCGGTGATGTACAACACTATGAAGAGAAAATTAAGTTCAATGCTTCCGAGCATTTTGTCGAATTGTTTCCGAGCATGCGTAAGAATTTTGCGCGTCGGAATTGGTACAGACGATCGGAATTTCCGATTGGAACTTTTTCCGACCGAAAAATTGAGAACCTGCTCTTAATCTTTTGCTGGCTGGAATTCCGCCAGCAAAAGTCCGATAGAGCATACACACGGTCGCATTTTCGGACCAAAAGCTCTCATCGGACTTTTGCTGGCAGAATTTCCGCTCATGTGTATGGGGCATAAGGCTGTGTTTGCAGCTTAAAGGGGCAGTAAAAATTCAGCTCAACCACCTAATCTCACTGCCCCAACTGAAAACAAGGCCTTATAGGAAGCAAGGGAATATCTCCTTCAGACATCACACATCAACTCACACCTAAAAAGAGGTTGTAAATCTTGTCTGACCTACTCAAAGATAAAAAGGAAAATGTTGGCTGGAGCTGGGCTTTTATAACAGTTTGCATGTATTATAGTTTAAATCACATTTGGAATAAGTAAAGATCCAATCATGCAAGGAGGCTACCGAAAGTACCATGGACTATATGTAAAAGCATTTCTAAATAATATTGGTGTATGCAAGGTTATCTTTGAGGAACATTAAAGTGCATGTAAAAGGCAATTTTTTATTTTTTTCATTTTTAATCGCATGGGTAGGTTGTTTTTGTTGTCTGTGGGGGTTAATTTACTAAAACTGGAGCACTCCGATCTGTTGCAGCTGTGCATAGCAACCAATCAGCTTCTAACTTAAACTTGCTCTATTAAGATTTTGCAAAAAAAAAAAAAAAAAAACTGGAAGCTGATTGGTTCCTATGCAGAGCCAGATTTTGCACTTTCCAGTTTTAGTAAATCAACCCCACTGAGGAGGAAATCCACAATTTTAGGGTTGTTTCCAGAGCAAGAACTGTGGGACAATCTGCCATTTGGGACACATGCTTGTATGACTACACTCTACATGGGAACTTTGAGATTTCATTTAAATTTCCTGTTGCATCATCAAGACAGGAAGTGAAGTGAAATCACCCAAGGAGGACAAAGGCAGCACAAAATAAACTGATGGGGGTTTTAACCCTTCACTACTCTATAAAAAAAATTAAAAACTTGGATTTTCTTTAAGACATACGTATTTCATTTTCTTCCCCAGTGTACTAGATCCCCCCATTGTGAAAGAAAATACCATATTTTCTTTCTTAACAGGTTTTTACGCCTGTGGACGATGCCAGCCGTGCAAACAGTGTAAGCACAACAACAAAAAGAAAAAAGAATTTTCTAGTACCACCACTGGTGTTACACATCCGATTAAAAGTTTGATCACGTGTAACACCATTGGTGTGGTATATGCTTTGGAGTGTGACTGCGGTAAGCAGTACATTGGTAGAACCTCCAGATCTCTGAGTGTGCGCATAGGCGAGCACGTGAATAATATTAAGAAAGGGCTAGTAACCCACAATGTGTCAAAACACTTTAGGCTCTACCATAATAGGGATCCTAAATGTTTAAAATTCTGGGGACTTGAGCGAGTCACCCCTCATTGGAGAGGGGGGAATTTTTTGAGGCAATTAAGTCGCCGTGAATCTTTTTGGATTCACGAGATGCAGGTTTCGGTGCCAAGGGGGTTAAACGTAGAATTTGACTTGAATTGCTTCATATCAGATAAGTGAGCAATACTGATTTGTCGATTTCATTATATGTTGTTTTTTACTATGAATATCCAACACATACTCTTCATAGTAATAATTAATTCTTTCATATTTTTATTACTAAATAATTAATTTTGTTCAAGTTTATTTATATATTTTTCAATTGGTTATATGTATGTAATGTATACATTCGGAGATGATGATAGGAGCGAGTGACATTGATTTATTTTAACTTGTTGCTTTCAACACAACAAAAATAATTCAACTAGCATCATACTGGTGCCTGTACATGTTTAAAATATCTATACGGTTAATTGACTGTATGACACGCATAAGTGCATCTTTATGTGGTCATAATTTTTAAATTTTTTAATTTTTAATCCTATTTAGTATTAAAAGCAGAGTCAGCTCTATGTCCCCAGGAGGGAAGTGTTGTCTAAATAGCAGGAGAGGAGACACCATGCTGCTAGACTTTGCCAGCTGTATGAGTTCTATCTGATTAATAGTCTCCACCCATAGACCATGCTGGCTGCTATTAAAGGAGAGGCGTAGTGACAGATGACTCCACCCACCGCTGACGAAGTCCAGGAGGACGTAATGTACGTACAGGGGAGAAGTTTATCAGTCACTCGCTGTCTATCATTATCTCCAGCGGCTTCGTTCCGCAATCTCTCTACATTGCTGCAGTGCGGGACCTTTTTAAACAGCAATTGTTCCCCATTTGCAGCTTTGAGCTGTTTTTTTATGCATATGTCCATAAGGCTTTGCTTGCTGCAGTTGTGCATATCGAGTGTACCTACAGCATTGCCTTAACTTTTTGTCAACTGCATAACTTATGTTATTTGCAGACACAACCATTTACCTTTTTCATCAAGGTTGTATTTTAAACTTCAATTTTAAATAAACCGTTTACCAACAGTCTACACTTAGAGTGTCCCCCCCTTCTTTTCTATTATTATATGCTGGGAGATCTTTTTTGCCTGGATCCACATTGCTTAGCATTGGGCTGTCCATTATATGAGGAGATCATCTGCCGGAGATCCGTCCAGTTGATTGGTCGTTTGCCCTGATTGGAGTCAGCTTCCCTTGGAATCAGACACTTCACCCTCCACTGAGTCTATGCGTATGTGCATAGCACATTTGGTAAGAGTCTCCATTTACCTTCGGTTGAGGATATCACCTTAAGAACATATTCTGTTTATTTACAGTCACCAGGGTGTTTTATCTACAATCAGTTATTCACTCTCTGTTTTATTTTGGACTCACAAGACATGAACTTTTGTCACTGTTTTTGATTATTTTTCATTATGTGTATTGTGTTTCATATACATATCATAATTTTATGATATCTTATTATTATTGTATTATTTTTGATTATTTTTTAGATGCGCTGCACTTATTTTTATTTTTCATATTGCTATACCAATGCAAGCATAAATGTGTCATGATCAGGTTCCTAAAGCATGTTCTTGTCTACTATATTTTTACTATTGTTTTCATACAAACATATGTTGCATAAATATTAAGTCAATCATTTGTGCACTTATGTTTTCCTACTCCTTTGCCCAACAATTTAAAACAGGTTCTACAATTCCACTCCTCTATGATATTCATTGTGTTGGTATGTAGGGGGAGCCTAGATGCTACCCCAAGTGAATGTGGATAAAATAATAATGCTGGATTTGACAGAGCACTATTAATCCGTCTGTTGCCATTCCTGTATGGGCATGAGCCTTATGATTCTGTCATCTAGGGGGGTCTACCAAAGTGAGTCATTGTTAACGCTGCATATACCCACCTTAGGAACACTGCCCATCAGAGGATTCAGGTACACCAGATTCTTTATGGTCAATATAAGCAGAAGAAGTCTCCATAAAAAATATTTGTAGGGATAGATATTCCTTTGAATAAAATAAGGTCTGGCCATTTGGCTTCCCCCTGATATCTCCTTCTGATTCTCTGCCAGCCACCCTGGTTGCTGAAACTGAGGTGCACTACACATTGCAACTGCATGTAATTACGAGGGGTCTTCAAAACGTTTCTGCACTTTTTATTATTAAAAAGAGTTAAAAAGTGTGGAAACTTTTTGAAGAACCCTCGTACTACTATTCTACACTCACGATAGCTCCTGAAGAAGCAGACATCAAAGTCTAAGAAACATGTTAAAAGTGTAGAGTGCTGCCAAAATACAACTGGACCAAATTTTATCTTTTGACTTAAGGAGAAGTGGTATTCTCAGAGAAAAATGTTAGAGAAACTACTTGATGTGGTGTGTGGAGGGAAGTGTGGGGTACAATATGTAAAAAAATCCGCAAACTAGAAATATCATGCAACCATGGTGTATTTTAAACTGAGCCATGATTGGGCATGATTTTTTTTTTAATTTGAATATAATTATTATGTTTATTCTTAGGATCTGTACTATAGCCGAATGACGGCTACAACGCGGACCTTCTTTGCCGGGAGGACATCTACTGACGTCCTCCCGTGCCCAAGCGGCCTGCGCACCTCCTGCAGGGTTTAAGCGGCGCGCTCTGATCAGCGAGTCTATGAGATCCTGACCCCTTACCAGGTGATCAGCTGTCAGCCAATGACAGCTGATCATGTGATGTAAACAGAGCCAGTAATTGGCTATTTTTTCTCCTTGCGCTGACAGTGTGAGGAGAAAAAAAGCCGATCACCGGCGGCTCTCAGAGGGACATCAGTCCTGATCAAGGAGAGCTGCCGCCAGCTCATCTGTTCCCGCCTGTGCCACCTGCTAGTGCCACCTAGCAGTACACAACAGTGCTGCCTACCAGTGCCCCCTACCAGTGCCCACAGTGCCACCCATCAGTGCCCACAGTGCCACCCATCAGTGTCACCAATCAGTGCCTCATCGACAGTGCTGTCCATCAGTGTCACCTACCAGTGCCTATCAGTGCCACCTATCAGTGAACATCAGTGCCATCTATCAGTGGTACCTATCAGTAACACCTATCGGTGCCCATCAGTGCCAACCATCAGTGTCACCAATCAGGGCCCCATCAGTGCCATCTTATCAGTGGCCATCAGTGCCGCCTTATCTGTCCCCATCAGTGCAACCTTATCTGTGCCTATCAGTGCAACCTTAACTGTGCCTATCAGTGCAGCCTATCAGTGCCCACCACCTCATCAGCGCATATCGATGAAGGAGGAAAATTACCTGTTTGCAAAATTTTATAACAAACTATGAAACATGATTTTTTTTTCAAAATTTTCCATCTTTTTTGTTTAGCAAAAAATAAAAACCCTAGCTGTGATTAACCACATGCCGACCGGGCCATAGCCGAAAGAAGGCTACATCGTTATGACGCCGGTTCCTCCCTCCCCTCTCTGTACCGATCGGTAAAATAAGAGGGGAGAAGCGGAGAGGGGGAGAGATGTCAGCAGCGCTGTGGGCTGGATGTGTAGTGCCCACAGCGCTGCTCAATGACAGAGAAACACTGTGCAATACTCTGCCAACACTGCAATACTGTACAATACTCTGCCAACACTGCAATACTGTGCAATACTCTGCAAACCCTGCAATACTGTGCCAACACTGTGCAATACTGTGCCAATACTCAGCAACATTGCAATACTCGCCAATACTCTGCCAATACTCTGCCAATATTCGCCAATACTCTGCCAATACTCTGCCAATAAATTTTAATAGAAACAAATATTTATTTTTTTTTACCGAATTTTCTGTATTCTTTTATTTATAGCGCAAAAAATACAAAATCCAGCAGTGCTTAAATACCACTAAAAGAAAGCTCTATTTGTGTGAAAAAAAGGACAAAAAAATAATTTGGGTACAGTGTTGTATGACTGAGTAATTGTCATTCAAAGTGTGAGAGCACCCGAAAGCTGAAAATTGGTCTGGTTAGGAAGGGGGTTTAAGTGCCCAGTAGTCAAGTGGTTAAATACCACCAAAAGAAATCTCTGTTTGCGTGCAAAAAATTATAAGAATTTAATTTGGGTACAGTGCCATTCAAATTGGTCTGGGCAGGAGGGGGGTTTAAGTGCCCAGTAAGCAAGTGGTTAAATGTTGTCATCATCACTGTAACGTGTAAAAAGTCCCTAAGATTTTTTTATATATTGTGGTTTATACAATTTATGGGATGTGATGCACTAAAAGATTCATATAGCTGTTGTTGTTTTATCCCTAATATGAAAGTGCAAAAAAATTTTGTTAATCCTGTAACTGCTTAGAAAAAGCACTAGCTGGCATAAAATCTGCAGGAACACCTGCAGAGTACGCTAAGCAGTATCTACACATTTATTGACTGATTTATCCGCAGCGTAATAAATATGTTTTCAATAGTCTCATAGAAGTAGGAAAGATACATTGTTGCCCAGTTGGCAATAGTAGAAGCAATACTAAGTTAAAGCAATTTTAAAATGTCTACATTTTGGAAAAACAAATCAAACGTCAGCATTTTGTTCCCATTTGTCCTGGTTCTCACAGAACATGATCAGCTGTTACCTAAATGCTCCTATGTATGTAATTACATTATCTATCCATCTCTGTACTCAGAGCATTAAAGAAAGCCTTATTTGTCTTTGCATGTGAAACTCAATAACATATTTATTCTCATTTAGAACGCACTTTATTTTATCCTGGTTGTTTTATTTGACTGCTTTTGATCAGCTGAACCCATACTTTTTGGCCTTGTGTTTTTTACATGCAGCTACTACATCTCTTTCAAAAATGATAGCCAAAATGTAATCTTATCTTAGAAATAGCTGCGAAGAAGAAGAAGAAGAAGAAATAGCTGCAAATATAATTGATAAATACTAAATCCATTACAGGACAATATACGGTAATTCGTTCATGACACACTTTGAAGGTATCAAAATCTTGAGGGACCCTTGGTGGATTATATCTTGTTTTATTTTTCAGGACATATTACCCCTTTAATTGGTGGTAAATATTAATGGATATCTCCTAATGTTTTTGATATCATAGAAAAACTGGTCCAAAATAGTAAAAATATAATTTGTTTTCAAAACTTTAGCTGTATATTTTATGCCATTACTATGATCCACCACCTGACGTGCCTGAGGATACCTCATATGTGTACGTTATTTGTTGTTTATACCTGTAGTAGGGCCAGGAAACAATGAAGCATGCTTTTTTTCCTACTTAAACACATTGATGCTAACCTAAATCAAGACCCAATTTAAATATTTTATCTTTATTTTTTTCAACAGATCCTTTTTTTGTTTCCACAGACTTGCTCTGAGACCACGAGCCATCAGTGACAGCTCAATCTCATTGTTGGGGTTGTGTGATTGAGCCAGCACAAACACATTCCATATACACTCACCGGACACTTTATTAAGTACACCTGTTCAATTGCTTGGTAACATAAATTGCTAATCAGCCAATCATGTGGCAGCAACTCAATGCTTTAGGCATCTAGACATGGTAAGGGTGACTTGCTGAAGTTCAAACTGAGCATCAGAATGAGGAAGAAAGGGGATTTAGGGGACTCTGAACATGGAATGGTTGTTGGTGCCAGACGGGCTGGTCCGAGTATTTGAAAAAATGCTGATCTACTGGGATTTTCACACACAACCATCTCTAGGGTTTACAGAGAATAATCCGAAAATGAGAAAATATCCAGTGAGTGGCAGTTGTGTGCACGAAAATGCCTTGTTGATGTCAGAGGTCACAGGAGAACGGGCAGACTGGTTTGAGATGATAGAAAGGCAACAGTAACTCAAATAACCACCCTTTACAACCAAGGTATGCAGAATATCTCTGAACGCACAACACATCCAACTGACTTCTGTCAGCTAAGAACAATAAACTGTTACAAATCACACAGGCTCACCAAAATTGGACAATAGAATATTGGAAAAACATTGCCTGGTCTGATGAGCCTCAATTTAAGCAGATGACTCCTAAAGCCCCATACACACGGTCGGACTTTTTCATGGATTCTGTCCGATCGGACAATGTTGTTGAAAAATCAGACCGTGTGTATGCACCATCGGACAGTGTACGTCGGATTGTCCGACGGACAAAGTCTTATCTCCTGCTGGAAAGATTTGCCGACAACACGGTCCGATCACACCAAATCCGATCGTGTGTACGGTTGTCCGACCGGACAAAGTGCTACGCATGCTCAGATCACATTACAAGACCAAAGCTATTGGCTACTAGCCTCTACGTAGTCCCGTCGTAGGCAACAAACGTCACCACGTTCAGAATGATCGGATTTTCCGACAACTTTGTCCGACCGTGTGTACGTAAAACCAACATCGGACAAAGTATGACGGACAGGATCCGACCGACCTGGTCCGCGGATTGTCCGACCGCGTGTATGGGGCTTCAGTCTCCTTCTCTCTTCAATTAATATTTTCCTGCTGATTTTTTGTTTGTTTCTATTTTATAAATCACTTGACCCCCGCCTTTTTCTGACACTTTTGTCAACATGTAAAAATCTGTATTTTTTGCTAGACAGTTTGTTAGAACTCTAAAACATTATATATATTTTTAAAGCAGAGGCCCTAGAGAATAAAATGTTGGATTTTGCAATTTTTTATGTCACACAGTATTTGTACAGCAGTTTATCAAACACAATTTTTTTGGGGAAAAAATATACTTTTGTAATTTTAATGCAAAAACAATAAATAACACCATTTTTTGGCAAAAATATAAAAGATGATGTTATGCCAAGTAAATAGATAACAAACATGTCATGCTTTAGATTTACACAGGAGGTCTTGTGCTAGAATTACTGCCCATGATCTGTGGGGCGATCGCCGTTTGTGTGCTTGCCAGACCTACGAGTGCGTTTTTCTTTTGTGCGCATGAGCATGGGGCGTACTTTAATGAATTTATTTTAAAAATATTTTTTATTTCTTTTACTGCTTTCACAGAAGGGGGGGACGCCCCCTCCTGCTGCTTGTAAAAGGAATCCAGTAGCTAGTTAGCCACTAGGACTGCTTTTACAATAGAGCCGGCCGCCAACACTAAAAAATAGTACAGAGATGATGCCTACAGCTGCAGGCATCATCCCAGTATAACCACTTAAAGTCTAGCATCATACAGGTACGTCGCTAGTCATCAAGTGATTAAATATTCATATTCAACCACTTCAGCCCCAGAAGATTTTCCCACTAATTACCAGGCTATTTTTTGCGATATGGCACTGCGTTGCTTTAACTGATAATTGCGTCGACCTGTGATGCTTTACCCAAACAAAATGGACGTCCATTTTCCCCCACAAATAGAGCTTTCTTTTGGTGGTATTTGATCACCTCTGCGTTTTTTATTTTTTGCGCTATAAACAAAAATTATTATTTATTTTTTTTAAATTTGAAAAAAAATAATATATCTTTTTTACTTTTTGCTATAATAAATATCCCCCCAAAAAATATAAAATAACACATTTCTTCATCAGTGTTTAGGCCAATATATATTCTTCTACATATTTTTGATGGAAAAAAATAAATCGTAATAAGTGTATATTGATTGGTTTGCGGAAAAGTTATATCGTCTATAAAATAGGGGAAAGATTTAGGCATTTTTATTATTAATTTGTATTTTACTAGTAATGGTGGTTATCAGCCATTTTTAGAAGGATTGTGGCAGACAGATCGGACACTTTTGATACTTTTTTTGGGACCAGTGACATTTATACATCGATCAGTGCTATAAAAATGCACTAATTACTGTATAAATGACACTGGCAGTTAACACTAGTGGTGATCAAGGGGTTAAATGCGTTCCCTGGGAGGTGTTTCTAACTGTGGGGGAGTGGACTGATTGGGAGTACAGAGAGATCGCTGTTCCTAATCACTAGGATTAGACGATCTCTCTCTATGACCCTGTCAGAACGGGGATCTGTTTGTTTACATTGACAGATCCCCATTCTGTCTCTCTGTGGAGCGATCGCGGGTGGCAGGCGGACATCGCGACCGCCGGCCACGCGCATCAGCTCCCCTGCCATGCAGTGGGCGTGTGCGCGCCTGCTATAGCTATTAAAAGGACCGACGTACAGGTACAGCTATTTGCTGGAACGAGTCGACCTGCCGCAGTGTAATGACGGTGGGTGGTCGGCAAGCGGTTAAACATTTGTTGTTTTAAGTTAATTGTTTTACATATTTGACATATAGTTGCACATTTCCCATTTAAGTTGTGTGTTTTACCCCTTTTTTTAACGAACAATCTTGTTTTTATTCATATTATACCAATAAATATAATTTTTACCGGATTTACGCTATGGATTCCCATTTTTGATTACATGTGGATGCAGTTTTGCACACATTCTGGTCCATATTAGGAGAGTTTGTTCGCTGGAAATATCCGGTTTGGTGAAATAGTCTACTACACACTCTTTACCCCTGCAGGGGTGGGGGCCTCCTTTATGGAAATATGTATATGGGACACAAAAAAAAAAAATGTCTTATTATATATTGATATATGGACTTGTTTCTTTGTTTATAGTGTTTATAGTGTTTATATATATATATATATATATATATATATATATATATATATATATATATATATATATATATATACACATACATATAGTTTTCAGTTTGAACTATTCACAGATTTTCAATTTTAATCAATAACACTTGTCACTTTATTTTGCAATCAAGGATTCGCTTTATAATGAATTTTCAATATTATTTATTTTTCACATCATATTTTGTCATGAGAGAGCTTTTTCATCCTTTATAAGCTTTTTAATACACTGCCTAGTGAGTTGCACTTTATATTTGTTTGGAATTTAGATGCTATTATTAATCCATTAGGGTTCACTGGTTTACAGTGGTTTATATTACTCACCCTTTGTCCTTCACCCCCGCTGGGTCAGGGGGGATATTGTAATCACATTTAATATTAGCAGCGCCATTTTCCCTGTTTTTATTACATATACACTGCTGGGTACCCTTACCCGCAATGGTGGCGACAGCACCCGACAGCTGATGGAAACATCAGCTGCGGTGCCGACATCGCTGGACTCCAGGACAGGTAAGTGTCCTATTGTTAAAATCCAACAGCTGCAGTATGTGTAGCTGCTGCCTTTTATTTATTTTTTTGGGTGCAACGCCACTTTAAGTCACTACAGATTGAAAATACGATGCAAGGTATTTACAATTATTATTCTTTTTTCTGTAGTTAAATTACTACAACAGCTGCAAATAATGTTTTCATACATCTGAAACCACTCAACTGAGCACTTCCTGGTAGAGAAACATTTTAAAACACAACAAATTCTAACCACATGGCATTAGTCAGAGAAGACAACAGGATATATTTTGTTGTGTAACTTTTTTTTGTCACAGGTTGGCGCGTGTTTAAAATATCTGAAATGCAGTTTTTACATTATGAATATATGGATTACTCACTTGCATTCACTGCTGCTCTTACTAAACTTTTCTTTTTTGAATGTGCAGCATGTGTTATTCTGTTTAATTTTATCTGCATTTTATTCCTTTGTACAAGTCAATATGCATACAGCATGGACACATGGTAAACACACCTTAATCACATTGCAAATTCATCAGTAGGGATGAGCCGAACACCCCCGGTTTGGTTCGCACCAGAACATACCAAACAGGCAAAAAATTTGTCAGAACACACAAACATCGTTAAAGTCTATGGGACACGAACATAAGTTCCAAACAATATGCAGTGTTCGGGCAGCTACAATCTCGGGATTCTTACATCAAAAGTATGTCAGTAAGGGACATTTTAGGGACAGATGTAAAAAGCACACTTCCTTTACATACTGACCTTGGTTTTACTGACCACTATGATGGGGCCCCCTAGTGTCCGAGTGCCCGAATAGTCAGTCCGCCCCTGGTCTCAAGCAAGCATGAACTTGTATTGAGCATATAAGGGGTGAAAGAGATCTGCCTTTAAATTAACGGTGGTGCATTTTTAAAGTCTAACTAAAGAAAAAACGTTTTTTTGGTCTTGGACAGTGTGCGGATGGATTAGAACACCTATCAGGTTTTTATTGCTGTTTGCCCCCTCATTAGGGAGATTCACCCTCTCTACCTATCTGTTTACCTAATTATCGTTGAAAGTGAAAGTAAAAGAAAAATCACACATTTTGTGTTGTCTCCAGAAAAAGTAATAGAGGGGAAATTCTCCAATGGGAACTAGTTCCAATGACCTGGGTGTCCCCATAAGGATTCCCTTAATTTGCAGGAATTTCTGCTCACTTCCTGTTTTGTCTGTGGGAGAGGAAGACAAGGTAAATCTCCCCAATGGGTTATAACCTCTTATAACAGGAACAGGGGTGTTGCTTAGCAAAATCTCAATAACCTGGCACTTGTATTTGGATTGTCCCTGGAGTTTTTTTGTGTCTGTTGTTTTTTATTATTGTATTTTGTTTATTTCCAATTTGAACTTATCAACTAATATCCATATACATTGCCAAGCGAAGGCTAAATAGGAATGGCAAACGGGCTCTGGCTCTCCAACTGTTTTTGAACTACGAGCACCAGCTTGAATGGACTTGATGTTCCTCAACAGATGGACAGTTGGAGCTTGCAGTATTAGATCATAAATATATTATTTATTCAGAAATTATATGGTAAATGTTCTTACTTGGACTGCTTTAGGCCCCTTTCACACTGGGGCGGTGAGCCGCGGTGACGGTAAAGCAGCGCTATATTTAGCGCTGCTTTACCGTCGTTTTCACCGCGGTTTTCGGCCGCTCGCGGTGCGGTTTTACCCCCCGCGAGCGGCCGAAAAAGGGTTAAACACCACCCGCAGAGCGCCGCCGTAGTGTCGCTTTGCGGCGGTATTGCCGCGGTTTTACCGCGGTGTCCCATTCTAATCAATGGGAAGGAGCGGTATAGGAGCGGTGAACACACCGCTCCTATCCCGCTCCAAAGATGCTGCTAGCAGGACTTTTTTTGTCATCCTGCTAGCGCACTTCAAAGCTAGGGCTTCAAGGGCCAGTTCATACCACACTTTCTGAATTCCAGATGTGTGTATGCATGTTTTTGATGCATTTTCTATGCATTCCAGTGTTTTTTCCCCCCTTTTTTTCCTTCATCTCACTTGAGAACATGTGCATTTTGATGTGTTTTTCCACATTTTGCATGTGTTCCATACTGAAAAAAACCCCCACATATTCTACTTTTATTTACTGCACTGGAACGCTCTGCACTGGTGTGAACTAGGGCCATTGGAATCCATGGTAAACACTGTCCATGCCTTTCTGATGCAGAATAAAAATGCATTGGTGTGAACCAGCCCCTAGTGTAGAATGTAGGGAGAAGACAGGGTGCTGGGCACATTTCTGATTCTAAGTCAGCGTAAACACTGAAAAGGTTAATCTGACAACCTTCTGTGCCTTAAAGACCAATACTAGAACCTCCCCTGTGGGAACATGTGGTATTGGAGAGTGGACCTGGATTTCTGTGTAAGGGGTGCTGTTTACCTCAGCCTGTCATAGTTCATAAAATGTAGAAAGGTAATGCAGAAAGGAAGAGCAAGCTGGAAAATATGAAGAGCATGCTGATCCTGCAAGGTCCGTTACAGCTGCATTGTGACTGTAAAGCCTCATGCACATGAAGTTTATACATTCTTGAGTCTTACTTGCATGTGGCAAAGTGGCTGTTCATTACAAGTGAATACATGGGTAACTGCTTGTAAGTTCTGATGGCTTTTGCATCAGCACTTACGTGTGCAGCGTATTTCCCCTGGATGCACCACTTTTGCATTTGGGGAAATTGGCACATGCACAGGTAATTGCCGATGCAGGAGCCATCGCATTTACAAGCAGCCTGCCTTGTACAACCAGGAAAGCACAGGACTTTTTATGCTTCCAAGACTGTGTGTAAATATCTATGTGTGCGAACAGTTATCTATAAAAGTTCTAATGCTTAACAGTGATCCCATATTACATATTATATATAATTTGTTATAACACCTTCTGTGGCCTTATAAGCTAATAGTTGGCTGTGTTCTCAACTTTCACATAAAAAAAGTTACGCTCCCGACGGTTTCAGCCAGATTTCTCAGCATAAGCACCAGTAAAAGTTTTTAACCCTTTGAGATAGGAATGATGTAACAATGTACACCGTTTTTACAATGTTCCAATATGTCTGATACAGATCTGATCCTTTTTATTGTGATTTTAGTCTGTCTCTGTGTATGTGCCTGCTCTATGTATCTTTGTTTCTACCCTTGCACTTCTGAACTTTCTTCAGACTCAGATTTGCCTCTCCCTTTTTATGATGTCAGCAGCATTCCATTCTTTAATGCATACCATTTGTAATCTTAAAGTTGAACTATGGGAAAAATAAAACATGGCATACAGTATATGATGCTGTCTGTCACTAGAATAATACCTCATAATAGGTGTACTGTCAGGATCAACAGGTAATAAAAGTATGTCACAAAGAGGACTTTGTGACATGTGTTGATTCTAGTGAGAAACTGCATCATATGCCTTTATGAATTTTCCTTTAGTTCCACTTTAAAGTGGTTGTAAACATGCTATATTATAGATACTTTCTACTACAGTAATAACGATGCTGGCACCATAACAGCCTATACTTAACCACTTGCCTACTGGGCACTTAAACCCCCCTCCTGCCCAGACCAATTTTCAGCTTTCGTTGCTCTCACACTTTGAATGACAATTGCTCAGTCATGCAACACTGTACCCAAATAAATTTTTTGTCCTTTTTTTCAGACAAATAGAGCTTTCTTTTGGTGGTATTTGATCACCTCTGGGTTTTTTATTTTTTTGCGCTATAAATGAAAAATGACCGAAAATTTTGAAAAAAAAAAAACACATTTTTCTTTGTTTCTGTGATAAAATTTAGCAAATAATACATTTTTCTTCATAAATTTTGGCCACAATTTATACTGCTACATATCTTTGGTAAAAATAACCCAAATTAGTGGATATTATTCTACAAGCTGTGGTGCAAATCATACAAAATTGATCACATCTGATGTACTGGTGGCCTCATTTCTTGTGACCCGAACAAGCCAGGAAAGTACAAATACCCCCAAAATGACCCCTTTTGTGAAAGTAGACATTCCAAGGTATTTAGTAAGAGGCATGGTGAGGTTTTTGATGTTGTAATTGTTTCCCACAATTCTTTGAAAAATGAAGATTATTTATTTATTTTTTTCCCACAAAATTGGCATTGTAATAGGTTATTTCTCTCACATGGCATGTGTATACCACAAATGACACCCCAAAATAAATTCTGATACTCCTCCTGAGTATTACGATACCACATGTTTGGGACTTTTCCACAGCCTGGCCACTTAGAGAGGCCCAACATGCAGGGAGCACCATCACGTGTTCTAGGAGCATAAATTACACATCTAACTTGTTGACTACCTATTACAATTTTGAAGGCCCTGGAGCACCAGGACAATGACACGTGACACTGACGTGGCACTGATGACAGATGGCACTGATACATGGCACTGCTGAAACGTGACACTGATGTTGCACTGATGACAGATGCCACTAATACGTGGCACTGATGACACGTGACACTGATCTGCCACTGATGACACAAGACACTGATGTGCCACTGATGACACGTGACACTAATACGTGGCACGGATGACATGTGGCACTAATACGTGGCACTGAGGACAGATGGCACTAATACGTGGCACTGATGACACGTGACAATGATGACAGATGGCACTGATACATGGCATTGATGACACGTGACACTGATAACAGATGACAGATGGCACTGATACGTGTCACTGATGACAGATGGCACTGATGACACGTGACACTGATATGGCACTGATGACAGATGGCACGATGTGGTACTGATGACAGATGGCACTTATACGTGGCACTGGGGACAGATAGCACTGACAGGTGGCACTGCGGACAAATGGCACTGGGGACAAATGGCACTGGGGACAGGTGGCACTGGGGACAGGTGGCAGGATGTTTATGGTTGGAGGTGTGGTGGCTGAACAAAATACCCAATACAGACATGCTGTGTGTCTGCACAGTGTTTTGTACCTCTGACTGGGCAGCCAATGAATGAAAACTGACCACACAAGAAGAGATCAACTTCTGTGCTAGGAACAAGGTGACTAGAAGGATCAACCAAATGGAAGACGTACATAAAAATGATAGGGACTATGACTATAAAATACTCATATGTAATCCCACACACAAAGAAAAAATAAAGTTAGGTTAACATATGCTTTAATTCTCTGTTCTTCTCTATCCAGCTCAAATGCATGCCACGTTTTACTAAAAGCACCTGAGAGAATTCTAAATTTAAATTGCTTCTGTGCCCGAGACTAATGTACATTAACTCTAATTATTCTTACACTGTCACAAGAGCTTTTAACCACTTTAGACCTGCACTATAGCCAAAAGATGGGTACAGCACAGCTTTTCTGTTCCGGGAGGGCATTCAGAATCTGGCACACTCTGTGATCGCTGTGTCCAATCACAACGGCTCTTTACCATGTGATCAGCTGTTTCCAAGCACACATGATCACTGTGTAAACAGACTTGGCGGTTATCAGCAGTACTTTCCTCACGCGCTGTCACAGCGTGAGGAAAGCAGAGCCAGTAACCGACCAGTGTCACAGGTGACATGTACACAGATAATCAGAGCACTGATCAGTGTCCTAATTATCAGTGCAGCCTCATCAGTACGAATCAATGCCCATCAGTGCTTCCTTCCACTGTCCATCGGTGCTGCCCATCAGTGCCGCCTTATCAGTACCACCTATCAGTGCCCATCAATGCCACCTGTCAGCGCCCATCAGTTCTGCCTATCAGTGCCACCTATCAGTGCCACAAATCAGTGCTGCCTAATCAGTGTTCATCAGTGCATCCTGCCCTGTGCACATCAGTGAAGGAGAAAATTTGTCATTTGCAAAATTTTATAGCAGAAACTAAAAAAAGTTGTTTTATTTTCAAAACTTTTGGTCTTGTTTGTTTAGCAAAAAATAAAAACCCCAGTGGTGATTAAATATCACCAAAAGAAAGCTGCTCACGGAGAGACTGTGGGGGACCGATGCTGCACCCACCCAGGTAAGTACAAGTGGGGAAAAAACTCCATACTTCTCTTTTAAGCTGCAAAGAAAGCAGATGTGAGTGTATACATGGTGCGTGCTGGAAAAATTATCCCCTCAGAACTGCCCACCAAACATGACCTACACTGCTAAACTGGGCCATGCAACAGCTGTCCCACAACCGTGTGCATCACAGAGGAATCACAGTGGCTATGAACCTACAGCAAACCTGGCTGCAAAACCAACATTGCAAGTTGTCGCTGAAGCTCTGCAATTACACAGAATGGGGAAAGGAGAAAGGAGAATCCCACAACACTATGGCCTGCCTTCTCTAAAGAATTAGAATGCATACATTTCAATGACAAACTTAGCAGAAACAATCAAAAATATGGTGTTCTTCAGAATAAACTGCCTGGTAAATGATCACTTGACAGCATTTACTGAGGAGGAGGAGAGTCACTCTATTCAGCTGTCTGTATGCTGGGCTAACTCTCTTCTCTTTACCCCCCACTAATTCTGCAAGACATGTCTAATGTGATATATGGTGCTCTGAAAACTGCTCCTTCCTTCGCCACTAAAAAAAGAAGTTTACATTGTTGAATGCAGGCAAGATCATCACATCACTCAGATTTGAACGTATTTTTTTTCCCCCTATAGGAGCAAGATAAGTAAATCAATTGAATGGGGGGGCTTTCTAAAGGGGTGGGGGAGATTTAGATAAAAAACATTCCCAGAGATGGGATTTAGGGCCAAACACATTTTTGCAATGCATTGCATGCTGCCACAATGCACATTGCATGCATTAATACCTTGTGGTACAGTTCATTTTAAATGGTACCCTAATGCTTCTCTGATGCACATGCATTGCAGCAAACATC
The DNA here is from genome assembly GCA_028564925.1 of Lithobates sylvaticus. NCBI lineage: Eukaryota > Metazoa > Chordata > Amphibia > Anura > Ranidae > Lithobates > Lithobates sylvaticus. The sequence continues at coordinate 472,093,951 of CM053026.1, read as the reverse complement.
ATGCATTGTGGTGCTCTGCATTGGAAAAATGCTGAATCACTTTTTTGGTCATTTATGCAAACATGGGCCCTTTTTTCTAACATGTAGAAGAAACTGTATTCAATATACAGTAAAACCTTGGATTACGAGCATAATTCTTTGCAGAAACATGCTTGTAATCCAAAGCACTTGTATATCAAAGCAAATTTCCCCATAAGAAATAATGGAAACTCAGATGATTCATTCCACAACTATTTATTCATAGGTCTTTCAGTTTTTAGTCCATATAAAAAGATTATAGCAATGTGATAGATCGTGTAACCAAAAAATGTCCATCCACAACTGGAAGCCTCCACAAGGGGATTAGAAGCAAAATCCAGCAGGAGCTCCAGAGTATAAAAGAGAAGAGAGGAGCCTCTAAGTGTAGCAATATGGTTACATTTAATGAAGGTACAACATTTAGCAACTCACATGGTTGATAATTAAAACAGGCAGATCTAAGTATGCAAGTATCCGGGGGAAAGCTGCCCACATAGACCATCCTCCGCACCGCTGGCTCTCACTGCTGTCAGTCTGCAATTGTGACCGGGAAGACTACCCTGCAGTAGAGCGATCTGAAAGCGAGGATTGAAGCGCTCGAGGAGCGCAGAGTGGAAGGGACGACGTTGATGGCGGTGCGGAGGATGGTCTATGTGGACAGCTTTACCTTGGATGCCTGCATACTTAGATCTGGCTGTTTTAATCATCTACTATGTGAGTTGCTAAATGTTGTACCTTCATTTAACCTTCATACCTTCATTTAATGTAACCATATTGCTACACTTAGAGGGGCCTCTCTTCTCTTTTGTACTCAGTTGGGACATGACACCACATTGCTTGAATATGAAGTCAAAATGTATTAAAACATTTTGCTTGTCTTGTAAAACACTCTCAAACCAAGGTTTTACTGTACTAGCAAAACAGTACTAAAAAATATCACTCAAACTTGAGGAATTTCATTATATGCCGCTGTAACTAATGGACTTCTCTGGTTTATTGCATATTTTCCCAATATGAAGAATGGATTCTATTGTGTACCATATATAATGGATTGTAACTGCACTAATTAGAAGGAAAAAAAGTAATAACATCACAGCTCTTTAGAAGATAAAATCACTGTAACTGATCGTATTTGTCCAAATTTTATTCCTGAATGAGCAAATGTCCCCTTTGGATCAATCCAATAGAGTGAAAGCAGAGCACAATTACTTTCCTTTCTCTCTTCGTGCAAATTATTCTTGTATACTGGAAAATCCTTGTAAATGTTAACATGTTTCTGCCATTCAATGCACTTGTTAGTGCCCCCTAAGTGTACTATTGATGGACTCAGGTCTTAATAGAATGTCAATTCAGGGCTACTGGATGAGGTAGGAACAGCCAATGTATAGTCAGACCTTTTTTGTATAAATATTAACTAAAGTATGAAGACAAACATTGATATATAAATAAATGTAATGTCAATGTAAGGAAAATACTTTCCATATATATTTGAATATGAAATGTGTTTCATTTTGCACAAACAATGTATGATGTCTTCTTTTATCAAAACACATATTGTATAAGATATTTACCTGTCACCTGTTAAAGGCATAATCGCCTTTGCTTGAGTCGAGAATACAATGAAGGACACTCGCAGTCTTGGACTGGAAAGAAAAAAGAATACATAAAGATCATTAATCAATACAATTAGCATTTGGTAGAATACAAATACATCCTAAAGATATAACTAGTAGTGATAATGGCACCAAAAGCCAACAACAAATCTTTCATCCATACTCTTCCTAGATTTATATACAAACTTATAGAAAGTCGTTATTCCTACTTTATTTATGAATATCCTCATGAAGGGAGGGAGAAGAAAAAAAAAAAAAAAGAAGAAAAATGAAACAGTAAACAAGGCAAAGCTTAAGGGAAGTGAAATGAGCAAAATAAAAACCAATAAAATAATAAAAAAAAAAAAATCATAAGAGGTGCACCCTTCAATGAAAGCAGACCGTCAATGCAATCAATAGATGTAGAGATATGCGTGTACATTTTTTTCCCCCATAAACACTTTATAAAAGTCTATCCAGGTACAAAGCACATTGAAATTTGTACATGGCATATTTGCAGCGGAGAGCAAGAGAGACAGACAGAAAGACAGAGAGAGAGAAAAATAAAATTTAACCACTTCAGCCCCGGACCAATTGGCAGCCAAAGGACCAGGCCCCTTTTTGCGATTCGGCACTGCGTCGCTTTAACTGACAATTGCGCGGTCGTGCGACGTGGCTCCCAAACAAAATTGCCGTCCTTTTTTTCCCACAAATAGAGCTTTCTTTTGGTGGTATTTGATCGCCCCTACGGTTTTTATTTTTTGCGCTATAAACAAAAATAGAGAGACAATTTTGAAAAAAATGCAATATTTTTTACTTTTTGCTACAATAAATATCCCCAAAAAATATATAAAAAAACATTTTTTTTCCTCAGTTTAGGCCGATACGTATTCTTCTACATATTTTTGGTAAAAAAAATCGCAATTAGCGATTATTGATTGGTTTGCGCAAAAGTTATAGCGTTTACAAAATAGGGGATCATTTTATAGCATTTTTATTAATATTTTTTTTTTACTAGTAATGGCGGCGATCAGCGATTTTTATTGTGACTGAGACATTATGGCGGACACATCGGACATTTTTGACACATTTTTGGGACCATTGTCATTTATACAGCAATCACTGCTATTTAAATGCATTGATTCCTGTATAAATGACAGTTGTAGTGAAAGAGTTAACCACTAGGGGGAGGGGAGGGGTTATGGGCTGTGACGTGTGTGTGTTTTTTTACATTAGGGGGCGGGGCTGACGTCTGACGTCATTGATCGGCTTTCCCGATGACCGGGAACAGCCAGCCAATCAATGACAGGCAGAGTAGGAAGCGCGGGGAGAGGTTTGTTTACACATACCTCTCCCCGTTCTTCAGCTCCGTGACCCGATCGCGGGACACCAGCGGCGATCGGGTCTGCTGGTCCCGCGGCCGGGGTCACGGAGCTCCCGACCAGGTCAGGAGCGCGCCGCTGGCGGCGTGCACGCGACCCATGGGCAGGCATTTAAAGGATCACGTATATATACGTGATTTTGCCCGTGCCATTCTGCTCACGTATATCTGCGTGAGGCGGTCGGGAAGCGGTTAAAGAGCCCCTGGGTATTGTTAGTATACAGGATTTATATAGCGCTAAAAGTTTGCACATCACTTTACAACATGAGGCCAGACAGTACAGTTCAATACAGGAGGAATCAGAGGGCCCTGATCCTTATCGCAAACAATCTAGGGGGGAGGGTCAAGTGATGAGAAAGGTTTTCAGGGATCGTCTAAAAGCAGAGTAGGAAATAGACAGATTGGGGTAGGGAGTTCCATAGGATAGGAGAGGCCTGGGAAAAGCCCTGGAGGCGAGCATGGGAGAAGGTAGGGATGAGCCGAACACCCCGGGTTCGGTTCGCACCAGAACCCGCGAACGGACCTAAAGTCTGTGTAAATTTAAGAACCCTATTAGTTACAATGGACGCAAATGTTCGATATCAAAAGTGCTAATTTTAAAGGCTAATATGCATGTTATTGTCATTAAAAAGTGTTTGGGGACCTGGGTCCTGCCCCAGGGGACATGTATCAATGCAAATGTTTTTTTTAAAAATGGAAGTTTTTTCAGGAGCAGTGATTTTAATAATGCTTAAAGTGAAACAATAAAAGTGTAATATTCATTTAAATTTCGTACCTGGGGGGTGTCTATAGTATGCCTGTGAAGGGGCGCATGTTTTCCGTGCTTAGAACTGTCCCTGCACAAAGTGTCATTTTTGCAGGAAAAAAAGCTATTTAAAATCACTCGCGGCTAATGAATTGATGGCTCCCGTAACACAGAGAACAGTCATTCATTGAAAGTCATTGATAAAAAAAAGTCATTGATAAAAAAATAAAAATTAAAAAAAAAGCGTGGGGGTCCCCCCAAATTCAATTACCAGGCCCTTCAGGTCTGCTATGGATATTAAGGGGAACCCCGGCCAAAAAATACATAAAAAAATGGCGTGGGGTCCCCCTCAAAATCCATACCAGACCCTTGAGGTCTGGGATGGATTTTAAGGGGAACCCCCCGGCCAAAAAAAAAAATGGCGTGGGGTCCCCCTCAAAATCCATACCAGACCCTTATCCGAGCACGCAACCTGGCAGGCCACAGGAAAAGAGGGGGACGAGAGCGGCCCCCCTCCCTCCTGAACTGTACCAGGCCACATGCCCTCAACATTGGGAGGGTGCTTTGGGGTCCCCCCCAAAGCACCTTGTCCCCATGTTGATGAGGACAAGGGCCTCGTCCCCACAACCCTGGCCATTGGTTGTGGGGGTCTGCGGGTGGGGGGCTTATCAGAATCTGGAAGCCCCCTCTAACAAGGGGACCCCCCTGTGTGAAATGGTAAGGGGGTACAAAAGTACCCCTACCATTTCACCAAAAAAGTGTAAATTTTTTTAAAAATGACAGGAGACGGTCTTTGACAATTTCTTTATTAAAATCTTCTTTCTTCTGGTCTTCCTTCTTCCTTTCTTCATCCTTCGGTTTCTTCATCTTCTCCTTCCGGCATCTTCTTCCATCTTCTTCTTCCATCTTCTTCTTCCTCCAATCCGCTGCTTCTTGCTCTGGTCTTCTCATCCGGCATCTTCTTCCATGGCGTCGGTGTCTCTTCTGGGCCGCTCCGCGCAATGGGAGGCTCCCGCTGTGTGAGGCTTCGCTGCGTCTGACAGGTCTTTTATAACGGAGGGCGGGGCCACCTGGTGACCCCGCCCCCCTCTGATGTCATGGGGAAAGCCATAGGGAATTCCCCATGACGTCCTCGTGTGTCAGAAGGGGCGGGGTTACCAGGTGGCCCCGCCCTCCGTTATAAAAGACCTGTCAGACGCAGCGAAGCCTCACACAGCGGGAGCCTCCCATTGCGCGGAGCGGCCCAGAAGAGACACCGATGCCGTGGAAGAAGATGCCGGACAAGAAGACCAGAGCAAGAAGAAGTGGATCGGAGAAAGAAGATGATGAAAGAAGAAGATGGAAGGAGATGCCGGAAGGAGAAGATGAAGAAACCGAAGGATGAAGAAAGGAAGAAGGAAGACCAGAAGAAAGAAGATTTTAATAAAGGAATTGTCAAAGACCGTCTCCTGTCATTTTTACAATTTTTTACACTTTTTTGGTGAAATGGTAGAGGTACTTTTGTACCCCCTTACCATTACACACAGGGGGGGGCGGGATCTGGGGGTCCCCTTGTTAAAGGGGGCTTCCAGATTCCGATAAGCCCACCGCCCGCAGACCGCCACAACCAATGGCCAGGGTTGTGGGGGAAGAGGCCCTTGTCCTCATCAACATGGGGACATCAAAGCACCCTCCCAATGTTGAGGGCATGTGGCATGGTACGGATCAGGAGGGAGGGGGGCCGCTCTCGTCCCCCCCCTCTTTTCCTGCGGCCTGCCAGGTTGCGTGCTCGGATAAGGGTCTGGTATTGATTTTGAGGGGAATCCCACGCCATTTTTTTTTTGGCCGGGGTTCCCCTTAAAATCCATCCCAGACCTCAGCGTACATCAATGAAGGTGAAAAATTACCTGTTTGCAAATTTTATTAACAAAATCTAAAACGGTTTCGTCCAGTGTGCATGAGGCCTTATAAATAGATATCAAAACCAATTCTGATTGCTGTTCTTACATATAGTGATATGAAGTATCTCAAGCTGCTTTGGCCCTAAAATTAAATGCCCTTTAGGAATATTTCAAACGGAAATGTTAAAGTGTTGCTCACTTCTCCAACATCCTTAATGTTTAATGTGATCTGAGTGATCTTGTCTATTATGTGTATTCAGATGCACAATATGAAAATGCATGAACAAGCACAATTCAGAGGTTTAGACAGTAAGAGTGAATAGCACACCAACTGCCAAGTATGCTGAATGCAACTGCGTAGACCCAGATTTCATTCTGATTTTAACAGCCTTAGTCTAACTAGATAACATACAATGTTTCTGGAAGGCTGGTCACCCTTTAAAACTTGTACACAGCCTGGCATCTGGATAAGCGAAGCATATATTAAACAAGTCTGACTGCATTTGGCATGCCTCAAAAATAGCCACACAGGATAATTATCAGTTATACAGTAGTGGAGTTTATCAAGACTGATTGCACTTGGCAGCCCCAGCAATAAAATTTGACCCATACTTCTCAAAAATGTTTATTTCCAGACATAGATAGATAGATAGAGAGATAGAAAGAAAGATAGAGAGATAGAAAGAAAAAAAGTATTGATTTATATATCTATATAAGAGCAAAGGTAACACACTGAACACTTTTTAAAATGTATTGTTCACATACTGAGGATTTCAAAACAGAACTATATTTCAGGTCAGATTTCATACCAGCAATTATTATTATTATTATACAGGATTTATATAGTGTCAACATTTTACGCAGTGCTTTACAACATAAGGGCAGACTTAGTAATTGTACTAATTACAATACAGCTTAATACAGTAGAAATCAGAAAGTCCTGTTTGTTAGATTAGTAAATTAAATTTAGTAAAACTGTTTAACACTGCTTTGGCAAGGGTTTAGCACTGAATTTCTGGCATAAAACTGTTTTGTATTCAAAGGGGTTGATTTACTAAAGGCAAGTAGACCCCAGAGGTAAGTGAATAAGTTATAGCTCTGCTAACTTCCATCATTCAAACCCACTTGCTTACTGGGCACTTAAACCCCCTTCCTGCCCAGACCAATTTTCAGCTTTCGGTGCTCTCACACTTTGAATGACAATTACTCAGTCATGCAACACTGTACCCAAATGAATTTTTTGTCCTTTTTTTCCCATAAATAGAGATTTCTTTTGGTGGTATTTGATCACCTCTGGGTTTTTAATTTTTTAAAAAAAAAAAAAACAAATTTTTCTTTGTTTCTGTGATAAAATTTAGCAAATTATTAATTTTTCTTCATAAATTTTGGCCACAATTTATACTGCTACATATCTTTGGTAAAAATAACCCAAATTAGTGGATATTATTTGGTCTTTGTGAAAGTTACAGACTCTACAATCTGTGGTGCGAATCATACAAAATTGATCACACCTGATGCACTGGTGACCTATCTCATTTCTTGTGACCCGAACAAGCCAGGAAAGTGCAAATACCCCCCAAATGACCCCTTTTTTGAAAGTAGACATTCCAAGGTATTTAGTAAGAGGCATGGTGTGCTTTTTGATGTTGTCATTTTTTTCCCACAATTCTTTGCAAAATTAATTATTTTTTTATTTTTTTCCACAAAATTGTCATTGTTGTTATTTCTCTCACATGGCATGTGTATACCACAAATGACACCCCAAAATACATTCTGCTAATCCTCCTGAGTATTACGATACCACATGTGTGGGATTTTCCACAGCCTGGCCACTTAGAGAGGCCCAACATGCAGGGAGCGCCATCACGTGTTCTAGGAGCATAAATTACACATCTAACTTGTTGACTACCTATTACACTTTTGAAGGCCCTGGAGCACCAGGACAATGACACTTGACACTGACGTGGCACTGATGATAGGTGGCACCAATACGTGGCACTGAGGACACGTGACACTGATGTGGCACTGATGACAGATGGCACTAATACGGGGCACTGATGACACGTGACACTGATGACAGATGGCACTAATACGGGACACTGATGACACGTGACACTGACAAATGGCACTAATATGTGGCACTGGGGACAGATGGCACTTATACGTGGCACTGATGACAGATGGCATTGATACGTGGCACTGATGACAGATGGCACTTATACGTGGCATTGATGACACGTGGCACTGACAGGTGGCACTGATGACAGATGGCACTGATACGTGGCACTGATGACAGATGGCACTAATATGTGGCACTGATGACACGTGGCACTGATGACAGATGGCACTGATGTGGCATTGATGACACGTGGCACTTATACATGGCACTGGGGACAAGTGGCACTGGGGACAAGTGGCACTGGGGACAGGTGGCAGCGGGGACAGGTGGCAGTGGGGACAGGTGGCAGCGGGAATAGATCACACTTTATTATTTATTTTTCTTTACTTACGGCGCCGCCGCTCATCTCTCCCTCCTTACACGCTGTCTGTGTGAGGAGGGAGAGCGGCGCTGAGAGATAATCTCATATGTTTACATATGAGATCCTCTCTCATTGGACACGCCGATCGCGCTGTAAACAGCCGTTGTGATTGGCCGTTTACAGTGATCTGTGACTGGCTGTGTCCGACGGACACGGCCAGCACAGAACTTCCCCGATGCGCGCTCTCAGGAGCGCGCATTAGGGAAGTAAACAGTAGGACGTCCAGGGACGTCCACCCGGCAGGGAGCGTCCGCGCTGAAGCCGTCCTTCGGGTAATAGCGCGGGCGCGAAGTGGTTAAAGTGGTGTTTCCACTAAAAATAAAAATAATGGCTTAAAATTCATTAAAAAAATAAAAAATAATAATAATTGGAAAAAAAATGTTTTACTCACCTCTTAATGCCTGTTGCTAGGGGAGTCCCTCGTAGTCTGCCTCCTTCAGTGCCCGGGCATCACTTCCCCGGTGCAGTCAGTCATCTGGGACACGTGACTATCAAAAATGCAAAAGGAACTGAGTGTGGTGTGAACTGAAAGCAAAAACTGATCCGGAACGTATCCGGAGTGCATTTTTGTGGTGTGAACTGTCCCTGAAAATACATGCACAATGTTTTCCATGTATTCCAATGGCTCTAGTTCACACCAGTGCAGTCAAATCCAGTCAGTTTCTGATCAGTATCCAGTGCAGAAACTGACTGGAACTGACTGCATTGGTGTGAACTAGAGCCATTGGAATACATGGAAAACACTATGCATGTATTTTTAGTGCAGAAAAAAGTGCACGGAACGACATCTGGTGTGAACTGACCCTCCTGAGGAAGTTGTGATGACACTATTATTGAGCTGTACATGGTGTGTGCAGAGCTGTGGAAGGGACCCAACAGGTCCACGCACAACAGACTGCCGGCAGAAAACTTCAGAAGGGGACACATACAAGACCAGTTCCCCTGCATGAGTGAGAAACATCAGTGATTGGTCCTTTTTGCAGGAAATTCCTGTACAGAAGCAAAATGTAGATGTTCAATGCAGGAATACTATACAGCTGAAAAATATAACTGTACACAAAGGATACCAAAATTAAAGTAGGAATACACCTGGGTCTTGTGTTTAGATAATATTTGTTTAGCCTTGATTTAGCTTTTAAGTGCATTTCTACTTTTACAGTCAAATTTGAGAAAACCCAACTCTATATTTGTTATGTGCTCCCATTCACATAGTATGCCTAAAAAAAGTTAATATTTCTTACCTGTTTCTCGGCAGTAGGTGTCATGGATGACTGCCAGGTTTACTAAATCATCTTAGGTGAGCCTGTCCCAAGTCTGTCCACATTGACATAAATTTAAAGAAACCCCAGCCTCTAACCCTTTGTTGGGACAGACAGTGTTTAAATCTAGTTAAAATTGATCATGAAGAGGCCTGCACAGTACAGACAAGGTTAATTATAGCAAACACAGGGTCCAGAACAGAGCATCTTAAAAAGCTATGCTGCAGTTTTTATTTACTGTATTTATTGGCGTATAACATGCACCTTTTCACCCTGAAAATCCGATGCAAATAGTGTGTGCGTGTTATACACCGATACTCCAATTTGGGCTGCCTGAGAGGGAAGGGTGGGGGGGGCGAGAGCCGTCAGATTACATAGAGCGAGAATCTCCTGTTTACTCAGCGGCCTCTGTAATAGAAAGTCCAATCTTCTGGGCCGGCATTGGGCCAGTGTTCTGCCTATCATAGAACTTTGCATAAGGCCCCTTTCACACTGGGGCGTTTTTCAGGCGGTACATCGCTAAAAATAGCGCCTGTACACCGCCTGAAAAAATCCAGTCCCTTTCACTCCAGTGTGAAAGCTGAGGGGCTTTCACACTGGAGCGGTGCGCTAGCAGGACGGTCAAAAAAGTCCTGCTAGCAGCATCTTTGGAGCGGTATAGGAGCTGTGCATTCACCGCTCCTATACCGCTCCTACCCATTGATTTCAATGGGACACCGAGGTAATTCCGCTGCAATACCGCCGCAAAGCGTGGCTACGGCTGCGCTTTGCGGGGGATTTTAACCCTTTTTTGGCCGCTCGCGGGGGTAAAACCGACTGAATACCGTGGCTAAAACGATGGTAAAGCAGCGCTGCTTTACCGTCGCCGCGGCTCCCGCCCCAGTGTGAAAGGGGCCTTAAAGAAGCCGCCGAGTAAACAGGAGATTCTCGCTGTATGTAATCTGACAGTGCTCGTCCCACCCCCCTCCCTGTCCCCTCCGAGGCAGCAGTAATCTGAGGTGAGGCTGCAGATGGGCATTGATCAGACTGCATTCATAGCAATGGTGAGGCTGCATATGGGCATTGATCAAGCTGCAATGATGGGCAATTGTGAGGCTGCATATGGGCATTGATCCAGCTGCATTGATGGGCAATTGTTAGGCTGCAGATGGGCAATGGTGAGGCTGCAGATGGGCAATGGTGGGGCTGCACTGATGGGCACTGACCCCTATCTTGCTTCAAAGTTCCTTATTTAAAAAAATGAAGGCGCGTGTTATATGCCTGTGCATGGTATATGCCGATAAATACAGTATGTATTTATTGTTTTTTAAGTTATGCTATGTGAATGGGATCATGTAACAAATATAAATATAATATATATAATATAAAGTAAAATAATATATAATATAAAGTAGAAGTTATACCAATTTGGCTGCAAAAGTTAAAATACACTTTAACCAAAGGGGTTGGTGCAGTATTTATCTCCTCAGGAGCTATATATACTCTCTGTAGGGAATATCAGTGTAGCATGTTGGACTGGCTAATATTTATTATGAGATTGCCTGACAGATATCTCACAATTCTGTTGTCCACCTATGTAACCCTGTATAGTCCAAACTGTGCAAATCCAACATTCCAATGCACACATATCACATAACACATCACAGGTTTGTCAGTAGCTGACATCAAATCTGGCATGAAAGTACAGCTTTGCTTTAAGTGTAGCTTTCCTTCAACTTTAGCAGTCTCTGAGACTGGACCTAGCTTCTGGGTATATAGTTGCATCAATAGGCCATACTAAAGTAGAGGTTGCACAGTGTTCCTTACTCTCAAAGGAGATTGTTAGATTTAAAACCTTTAAGTACACAGCCTGACCTGTCTATACAGCCCAGGTGATGTATTGCTGGAACATGGCCTTTCCATAAAATAACTAAAGTTTTTAGAGAAGCTATCATTGAAATTCATTCAAAATTTAAAAAAAAGTGTGGCAGAATGGTTGATATACAGTAGACCAGTGTCAAAAACAGAAATTATATTTAAAAGTAAATCAGCTAATTCAATATGATAAAATATAATAGTTCAATCGTTTTTCGGCAAAGTAAACAATCCCGTTTCAAAAAGTGGAAAGCTGAATTTCAGGTATGTTTATTTTATTTTTTGCACAGTGACAGCCTATTCAGCACGGGCATCATTCAGAGAATGCCTTCCATTTTTACTAATTAATACAAGGCATTCTTTGATTGAATGAGGTGACTTTACCATAGACACCTGTCAAAAATACAAGGCACTATCTGAATGGCGCCTGTGTTGAGGGGGCAACACCTTGTGTTAACTATGCAGCAGAGTAGCTTCATGGCAAAAACCCAGATGACAGCAAAGATTACTGTAGTAGCAGCAGCTACTCGAGTGATTATTCACTTCAATAGGGGTTGGCCAGGTGTGGAATAAGTATCACTAAATTAGTCCAAGCTAGACCAAAGGTAAATATGCAAAAAAGAACCTGGCATTCATTTTTAATTTGCTAAATTAAATGGTCTAAAATCAGCTTAATTGAACACACATACATACACAAACACATACATACATACTTACACACACACATATACAGACACACACACACACACACACTATATTGTCAAAAGTATTGGGACTGCCTTTACACTCACATGAATTTTAATAGAATCGCAGTCTTCGTCCCTAGGGTTCAATATTGAGTTGGCCCAACCTGTGCAGCTATAACAGTTTCTACTTTTCTTGGACTGGTGCACAGTCATGTTGGAACAGGAAGGGGCCATCCCCAAACTGTTCCCACAAAGGTGGGAGCATGAAATTGTCCAAAATGTCTTGGTATGCTTAAGAGTTCCCTTCACTGGAACTAAGGGGCCAAGCCCAAACCCTAAAAGACAATCCCTCACCATAATCCCCCCTCCAACAAATTATTTGAAACAGTGCACAAAGCCAGGTCCATAGAGACATGGATTAGCGAGTTTGAGGTGGAAGAACTTGACTGGGTTGCACAGAGTCCTGACCTTAACCCGATAGAAAACCTTTGGGATGAATTAGAGCGGAGACTGCAAGCCAGGTCTTCTCATCCAACATAAGTGCCTGACCTCACAAATGTGCTTCTGGAAAAATGGTCAAACATTCCCATAGACACACTCCTAAAAGAGTTAAAGCTATTAAAGCTGCAAAGGGTGGGCCAACTCAATATTGAAACCTACGGACTAAGGCCTCGTATATACGGTCTGATTGTTGGACGACCGAGCGCCTGCTTTTTGTCAAAAGGGCGTGTGCATTTTGTCTAGCATACTAACTATCCACAAATTGACAAACACGAACGTAGTGAAGTACTATGAGAGCATAAAGAGGAAGTTAATTTCTCAAGCGTCACCCTTTGGGCCTCTTCTGCAAATTTCATGGTAGTAGAAGTTTGGTGAGCGTTGATTCGCAATTTTAAGATCGTACAAAAAAAATGCCTTTTAAAATACGTTTGGTATAACTACTTCAGTATCACCAGCAAAGCAGATTCATTATTATCCCATTAAAGAAGATGAGAATTTTGACATTTCATCAATTGCCACGTCACGAATGTTAATTCTAGTTTACAAATAGTAGTTTACAAGGCCGAACTCTTCCCAGTCGTTCCTTGATTCCGAGCATACATATTTGTATTTTCGACTTTTGTGTGACGACTTCTGTACTGACCATACGAAAATCAGACGTTGAGTTCACATCCGTCAAAAATGTTATAGCCCGCACATCCAGCTTTTGTCTGATGTAAAAGTAAAATCGTCTGTCGAAAGCATCCGAAAATCCACAGACAGCTCATCTTCAGACTTTTCCCTTCTGATTTTCGTACCGTATGAACAGGCATTAAGACTGGGATGCCAATAAAGTTCATGTGAGTGTAACGGCAGACGTCCTAATATATATATATATATATATATATATATATATATATACATACAAATAGACTGCATTATTCCAGGCTGATAGGAGTGTCTGCCAATTCTGTTCATTAAAATTGACTTGAAGTTTAAATTAATACGAAAGTTAAAAGAAAGAGAAGCGATGGCACCTCTGTCACTAAAGAAAATTTCATTTGCTGTTAGATTGTGTGTTCACCGTATAATTCAACTAGCATTTAGCTACAGTTGCTTTCCCAATGGGTTACCCACTCATATGAGCCTCACTCAAAGATACAACTGATGCAATAAACACATTTTGCAACACCATAAGCAGTATTTCACACACACACTATAAAACATAGCAACATTTAATATGGGACCTCCATGCTTTGACTTGTTGCACAACTCTCCAGTTGCTGTGTAAATAACACAGCATTTTTTAGTTGACAGACTGCCCTTTAAAGCCCAGTTATACCTGATTAAAATGGTGCAATCCTCAATCATGTGCCTGGATGCACAGTACAACAAATGGATTTTTAATTTCTTGTTGGTAGAAAATGAGCTATTTTAATTAAAACTAGTTAAGCAGAAACATATTACATTCCGCTTTCCTTTGCATTTGTATGTTTGGCAATTAGGTGAATCAAGATAAAAACCGACATTTAATGAACATATGATTATTTTGCCCATAAAGGTTATATAAGATTTCATTATCATTAGCATGGAGGTAATTAACTAATCAGGAATAAAGGGAGTCGTCGGTAACTCTCATGTAGAATTTTCCTTGTTGCCTATATTTTTTGTTGAAATTTTACTGCCTGTTTTTGTTTTTGAGTGAAGCATAGTATTTAATGAAAAACGATCCAGCGATGAAGTAAAAGCTCAAAAGACAAAAAAGCCCCTTATTTTTCTAATGTTTTATGGGATACTGTAGTACATAGCATTATGGCAGAAATAAAAAAAGAAATATGGCATTCATCTCTGCAATACATGTATATTTCCCAGCGTTTTATCCCTTGAAAGACCCTGCAAGTACAGGAAAATACCTGCTGATCTGCTAGAAATGCACCCAGATGCTAAATCCTTTTAAAGGGGTAATACCACGCAGTATTTTGTAGTGGCATCAGTCCTGCCCATTGGGGGTTATTTACGAAAGGCAAATCCACTTTGCACAAGTGCAAACTACAATTGCAAAGTGCACTTGAAATTGCACTGAAAGTGCTCTTGGAAGTGCAGTCGCTGTACATCTGAGGGATAGATCTGAAATGAGTGGAAGCTCTGCTGATTTTATCATCCAATTATGTGCAAGCTAAAATGCTGTTTTTTATTTTCCTTGTATGTCCCCCTCGGATCTACAGTGAGTGCACTTCCAAATGCACTTTCAAGTGCACTTTGCACCTGTAGTTTTCACTTTCGTAAATAACCCCTGTTGCCTTTTGATAAACTACCTCCCTTCAGATCTTTAAAACATAAAGGCTAAACACTCTGTAGTTAAAGATAAAAAATAGGAGGGCATTTGAGTTAGCAAAGCAGAGTGTACCAGATCAACATTTTGTTGCTAGAATAAAAAGATATATCAAACTGCATCCAGTGATATATATATATACAGTATCTCACAAAAGTGAGTACACCCTCACAATTTTGTAAATATTTTATTATATCTTTTTATGTGACAACACTTAAGAAATGACACTTTGCTACAATGTAGCGTAGTGAATAGGGATGAGCCGAACACCCCCGGGTTCGGTTCGCACCAGAACCTTCGAACGGACCGAAAGTTCGCGCGAATTTTCGAACCCTATACGTTATAATGGACGCGAACGTTCGAAATCAAAAGTGCTAATTACAACGGCCAATATGCATGTTAATGTCATAAAACAGGTTTGGGGACCCGGGTCCTGCCCCAGGGGACATATATCAATGCAAAAAGAACTTTTAAAAAACTAACGTTTTTTCGGGAGCAGTCATTTTAATGATGCATAAAGTGAAAAAAAAAAAAGTGAAATTTTCCTTTAAATATGGTCCCTGGGGGGTGTCTAAAGTATGCCTGTGAAGTGGCATGTGTTTCCCGTGTTTAGAACTGTCCTTGCACAAAATGACATTTGTAAAGGAAAAAAAGAAGCCATTTAAAACCACTTGCGGCTTTAGGTTTGTTCTTAAGTAGAATCTGAACAGGTACATTATGAAGTGTAGCTCCATCCCCAAAAAATCTATTTTTAAGCTTTTTGGAGAACATAGGGAGGGGTTATCACCCCTGTAACATTTGCTGTCTTTGCACATCTGTTCAGAACATGTCACCTCACTTTCCGTCCCAATGACAAATGTTTTTGGAAAAAGTGGGGTTTTAATTGAAACAAGGATTGGTGATAAAGTATCAGTAGAGAGGAGATACCTTTTTCCCAAATTAAATCTAACAGGATAGAATTTCCCTTCCTAGGGGTAGATTTCCTCTCACTTCCTGTTTTCTCTTTCCATTTGCAAGTAGGAGTCGTTTGTAAGTTGGATGTTTGAAAGTAGGGGCCTGGCGTATATACTCTGCAGAAATTTGCCCTATTAGATGTTGGTGTAGCCACAAGACTGGTGGGCACAGGAATGGGCCCTGCTGTGAGTTAATAGATCAAGATTTGTAATTGCATGCACCTGTTGAACAGGGCAGAAAAATTGGGGGTGGTGGTGGTGGTGGTGGTGGACGGTGTTGCCACAAGACTGTAAGCTCTCACAGTTACTCTTGGTGGGCGCAGGAATGGGCCCTGCTGTGAGTTATTAGATCAACATTTGTAATTGCAAGCACCTGATGAACAGGGCAGAAAATTTGGGCCTTTGGCGGTGGTGGTGGACGGTGTTGCCACAAGACTGTAAGCTCTCACAGTTACTCTTGGTGGGCGCAGGAATGGGCCCTGCTGTGAGTTATTAGATTAAGATTTGTAATTGCAAGCACCTGATGAACAGGGCAGAAAAATTGGGCCTTTGGCGGTGGTGGTGGACGGTGTTGCCACAAGACTGTAGGCCCTCATAGTTACTCTTGGTGGGCGCAGGAATGGGCCCTGCTGTGAGTTATTAGATCAAGATTTGTAATTGCAAGCACCTGATGAACAGGGCAGAAAAATTGGGCCTTTGGCGGTGGTGGTGGACGGTGTTGCCACAAGACTGTAGGCCCTCATAGTTACTCTTGGTGGGCGCAGGAATGGGCCCTGCTGTGAACTATTAGATCAAGATTTGTAATTACCCGCCCCTGTTAAACAGGGGCTGAAAAATTGTGCCTTAGGCACTGGTGCTGGTGCCACAACACTGCAACCCCTCACAGATACTGTACTTGGAGCACAGCAGTCACACGTGTTGCGAAGCATTTTTTTAAAAAATTGTAAGTACACGCCCCTGTTAAACAGGGGCTGAAAAATTGTGCCTTAGGCACTGGTGCTGGTGCCACAACACTGCAACCCCTCACAGATACTGTACTTGGAGCACAGCAGTCACACGTGTTGCGAAGCATTTTTTAAAAAAATTGTAAGTACACGCCCCTGTTAAACAGGGGCTGAAAAATTGTGCCTTAGGCACTGGTGCTGGTGCCACAACACTGCAACCCCTCACAGATACTGTACTTGGAGCACAGCAGTCACACGTGTTGCGAAGCATTTTTTTATAAAAATTGTATGTACACGCCCCTGTTAAACAGGGGCTGAAAAATTGTGCCTTAGGCACTGGTGTGGTGGCATGGATCATTGAGGAGGAGGAAGAGGATAGTCAGTGAACATAAGAGGACAGTCACTCAGCATCAGCATAGGCAGTCTTGAAGGGATGTGACATTAAAAATTATTTGGTTATATCCGCCTCAGGTGCCTGGTAGCTGGTGGTGATCCAAGACTGATTCATTTTGATGAAGGTCAGTCGATCAACCGAGGCGGTGGACAGGCGCACCCTATGATCGGTGACAAATCCTCCAGCAGCACTGAATGTGCGTTCGGAAAGAACGTTGGAGGCAGGACAGGCCAGTAGCTCAATTGCATACTGTGCAAGCTCTGGCCAGTGATCCATCCTCAGGACCCAGTAAGCCAGAGGATTTTCGGTGGGAAAGGTGTCCAAGTCTGACCTTGCCCCAAGGTATTCCTGCACCATGTATATCAGACGCTGGCGATGGTTGCTGGAACCGATCATACCTTGGGGCTGCGGACTAAAAAATTGTCTGAACGCATCGGTCAGACGTCCACCTTCCCCACCGCTCCTTCTGCTACAGACCGAAGCCTCAGCAACTCGTCGCCCAGGACCAGGAGTTTGTAACCTCCCAGTTTCTGGGAACGCGTTGCACAGACCTTTCTGCAAGGCCTCCCTGAGATGTCTCATCCTCTGCTCCCTCTGCGACGGCAAGATAAGGTCCGCAACCTTACCCTTGTACCGCGGATCAAGGAGAGTGGCCAGCCAGTAATGGTCCCTCTCCTTGATCCGAAGAACACGAGGATCCTTCCGCAGGCTTTGCAGGATCAGGGAGGCCATGCAGCGTAGGTTAGCTGAGGCATTCGGTCCGGAGTCTTCTGGGTCACTGAGGATGACATGATCGCCAGCCACCTCCTCCCAGCCACGTACAAGTCCACTGGTTTGTTGGGACTGTACATCATCCCTAAAAGACTGCTGATGCTGAGTGCCAGGCTCCACCTCCATGCTCACACAATCCTCCTCCTCCTCCTCCTCCTCCTCCTCATCCTCTTCCTGTGTGATGGGTGGGACAGAAGGAACACTGTCCAGATAAAGGGGGCCTTGAGAGGCAAGGAAGTCCTCCTCTTCCTGCCTCTGTTCTGCCTCAAGTGCCCTGTCCATTATCCCACGCAGCGTATGCTCCAACAGGTGGACAAGAGGGACAGTGTCACTGATGCATGCACTGTCACTGCTCACCATCCTCGTGGCCTCCTCAAATGGTGAGAGGACAGTGCATGCATCCCTGATCATGCTCCACTGACGTGGGGAAAAAAAACCAAGCTCCCCTGACCCTGTCCTGGTGCCGTAGTCGCAAAGGTACTCATTGATGGCCCTCTGCTGCGTGTGCAGTCGCTGCAGCATGGCCAACGTTGAGTTCCACCTGGTGGGCATGTCACATATTAGGCGGTTCTTGGGCAGGTTCAGCTCCTTTTGCAGCTCAGTCAGCCGAGCACTGGCATTATAAGATCGGCGGAAATGCACACAGACTTTCCTGGCCTGCCTCAGGACATCCTGTAAGCCTGGGAACCTGCCCAAGAACCGCTGCACCACCAGGTTGAGGACGTGAGCCATGCAGGGCACATGGGTGAGCTGCCCCTGTCGCAGGGCGGAGAGGAGGTTGGTGCCATTGTCAGAAACGACCATTCCTGGCTTAAGCTGACGTGGCGTCAACCACCTCTCGGCCTGCCCCTGCAGAGCTGCCAGAACCTCTGGCCCAGTGTGGCTCCTGTCCCCCAAACACACCAGCGCAAGCACGGCATGGCATATTTTTGCCTGCGTACTTGCGTAGCCCCTTGTACGCCTACGGAGCACCGCTGGTTCCAAGGACAGAGCACTGGAGGAAGAAGAAGAGGAGGGGGTGGAGGAGAGAGGTGTGTCACAACCAGTAGCAGTAGTAGCGTTTTGGAGGCGTGGTGGCGGAACAACCTCCAACACTACTGCACCTTGTCCTGCATCCCTCCCAGCTGCCAATAGAGTGACCCAATGGGCCGTGAAAGAAAGGTACCGTCCCTGTCCATGCCTGCTGGACCATGAGTCAGCGGTAATATGCACCTTACCGCTGACCGCCCTGTCCAGCGAGGCATGGACATTGCCTTCCACATGCCGGTAGAGAGACGGAATCGCCTTCCGTGAGAAAAAGTGGCGTTTGGGAACCTGCCACTGAGGAACCGCACATTGAACAAACTCACGGAAGGGGGCCGAGTCTACCAACTGAAAAGGCAGCAGTTGAAGTGCTAGCAATTTAGCCAAGCTAGCATTCAACCGCTGGGCATGTGGATGGCTGGGAGTGTACTTCTTTCTACGGTCCAGCAGCTGGGGCAGGGAAATTTGCCTGCTGCAATCGGACGTCGGTGTACTGCAAGTACTTGGTTGTGACACACCTAATTCTACACCTTCAGTCCTCTCAGAGCAGCTTTCAGAGAGGACTGAAGGTGTAGTGGGGATGGAGATCCCAGCTGATGAGGAGCAAGAAGAGGTCCGCTTAGTTCTTTGGTGTGGGTCTTTTATGTGTGCCTGCCAACGAGCTGCATGGCAGGTCGACATATGTCTGGTCATGCTTGTGGTGCCCAAGCGGCTGATGTTTTGGCCACGCGAGATTCGCTTGAGACAAATATTGCAAATAGCAGTGGTGCGATCTGATGCACTCGTCTCAAAAAAGGCCCACACCAAAGAACTTTTCTGATAACGTGCAGAGGCAGCGCCCTGCACAGGCGGAGCTCTGCGGTGTTGTACAGTTGCTGTGCTGGCCTCTACCTGGCCTCCAGGGGGCATCCTGCCTCGTTGGACATGTGACGCCGCATCCTCCTCCTCCTCGTCCTCCTCCTCATCCTCTCTCCCTTCATGCACCCACGTGGAGTCAGTGACCTCATCATCCCCTCCCTCTTCACCACTAGAGCAAACCTGGCAGTAAGCTGCAGCTGGTGGAACAGTACTGCCAGATTCCTCAAGCTGGGTATCATCATCCGAGCCTTCGAATCGTTGGGCATCCTCCTGGAGCATGTACCCAACACTGTGCTCAAAGAGTTCGGGGGACTCCTCAGGAGGACATGGTGGGTCTAGGGAAGGGGTGGCTGATGATGCCATTGAGTACGCGTTGGCAGCTGCTCTGCCAGTACCCTGAGCCTGGGTGAGAGAGGATGAGGAGGATGAGGAGGGCTTGGTCATCCATTCTACCAAGCCTTCAGCATGATGCGGCTCCACATGTCCAGCTGCCGAAAACAAAGACGCGCGTGTCCCATGGCCACGTGCTGATGACGATGCACGACCACGTCCACGGCCACGGCGACGTCCACTAGAAACAGAGCCTGCCTGCCCTGTGTTCTTGGCTCTGCACGCTCTGCCTCCCCTTGGCGGTCTTCCAGCCATTGTAGTCGGTAGTCCTGTGGGTGCTGCTGAGAAGAAAATATAGGAGCTCTGTGTGATGCCACTAACACACTAGAAGTCCTATGGGTGCTTCTGCAAAGAAAATAGAGGAGCTCTGTGTGATGCCACTAACACACTAGAAGTCCTGTGGGTGCTGCTGAGAAGACAATATAGGAGCTCTGTGTGATGCCACTAACACACTAGAAGTCCTATGGGTGCTTCTGCAAAGAAAATAGAGGAGCTCTGTGTGATGCCACTAACACACTAGAAGTCCTGTGGGTGCTGCTGAGAAGACAATATAGGAGCTCTGTGTGATGCCACTAACACACTAGAAGTCCTATGGGTGCTTCTGCAAAGAAAATAGAGGAGCTCTGTGTGATGCCACTAACACACTAGAAGTCCTGTGGGTGCTGCTGAGAAGAAAATATAGGAGCTCTGTGTGATGCCACTAACACACTAGAAGTCCTATGAGTGCTTCTGCAAAGAAAATAGAGGAGCTCTGTGTGATGCCACTAACACACTAGAAGTCCTGTGGGTGCTGCTGAGAAGACAATATAGGAGCTCTGTGTGATGCCACTAACACACTAGAAGTCCTATGGGTGCTTCTGCAAAGAAAATAGAGGAGCTCTGTGTGATGCCACTAACACACTAGAAGTCCTGTGGGTGCTGCTGAGAAGACAATATAGGAGCTCTGTGTGATGCCACTAACACACTAGAAGTCCTATGGGTGCTTCTGCAAAGAAAATAGAGGAGCTCTGTGTGATGCCACTAACACACTAGAAGTCCTATGGGTGCTTCTGCAAAGAAAATAGAGGAGCTCTGTGTGATGCCACTAACACACTAGAAGTCCTGTGGGTGCTGCTGAGAAGACAATATAGGAGCTCTGTGTGATGCCACTAACACACTAGAAGTCCTATGGGTGCTTCTGCAAAGAAAATAGAGGAGCTCTGTGTGATGCCACTAACACACTAGAAGTCCTGTGGGTGCTGCTGAGAAGAAAATATAGGAGCTCTGTGTGATGCCACTAACACACTAGAAGTCCTATGGGTGCTTCTGCAAAGAAAATAGAGGAGCTCTGTGTGATGCCACTAACACACTAGAAGTCCTGTGGGTGCTGCTGAGAAGAAAATATAGGAGCTCTGTGTGATGCCACTAACACACTAGAAGTCCTATGGGTGCTTCTGCAAAGAAAATAGAGGAGCTCTGTGTGATGCCACTAACACACTAGAAGTCCTGTGGGTGCTGCTGAGAAGAAAATATAGGAGCTCTGTGTGATGCCACTAACACACTAGAAGTCCTATGGGTGCTTCTGCAAAGAAAATAGAGGATCTCTGTGTGATGGGACTAACACACTTCAAGTCCTATAGGTGCTTCTGGGAACAAAATATAGGTCTGTGTGATGGGACTAACACACTTCAAGTCCTATAGGTGCTTCTGGGAAGAAAATATAGGATCTCTGTATGATGGGACTAACACACTTCAAGTCCTATAGGTGCTTCTGGGAACAAAATATAGGTCTGTGTGATGGGACTAACACACTTCAAGTCCTATAGGTGCTTCTGGGAACAAAATATAGGATCTCTGTGTGATGGGACTAACACACTTCAAGTCCTATAGGTGCTTCTGGGAAGAAAATGTAGGTCTGTGTGATGGGACTAACACACTTCAAGTCCTATAGGTGCTTCTGGGAACAAAATATATGATCTCTGTGTGATGGGACTAACACACTTCAAGTCCTATAGGTGCTTCTGGGAACAAAATATAGGATCTCTGTGTGATGGGACTAACACACTTCAAGTCCTATAGGTGCTTCTGGGAAGAAAATGTAGGTCTGTGTGATGGGACTAACACACTTCAAGTCCTATAGGTGCTTCTGGGAACAAAATATAGGATCTCTGTGTGATGGGACTAACACACTTCAAGTCCTATAGGTGCTTCTGGGAACAAAATATAGGATCTCTGTGTGATGGGACTAACACACTTCAAGTCCTATAGGTGCTTCTGGGAAGAAAATGTAGGTCTGTGTGATGGGACTAACACACTTCAAGTCCTATAGGTGCTTCTGGGAACAAAATATATGATCTCTGTGTGATGGGACTAACACACTTCAAGTCCTATAGGTGCTTCTGGGAAGAAAATATAGGTCTGTGTGATGGGACTAACACACTTCAAGTCCTATAGGTGCCTCTGGGAACAAAATATATGATCTCTGTGTGATGGGACTAACACACTTCAAGTCCTATAGGTGCTTCTGGGAAGAAAATGTAGGTCTGTGTGATGGGACTAACACACTTCAAGTCCTATAGGTGCTTCTGGGAACAAAATATATGATCTCTGTGTGATGGGACTAACACACTTCAAGTCCTATAGGTGCTTCTGGGAAGAAAATATAGGTCTGTGTGATGGGACTAACACACTTCAAGTCCTATAGGTGCCTCTGGGAACAAAATATATGATCTCTGTGTGATGGGACTAACACACTTCAAGTCCTATAGGTGCTTCTGGGAAGAAAATGTAGGTCTGTGTGATGGGACTAACACACTGCAAGTCCTATAGGTGCTTCTGGGAACAAAATATAGGATCTCTGTGTGATGGGACTAACACACTTCAAGTCCTATGGGTGCTTCTGGGAAGAAAATATAGGTCTGTGTGATGGGACTAACACACTTCAAGTCCTATAGGTGCTTCTGGGAAGAAAATGTAGGTCTGTGTGATGGGACTAACACACTTCAAGTCCTATAGGTGCTTCTGGGAACAAAATATATGATCTCTGTGTGATGGGACTAACACACTTCAAGTCCTATAGGTGCTTCTGGGAAGAAAAATATAGGTCTGTGTGATGGGACTAACACACTTCAAGTCCTATAGGTGCCTCTGGGAACAAAATATATGATCTCTGTGTGATGGGACTAACACACTTCAAGTCCTATAGGTGCTTCTGGGAAGAAAATGTAGGTCTGTGTGATGGGACTAACACACTTCAAGTCCTATAGGTGCTTCTGGGAACAAAATATATGATCTCTGTGTGATGGGACTAACACACTTCAAGTCCTATAGGTGCTTCTGGGAACAAAATATAGGATCTCTGTGTGATGGGACTAACACACTTCAAGTCCTATGGGTGCTTCTGGGAAGAAAATATAGGTCTGTGTGATGGGACTAACACACTTCAAGTCCTATAGGTGCCTCTGGGAACAAAATATATGATCTCTGTGTGATGGGACTAACACACTTCAAGTCCTATAGGTGCTTCTGGGAAGAAAATGTAGGTCTGTGTGATGGGACTAACACACTTCAAGTCCTATAGGTGCTTCTGGGAACAAAATATAGGATCTCTGTGTGATGGGACTAACACACTTCAAGTCCTATGGGTGCTTCTGGGAAGAAAATATAGGTCTGTGTGATGGGACTAACACACTTCAAGTCCTATAGGTGCTTCTGGGAACAAAATATATGATCTCTGTGTGATGGGACTAACACACTTCAAGTCCTATGGGTGCTTCTGGGAAGAAAATATAGGTCTGTGTGATGGGACTAACACACTTCAAGTCCTATAGGTGCTTCTGGGAACAAAATATATGATCTCTGTGTGATGGGACTAACACACTTCAAGTCCTATAGGTGCTTCTGGGAAGAAAATGTAGGTCTGTGTGATGGGACTAACACACTTCAAGTCCTATAGGTGCTTCTGGGAACAAAATATATGATCTCTGTGTGATGGGACTAACACACTTCAAGTCCTATAGGTGCTTCTGGGAAGAAAATATAGGTCTGTGTGATGGGACTAACACACTTCAAGTCCTATAGGTGCCTCTGGGAACAAAATATATGATCTCTGTGTGATGGGACTAACACACTTCAAGTCCTATAGGTGCTTCTGGGAAGAAAATGTAGGTCTGTGTGATGGGACTAACACACTTCAAGTCCTATAGGTGCTTCTGGGAACAAAATATATGATCTCTGTGTGATGGGACTAACACACTTCAAGTCCTATAGGTGCTTCTGGGAAGAAAATATAAGTCTGTGTGATGGGACTAACACACTTCAAGTCCTATAGGTGCTTCTGGGAACAAATATATAGGAGCTCTGCCTGCCTGCCACGAACACACTACAAGTCCTATAGGTGCTTCTGGGAACAAAATATAGGAGCTCTGCCTGCCTGCCTGCC
Source organism: Lithobates sylvaticus (assembly GCA_028564925.1). Lineage (NCBI taxonomy): Eukaryota > Metazoa > Chordata > Amphibia > Anura > Ranidae > Lithobates > Lithobates sylvaticus. The sequence continues at coordinate 472,069,431 of CM053026.1, read as the reverse complement.
ACGAACACACTACAAGTCCTATAGGTGCTTCTGGGAACAAAATATAGGAGCTCTGCCTGCCTGCCACGAACACACTACAAGTCCTATAGGTGCTACTGGTAACAAAATATAGGAGCTCTGCCTGCCTGCCACGAACACACTACAAGTCCTATAGGTGCTTCTGGGAACAAAATACAGGAGCTCTGTTTGCTGCCAGTGCCTGCCTGCCACGAACACACTACAAGCCCCTCTTTCTAAATCAATCTTTCTAAATGAATCTATCTAACTCAATCTCTCTAAGTAAATCTCTCTAACTAACTAAATCCAGCAGAGTGACACAGAACGATCCTGCTCTATCTACGCCGGAACAGCATGTGACCGGCGCAGACGGCGTGGCGGCCTTTTATAAGAGGGGGCGTGTACTAAAGCCCCTGAGCTGTAATTGGCTACAGGCGTCCTGCCTGTAGCCAATTATGGCTCTTCGAGTTTCCGGCGCTGTGATTGGCCAAGCATGCGGGGTCACAGTGCATGCTTGGCCAATCATCAGCCAGCAATGCACTGCGCCGGCCGCGCCGGCCGCAATGCATTGCGGGGCCGCTCGCATCACACGAATGTGATGCGAACGGCCCAAATAGTTCTGGGCTCGCCGATCGAGCGAACGCCCGGTGCTCGATGCGAACATGGGTTCGCATCGAGCACCGGGCCCATCCCTAGTAGTGAATGTACAGCTTGTATAAAAGTGAAAATTAGCTTTCCCCTCAAAATAAATCAACACACAGCCATTCATTTCTAAACCACTAGCAAAAAAATTGAGTACACCTCGAAGTGAAATTGGGCCCAAATTAGCCATTTCCCCTCCCCGTTGTCATGTGACTTGTTAGTGTTACAAGGTCTCAGGTGTGAATAGGGAGCAGGTGTGTTAAATTTGGTGTTATCGCTCTCACTCTGTCATACTGGTCACTGGAAGTTAAACATGGCACCTCATGGCAAAGAACTCGCTGAGGATCTGAAAAAAAGAATTGTTGCTCTACATAAAGATGGCCTAGGCTATAAGAAGATTGCCAAGACCCTGAAACTGAGCTACAGCACGGTGGCAAGACCATACAGTGGTTTAACAGAACAGGTTCCAATCAATACAGGCCTCGTCATGGTCAACCAAAGAAGTTGAGTGCACATGCTCAGCGTCATATCCAGAGGTTGTCTTTGGGAAATAGACATATGAATGCTGCCAACATTGCTGCAGGAGTTGAAGTGGTGGGTGGTCAGCCTGTCAGTGCTCAGACCATACGCCGCACACTTCATCAAATTGGTCTGCATGGCTGTCGTCCCAGAATAAAACCTCTTCAGTTTGCTGAAGACAAGCAGACTAAGGACACAGATTACTGGAACCATGTCCTGTGGTCTGATGAGACCAAGATAAACTTATTTGGTTCAGTCTTGCCTACCGTCAAGCATGGAGGTGGGAGTGTCATGGTCTGGGGCTGCATGAGTGCTGCCGGCACTGGGGAGCTACAGTTCATTGAGGAACCATGAATTTTAACATGTACTGTGACATACTAAGGCAGAGCATGATCCACTCCCTTTGGAGACTGGGCCGTATTTCAACATAATAATGACCCCAAACACACCTCCAAGATGACCACTGCCTTGCTAAAGAGGCTGAGGATAAAGGTGATGGACTTGCCAAGCATGTCTCCAGATCTAAACCCTATTGAGCATCTGTGGGGCATCCTCAAATGGAATGTGGAGGAGCGCAAGGTCTATAACATCCACCAGCTCTGTGATATCGTCATGGAGGAGTGGAAGAGGACTCCAGTGGCAACCTGTGAAGCTCTGGTGAACTCCATGCCCAAGAGGGTTAATGCAGTGCTGGAAAATAATGATGGCCACACAAAATATTGACACTTTGGGCCCAATTCGGACATTTTCACTTAGGGGTGGACTCACTTTTGTTGCCAGCGGATTAGACATTAATGGATGTGTGTGGAGTTATTTTGAGGGGAAAAGCTAATTTTCACTGTTATACATGATGCTGTACACTCCCTACTTTACATTGTAGCAAAGTGTCATGTCTTCATTGTTGTCACATGAAAAGATATAATAAAATATTAACAAAAATGTAAGGGGTGTACTCACTTTTGTGAGATACTATATATACAACATCCCAAAAGCAGAAATTGTACGCAAAAGAAGTTAATTGCCAAGGTATTGATACCCTTTGGGTTAGAACGCTCATTCCATTTTAGTTTGAGTTTTTACGATCTATTAAATATAGATTTTTGGAAGTTTTATGCTTCTGGCTAAGATAGCATTTCTTACCACATCATTCGATGCAAATTCCCCCTCTAAATGAAGCCTACAGTAACAGAATTTATATATCTATCTGATCATTTGCATAGCAACAGGTATTCCAACAACACCAGGTTATTGGCAACAAATATATTTTTGCATTCAGATGGCTTGGTGCAGCAGCAAGTGATCATACAAAGTTTGGAAATTAGTTTATTGAATAAATAAAGGGATGGGATGCGCTCTTGCTGCACTGACCATAATCTGACATTGTTAGAGTTTTTTGATTTGCTGTGCACTGCCTGAGTAGGGTTTTATTTACCACAATTACTACTAAAAATGGCCAGGATTGGGGAGGGAGGGGCAGCAGTGTCTTTATGTGTTGGGAAGGGAGGCAGCAGCCTGTAGAGTACATTCAACTGAGCTGATAGCCTGTCCTCACCCCTTTCATCTTTTGCTGCCCCGCCCTGCCATCTGGTGGTTTCCCTACCTGATTATTTGAGAAGAGTAGTCCATGTAGAGCAGTGGAACAATGATGTCTCTGGTGGTGAGGTCCAATGTCTGCACCAGTGGTGTATTTAGAGGGGGGTGCAGAAAGGCAGTCTGCACCAAGTACTGGCAATCTGGGGGAAATTTTTATTTTTTTAGTTGCACCTTGCAACTCTCAGACAGGCAGAAGTGGTGCTGTAGTGATAGTAGCATAGATAGCAACTGCAGAAAACCATCAGGGAAACCCACATCAAGGGCAATGGACAATTCGGTATCTTCACAGTGGGCCCTGGATGACCTAGTCCCGATACTGGTAGTACATGGGGCTTGTCGCTAGACCAAAAGGGTTAAAGGAGTTAGCATCAAGCCTCAAAGTTTACGGATTGTGGTATTTTCTTTTGTTTTCCTTTTGCAGTCACATGTGGACATGGTGATTAAATTCAGTAAAAAAATTGTAGAGGAAATTAGATGTAAGGCATAGTAGGATGAGTCAGAAGGTTCTTTATATTTCGGAAATACCAATCTCTCCTATATCTTGTTTTGTGCTCTATACAGATTAAAAGTAGTCTTGCATGAATAAAGAGAAGACATGTTGCCTCCGATAGCTTATTCTAGCAGTAGTTTTTATAAAATGAATCACACGATACGAGGAGGTGTGCTGTAAAAGGGTAGTATTCACTAAAATGTTCCTAGAGCAGCATCATGTCTAAATACAACCATGGCTTTGAGGTGTATTGATACAAAGGTAGTTGAATAACACTAATTTATAGAAACCAGACTTTACTTTGTTGGTTATTGGTTCATAATTTACAGAATAAGTTACATTTATATATTTCTCAAACCTTAATTTCTTGTCAGTGTGCTACTCAAACTGCTGTTTTATAAAAAATTTAATTGGTATCTACAGCACTATCATCATAGAATATTAAAACACTCAGATAATAGCTCTTTATAAACTGTGATGAGGGAAAGAAAAAGGAAGGTACAAAGAGGAGAAAGCTAGATGAGCATTAGTAATACACAATGCTTATTACGTAGTTGCACAGGAATGTTGTTTACCGGCCATTGGTTACATAGGGTCGTATAAGGATCTGTTGAGTAAGGATTTATTAAGGAAGGAAGAGATTAGGAAGGAAGTATTGTTTAAACTTTAACTTGATTATTTGACTTGTTAGATATAAAAAGAATATTGATTTGTCTCAATAAAAAGAAACATTGCCCAATTCATTACATTTCATATGGTTATATAAAAAAACAAAAAGGGATTTTTTTTTAATGTAATATAATCTGAGAACAAATTTGCTGACATCTTTTTTCCATTAATGCATTTAATATGACACAACCACAGATTCACTTAACTTCCAGATGTATTGTAAACTGTATTACTTAAATAAGCAGTATCAGATCAGGATTAATTAAAGCATAACCACAGAAGCAAATAAAATTGCATGTCTCAAACAGTCTGATATATGCGCATGGAGATCGTTGACAACACATTCTGTTTGAAATGCTTGTTTTATTCAGAAATTTATGAAGCAGTAACTGACAATAATAAAAAAAAAAAAAAATCCTACAATTAAAAGAAGTTAAGATGTGTGGGATTCACCATATGCTAAAAAAACAATTTAAGCGTCTTCCTGTTTATGTCTGACACCAATCCAATAAACTTCAGAGCATGGATGGAGCCAGATTGCAACATTTTCTTTCTGAGAACACACGCTATGCCAAAACTTGAGCCATGTTCATGTACGATAACATTTTCTGTGTATACCTGTGCACTCAACAACACATGATTACTTAATTATTCTTCGGTGAGCTATTAGGAGAAATGTAATGCTTGATTGTTCAAACGCTGAAGAGCAAATGCTTTCTGCTTTCATTTTTAAAGGAGCAACATCATTGTACACTGGTTGCTGTCAGGGGACAGCCAATAGGCTGGGCGCCTTTCTGAGATCGGAATAGTGACAGGGCCTATGTGCAGTTATGTAATCCTCACTACTAATCTGGGCCTTGGGCCATGTTATTTGGTAACAAAGTCGAGTGGAAAGAAAGAGGCCAGTTTATCAGCAGTAGAGGTAACTAAAGTACAGATCACTCTAGTTAGCTTATTAATTGAATGGTATCTTCTCTGCTATGCTAAACATGGCCATTGTGGTCCGACATTAACACTAATGAGACAAATGTTGACCTATGTAATACTTTATTGTTTTAGTTAAAGCGGAACTAAACCCATTGACCTAACAGTTTCCAAAACAGTTACAGTCAAGGCATGTTGGGAAATTATAACTGTCTAGGTCTCCTTTGATCTCAACTGAATTATCAAGCCATTAAATGTCTGGTGTCATAACATATCACATGTGCAACATCATGGCAACTCCATTAAAGTGATTGTAAAGTCTTGTTTTTTTTTCCTATAAAAAAAACAAACATGTTATACTAACCTGCTCTGTTGCAGTGGTTTTGCACAGAGCAGCCCGGATCCTCCTCTTTTTGTGTCCCTCTTCTGTGCTCCTAGCCCTTCCCTTCTGTTGAGTACCCCCACAGCAAGCAGATTGCTATGGGGCACCCAAGGCAAGTCACAGCTCCCTGTGTCCATTCAGACATGGAGCCCCTCTCTCTTCTGATTGGCTAGCTGACTTTGACAGTAGCTGCCGCCAATGGCACTGGTGCTGTGTCTCAGCCAATCAGGAGGGAGAATCTTGGATGGCTGAGGCACTCATGGACATCGCTGGACAGAGAGGGACCTCATGTAAGTGTTAAAAGAGACTGAGGGGGGCTGCTGCATACAGAAGGCATTTTATCTTAATATATAGAATGCATTAAGATTAAAAAAAAACTTCTGACTTTACAACACCCTTTACAAGGATAGGTTGGGTATCAGTTAAATTTTTAAGCACTATGTCCAATATTGTTCCCACAGGTTTTTTATTATCATTATGTTAGGTACAGTACTTTTTGACCTGATTGGACTATAATGCAAAAGCGAGTCCCAAAATTAACTATTTAATTCAGCAAAGATAAAGGTGCAAAGCAAAATGAAGAAAAACTAGTATTTCAATTTTGACTGCTACAAACCAAAAGTACATATAAACCCAAAATCTATTTTTTTTTTTTTGTATGTTTGGCATCATGACACAATAGGGATGCTTTACTAAATCCGGAGAGTGTGAAATCTGGTGCAGTTGTGCATGGTAGGTAATTAGCTTGTTCAATTAAGCTTTGACAAAAAAGATGGAATTTGATTGGTCCCTATGCAGAGTAGGGATGAGCCGAACACCCCCGGGTTCGGTTCGAACCAGAACCTTCGAACGGACCGAAAGTTTGCGCGAATTTTCGAACCCTATACGTTATAATGGACGCGAACGTTCGAAATCAAAAGTGCTAATTACAACGGCCAATATGCATGTTAATGTCATAAAACAGGTTTGGGGACCCGGGTCCTGCCCCAGGGGACATATATCAATGCAAAAAGAACTTTTAAAAACTAACGTTTTTTCGGGAGCAGTCATTTTAATGATGCATAAAGTGAAAAAAAAAAAGTGAAATTTTCCTTTAAATATGGTACCTGGGGGGTGTCTAAAGTATGCCTGTGAAGTGGCATGTGTTTCCCGTGTTTAGAACTGTCCTTGCACAAAATGACATTTGTAAAGGAAAAAAAGAAGCCATTTAAAACCACTTGCGGCTTTAGGTTTGTTCTTAAGTAGAATCTGAACAGGTACATTATGAAGTGTAGCTCCATCCCAAAAAAATCTATTTTTAAGCTTTTTGGAGAACATAGGGAGGGGTTATCACCCCTGTAACATTTGCTGTCTTTGCACATCTGTTCAGAACATGTCACCTCACTTTCCGTCCCAATGACAAATGTTTTTGGAAAAGTGGGGTTTTAATTGAAACAAGGATTGGTGATAAAGTATCAGTAGAGAGGAGATACCTTTTTCCCAAATTAAATCTAACAGGATAGAATTTCCCTTCCTAGGGGTAGATTTCCTCTCACTTCCTGTTTTCTCTTTCCATTTGCAAGTAGGAGTCGTTTGTAAGTTGGATGTTTGAAAGTAGGGGCCTGGCGTATATACTCTGCAGAAATTTGCCCTATTAGATGTTGGTGTAGCCACAAGACTGGTGGGCACAGGAATGGGCCCTGCTATGAGTTAATAAATCAAGATTTGTAATTGCATGCACCTGTTGAACAGGGCAGAAAAATTGGGGGTGGTGGTGGTGGTGGACGGTGTTGCCACAAGACTGTAAGCTCTCACAGTTACTCTTGGTGGGCGCAGGAATGGGCCCTGCTGTGAGTTATTAGATCAAGATTTGTAATTGCATGCACCTGTTGAACAGGGCAGAAAAATTGGGGGGTGGTGGTGGTGGTGGACGGTGTTGCCACAAGACTGTAAGCTCTCACAGTTACTCTTGGTGGGCGCAGGAATGGGCCCTGCTGTGAGTTATTAGATCAAGATTTGTAATTGCAAGCACCTGATGAACAGGGCAGAAAAATTGGGCCTTTGGCGGTGGTGGTGGACTGTGTTGCCACAAGACTGTAGGCCCTCACAGTTACTCTTGGTGGGCGCAGGAATGGGCCCTGTTGTGAGTTATTAGATCAAGATTTGTAATTGCAAGCACCTGATGAACAGGGCAGAAAAATTGGGCCTTTGGCGGTGGTGGTGGACGGTGTTGCCACAAGACTGCAGGCCCTCATAGTTACTCTTGGTGGGCGCAGGAATGGGCCCTGCTGTGAACTATTAGATCAAGATTTGTAATTACCCGCCCCTGTTAAACAGGGGCTGAAAAATTGTGCCTTAGGCACTGGTGCTGGTGCCACAACACTGCAACCCCTCACAGAGACTGTACTTGGAGCACAGCAGTCACACGTGTTGCGAAGCATTTTTTTAAAAAATTGTAAGTACCCGCCCCTGTTAAACAGGGGCTGAAAAATTGTGCCTTAGGCACTGGTGCTGGTGCCACAACACTGCAACCCGGCCCTCACAGATACTGTACTTGGAGCACAGCAGTCACACGTGTTGCGAAGCATTTTTTTAAAAAATTGGAAGTACCCGCCCCTGTTAAACAGAGGCTGAAAAATTGTGCCTTAGGCACTGGTGCTGGTGCCACAACACTGCAACCCGGCCCTCACAGATACTGTACTTGGAGCACAGCAGTCACACGTGTTGCGAAGCATTTTTTTAAAAAATTGTAAGTACCCGCCCCTGTTAAACAGGGGCTGAAAAATTGTGCCTTAGGCACTGGTGCTGGTGCCACAACACTGCAACCCGGCCCTCACAGATACTGTACTTGGAGCACAGCAGTCACACGTGTTGCGAAGCATTTTTTTTAAAAAATTGTAAGTACCCGCCCCTGTTAAACAGGGGCTGAAAAATTGTGCCTTAGGCACTAGTGCTGGTGCCACAACACTGCAACCCGGCCCTCACAGATACTGTACTTGGAGCACAGCAGTCACACGTGTTGCGAAGCATTTTTTTAAAAAATTGGAAGTACCCGCCCCTGTTAAACAGGGGCTGAAAAATTGTGCCTTAGGCACTGGTGCTGGTGCCACAACACTGCAACCCGGCCCTCACAGATACTGTACTTGGAGCACAGCAGTCACACGTGTTGCGAAGCATTTTTTTAAAAAATTGTAAGTACCCGCCCCTGTTAAACAGGGGCTGAAAAATTGTGCCTTAGGCACTGGTGCTGGTGCCACAACACTGCAACCCCTCACAGAGACTGTACTTGGAGCACAGCAGTCACACGTGTTGCGAAGCATTTTTTTAAAAAATTGGAAGTACACGCCCCTGTTAAACAGGGGCTGAAAAATTGTGCCTTAGGCACTGGTGTGGTGGCATGGATCATTGAGGAGGAGGAAGAGGATAGTCAGTGAACATAAGAGGACAGTCACTCAGCATCAGCATAGGCAGTCTTGAAGGGATGTGACATTAAAAATTATTCGGTTATATCCGCCTCAGGTGCCTGGTAGCTGGTGGTGATCCAAGACTGATTCATTTTGATGAATGTCAGTCGATCAACCGAGGCGGTGGACAGGCGCACCCTATGATCAGTCACAAATCCTCCAGCAGCACTGAATGTGCGTTCGGAAAGAACGCTGGAGGCAGGACAGGCCAGTAGCTCAATTGCATACTGTGCAAGCTCTGGCCAGTGATCCATCCTCAGGACCCAGTAAGCCAGAGGATTTTCGGTGGGAAAGGTGTCCAAGTCTGACCTTGCCCCAAGGTATTCCTGCACCATGTATATCAGACGCTGGCGATGGTTGCTGGAACCGATCATACCTTGGGGCTGCGGACTAAAAAATTGTCTGAACGCATCGGTCAGACGTCCACCTTCCCCACCGCTCCTTCTGCCACTGACCGAAGCCTCAGCAACTCGTCGCCCAGGACCAGGAGTTTGTAGCCTCCCAGTTTCTGGGAACGCGTTGCACAGACCTTTCTGCAAGGCCTCCCTGAGATGTCTCATCCTCTGCTCCCTCTGCGACGGCAAGATAAGGTCCGCAACCTTACCCTTGTACCGCGGATCAAGGAGAGTGGCCAGCCAGTAATGGTCCCTCTCCTTGATCCGAAGAACACGAGGATCCTTCCGCAGGCTTTGCAGGATCAGGGAGGCCATGCAGCGTAGGTTAGCTGAGGCATTCGGTCCGGAGTCTTCTGGGTCACTGAGGATGACATGATCGCCAGCCACCTCCTCCCAGCCACGTACAAGTCCACTGGTTTGTTGGGACTGTACATCATCCCTAAAAGACTGCTGCTGCTGATGCTGAGTGCCAGGCTCCACCTCCATGCTCACACAATCCTCCTCCTCCTCCTCCTCCTCCTCCTCATCCTCTTCCTGTGTGATGGGTGGGACAGAAGGAACACTGTCCGGATAAAGGGGGCCTTGAGAGGCAAGGAAGTCCTCCTCTTCCTGCCTCTGTTCTGCCTCAAGTGCCCTGTCCATTATCCCACGCAGCGTATGCTCCAACAGGTGGACAAGAGGGACAGTGTCACTGATGCATGCACTGTCACTGCTCACCATCCTCGTGGCCTCCTCAAATGGTGAGAGGACAGTGCATGCATCCCTGATCATGCTCCACTGACGTGGGGAAAAAAAACCAAGCTCCCCTGACCCTGTCCTGGTGCCGTAGTCGCAAAGGTACTCATTGATGGCCCTCTGCTGCGTGTGCAGTCGCTGCAGCATGGCCAACGTTGAAGTCCACCTGGTGGGCATGTCACATATTAGGCGGTTCTTGGGCAGGTTCAGCTCCTTTTGCAGCTCAGTCAGCCGAGCACTGGCATTATAAGATCGGCGGAAATGCACACAGACTTTCCTGGCCTGCCTCAGGACATCCTGTAAGCCTGGGAACCTGCCCAAGAACCGCTGCACCACCAGGTTGAGGACGTGAGCCATGCAGGGCACATGGGTGAGCTGCCCCTGTCGCAGGGCGGAGAGGAGGTTGGTGCCATTGTCAGAAACGACCATTCCTGGCTTAAGCTGACGTGGCGTCAACCACCTCTCGGCCTGCCCCTGCAGAGCTGCCAGAACCTCTGGCCCAGTGTGGCTCCTGTCCCCCAAACACACCAGCGCAAGCACGGCATGGCATCTTTTTGCCTGCGTACTTGCGTAGCCCCTTGTACGCCTACGGAGCACCGCTGGTTCCAAGGACAGAGCACTGGAGGAAGAAGAAGAGGAGGGGGTGGAGGAGAGAGGTGTGTCCCAACCAGTAGCAGTAGTCGCGTTTTGGAGGCGTGGTGGCGGAACAACCTCCAACACTACTGCACCTTGTCCTGCATCCCTCCCAGCTGCCAATAGAGTGACCCAATGGGCCGTGAAAGAAAGGTACCGTCCCTGTCCATGCCTGCTGGACCATGAGTCAGCGGTAATATGCACCTTACCGCTGACCGCCCTGTCCAGCGAGGCATGGACATTGCCCTCCACATGCCGGTAGAGAGACGGAATCGCCTTCCGCGAGAAAAAGTGGCGTTTGGGAACCTGCCACTGAGGAACCGCACATTGAACAAACTCACGGAAGGGGGCCGAGTCTACCAACTGAAAAGGCAGCAGTTGAAGTGCTAGCAATTTAGCAAGGCTAGCATTCAACCGCTGGGCATGTGGATGGCTGGGAGTGTACTTCTTTCTACGGTCCAGCAGCTGGGGCAGGGAAATTTGCCTGCTGCAATCGGACGTCGGTGTACTGCAAGTACTTGGTTGTGACACACCGAATTCTACACCTTCAGTCCTCTCAGAGCAGCTTTCAGAGAGGACTGAAGGTGTAGTGGGGATGGAGATCCCAGCTGAGGAGGAGCAAGGAGAGGTCCGCTTAGTTCTTTGGTGTGGGTCTTTTATGTGTGCCTGCCAACGAGCTGCATGGCAGGTCGCCATATGTCTGGTCATGCTTGTCGTGCCCAAGCGGCTGATGTTTTGGCCACGCGAGATACGCTTGAGACAAATATTGCAAATAGCAGTGGTGCGATCTGCTGCACTCGTCTCAAAAAAGGCCCACACCAAAGAACTTTTCTGATAACGTGCAGAGGCAGCGCCCTGCACAGGCGGAGCTCTGCGGTGTTGTACAGTTGCTGTGCTGGCCTCTACCTGGCCTCCAGGGGGCATCCTGCCTCGTTGGACATGTGACGCCGCATCCTCCTCCTCCTCGTCCTCCTCCTCATCCTCTCTCCCTTGAGGCACCCACGTGGAGTCAGTGACCTCATCATCCCCTCCCTCTTCACCACTAGAGCAAACCTGGCAGTAAGCTGCAGCTGGTGGAACAGTACTGCCAGATTCCTCAAGCTGGGTATCGTCATCCGAGCCTTCGAATCGTTGGGCATCCTCCTGGAGCATGTACCCAACACTGTGCTCAAAGAGTTCGGGGGACTCCTCAGGAGGACATGGTGGGTCTAGGGAAGGGGTGGCTGATGATGCTCTGTCAGTACCCTGAGCCTGGGTGAGAGAGGATGAGGAGGATGAGGAGGGCTTGGTCATCCATTCTACCAAGCCTTCAGCATGATGCGGCTCCACATGTCCAGCTGCCGAAAACAAAGACGCGCGTGTCCCATGGCCACGTGCTGATGACGATGCACGACCACGTCCACGTCCACGGCCACGTCCACTAGAAACAGAGCCTGCCTGCCCTGTGTTCTTGGCTCTGCACGCTCTGCCTCCCCTTGGCGGTCTTCCAGCCATTGTAGTCGGTAGTCCTGTGGGTGCTGCTGAGAAGAATATATAGGAGCTCTGTGTGATGCCACTAACACACTAGAAGTCCTATGGGTGCTTCTGCAAAGAAAATAGAGGAGCTCTGTGTGATGCCACTAACACACTAGAAGTCCTGTGGGTGCTGCTGAGAAGAATATATAGGAGCTCTGTGTGATGCCACTAACACACTAGAAGTCCTATGGGTGCTTCTGCAAAGAAAATAGAGGAGCTCTGTGTGATGCCACTAACACACTAGAAGTCCTGTGGGTGCTTCTGCAAAGAAAATAGAGGAGCTCTGTGTGATGCCACTAACACACTAGAAGTCCTGTGGATGCTTCTGCAAAAAAAATAGAGGAGCTCTGTGTGATGCCACTAACACACTAGAAGTCCTGTGGGTGCTTATGCAAAGAAAATAGAGGAGCTCTGTGTGATGCCACTAACACACTAGAAGTCCTGTGGGTGCTTATGCAAAGAAAATAGAGGAGCTCTGTGTGATGCCACTAACACACTAGAAGTCCTGTGGGTGCTTCTGCAAAGAAAATAGAGGAGCTCTGTGTGATGCCACTAACACACTAGAAGTCCTGTGGGTGCTTCTGCAAAGAAAATAGAGGAGCTCTGTGTGATGCCACTAACACACTAGAAGTCCTGTGGGTGCTTCTGCAAAGAAAATAGAGGAGCTCTGTGTGATGCCACTAACACACTAGAAGTCCTGTGGGTGCTTCTGCAAAGAAAATAGAGGAGCTCTGTGTGATGCCACTAACACACTAGAAGTCCTGTGGGTGCTTATGCAAAGAAAATAGAGGAGCTCTGTGTGATGCCACTAACACACTAGAAGTCCTGTGGGTGCTGCTGAGAAGAATATATAGGAGCTCTGTGTGATGCCACTAACACACTAGAAGTCCTATGGGTGCTTCTGCAAAGAAAATAGAGGAGCTCTGTGTGATGCCACTAACACACTAGAAGTCCTGTGGGTGCTTCTGCAAAGAAAATAGAGGAGCTCTGTGTGATGCCACTAACACACTAGAAGTCCTGTGGGTGCTTCTGCAAAGAAAATAGAGGAGCTCTGTGTGATGCCACTAACACACTAGAAGTCCTGTGGATGCTTCTGCAAAAAAAATAGAGGAGCTCTGTGTGATGCCACTAACACACTAGAAGTCCTGTGGGTGCTTATGCAAAGAAAATAGAGGAGCTCTGTGTGATGCCACTAACACACTAGAAGTCCTGTGGGTGCTTATGCAAAGAAAATAGAGGAGCTCTGTGTGATGCCACTAACACACTAGAAGTCCTGTGGGTGCTTCTGCAAAGAAAATAGAGGAGCTCTGTGTGATGCCACTAACACACTAGAAGTCCTGTGGGTGCTTCTGCAAAGAAAATAGAGGAGCTCTGTGTGATGCCACTAACACACTAGAAGTCCTGTGGGTGCTTCTGCAAAGAAAATAGAGGAGCTCTGTGTGATGCCACTAACACACTAGAAGTCCTGTGGGTGCTTATGCAAAGAAAATAGAGGAGCTCTGTGTGATGCCACTAACACACTAGAAGTCCTGTGGGTGCTGCTGAGAAGAATATATAGGAGCTCTGTGTGATGCCACTAACACACTAGAAGTCCTATGGGTGCTTCTGCAAAGAAAATAGAGGAGCTCTGTGTGATGCCACTAACACACTAGAAGTCCTGTGGGTGCTTCTGCAAAGAAAATAGAGGAGCTCTGTGTGATGCCACTAACACACTAGAAGTCCTGTGGGTGCTTCTGCAAAGAAAATAGAGGAGCTCTGTGTGATGCCACTAACACACTAGAAGTCCTGTGGGTGCTTCTGCAAAAAAAAATAGAGGAGCTCTGTGTGATGCCACTAACACACTAGAAGTCCTGTGGGTGCTTATGCAAAGAAAATAGAGGAGCTCTGTGTGATGCCACTAACACACTAGAAGTCCTGTGGGTGCTTATGCAAAGAAAATAGAGGAGCTCTGTGTGATGCCACACTAACACACTAGAAGTCCTGTGGGTGCTTCTGCAAAAAAATAGAGGAGCTCTGTGTGATGCCACTAACACACTAGAAGTCCTCTGGGTGCTTCTGCAAAGAAAATAGAGGAGCTCTGTGTGATGCCACTAACACACTAGAAGTCCTGTGGGTGCTTCTGCAAAGAAAATAGAGGAGCTCTGTGTGATGCCACTAACACACTAGAAGTCCTGTGGGTGCTTCTGCAAAGAAAATAGAGGAGCTCTGTGTGATGCCACTAACACACTAGAAGTCCTGTGGGTGCTGCTGAGAAGAATATATAGGAGCTCTGTGTGATGCCACTAACACACTAGAAGTCCTATGGGTGCTTCTGCAAAGAAAATAGAGGAGCTCTGTGTGATGCCACTAACACACTAGAAGTCCTGTGGGTGCTTCTGCAAAGAAAATAGAGGAGCTCTGTGTGATGCCACTAACACACTAGAAGTCCTGTGGGTGCTGCTGAGAAGAAATATATAGGAGCTCTGTGTGATGCCACTAACACACTAGAAGTCCTATGGGTGCTTCTGCAAAGAAAATAGAGGAGCTCTGTGTGTGATGGGACTAACACACTTCAAGTCCTATAGGTGCTTCTGGGAACAAAATATAGCTCTGTGTGTGTGATGGGACTAACACACTTCAAGTCCTATAGGTGCTTCTGGGAACAAAATATAGCTCTGTGTGTGTGATGGGACTAACACACTTCAAGTCCTATAGGTGCTTCTGGGAAGAAAATATAGCTCTGTGTGTGTAATGGGACTAACACACTTCAAGTCCTATAGGTGCTTCTGGGAACAAAATATAGCTCTGTGTGTGTGATGGGACTAACACACTTCAAGTCCTATAGGTGCTTCTGGGAACAAAATATAGCTCTGTGTGTGTGATGGGACTAACACACTTCAAGTCCTATAGGTGCTTCTGGGAACAAAATATAGCTCTGTGTGTGTGATGGGACTAACACACTTCAAGTCCTATAGGTTCTTCTGGGAACAAAATATAGCTCTGTGTGTGTGATGGGACTAACACACTTCAAGTCCTATAGGTGCTTCTGGGAACAAAATATAGCTCTGTGTGTGTGATGGGACTAACACACTTCAAGTCCTATAGGTGCTTCTGGGAAGAAAATATAGCTCTGTGTGTGTGTGATGGGACTAACACACTTCAAGTCCTATAGGTGCTTCTGGGAACAAAATATAGCTCTGTGTGTGTGATGGGACTAACACACTTCAAGTCCTATAGGTGCTTCTGGGAACAAAATATAGCTCTGTGTGTGTGATGGGACTAACACACTTCAAGTCCTATAGGTTCTTCTGGGAACAAAATATAGCTCTGTGTGTGTGATGGGACTAACACACTTCAAGTCCTATAGGTTCTTCTGGGAACAAAATATAGCTCTGTGTGTGTGATGGGACTAACACACTTCAAGTCCTATAGGTGCTTCTGGGAACAAAATATAGCTCTGTGTGTGTGATGGGACTAACACACTTCAAGTCCTATAGGTGCTTCTGGGAACAAAATATAGCTCTGTGTGTGTGATGGGACTAACACACTTCAAGTCCTATAGGTGCTTCTGGGAACAAAATATAGCTCTGTGTGTGTGATGGGACTAACACACTTCAAGTCCTATAGGTGCTTCTGGGAAGAAAATATAGCTCTGTGTGTGTAATGGGACTAACACACTTCAAGTCCTATAGGTGCTTCTGGGAACAAAATATAGCTCTGTGTGTGTGATGGGACTAACACACTTCAAGTCCTATAGGTGCTTCTGGGAACAAAATATAGCTCTGTGTGTGTGATGGGACTAACACACTTCAAGTCCTATAGGTGCTTCTGGGAACAAAATATAGCTCTGTGTGTGTGATGGGACTAACACACTTCAAGTCCTATAGGTTCTTCTGGGAACAAAATATAGCTCTGTGTGTGTGTGATGGGACTAACACACTTCAAGTCCTATAGGTGCTTCTGGGAACAAAATATAGCTCTGTGTGTGTGTGATGGGACTAACACACTTCAAGTCCTATAGGTGCTTCTGGGAAGAAAATATAGCTCTGTGTGTGTAATGGGACTAACACACTTCAAGTCCTATAGGTGCCTCTGGGAACAAAATATAGCTCTGTGTGTGTGATGGGACTAACACACTTCAAGTCCTATAGGTGCTTCTGGGAACAAAATATAGCTCTGTGTGTGTGATGGGACTAACACACTTCAAGTCCTATAGGTTCTTCTGGGAACAAAATATAGCTCTGTGTGTGTGATGGGACTAACACACTTCAAGTCCTATAGGTGCTTCTGGGAACAAAATATAGCTCTGTGTGTGTGATGGGACTAACACACTTCAAGTCCTATAGGTTCTTCTGGGAACAAAATATAGCTCTGTGTGTGTGATGGGACTAACACACTTCAAGTCCTATAGGTGCTTCTGGGAAGAAAATATAGCTCTGTGTGTGTAATGGGACTAACACACTTCAAGTCCTATAGGTGCCTCTGGGAACAAAATATAGCTCTGTGTGTGTGATGGGACTAACACACTTCAAGTCCTATGGGTGCTTCTGGGAAGAAAATATAGCTCTGTGTGTGTGATGGGACTAACACACTTCAAGTCCTATAGGTTCTTCTGGGAACAAAATATAGCTCTGTGTGTGTGATGGGACTAACACACTTCAAGTCCTATAGGTGCTTCTGGGAACAAAATATAGCTCTGTGTGTGTGATGGGACTAACACACTTCAAGTCCTATAGGTGCTTCTGGGAACAAAATATAGCTCTGTGTGTGTGATGGGACTAACACACTTCAAGTCCTATAGGTGCTTCTGGGAACAAAATATAGCTCTGTGTGTGTGATGGGACTAACACACTACAAGTCCTATAGGTGCTTCTGGGAACAAAATATAGGAGCTCTGCCTGCCTGCCACGAACACACTACAAGTCCTATAGGTGCTTCTGGGAACAAAATATAGGAGCTCTGCCTGCCTGCCACGAACACACTACAAGTCCTATAGGTGCTTCTGGTAACAAAATATAGGAGCTCTGCCTGCCTGCCACGAACACACTACAAGTCCTATAGGTGCTTCTGGTAACAAAATATAGGAGCTCTGCCTGCCTGCCACGAACACACTACAAGCCCCTCTTTCTCAATCAATCTTTGTAACTGAATCTATCTAACTCAATTTCTGTAAGTGAATCTCTCTACCTAACTAAATCGAGCAGAGTGTCACAGAATCAGCCTGCTCAATCTGCGCCGGAACAGCATGTGACCGGCGCAGACGGCGTGGCGGCCTTTTATAGGGGGGGGGCGTGTACTACAGCCCCTGAGCTGTAATTGGCTACAGGCGTCCTGCCTGTAGCCAATTATGGCTCTTCGAGTTTCCGGGGCTGTGATTGGCCAAGCATGCGGGGTCACAGTGCATGCTTGGCCAATCATCAGCCAGCAATGCACTGCGCCGGCCGCGCCGGCCGCAATGCATTGCGGGGCCGCGCGCATCACACGAACGTGATGCGAGCGGCCAAAATAGTTCTGGGCTCGCCGAGCGAGCGAACGCCCGGTGCTCGATGCGAACGTGGGTTCGCATCGAGCACCGGGCCCATCCCTAATGCAGAGCTGCTCCAGATTTTGCATTCTCCAGCTTTAGTAAATGAACCCTACTGTGTACAGTTTTCTATAAGTAAATAATTTGCTGCATATCTATTGCAAAGTTTCTTACCTGGACTTCCTGCCAGTAACATTGCATCCTATTGCAGGCTGACAACATTAAACCGTTTGTTACACCAACACTTCATATTCCTGATACAGTAGCTCACAAAAGTGAGTACACCCCTGACATTTTTGTAAATATTTTATTATATCTTTTCATGTGACAACACTGAAGAAATTACACTTTGCTACAATGTAAAGCAGTGAGTGTGTGAGATTGTATAACAGTGTAAATTAGCAGTCCCCTCAAAATAACTCAGCACACAGCCATTCATTTCAAAACCGCTGGCAACAAAAGTAAGTACACCCCTAAGTGAAAATGTCCAAATTGGGCCCAATTAGTAATTTTCCCTCCCAGTGTCATGTGACTCGTTAGTGTTACAAGGTCTCAGGTGTGAATGGGGGAGCAGGTGTGTTAAATATGGTGTTATCGCAAAAGTTACAATTTTGGAGGTATATTCCTCATTAACTTGTCTGAAACAGAAAAATTATGCTCACCTTACAAATCTCTGGGTTAGACTTTCCACAAATTGATAGATCTCTATCCAGTTATTTGCCACACTCCCTGACCTTATAAAAAAAAAAATGCACATTATAAAAAATATAAAAGCACTAAGATATGTTTTATACAGATTAGATAGATACAGTAGATAGATAGATCTAAAAATATAAAGCAATATAATAAACAGTTTACAGAATATTGGATCATCTGCAGGTTTATGGTTCTGAGGGTTTAATATCTGGCTCTCATGCTGATCCATTGTACTATCTGAGATACTGACTTGGAAAAAGCAGGCACATCCAGAATTTTGACTTCACTCAGACACAAACTGCTGCATGCTTATTCCAGGTGACAGGTCTATGACTCAAAGGATTAAAGCTACGCAGCCAGGCAACTAGTATTTTCAGCAATGGCAGCCTACAGGTTTCCCTCTGTACAAGTTTCCTTTACCAAAATATCACAAATTGACATACGGGAATTGCTATTGTCCATTTGGTTTTAAAAGGGAAAAAGCTCCAGGAATGTCATCCATAACGAGTTACTGGCTTGAAGACAAGCTAAGTAGTAAAGCCAGAATCAATATGGTGCCCACAACCTAAGTAATGGATATTTCCAGATTTTTGTCCTCAAGTGTTACTTTTAAAGGGTTACTGTACATTTAACATTAAACCCCAATCCCACTAGCTTTGCTCTCCTTCTGACCAAATTGTGAATAACCACTACCAACCTCACATACAGGTAAACAAGTGTTCTCAATGGTGCTGCCTGCCCAGAACCAGGACTTGCCCAGACATTTGTGCAGCTCTGGCAAAAGACAATACTATTTTTTGGCAGAGTATTATGTGGATAGCCATTGTTATTTCCTATGACAGCCATATGTTAAATTTATCAAAGGCAAGACAGGTGCCCAACCTAAAGTTGACTTTGCACTTGTTTAGTGTGCTACCATCTCAAATTGAGAAAAAATATAATAATAGAAGAAACAAACCACTGGAGGGAAAGAAACCTTACCCCCAACTTCCATACAGTAGGGCATGATGTCACCATCCTTCCGTGTCATCTTGGAGGATATCATCTACCCAGCATTCAGTCTGGAGTCCAAGTAATGCTAGATAGACCATATCCCCCAATATGACACAACAGCAAAGTGAAGATAGCATCTTCTTGTGAAATTTGGGTTAATTCACATTTCCCAGGATCTCATTGGAAGGATGGTAAGTATTATTAACTAAATTTCCCCCAGGAAGGAGAAGAGAAGGGGGGGGGGGGGGGGGCAGTGAACAAGCAGACCTTACATTTTAGTGCAAGGTCTGCTTTATAATCACCAGGCTGTAGGCAGACCACCACATTGATAGCAATCATGTATCTGCTATTAATCTGTGTAATTATGTTCAGCAATTAAGTCAGGATGGGGAAAAGGTGTAGGCAGTATAGAAATATATACTTTCATAAGGCAGCCTTATATGGGGACTACATATGCTTATTGCTTCGTAATACTAATTTTACCATTTCTTTTTTCATTCATTTATTGAAACTGGGGAGTGCAAAATCTGGTGCAAAATCTGGTGCAGCTGTGCATGGTAGCCAATCCAGCTTCTAACTTCAGCTTGTTCAATTAAGCTTTGGCAAAAATACTGGAAGCTGATTGGTTTCTATGCAGAGCTGCACCAGATTTTGCACTTTCCAGTTTTAGTAAAATTAACTCCACTGCATCTTCAATTATTAAGCTCAGCGAACATTACGTTTGCTAAATGAACAGTCCTAGTTCCCTTAAGCCTGGTACACCCTAGTATTTTTTTTTTTTTTTTTTTCGTTCAGTTTTTTTTTTTTTTTTCGTTCAGTTTTTTTTTTTATTCAGCCTGCTGGATTGAAGAGCTCAGGAGGAGCTGCTATACTAACAATCTGAGGTTAGTACAGCAATCTATTGTGTTCTGACAGGGGGACTGCCCCCCCCCCCACCAGAACACACCAGTCAGCGCTGCCCGGGTGCCAATTGGCAGACTTTTTTCGGACACAGAAGGTGACCGAACAGCTGCTGTACACATGGGCCAAATGTCAGCTGGTTTCTATTGAACCTGCTAATGCTGCACGATATTCTGCCCATGTGTGCGGCCCTTTAGTAAATAAACCCCAGTATCAAATTGACAACAGACTTCCTATCAGGTTTATTGAACCTTTTATCTCATCAGTCTTTAAACAATAATGTTATTTGCATGGTTCCCTGATATACAGAGGATCATTACAGCGTGGATTTATAAGTCTATATATGAAAAGCAAAAGCAAAAAATGCAGTATTAAACTCAAAGCCAAATATGTAATATATTGCAGCTTACAAGCCTTAGATGTGGTGGCTGCTTTAGTTTTCTTAGGCTTTTTCACCTGGTGATCCGGCTGTTAACCCACCTCCTGTATTAGAGTCCCCCATTCTGGATGAAGGAGAACAGGGGGCACATTTGGACAGCAGCATTGTCAGTCTGGAGGGAGGGGACTGCTAGCTGTACTAGCAGATTTAGACATATTAACAAACTGAAGCCAAACTTGGGATAAAGGTTTTACCTTAATGAATACAAGCTGACCATTGTTAGTACCCCTCTCAGTGGTAAATGGTTTGACTCATCACTCTAACTGCTACATCTGCAGGAGAGCTTGTTCTCCTGGAAAGAAACAGACTTACTGACAGGATCACCAGATGAAATTAAAGAACAGAAAGCCTAAAAAAGAAGACTAACACAGGGGCCACATCTAAGAATTAGTAAGCTACAATATAATAAATATTTGCTTTTAGGTTTAAAACCACTTTAAGTTAAAATACAAACTCCATGATAAAAACACAATAGTTTTCCATTAATGGTAGAGAGAGAGAGGATGATTGTTGTGTACAGATATCCCAGCAATGTTATTAGGGCAGGGCCCTCAGCATCAGCTTCCTACAGCACTACACACAGCACTGGGCTGCTACTATAATTCAACAAATGACACAAGCACTGCTGGCTTTCAAATCATTAGCTGTTTTAACTATTACATAGCCTGGGTTGTTTTTCTGAGGAAGCTAAGCAACCAGCCCTGCGTGTAAAGTTATAAACCTACTATAATTTTTGTATCCTTTACCTGGGGATTAGGACTTTGCTATTTCTATATTGTTTTTAGGCCACATGCAGGCCTCTAACTTCTTCTTTGGGGCTTGAATGGGGTTCAAGTCTGTTTTCCAGGTGATAAAGACTTCATCTACCTAAAACATGAATGGCCAAGCCACAATGATGTCACTCCTGCGCATGTGCGCGGGAATCATGGCCACGGCACAGAGCTCTGAAGGAGCAAACAAACAAATAAAGGAAGTCCTTTTGTCAATGAAACCGGTCGGGCTGAGCTGTATGTTCCCGCTATCAAGCATTTTCTGTGGCGGCCACCTTCCTTTTTTACCATGCAATGCTGTTTTTACTATGGATACGTTTAAATGCAATACTTTATATTAAATGCAACCCTTAAGAGGTTTTACACCATCCAGCGTTTTATTTTTATTTGGATCTGACTACACGATCGTCATTTGGTTGGAGTCCCCTGGATGCTCTGGAGCTGTTCCTGATGCGTTTCCTTTGTAAAGCCCCTGCTGATGACCTCTACCGGGACATATTCATCAAGCCTGTTTGACCCTTCATAATAAAGGGTCCAGGCTCTCTGGTAAGAGTCCAACCTATTGTGGTGGTGGCATGTTCACTTGGTGAAGGGATTGGATAATCTTATCCACAGTTGAATAATGTAGTTTGCCATTTGACCATTATGGTCCATTTGAGAGACTGATTTTTCTAGACTGTTTATTTATTTATAATCTTTTTCAGTATTTTTAATATCAGTCAGTGTTAGCGCAACCCCTTTATTTTGTTTCTTGCTTTTTGTGATAATATCTCACATTTGTGGTGCTGCTTTTTTCACACTGAATAATCTTTCCACATGCGCAGTATTATTTTTATATTTAAACAAACATAAAGGCCTTAGGCAAGGTTCACAAACATGCGGTGCAAGTTGAATACGTTTTTCAGATCAAATTTAGCTGCAGTCTGAGTTGATGCGGTTCAGATGCGATTCTAATGCATTTTTCCTTTGGAGACGGCTGCAATTTCTATCCTAGTCTCTGAACACATCCCTGAATCTCTCTCTCTCTCATAAAGACTAACTGAAA
The DNA here is from genome assembly GCA_028564925.1 of Lithobates sylvaticus. Classification (NCBI taxonomy): domain Eukaryota; kingdom Metazoa; phylum Chordata; class Amphibia; order Anura; family Ranidae; genus Lithobates; species Lithobates sylvaticus. The sequence continues at coordinate 472,047,148 of CM053026.1, read as the reverse complement.
ACTCACTGGAATTGTGTTATTTTGGGCCAGATCTGCATTTTGGATGCAGTGTCCATTCAACTCTATGCACCTAAAGATCGCACCACAAAGCACTAAACTCGCACAGGATCCTTTTTCAAAACGGATTTGAAATACGCTGAAAGTCATGATATTTAACTTGTCGTGCAATTCTATGTGTTCTAGAATGCATCATAAATCGCATCAGAGGGCTTACTGGCCCTTGAACTTATGTCAGATGGCTTAAAAGAGCCTATAAGGGAGCTTTTGGATCATTCAGCTCCTAACTATAAAATGATGAGTTTCCAGCAGCCATACGGACAATATGCTTTGCTGTGATAGAGAAAGCATAGAAGTGCTGCTGTTAAAGTGCATTGGGAAAGATTAGTGTTATGCTGCGTACACACGACCGGACTTTCCGGCAGAAAAGGTACAACGGAATAATTTCATTGGATATTCCGATCGTGTGTGGGCTTCAGCTGACTTTTTTTTTTTCAAAAAGTCTGACGGACCTAGAAATAGAACATGTTTTAAATCTTTCCGAAAGAATCAATTCCTATCGGCAAAACTGTTCGTCTGTATGCTAGTCCGATGGACCAAATACGATGCAAGGGAAGCTATTGGCTACCGGCTATTGAACTTCATTTTCTAGTCCTGTCGTACAGCATCACGTTCTAAACGAACAGTTGGGCTGGGGCGGCGCTTTGCGGGCGGGTTCGGAGTGCTGCACCATTGTTTTCAATGGGAGGGGGCGCTTTAGGAGCGGTAAATACACCGCTCCTACAGCACACCAAAGATGCGGCTTGCAGGACATTTTTCAGCGTCCTGCAAGCGCAACGCTTCAGTGTGAAAGCCCTCGGGCTTTCACACTGAAGACACAGCAACAGCTGTTTTGGGTCGGTTTGCAGGCACTATTTTTAGCGCAATAGCGCCTGCAAACCGCCCCAGTGTGAAAGGGGCCTTAGTGCTGGTTCACACTGGGACGACTTGTCGCCTGACAAGTCACGTCCTGTTCTGTACAATGGAACCATTCTAATTGGAGCGACACAAGTCGCTTTGACTTAGAAAAAGGTTCCTGTATGACTTTGGAGGCGACTTGAGGCGACTTGCATTGACTTCTATAGAGAAGTAGTTTTGCAAGTCGCCGCAGCTGTCGTGTCCAGGTCGCCTGAGGCAGTCACGCTGCAAGTGGTGCTGCCTCAGTGTGAACCAACACTTACTGATTTCCTGTAAGTAAAAAATGTAGCTTGGGGAATTTGGAGGTCAGAGTAGGGAAGGGTTTTTACCATGATGCTCCTGATGTCCTGCAGCTTCTTTACAGCCTGTGCCTGTCCACATGCACTACAGTGATATAAGGAATGGCTGTCCCTGCCTTTGTTTGATTGAAAAAATAATAGTAATGGCAGGTGGGAAACTATCTGAGCCTTGACTATTAGGCTATTTTCACACTGGGGCGCTGGGTGCGCTGGCGGTAAAGTGGCGCTATATTTAGCGCCGCTTTACCGTCGTTTTAGCGGCGCATTTCGACCGCAATAGCAATAGCAATAGCGCCTGCAAACCGCCCAGTGTGAAAGGGGCCAAAGAGGTCAGGCTTCTGCTCTTTTAATCTGGTTTCAGAGACCGCTGGCCTCATTTCAATCTATTACAGATACTCTTCATAGGCAAGTATCTGAGCTGGCGGCTTTGTCTTGCATGAAACCTTTTCTGGTTTTGCATATAATGACTCCCAAAGGAGCCATTGGAAATATCTGGGTACCCCTTACCTGTCCAGAGGCTGCCTTTCCTGTTTTCAATCCCAGTAGCTCACTGACAATATTAGAATCCAGTCCAGGGGACTGGCAGGAACATTCCACTAGAATACATGGGAGAGGTTGCAACATAAAGACTTTAGACAAAGTGGGGCTCAGACCACGAAACTTAGGAGTATTTATGGTGTAGCTTTTTTTGCCGCCCCAGATGTCAGCTGTATAGCAATCTGGAACTGCATTGTCCAGCCAGTATAAATATTTGTGGCTCAAATAATACACTATGATATTTATTTTACGATAAAACCTGCTATGTCTCTCGCTCTTATATTGCAGCCTAAATAAGCTGCTTATATACTCTCCCACCACTGAACTAAATGTGGCCATCATCTCTCAGATAAAACACTTGTTTTTGTGAGATAAACCTGCCTTGTCTCTTTCTATTTTCTGTTTATATAAGTACTGTCCTGATGCTAGCCAGTTTCAACCAAACACCAAATTCAGGTTTTGATAGTAATTAGAGATACAGGGATTGGAGGGAGTTCAGGAAATGTGGGTTGTGGCTTTGAAGACTATTCTGTTTTATTCAACTTTTAAAACAACGCAATGTGCTACTGTAATAAAAAAAAAGCTCAGAAAATATACAGTACTACTAAACCATTTTGCCACCGGCCAATTTATACAAAGGTAAGGGCTGTAGCTTTATTTTTTTGGGGGGAGGGGGTTGGTCAAAAATACTAATAAATGTATGTGTTGCTGTCCATTTTATTTCTCTCCCACGTACTTCTAGAAATGTATTTAACAGTCTCACACCTTAATTTCTACCATTTGTTTGTTTAATGTGCCACTGCCATAAAAGCAGCACGTGAGCAGAAATGTCTGCCCTTTTAAAAATTCTATTTGCCTGGCTTTGTCTGGCTTGAGAACGTCTGAATCATCAACCCAGCATGCAATGCTGTATTATTTGCATTTCGGTAGTTTGATTTTCTGCTACTTTTAGTTTATGTTATTTATTATATGATGTATTTTATTTGTATGGATGTTTATTAGAGTGTAGTTTTAATTTGTTTTATTTGGTGCTAATGTCTGTTATTGGAAATGTTGTTATGTCTTTGTGTCTTCTTCCGTTCATTATTGTGATCTTGCGTTGTCTTTGTTGAGTGTGGCATGTGTTACAATAATTTCCCTTTGGGATCAATAAAATATTCAGAATTTGAATCTGAATCAGATCCTAAAAACCCATCTCTTCAGAGAAGCCTATCCTGCCTTCACCTAACAACTGTACTCTACCTTTCTCCATCAGCTCATACCCCACTGTTATTACCTTTTTGTATCACTTGACACTCCCTCCTAGATTAACAAGCAGGGCCCTCCGATTCCTCCTGTATTGAATTGTATTGTAATTGTACTGTCTGCCCTTATGTTGTAAAGCGCTGCGCAAACTGTTTTGGTGCTATATAAATCCTGTATAATAATTCAGAATCTGAAACAACCCAGCATACAGCAAATGAGCATTAGTCCACTTTCACACTGAAGCGCTTCTAAGCTGCCAGTAAAAACACTGAGCGCTTTTGAAGAGCTTTTCAGGCGCTTTTGAAGAGCTTTCCATTAATTTCAATGGGAAGGGGAGTTTTTCACAGCCCTGCCAGCACACTGCCCCAGTGTGAAAGCGTTCATTGATTTTAATGGAAATAAGTTTTCGTGAGCTTTTTAGACGCTGTTTTTAGTGTGAAAGCGCCTGAAAAGCGCCTCAGTGTGAAAGTGGTCTTAGAGATAGTCAGAAGTCGGAATTCCTTGTCTCTGTGCTTTTTCTTGGTCAGTGACTCTGAAAGTTTTGCAGCCAATGCATCAGCAAGCAACTAGAATTTTCAAAAACGGGGTCCTATTATATTTCTCCCAGTATTTCTACATGAACCTTTTCTGTCTTGATCTCCTCCCTGTGTGCATCACAGCAAACTTGAATTGCCTTTGGGTCCACTGAACTTTTGTTAATTGTTTTTTTTCTGAAGGTTTTTCTTTTCCATCATATGCTGAATTTGAATTTCACAGGATAAATAAATAAATAAATAAATACCATATTAAAAAATAAATGGAGCTCTTCCAGAAATAAATAAAATGAGAACACTGAGTTGTGCCTTTCCTTATTTAACAGCAATATGTTCTGTACAGTTTCTGATAGCCAATACATATTTTACTCTCCAGCATTTAAAAGAAAAAAATATATTACCATAGTGGTATATTTCACAAGAATAATACTCACAAGCTGGTTGTAGGTCTGTGGTAAGAAAAGTGGTACCCCACATATTTAAATGTACAAGCCTCTGTAGATCAAAAACGATGTTTCACATTCTATCATGTGCTCATATCATGTGACATCCTGAACCACAAGCCAGAAATTTTCAGTATCATACTCAAGATTCTGAGAAGATTGATGAGTGTTGGACAGAGAAATGTATGCAGTCACATCTGTATGTAACTGGTGAAATTAAAACCGCTATGGCATAAGAGAATAGAAGAGGCACCGCGCGTCTAAATCCAGTGGTAATTGCTGGCAGTTACAAAATTCAGTGTCGAAATAAATTCATGTCTCCTCTCACTTCAATGGCCATAACACACAGCAATTATAATAACAGGGGAAAACCATGCCAGCACATTTACAAAACCAGCAGATGGAAAATTCATAGTAACTGGACACATAAATAAATATAAAGAAAGCTTTTTAGGAGGCTATGGTGCACACCTACAGCCTCAGTTTTTCAAATGTCTCTGATATGATATACTGGATTTGAAGACATAATACTGGCAATAGCCTTATTATTTTGAAATGGAGATTTGTGTATCTTGGCTGCATTTTTTAATTTTGAGCCCATGAATGTCAAAAAGGGATATGTATTCCTGAAACAAACAAGGTTCTAGAGGTAGAATGTGTCTTTTGAATGAAATAGCCTATACACACAGGCACATTTCTTCACACACTGTCACATTACAATGAAAGAGAGAGATTGCAGCACCTATGGAACTGATGCTATAGTCCAGGGTTTCTCAACCAGTGTTCCAGCGAACCCTAGGGTTCCTCCAATGGTTGCTAGGGGTTCCTTGAGCAATGACCAATTTTTGCCTCTAAGATAAGTTCCCACTGACACCAATGATCCTTTTAGCTATCTGTAGGGGGGCAATTCTTCCCTAAGACCACAGATGTAAGGAGCACTCTTCCACTGACCATCACCAATGTATTGTGAGTTGTAGATATAGCGATTTTTAACAGGGGTTCACTGAGACCGAAAGGTTATTTCAAGGGTTCCTACGTGTTGAAAAGGTTGAGTAAAGCCACGTACACACGATCTGACTTTTCGGCCGGACTGTCTGGGGGACCTAGTCTGCCGGACTTTCCAGCAGAGGTCCGCCGGACTTTCCGAATGTGTGGACTTGCCCACACACGCCCAGACACCCCCCCATGTTGAGGGCACGTGGCCTGGTACGGCTCAGGAGGGGGGGCGCTCGCTCATCCCCACCCCTTTCCTAACAGACCGGGCTACGTGCTCGGATAAGGGTCTGATATGGATCTGGGGGGAACCCCTACGCCGTTTTTTCGGCGTAGGGATTCCCCTTTAAATCCATACCAGGTGACGGGGCTAGCGAGGTGTCAATGTCGCCGATCGAGGCGGCGGCATTGACTTCCTTCACTAGTCCCGTCTACTTGGAGTCACGTTCAAAATGAATGGACTTTACGACGTGTGTCGGCAAGTCTGTTCATTTCAAAAGTCCCGTGGACTAGCACACAGACGGCGGGATTGTCTCGAGTCCGGCGGACAATTTTAAGTCAAAACTTCAAACTAAGTCTGCCGGACTTTTGGGAACAAAAAGTCCACCGGAGCCCCACACACGGTCAGATTGTCCGGCGGACAATCCCGTCGGAAAGTCCGATCGTGTGTACGTGGCATAAGTCTGCTATAGTCTCAATGCTGTGCCCGGGCAAACTACAATTAGTAACTAGCCGATTGTGTACTCAAAAATCACATGCACTCACTAACAGAGTAATCTGCAGTTGTTTCCAGCCACTAACATCAGAAACACCTGACATAACACATCTTTATTTCAGAGTAGGTTTGAATGAAGACGTAGGAAAAATGCCAGCTTGCCTCAAATGGTAAAAGTAAACCATCTGGATTGCTCATTGCTCATACCATTTAAAAATGCCATGGTACATACTAAATGTACACTGTATAAAGTGATTGTAAAGATTTTTCTTTTTCATAACAATCATGTTATGCCTGTGTGCTTTGTAATGGTTTTGCACAGAGCGGCCCTGATCTTCCACTTCGAGGGAACCCCTGCCAGCGCTCCTGGCTCCTCCTTCCTTCCAAAATTGATGCACACAGTGCAGCTTGGTCCCATCCCCCACTCATCACGATGAAGGGGGTGCAGACTGCACACTGGTGACACCAGGGCCATCGATAGGGGGGTACCACCGGGCCTCCTGTATTACAGACAATTACAGATACTCTGTGTCTGTGCCTCTTTCTCCAGCAGCTGAAAGCTGGTTTCTCCCCCTCTCCTTCCCACCAGCTTTCACATGCTGGAGGAAGAGACACAGACACAGTGGGGTTGATTTACTAAAGGCAAATAGACTGTGCACTTTGCAAGGGCAGTTGCACTCTGCAAGGGCAATTTCTCTAGAGCATAGTAAATGAGGTAAAGATTCACTTGCAAAGAATACCCAATCACGAGCAATGAAAATTTTAGGAATGGCATTTTTGCTTGTACATGATTGAATGATGGAAGTCAGTGGAGCTTCACCTCATTTAATAAGCTCTTGAGCAACTGTTCCTGTAGAGTAAAACTGCACTTTGCCTTTAGTAAATAGACCCCATCATTGCATCATTCTTTAATTATCCTCCCGATCCCCCTCCCTGTACTGCCCACATCTGATTCCCTCCTGTGTGTCCGGGCCACCCCCTCGTCCCCCCACAGCGCAGCTGGCTTCACTCTCCCACTGGCTGCTGCGGGTGCACAGGCGGATGGAGAGTGGGGGAACGGGCCAGTAAATATATCATTTACCAGCCCCTTTTTTTTCAGAATTGGACACAGTGAGTGATCGGTACACATTGCTCATGTGTCTATTCATAACTGAACATAGTAAACTGTGTTTACTATGCTTCAGTTTATGAATGAACAGGAGCCTCTGTTCATTCACCTTCAGTGCAGCGGAGGGTACAGAAAAAGGAATCAAAGAATCTGTGTCCTCAATCCTTTCTCTGTCTCAAAGGTGAGATATTAGGGGTCTGTTTAGACCGATAATATTTCAACCACTGCCCCCAACAGTGTTGTAAAAAAAGAATTGTAAAAAATAATTTAAACAATGTAAAAAAATAAATAGAAATAATTTTTACAATTGGAAAAAATCATTTTTAAAAATTGGAAAAAATAATTTAAAAACTTTTTAATTTTTGTAATTCGGGGAGGGGTTGGTGACACCATGTTTTACTGCACCAAGTGACACCAACCCTAGTGAGGCCACTGTCTGGTCACTGCATTTGATCGACAGCAGCAGGAGCCAATGGCTCTTGCTGCTCTCATTGTCCATGAGTCCAGTGAGGAGGGAGAGAGAAAGCAGCACGAGTTGCTGGATAGTGCTATAAATTTATTTGCAACAAAGTACCAAACGCTCCATAGCAATAGAATTAATACATATCTACATAGAAAAATACTCCAAAAAATTATACACACTGATGTATATTCATGTTAGCAAACAAATCTGTGATAAAGCAAAACCTGGTAATGTTATACCTCTTATAGACCAAATAGGGGGAAAGAATGATTTTAAGGAAGTTTTGTGACATCCATACTGATATATAATTTAGTAAATTAGTGATGTGCAAGGAGACTGGTGGGGTGAACTGAAGGGTAGAAAGAAAAATTTGGGTGTCGTCAGCATAGACATCATATTTAAAAATGAGGGAGGCTATCAGCTGATCCAGAGAAGGGATGTAGATAGAGAATAGATGAAGTCTGAGGATGGAATGTAGGGGGAGCCTGAAGGAAAAAGGAGGAGGAGGAGGGAAAGTTGTAAGTGACAATGAACGTGTGGTGAGATAGATAAGAGGAGAACCAACAAGATTCATGGAAGCCAAGAGAATGGAGTTTTTAGGTGATTAATTGGGCATTAGCAAAAAGTTTAGCAACCTCCTCTTTGGTAACAGGGTTGAAAGAGGAAAATATTGTAATAGTGTGGGTGGACATGGAATGTTAGGTGGGGGTAGTGGCGGTCCGTCCATAGGGGGCGCACGGGCGCCACCCCCCTAGTCACATCAAAAAAAGGGCCCTTTAAAAAAAAAAAAAGTTTTTTTAAGTGCACTGTGTTCGGGCACAGGCGCCGGACACAGTGCACTATGGGAAGCATGACGTCTATAAAATCACGTGATTGCAGATGAGACGCTTTATTTGTCTCGTTTTGCCCTGCCTTGTGGCGCAACGCAGTGCACCTGATTACTTACTCCCATAGTGTAAGGCTTGCCTTGTATTTGATTGGCACTGCGCCACTTTAGACATGGACGGTGCTTTCCCACAGAGCATCTGCGTCACTTTCAGGTTGTCTGTGCAGTGATAAACCGGAAGTAGATTCAGCAGCTACGTGGATGGAGTGCACGGCTTGGGCGGTACTTAGAATGCCAAATTGGTATGCTGGCGCTGCGGTAAGTGATCTCAGCTTCGGGTGCTTTAGTGGCAGTATTACAGAATTTAAAGCCTGCGCTATATACCATGATCTGTGAGGCTGCACTATATACCATGATCTGTGAGGCTGCGCTGTATACCATGATCTGTGAGGCTGCACTATATACCATGATCTGTGAGGCTGAGCTATATACCATGATCTGTGAGGCTGCGCTATATACCATGATCTGTAAGGCTGCGCTATATACCATGGTCTGTGAGGCTGCGCTATATACCCTGATCTGTAATGCTGTGCTATATACCATGATCTGTGAGGCTGCACTATATATCAGGATCTGTGAGGCTGCGCTATATACCCTGATCTGTGAGGTTGAGCTATTTACTCTGTCCTGTGATGCTGAGCTATATACTCTGTCCTGTGATGCTGAGATATATACTCTGTCCTGTGATGCTGAGCTATATACTCTGTCCTGTGATGCTGAGCTATATACTCTGTCCTGTGATGCTGAGCTATATACTCTGTCCTGTGATTCTGGGGCTGTATACTCTTTCCTGTGATGCTGAGCTATATACTCCTGACAAGCAAGTGGAATAGAGGGGAAGGAGTGGGTGGATTATATAAGAGGTGGGGCTTATGATAAGTGGGATAGGTCAAAAAGGAAGGGTGGGGTCTGGTGCCCCCATCCTAAAACTTTGCCAGCCGCCACTGGGTGGGGGAGATATCTGCACAGAATAGATCCCATCACAAATTGCAATCCTATTTCTGAATTGATTGGCAATCTCCTGGGCAGTGAGTGAGATAGTGGGTGGAGGTATTGGAGGAAAAAAAATAGAGTTAAAAGGTAGAAAAGAGTTGGTGGGGACTGCGTGAGAGGGTGTTAATGAGAGTGATAAAATACAGTATCTCACAAAAGTGAGTATACCCCTCAAATTTTTGTAAATATTTTATTATTTCTTTTCATGTGACAACACTAAAGAAATTATACTTTGCTACATTGTAAAGTAGTGAGAGTGTACAACTTGTATAACAGTGTAAATTTCCTGTCCCCTCAAAATAACTCAATAACACACAAAAAAAAGTGAGTACACCTAGGTGAAAATGTCCAAATTGGGCCCAATGTGTCAATATTTTGTGTGGCCACCATTATTTTCCAGCACTGCCTTAACCCTCTTGGTAATGGAGTTCACCAGAGCTTCACAGGTTGCCACTGGAGTCCTCTTCCACTCCTCCATGATGACATCACAGAGCTGGTGGGTGTTAGAGACCTTGCGCTCCTCCACCTTCCGTTTGAGGATACCCCAAAGATGCTCAATAGGGTTTAGGTCTGGAGACCTGCTTGTCCATTACCTTTACCCTCAGCTTCTTTAAAAAGGCAGTGGTCCTCTTGGAGGTGTGTTTGAGGTCGTTATCATGTTGAAATACTGCTCTGCGGCCCAGTTTCCGAAGGGAGGGGATCATGCTCTGCTTCAGTATGTCTCAGTACATGTTGGCATGGTTCATGGTTCCCTCAATGAACTGTAGCTCCCCAGTGCCGGCAGCACTTATGCAGCCCCAGACTACTCCCACCACCATGCTTGACAGTACGCAAGACACACTTGTCTTTGTACTCCTCACCTGGTTGCCGCCACACATGCTTGACACCATCTGAACCTAATAAGCTTATCTTGGTCTCATCAGACAACAGGACATGGTTCCAGTAATCCATGTCCTTAGTCTGCTTGTCTTTAACTGTTTGCGGGCATTCTTGGGCATCATCTTTAGAAGAGACTTTCTTCTGGGATGACAGTTATGCAGACCAATTTGATGCAGTGTGCAGTGTATGGTCTGAGCACTGACAGGCTGACCCCACCCCTTCAACCTCGGCACTGCAGCAATGCTGGCAGCACTCATGCATCTATTTCCCAAAGACAACCTCTGGATATGATGCTGAGCACATGCACTTAACATATTTGGTCGACCACGACAAGGCCTGTTCTAAGTAGAACCTGTCCTGTTTAACTGCTATATGGTCTTGGCCACCATGCTGCAGCTCAATTTCAGGGTCTTCTTGGCAATCTTCTTATAGCCTAGGCCATCTTTATGTAGAGAAACAATTATTTTTTTCAGATCCTCAGAGAGTTCTTTGCCATGAGGTGCCATGTTGAACTTCCAGTTACCAGTATGAGAGAGTATGAGAGAGTGAGAGCGATAACACCAACTTTAACACACCTGCTCCCCATTCACACCTGAAACCTTGAGTCACATGACATCGGGGAGGGAAAATGGCTAATTGGGCCCAATCTGGACATTTTCACTCAGGGATGTACTCACTTTTGTTACCAGTGGTTTAGACATTAATGGCTGCCTGTTGAATTATTTTGAGGGGACAGCAAATTTACACTGTTATACAAGCTGTACACTCACTACTTTACATTGTAGCAAAGTGTAATTTCTTCAGTGTTGGAAGCAAGAATTGTGTTTTTGGAGACCAGCTTTTTACTGGGTAAAGTCATTCCTGGAACTCACAATGTAGTTTTACACCACAGACACTCAAGAGTGTGACTGTGTATTTTTAGACGCCTGGTTTTGTCTGTTTGCCAGAATTGTAGTGGTCAGGGACTGACTCTGTGTGTAGTGTAGAAGAGGAAGGCTAAAGTGATGAAGGTTTCTTTGGATAACTGATTTTTAAAACTCATATAAATGGCTCCAAACTTATATACACTTATGAAAAAACTGACAGCTGCACCTTAAGCCCCATACACACGGTCGGAAAATCCGACCACCAAATCCATTGGATTTGGTTCGACGGATTTAGTCCGACACTGGTGTTGCATACACATGGTCGGACAAAGTTGTCGGAAAATCCGATCATTCTGAACGTGGTGACGTTTGTTGCCTACGACGGGACTACGTAGAGGCTAGTAGCCTATAGCTTTGGTCTTGTAATGTGATCTGAGCATGCGTGGCACTTTGTCCGTCGGAATTCGCTACACACGATCGGAATTGGTATGATCGGACTTTGTTGTCGGAATATTTATAGAGCAGAAGATAGAACTTTGTCCGTCGGACAATCCGATGGAAACTGTCCGATGGTGCCTACACACGGTCGGAATTTCTGACAACATTGTCCGATAGGACAGAATCCATCGGAAAATCCGACCGTGTGTATGGGGCTTTAGTGTGAAACACGCCATTAATCAAAACCAAAACAATTAAAGTAGGCGCTATTCCTTTAAATGTGCATTTGTGATCTATGTTAAACAAATATATACATTCAATATGGATAGATATCATCAAAAGGCCATAAAAAATATTATCCTTTTTAAAGTGAAAAACCTGTATCACAAAAATTAATACTGAATGACAGGCTTGTGATCAATGAAAAATGTTATATATATATATATATATATATATATATATATATATATATATATATATTATAAAAAAATGAATGGAAAAAAATTAAAAAGCCACAAAAAGCAATTCCTGGGTTTAACAATACAGTTCAATGTTTAACCCTCGGTATACTTCATCCCATCCACCGTGCTCTTGTGTGGGTGAATCTGGAAAATAACACAGACCAGTGCTCCACCACTAATGATGCTAAGAATGCACTTACCAGAGCTCTAAGGCCACCAGGACCAGTCAAGCCTTTAGAGCCCTTTCACACCGTCGTTTTTTACCGTCGTTTTAGTCTCTTTTCAGTCGCTAGCGGCCTAAGAAAGGGTTAAATGTGCCCGAAAGGCGCTCCGTCAGACTATTTGGTGTTCTCCGCCAGACTATTTGGTGTTCTCCGCCATTACTCTTACCCAGTCACGGCATGCCTTCCACTACAAGACGTAAGTGATGTCACTTTTCGGTCCATGGGTATTCAGACAGCGATCCGACCTCTATGCATTTCGCTGTGATAACATCATCAGGAATTCCTGATGACGTTATCACAGCGAAATGCACAGAAAGAAGATGGCTTTGCGCTTTGTGGGCCAAAAATATCACCAAAGGCTTGACTGGTCCTGGTGGCATTAGTGCTCTGGTGAGTGAATTCTTAGCATCACTAGCAGAGGAGCACTGGTCTGTGTTATTTTCTAAAATCACCCACACAAGAGCATGGAGGATGTAATGAAGTATACAAAGGGTTAAACATTGAACTATATTGTTAAACACAAAGGACTTGCTTTTTGTGGCTTTTTCGCTGTTTGGTGGTTGGAGGGATATGAGGTTGAAAACAGGAAGAGCATGAAGCTAATAGGGTAGTGATCAGAGAGAAGAAAAGGATTTTGAAAGCTTGCAAGAAGTACAAAGGTAGGAGAATACAAGGTCAAGGTCAATAGAAGAGCATAAGCTAATAAGTTTAGAAGTAGCTGAAGTATTTAATACAAAAGGGATGTTTAAGTCAACAAGAATGATTGTGGGAATTTCAGAGGAGAGAAAGGAAAGTAGCTGAGCAGAGAAGTCATCAAGCAAGCTTGATGCCGGTCCAGGAGGCTGATAGATCACAGTACTTCCCAAAGCAACCAGAGAAAATAGACAATAATAGTGAGCTTCAAACAAGGGGAGGGACAGAGAGGGAGGTGAGGGAAGAGCCTGGATGGTACTTTGTGGGAATGGAAGGATTCCAACCCCACCTCTCTTTGGTCCACTGGGTCTGGGAGGGTGAGTCCAGAAGAGATCATCATGCGATAAGGCAGCAGGAGAGGCAGAGTCAGATTCTTGAAGCCAGGTTTCAGTAACACAAAAGGTTGATTTACTAAAACTGGAGTACAAAATCTGGTGCAGCTCTGTACAGAAACCAATCAGCTTCCAGGATTTTTTTTTCTCAAAGCCTAATTGAACAAGCTAAATTTAGAAGCTGATTGGCTATCATTCACAGCTGCACCAGATTTTGCACCCTCCAATTTTAGTAAATCAACCCCATTGGATGTTAAAGGAGTTGGTGATAAAAAGGTCCTGGACAGAGGTGAGTTTGTTACAGACTAATCAAGCTACAGGGGTAGAGAGAATAGGGGTGAAGGAAATAGAGTTTAAGGAAATAACCATGAAGAAAAAAACGCAATTGGTTAGTTTCAGTTAAAGGTGGATGCTGAGAGCACCATAGATTACCATGAAGGAAAATTAATCTGGGGAGAGAGGGGTGGGGCCAAGTCAGGGCTCTGTGTCTGAATGGATACACAGAGCTCTGACTCAGCTCGGTGCCCCCATAGAGAGCTGCTGGCTGAAGGGGCACTAGATAGGAGGGAGGGGCCAGGAGCAGCAAAGAAAGACCCGAGAAGAGGGGGATCCAGACTGCTCTGTGCAAAACAAACTACACAGAGGAGGTAAGTATAACATGTTTGTTATTTAAAAAAAAAAAATAAAACTTTACAATCACTTTAAGTTAAAGGTGGATGCTGAGATGCTGAGTAGCATAGATTACCATGAAGCAAAATTGAATCTATCTTCTCTGCTCTGTAGACCATAGATGGAAACTGATCTAATGTTCATAGGCATCGTTCTGAAAATGAGGTTACACATCACATGACTGGGAGACAGGAGACACCTTTGAATATATCACTGCACCCAGCACTGAAAACAGTGTCAGAGTAGAAGCTTCTTTCATTGTATCTCCAACCTCTGAAAGTCTTTAACTGCTGCTGGACCCCAACAGTGCTTTATTGCTATTTTAGCCACATTGTAGATTTTTCCCTCTTCCTGTTTTGGTGACAACATTGTCACCAAAACAGGAAGTAAAAAGTAATGCATTTTTTGTGTCTTTTACATATGCCTGGAATTCAGCTTTAGTTTTACTGGTCACCAATGGGTTTGAGGCTGGTAGTAGATATTGTGCTGCAGATTATTGGCCATCATATTGTCAGCAGTTTAAATATGCAATTATGGCCCTTAAATCTTAGTGTTTTTAAAGGAAAGTAATTCCAGAGTGTAGCTGATATCAAGTAAGACAGAAAAAGAGTATCGGACATGGTTGTATATCATTAAGAAAGGAAAGTGGAAGACAAAGAGATCATTGTGTGAACTCATGACACAAATATAGTGTAAGATTTAATGACCAGCTTAATAGAGGAGAGATGGCTCCCCTCCATCATGGGAAGCTTAACACAGCCAGGGCCTTATGCAGAATAGGGATACATATAACAGCCTCTTCCAGTGTTCCCATTGCCCCCCTGTTTTTACTCACTTATTTTAGAAGCAATGGATGTTTTTTATGGATATATAGGCCCAGCCAATTATGTATAAAGTTGAACAAATCTAATGACTATAATGCAGAACCATCCAGGACCATGCTACATGGATACCAGTGTTTGGGGGGTAGGCATGGTTAAACAGACCATATACAACTGGATCGGACTGTATGAAACTAAAAGATCTAACCCCCTGAATCACTGTCCCTTCATTTGATATGCACATGACTTGTGCATTCACATCCACCTTATAGTATCTTGCAACTTTCTAGATCTAGTTTTCAATCATGGCATACTCGCAATTACCAATATGCAGACAATAAACATAGGCAGCAGCTTTGCACACATAACAATGCCTAGATATAGCACAAATATGACAATATGTGGGCTATAAATTAGCATTCATGGCAATACATAGGAAAAAAGCAGGCAATGCTAGAAGTGCATGGACAACAATTGAGCAATTGCTTAAAAACACTTGTGTCTGCTACAATATGTGTCCAATAATCCGATAATTGTGGAATTAAGTGGGAAACAAATGGGCTGCTCTGACATTATGCAGGCAACAAATATACAGTATCTTGGAAACCATTGAGAGTACAGTGATTATTGCTAGCAGCTATAACAGCCGCTAGCAATAATCACATGTAAAATCCAACAGGTTGGTTGTATTCCAGTTAATCAATTGATCACCTTGGGTACATTCAGCCTGTCCATACAAGGCTCAAATCTCTATGGCCTGCTTAAGGGCCCATTCAATGACCAGTTTTTGATATGCTTTTGGTGTTTAAAGTGGGGTTGCAACCAAAAAACAAAAAGGGGCTTAAAAATCATAAAAAAAATAAAAAAAAAATAATTGGAAAAAAAAAATTTTTTTACTCACCTCTAAATGCCTGTTGCTAGGGGGTCCCTCGAAGTCTGCCACCTTCATTGCCCGGGCTAAAAGTCACTTCCTGTAGGCAACGCACAGTCATCTGGGACATGTCATGTGTCCCAGATGAGTGAGCGTCGAATCACGGCGCACGGCGCCGCTCGCGCATGCGCAGTGGGTGCCCGGCTGTGAAGCCACAGCGGGTTCCCACATTAAGAATGCCGGCGTCGTGAGCGGAGCGGGGAACGAGGGGGGGGTCTCGTTCCCCCGCATCGCTGGACCCCGGGACAGGTAAGTGTCCGATTATTAAAAGTCAGCAGCTGCAGTATTTGTAGCTGCTGACTTTTAATTTTTTTTTTTTGCCGGGCCCTCCACTTTAAGGCTCCATTCACACCTGTACATCTCCAAAGTTGTGCCGACTTTGGAGTTCAACTTTGGATGGGTGCAACTTGGATACAACTTTGGCTTTGACCAGTGATAATGGACAACTGTTGCACACAAGTTGCATTGTATAACATTCCGGTACGACTTTCATGCAACTTTTAAAGGCTAACACTGAAGTCTATGGCCCTCAAGTTGCATGAAAGTTGGACCAAAGTAGTGCATGAACTACTTTGAAGTTCCTGCAACTTTAAGTTGTGCATATTTGAATGGGTATCATTAGAAAACATGAGGAACGACTTGTCATGCAACTTTGATGTACAAGTGTGAATGGAGCCTTACAAGCAGAACTAAAATGTATGAAAAATGTATCCCTTTAAATCCTATGGAACTCTTCATACCAATATACGGCTGTGTGCTTTTAAAGTCCTGCATGCTACATTTTTGGCGCAATGTAAAAAGCACACCAAAAACGCACATCCACATTGAATGCATAAGTATTTTTACTGCATTTTATTTTAATGGAGCAGTGTGAAAGGGCCCTAAAAGAGAACATCCCACACTCTGGAGAGATGTCTTTTAATTCCCTATTGTGTCTTCGGGACAAGACCTGAGGGTAAATCTCCCCAATGGTACATGGATGGCAAAAGAGAAAACGTGACATAGTTTTAACTCTTTCCTACACTATCCAAAACAAAAAAAAGGCTTTAGCTTTGATACAACTTAAATATTTGATTTCTTTCCTAAGGCCCCTTTCACGCGGCATGGACTCCATTTTGATCAGCTGCGGATCTGTCCCCTGATCACCTGCTGATCAGAGCAGAGTGAGCGGATGACAGGTCAGTGTCCACTAATTTTCTGCAGAGCAGACACAGCCAGCTTTGCTATATGAGCGGCCGGGTGTAAACAGACTCCCCTGTCCGTTTACATGTGACTGCCCTCTGATTCAATCCACCTAGATGGAGGAGGATGGATTTCTTTTAGCGGACTGGATCAGATTGGAGGTAGATCGGTGTACACGGACACAAGTCCATTTACACCTGCCGCTCCACAGGAGTGAATGGACTGTCCTATTAGGTTCACCTGAATAACGGACAGGCGAACCTGATCAGAACGATTGTGTGAAAGGGGCCTAAAACTTAAAATGTTGGCTTGCCAACCTCTTTTTTCCATACCACTTTAACAATTAAAATGTTGACTCGTAGCTCAATTACTATACCATTACCTAACTTCCTTCCATATCATATCATAATACTCTTTCTTTCTCTCTATTTCTTTCTCTCTCTCTCTCTCTCTCTCTCTCTCTCTCTGTTTGTTTACTTCTCTCTATTTCTTTACTTCCCTCTTTCTTTCTTTCTATTTTTTTCTCTCTATTTCTTTACTTCTCTCTGTATTTTATTTCTCTCCCCCCCTCTCTCAACCTCTCTATTTCTCTCTCTCTCACTCTCTCTTTCTCCTGTACATGCTTAGGAGCACTTCATAGTATCTTTCTCTCCCTCTCTCTATTTCTTTCTCTCTATTTCTTTACTTTTCTCTCTCTCTCTTTCTCCCTTTCTCTCTCTCGCATTTTTTCTCTCTCTTGCGCGCTTTTTCTCTCTCGCAAGTTCTCTCTCTCTCTCACTCTCTCGCTTTCTTTCTCTCTCTTGCTTTCTCCTGTACATGCTTAGGAGCACTTCATCGTTTCTTTCTCTCTCTCTCTCTCTCACTTTCTTTCTCTCTCTTTCTCTCTCGCCTTCTTTCTCTCTCTTTCTTTCTCTCTCGCCTTCTTTCTCTCTCTTTCTTTCTCTCTCCCTATCTCGCTCTCGCTTTCTCTCTCTCTTTCTCTCTCTCGCTCTCTTTCTCCCTCTCTCGCTTTCTTTCTCTCTCTCTCGCTTTCTTTTTCTCTCTCTCGCTTTCTTTCTCTCTCTCGCTTTCTCTCTCTTGCTTTCTTTCTCTCTCTCTCGCTTTCTCTCTCTTGCTTTCTTTCTCTCTCACTCTCTCGCTTTCTTTATCTCTCTCTCTGGCTTTCTTTCTCTCGCGCGCGCACGCTCTATTTCTCTTTCTCTCTCTCTTTATTTTCTCTTTCTCTCTCTCGCTTTCTCCTGTACATGCTTAGGAGCACTTCATCGTTTCTCTCTCTCTCGCTCTCTCTCGCTTTCTTTCTCTCTCTCTCGCTTTCTCTCTCTTTCTTTCTCTCTCTATCTCGCTTTCTCTTTCTCGCTCTCTTTCTCCCTCTCGCTTTCTTTCTCTCTCTCTCTCTTGCTTTCTTTCTCTCTCTCACTTTCTTTTCTCTCTCTCTCACTTTCTTTCTCTCTCTCTCTTTCTCTGTCTCGCTTTCTCTCTCTCTCGCTTTCTCTCTCTCTTTCTTTCTCTCTCTCGTTTTCTCTCTCGCTTTCTTTCTCTCTCTCACACTTTCTTTCTCTCTCTCCCGCTTTCTTTCTCTCTCTCTCTCGCACGCTTTCTCTCTCTCTCGCGCGCTTTCTCTCTCTCTCGCGCGCTTTCTCTCTCTCGCGCGCGCTCTCTCTCTCTCTCTCGCTTTCTCTCTCGCTCTCTCTCTCGCTCTCTCTCTCGCTCTCTCTCTTGCTTTCTCTCTCTCTCTTGCTTTCTCTCTCTCTCTCGCTTTCTCTCTCTTGCTTTCTCTCTCTCTCTCTCTCTCGCTTTCTCTCTCTTTCTCTCTCTCGCTTTCTCTCTCTCTTTCTCTCTCTCGCTTTCTCTCTCTCTCTCTCTCTTTCTCTCTCTCGCTTTCTCTCTCTCTCTCTCTCGCTTTCTCTCTCTCTCCTGCTTTCTCTCTCCCTCTCTCTCGCTTTCTCTCTCTCTCTCTCGCTTTCTCTCTCTCTCTCTCGCTTTCTCTCTCTCTCTCGCTTTCTCTCTCTCTCTCTCTCTCCCTTTCTCTCTCTCTCCCTTTCTCTCTCTCTCCCTTTCTCTCTCTCTCTCGCTTTCTCTCTCTCCCTTTCTCTCTCTCTCCCTTTCTCTCTCTCTCTCGCTTTCTCTTTCTCTCTCGCTTTCTCTCTCTCCCTTTCTCCCTCTCCCTCCCTCTCTCTCCCTCTCTCTATTTCTTTCTCTATCTCTCTCTCCCCTGGACATGCTTAGGATCACTTAATAGTTCCTAAATATTTACAGTACATCTATACAAATCACAGATTGCTTACAGAAGAATCACATCAAACCTATACTACTCTTGAATGACAAGATGTCACTGCTTTGCTTTCTGTAAAGCATTGTGATGAAATATTTATAGTGGTAATAGACCTTTCCTGAACTTTCTTTTTTCTATTATTGTGTATGAAGGAAGATGGCGTGACTTTAGGGACAAATGCCTGTTCCATGTTAAAACATCTGCCTGACCTCTTATGCACTCACGGGAGTAGTGGAAATTGGATACACACATACAGTACACACACACACAATGAGATCAGCATAGCAGAGGGAGGATGCTTCAAGTTCAGTATGCACCATCAGTTATTAACCTCTTCTGAGCCTAAAGATGATAGCATTGTTAGGTGTCTTAAGGCCTTAATATTCTGTACTCACTTGTCCAGCACAAAGTACAGGTCAAAGGCTCCTTGACAGTTAGGCTCTTCAGCCATAAGGGGAGGACTACAAGACAGTAGAAGCAGTATCGGAGATAGCATCCTCCAGAGCCTTAGGAGCTCCTCAGTCCTGCATCTCTTCATTGTTTTTCCTTTATCTTCTCACACGGGTGGGGTCCTTTAGTACTGCAATAAGTGAAGAAAAAAAAAAAAAAGAAAAACAGCCTTAGGGACAGTCTTCTGAGTTCTTCCTTTCTGCAGAACCGTTTCTCTCTTTCTCACACATTTGACACACACACACACATAGACTAGCAGCCCTCGTTGTCTAAGCTTTCATATGTCCCTCCAGCCTTTTCTCTCTTTCCCCCCTTTCTTTCCTGTTTCTCATTCTGCTTTGTACCGTCTCTTTCCCTGCTGTGTGCGTTTCAGCCAGAGGTCTTCGGATGACAACAGAGCTCTCTGGTGTGTCAGCTTCCTGCTCAGTGTTCCTTTTCAATCCTTGCCACAAGTTTGACTTTTTTTGTGTCAGTAGTTGGAGGTTTTCCCCTGTTCTTTTTTTGCAGTTGGATGACGGTTAGTCCCCCCTTGTCTCTCTCACCTTATATAGAAAGAGGCAATCCGGTGGTTTGCTTCCTGCAGCTGTGAGCGATCTGATAGGAGTACAGTGTTGAGTGTAGGACTGGGAGGGGTGGAGTAGTCTGGTAAGAGCATGCTTAAAGTACCCAAAACTTTACACACACAATGCTAGCTCTGCTCAGTTACAACACTAAGACTGGCTTAGCGGCTAACCTCATGCAAAATCACTGCTCACAGAAGTCTGTTCAGTATTGCATTATTAGAACAACAATAAGTACAGTTTGTGAGTCACACGATTAGTAAAAACTTAAAACAGAACAAAATGTATTCCTTTTTTTTCTCCACTGTTCCCCTTACCTGCTCACAGCATTTCCACTGTACAGACCGATGTGCTTTCACATCATAGCCCATGGAGCTGACTTGTCCATGTGCAGCCTGCAGACCCCCATGTTTCATGAAGACGTTGCTGGGTCAGGAGGATAGCAGGAAGTGAGGTGGCCAGGGAGGGACAAATAGTCCATCATTTAAGTCCACTTAAAAAAAAACGGGGGAAAATCCTATAACAAAAGCTAGTTATTGCAGAAATGAAACCTGAAGAATTACACTTCTCTTAAAGGGTAACTGCACTTTTGTTGAGAAAAAAAAAACATTCCCCATCTGGGTGATCTATGTACATTTCAAGGATTTTAACAAATGTTGTTGCAGATTCCTACCTTTGTTATTCTGAAGAAATCCCTGTGTGTTTCTCTGTGACCATGTGGGAAAGTGATTCTAATGGAAGTGGTTTCATAATTATCAATCAGCTGCTGCACCTGCAGAGCTTGAATGAGGAAAGCTGCAGGGCCTGCATCACTTTAGACGTGATTTCCTATGAAAATGTTGCAGTGGGTGCCTGATATCTGACTTGTGTTTTAGTGTAGACTTCTGGGAAAATCAGTGAGCCAATCACACAAGCTGGAAATTATGTTTCTAAGGGGACGATCTGTACACATTCTGTGTACAGAACATCTCCAGGTGGCTATATTGCATTGCATTTTCAGAAAATTACAGCGGCTGCAGAATGAAAATGAAAGGTAATTTTTATTAACATTCAACTACAACATGATTTGTGTCACAACTGTATACACTATGTTATTTTTTTGTTATTTACTATTTATTTCCCCCCACGAAAATGGAGTTACCCTTTACGAAAACCAATATGCTTAAAGCAGAACCACACTGTATCTGAGCACCACAAACCAAAAATGCAATTTAATTAACCACTTGCAGACCGCCGCATGTACATATACGTCGGCAGAATGTCACGGCTGGGCAAATGGGCGTACAGGTACGTCCCTTTAAATTTGCCGCCGTGTGGGCACATGCGTGCCACCGGCGGCGCACACGCGACCCTGCCGGGAGCTCCGTAAGTAGGATGATACCCGCGATCGTCTCACGGACCAGAAGAACGGGGAGATGCTAATGTAAACAAGCATCTCCCCGTTCTGCCTAGTGACACTGTCACTGATCATAGCTCCCTGTGATCAGGAGCTATGATCAGTAAAGTGTCATTCGTAGCCACGCCCCCTAACAGAATCACTCCCCAGGACACACTTAACCCCTCCCTAGCCCCCTAGTGGTTAACCCCTTCACTGCCAGTGTCATTTTTACAGTATTCAGTGCAATTTTATAACACTGATCGCTGTAAAAATGACAATGGTCAAAAAAATTGTCAAAAGTGTCTGATGTGTCTGCCATAATGTCACAGTCACGATAAAAATCGCAGATCGCCGCCATTACTAGTAAAAAAAAAAAAAAAATATATTAATGAAAATGCCATAAACTAACCCCTATTTTGTAGACGCTATAACTTTTGTGCAAACCAATCAATAAACGCTTATTGCGTTGTTGTGCTTTTTTAAGGAAAGTTTCCCGCACATTTTTATTAAGTAATTTTTAACGAAGATATTTTAAAGATACAAGATCAATCTATATGACACAGTCTATATATGCAAAACTTGTTCACGGAGATGAGTGATCATACTTAATAGTCACATTTATTGGTGGACAGAAAACAAATATTTACATGAAATTAAAATACAGATTGCATTATTTGAACATTTGACAATTAATGGAAATACCCTCAAAATGGGCGTAGTAATACCTTGGACACAACATCACCATGATAACTTCTTCAGTAGAATCAATAACCTTATACTTGACAATTTAACAGAATGTCTGTATTTCACACACCCAGCCATTACTATACTGCAGGTAAGTAACGTTGAACAATGCGAAAATAATTTAGACATTTGTTTTGTCAATAAAATTTGGCAATTATGCAAAAGTAATATATAATGAAAAAATGTAATATTAGAGAAAAAATCTAAAAGGCGATTATTGATTCTGGAGAATGATTATCAATATTAGAATATTCAATACATCAATTGTTAAGAGAACATACCAGATAAAATCAACATGTTTTATTTACCCATTCCAAAATGGCTATTAGTCTGGATTTAAGATGGCTACCGGGTTCAGGAATCTCCTTGGAGGTTAAAGTATATTTCCAGGCATGGCTGTCAGTCTATCTGGGAAGATGTTTCTCCCATTGTCCCTTCCCCCAGGGTGAGGGTGAGCCTCCTCTCAGGTTTCCCTGAGCTGTCCTCTCCATTTTACTATCTCTCTTGCTTCTTAAATACCCTCTCACACAATAAGATTATAAAACTTGTAATATGTTCAGCCCAAAAGGTATGTGTCTCTTTCCTATTGGCAGGCAGACTTAATCACCCCTCCCAGTCGTTTAAATGTTTTTAAGGTAATTTCACCTTCAACCACCAGGGGTCTCACATGTGTTTTGGGGCTGCTCTGTAAATTAATTTATTTTATTTTATACTGTATATTGTACCTTAGTGAAAATATCTATAGCTTTAGTATTTGGGAATTCTACTAACCACATACTATCAAATCGCTTAGCATAATTATTGATCAATCACTTGCATAAAATGGTGATATATATATATATCATTGTATATTTGTAAAAATTTAGTCCATTTGAAAAGAACACAAGTTATATATATATATATATATATATATTAATCAACATCACATACAATTTTTATCTATCTGGATACCTGTATAATTTGGGTATCCAATCAATATTTGTTTATCTAGCATAGTTAAATTCTAATATATTCATAGCATAATCATATAATTATGGTCGGAGCCCTCGGTCCTGAAGATGTGAAGGAGCAAACATAAACACGCCACAACAAACAGACAACATAACTAGACCTGAAGTGTGCCCTGGTCTACCGTAAGGTAAGCCCTGGTGAGCTGAGCCGTGAGGCCCATTCTGCTAGGAGAATAGATAAGAAAAGGGGCGCTTACCTGAGAAGTAATGGCTGTTTCTGTAGAGAAACGTATTGGAGTGTTCTGATAAGGGGAATAGGTGGGCGGGTACGGCGCACTGGAACCGACACCGGCCGTTGTGGAAGGTCTGATATATAAACCCTCCGGGCTCCTCCCATAATTGCAGGCCACCATGCTGGCCTTCCTATTTATGGTCGGAGCCCTCGGTCCTGAAGATGTGAAGGAGCAAACATAAACACGCCACAACAAACAGACAACATAACTAGACCTGAAGTGTGCCCTGGTCTACCGTAAGGTAAGCCCTGGTGAGCTGAGCCGTGAGGCCCATTCTGCTAGGAGAATAGATAAGAAAAGGGCGCAAAAGACTTGTTTTTAGGGAGGTAATGGTTTATTTGTTTGGTGAAGGCAGATGCTACAAGGCAAGGTTTCTGAAAGCCCGGGACATTTCGGTCTGGGGATCGGGAATGTAACGGGCGAAACAGGTGGACTTCCACCGCCCCATCTTCCTGATCACGTGATCCGGGACTCCATTGCGGGAGGCTGCGGAGGCTGCCCGATGCGAAAGGAATGACCTGAGAATTTCGCGGGGTCAAGACCTAAGTTGCGAAGGAGGATCCTGACGTGCGTGACGAATTGATTGCTGCTAAGGGGTCTGACCGGAAATGGTAACAACGGGCTGTCAGGTGAGGGATCAGGTAGATGTGCTAGTAGCTGATCTAGAACTGCTACGGGGCACCAGGTGTTGAGAGTTTCGAACAGCTTGATGTCAGTGCCTGGGCCAGCCTGCTGCGTTTTGGATGCCTCTAGGTGCAGGATGAAAAAGGCCTGACGGCGTACGAGGTGCCGCCTGCGTAGCGTCTTGCAGCTAGGGCCGGTAACTGAAAACTCGCTGGGGCGTAAAAAGCCGTAAAAGGCCAGGTACATAGCTGCCTGGATGACCAGGCTGGGGAAAAAGCCGAATGGGGAATGCGAGAGCATGATTGATAATTCCCGGAAAATGGCACCGGTTACTGGGAGGCGTTTGATATTGACCTGCGGCTGTTTTTTGAGGATGCCGCGCAGGATTGCCTTGACTGCGTGGGAGGCAAACAAAGATGGTTTAGAAGGGTCTTGTAAGGAAATGAAATGCTGGATACCGGCTAGATGAAGTTTGATGGTGTTGTGTGACAACGCCAGCCGAGTGTAGCAGTGAGAAATGAAGGCCAGGATATGGTGGAGGTCCCCTGGTGTCCCCCCGTGGCTTGCGCCCAGAAACCGGTGGTACGTCTTCCAAGCAGCTTGGTAGGCTTTCAGCGTGTTGTGTGACAACGAAAAGTTTATAAGACTGGTGGCGCCGTGAAGGTGGTGACTCAGAGTAGGGTTAGTTGAGACCAGTGAGGGATAGCAGACATGGTCGGATCGGCTCCGGGTTCCTGTGAAAAGAACAACGGAAAATTAAATCGGGACAGAGCGTCGGCTGAGGTGTTACACTTGCCCGGGATGTGGACGCAGAGGACTTTGAACTGGTGCAACAGGGACAGTTGAACTAGCCTGCGCAGGAAGGCCATAATGGTCAAGGACCTGGAACGGCCGTTGTTTATAATGTCGGCTGTGGCCTGATTATCGGTGGCGAAAACCACCGTCTGGCCTGCCCAACTGCTTCCCCAGGTTTGTGCTGCTGCCACTATTGGGTATAGCTCGAACAAGGAGGAGGATTGGCTGAAACCGGGGATTGCCAAGATCTCTGGTGGCCATGGACCGGCAAACCAGTGGGGGCCAAAAATAGCTGCGAAGCCCGTGGAGGCAGCGGCGTCAGTGACTATCTGGGGAGAAGAGGGAGATGCGGCTGGAATGAACATGGAAATGCCATTCCAGTCGGCCAGGAAATGGTCCCACATGGAAAGGTCGGCTATAGCTGCCTGGTCAAGTTTGAAGATCTGGTCTGGGTCTCGACATCCTGTGAGAAAGACCAGGAGGCGGGAGACGAAGGATCGTCCCTGAGGGATGATTCTTACCGCAAAGTTTAACATCCCGAGTAAAGACTGGAGTTGCCTCCTGGAGCACCCCTGGGTGGCCGTGAAGGAATGAATGACCTCCCTGATGCGAGTCAGCTTGTCGGGTGGTAGGCTGGCCTGCATGGCCTGAGTGTCCAGTATGATACCTAAAAAGGTGATGCGTTGTGCTGGACCTTCTACCTTCTTCTCTGCTATGGGGACATTGAGGTTGGAAAAGACCTCCCTTAGACTCTTAAGGTCTACGGGGGGACCGCTGGGGTCTTCGATGAGCAAAAAATCGTCCAGGTAATGGATCACTTTCTGACAGGATGCGTGGTGTGAGAGAATCCAGGACAGGGACTGTGCGAACGTGTCAAAGAGCCACGGGCTGCTTTTGGATCCAAAGGTTAGTTTCGTGGCGAAGTAATACTGACCTTTCCACCTGACTCCGTGCCAGCGCCACAGACATGGCTGGATTGGTAGCAGCTTGAAGGCGTCTGCGACGTCTGCTTTGGACAGCCAGGCGCCCTCACCTACGTTTAGGATGGCCTGGATCGCGAGGTCGACAGAGGAGTATTTGAGGGAAAATTCCTCTGAGGGTATGAGGGAATTTAAGCTGGGTGTGTGAGAAGAATAAGGCGCGGACAAATCATAGATTAGACGGAGTTTATTAGAAAACTTTCCTTTTACGAGCCCGATAGGGCTAACTCTCCAAACAGAAAACGGTGGGTGAGAGAAGGGGCCGATCATGTACCCCCGGTCAAGTTCGTTTTGTAGTAGGGTACTGATGGCTTCCTCGTCGGTGGCTGCTGACAGCAGGTTTTTGCACTCGTGGGTGGTGTCGGGGAGTGTGATAAACCCCGTGTGAAAGCCTGTGGTGAAGCCCTGTACCAGAAAGGCTGCTAGTGAGGGTGACGGGTGTGAGGTAAGGTAGGATTGCAGCCATCCGATATGAATACGGCTTAGTCAGGCCGAGCTGAGCTTCTTAATCCCGCAGGTGATCCTGGGGTGGGCTCTGCGGCAGATGAGGCAGACGTGGAGAAGTCTGCAACGTGAGAAGTTGTAAATCCCCAAGTGATAGTTATTGCATATCTGCGCCCCTCCTAACGTTCGGACGGGCCGTCCAAGTTTGTCTTCCTGGGGGTGTGGTGGGGTTGCTTCTGAATACTGGGCTGTGTTCGGGACGGAGGGGAAGTTGGGGAGGCGTCTGCCAATGGGTTCTGAACACCAATTGGCCGTGTGGGTGGAGGATTGGCAGTTGGTGCAAAGTGGGGAGCGAAGGCCAGCGAAGTGGCGACAGAAAAGTTCGGTGTCGATAGCGCTCCAGTCAGTGGTTGCCTGGAACTGACTGAGCTTGGCTGCTGCCTTTGCTGAAAAGGAGCGATGGTAGTCATAGAAAGCACTGCCTCCGTACTTGTACCCTAAATCTGTGACTGCATGAAGGTAGAGGTCTAGTTCTTCCCTCCTTTAAGGTTTGATGGAGCAGATGACATCCCGAAACATGCCGAAAGCAAGCACGAACTCCGTGACCGTGAGCTTTCGTGTAAGCCTGTGGTCTTTCGCCTTTAGGACAACGGATACGTCGCCCCAAGCGTAGGCTTTGTTTTCTGTTATGTCGTGTACCGAAATCAGAAGGGATGCCAGGTTGATGTCGCGTCCATCTAGTATGTCCTTCCTGATGCTTGCTGGGATGAGATGTGCGGGGAAAACAGAAAAACCGCCGTGGGGCGTACCTGTAAGGCACGATGCGGGGGTGGCGGTGGCGACAGCTGGTAAAGTGGGGGTTACTTGCTGGAGCTCCAAGGTCCCCACTCTGGACTGGACGTCGGAGATGGTAGTTGATAGGGAGGAGACCAGCGTGTGTAGCTGGGACACTGCCGAGGCGATTGATTGTAGTGATGCCTGAGTGTCTGGTGGGGTTGGTGGGGATGGGTTGGGGAACAGTAGTCTGTACAGTTCAGCTTTCCTGGCTGTGATGGGGTAGGGGATATTCCTGCGCCTCAGCTCAGCTGAGAGTCTGGGGATGGTCCAAGCTCTGAAGGCCTGTGAAAAGTTGTCTGCCGGGCCCGCCTCGGGAGGTGATGGGGCGGGGGTGAGATCGTCGCTGCCGGCCAGAGACATGGCGTCTGCTAGAATAAAAGAGGGGGGGGGGGGGGGGGATGCATGTTTCTCTCTTTTTTTTTTTTTTTTCTTTTGAGTTTGAAAGACAGGAGAGAATATATATGCGTTTGTAGATTGCGGAAAAGGGGGGGGGGGGGCAGAGCAGGATACCTGTGCGACAGGTATGGGGACAAACAAGGGTTGCGCGCAAGCGCTGAGTGGGATGTTCCTTGGGCCTATATGTAAACTCTGGGGATGCGTGACACCCGAGGTGAGCCAGGAGGTGACTGGCCAGGTAGCCGATGCTCGGGTGTCCGTCTGTGCTCGGCACGGACTGGTTAACCAGAGCCCCCCCGAGGGCGGCACTGGGGGGAGTGGCTACTGATTGGTTGCTAAGTAGGAATGTTTCGATCTGTAGCAATTTGACGTAGGTTCGGTCAGCTAATACTTGCACTGCCAGCAAGTCATGAGATTAGGTGACCTTGTCTGCGTAGTGAAGGCTTGTGCTGCGAAAATAGAGTGACACGCATAGAAGTATATGACAGTTACTAACGCCTGGAGATTTTAGCCAAATCTATGGTGTTCTGCATGGATTGGGGAGGGGAGATGTGGGAAACGAAGCAGGATACCGTACGACGGTATGGGGACAATCGGGGATTGCGCGTGAGCGCTGGGTGAGTTTGTTTCTTTGGCCTGTTTGTAAACTCAGAGAATGCGTGACAACCGAGGTAAGCCAGGAGGTGACTGACCAGGTAACCGATGCTCGGGTGTCCGTCTGTGCTCGGCACGGACTGGTTTAACCAGAGCCCCCCCCCAGGGCGGTACTGGGGAGAGTGGCTGCTGGTTGGTTGCTAAGTAGGAATGTTTCGATCTGTAGTAGTTTGACGTAGGTTCGGTCAGCTAATACTTGCACTGCCAGCAAGTCATGAGATTAGGTGACCTTGTCTGCGTAGTGAAGGCTTGTGCTTCGAAAAATAGAGTGACATGCATAGAAGTATGTGACAGTTGCTAACGCCTGGATACTGAGCCAAATGAGTACGTGAAACAAGGATGTGTAGTGAAAGGTGTGTAAAGAGAATGGAAACTGAAACAACAACAACCTACGCACCTGCTTGCTGCCCTAGTGATAGAGTCTCTGTTGGGGTCATAGACCTGGTACCTACGGTAGGGTGACATGGAAATATTGTAAAGAGATGGGTTGCAAGAGCTGATTCGGGCCGTAGTTGACCCCCTGGTGAAGAGATGCAAGCCCTCAACATTTTTTTTTTTTTTTTTACCTGGGAAAGAAAGAGATGGTCTGATCCTGTTGGTAGGAGACCAGGGGCGACTTACTGACCTAAGGAAAAGGTGAAAAGGGATAGAGAAAGGCGTGAGTAGCTGAGTTGGCTACTGGGGAGGTTTGGCTGCGGAGGCCAATGAAGGTCGAGCTGCAACGATTGCAGGGGTGTGGGGGGGGGGGGGTGGATGTGGGAGCCATGACACAACCTGCGGTGAAACAAGATGTGCGGGGGATGGCTGTGCCTCACATTGGCTGGGTTGCCGCGAAGGCAAGGAGTGGAGCGACTTGCAGGGGTTTGCAAGGTGTGGGGGCCCATTTACACGAACTTGCGGTGACTGCAAGAAGTGTGTGGGGGGGGAGGGCAGTGACAGAGGCTCTGATGGGTTGGGGGGGGGGGGTAGGTGGTGGGACGTTCGTGGCTGAACTGATTCGATGCTGCTACGGTGGGTGTCTAGCCGTCACACGACCGTGAGCGCGGAGGGATCGAGGGGAAGGTGACGGGATCCAAAGCGTGACGCCGGCTCGGATGAGCTGCGGTGTACGTGTGTGTGAGGGGATCCGATTGTGAGACTGGGTTGTGACCGGCTTAAACTGGGTAGCGGTGTGTGACAAACAGAGACAGTGGGGCGAATCATGTTGTAGGAAACAAGACAAACAAACGGCATAGTGGTCGGAATGACTCGATGGGACAAACAGGGGTTGCGATGTAACGTCGAAAAAAGCATAAGTCCTACCTGCGACGCTGAGGCGTACCGAACTGGGAGTGCGAGCGGGAACTGAATCTGCAATCCGGAAACGAGGATCGTGGGACAACTCAAGAACGTGTAGTGAGTTGTTTGTCGGCCTGGTGACGTTGATTACGGCGCACTGGAACCGACACCGGCCGTTGTGGAAGGTCTGATATATAAACCCTCCGGGCTCCTCCCATAATTGCAGGCCACCATGCTGGCCTTCCTATTTGTCTTAATACTAATTTGTTCCTAAAACAATTCTATTAATAATCACCCTTTATTTATTATGTTTTCTTTATAACCGATTTCATCAATTCATCGGATACTAAAATGATAGTTTTCTTTTGTGACTTACAGATATCACATATACTTTGAATTGACTTGTAACATCATGTTTTGAGATGGACTTCGGGCAGTCCAATACATGTTTTGATAGCTTAGCTGTGTACACAATTTCCTAGGACTTCACATAATAGGCTTTGTCGGGCAAGGTGTTGGCTATTGACTTTTTTTCTTGATGGTTGTAAATTGTCCAAACAGTCTTTACTTCAGCACAAAGGATTCTTACCAGTCACGGACCACCTCCAAGTGATGACACCTAATAAATTTGGCCTTCTCAAACTAATCAACAAAAATAAGTACACACCTTTTGTTTGGTGACAAAGGCTACCATTGTTTCTGTTTCCTTTCTGGCTCAATACAGGCTTGTAAACTTTATATATTTGAGACTTGTAAAATAGGCAACCAGTTCATCTGCTGTTCAAGAGCAAAAGTTCACTTCAATTTTTTTAGGCCTACTCAATCTCTCATCTCTGCCAGCGAATATTAGATATATTTCTTCATAAATTCACAACAGCATACAGGCCTAAACTGAGGAAAATATTTTTTTTATATATTTTTGGGGAATATTTATTATAGCAAAAGGTAAAAAATAATGCGTTTTTTTCAAAATTGTCACTCTATTTTTATTTATAGCGCAAAAAATAAAAATTGCAGAGGTGATCAAATACCACCAAAAGAAAACTCTATTTGTGGGGAAAAAAAGGACGTCAATTTTGTTTGGGAGCCACGTCGCATGACTGCGCAATTGTCAGTTAAAGCGACGCAGTGCCGAATCGCAAAAAGTGCTCTGGTCTTTGGCCAGCCAAATAGTCCGGGGCTTAAGTGGTTAATTTTTTAATATTCAAAGTAAACCCAGCCATCCATCCACGTCTCCGCCTAGGTTCACATTGATGTGATTTGGCATGCAATTTGACATGTCAAATAGCTTGCCAAATCGGTGGCTATTGCTGGCAATGGCACAGTCCAAATCTGTGCGACGGCAACTTTGCAGCGCTGCACCGATTCCCAAAAGTAGTTTCTGTACTACTTTTGGGGACTTCGGGTGCGATTTCAATAGATATCTGTGCAGGAACCCACACAGATGTCTTGAAATCGCCCCCGAAGTCGGACTAACATGCGAAAATGAAATTGTGCGAATTCAGCCGAACATGCACTATTTCAGTCCCGCAGTGTGAACCTAGGCGAAATGCTTTTTGCTGAGCAATCACTTTGAAAAGCACCCTGACCAGGCCTAAAATGATGAAGAAATTCGATTTTTTACATTTTTTTAATTGGGTATGTTTTATAACAGAAAATCTAAATTATATATTTTTTTCAAAAATGTCAGTCTTTTTTTGGTTATAGCGCAAAAAATAAAAACGCAGAGGTGATCAAATACCACCAAAAGAAAGCTCTATTTGTGGGAAAAAAGAACATCAATTTTATTTGGGTACATCGTTGCATGACTGCGCAATTGTCAGCTAAAGTAACACAGTGCCGTATCAAAAAATGGCCTGGTCATTAAGGGGGTAAATCCTTCCGGGGCTGAAGTGGTTAAAAGGGAAGTTCAGCCCCCCACGAAAAAATAATACAACAAATACTGTAGCTGCAGACTTTTAATATAAGGACACTTACCTGTCCTGGAATCCAGCGATGTCGGCACCCCATTCGATGTTTCCATCGGCTCTCGGTTGCTGCGGCTACCATTGCCTGTAAGGAAAACTGGTTCCCTATTGTGCATGCAGTAGGGAACCAGTGCAGCACAGTGCTGCGTCAAAGATAGGCAATGTTGTCTGCATGCAGTGTCTCTGTAGGATGGGCAAATACCCGCTCACCAATCCTGTGACCAAGGCACAAAGAAATGTCCTGGCAGGCAGGCTCTTCAGGTAGCCCGACTGGCTACCTCACAACCAGAATGATTCACGCTGTCCATACAGGTGCACCTGGAGATGCACCTGGGATTCCCCTCTTAGGCAGGATGTGTGGGATCTGTGGGATGAACAGCACACCGGCCCAGGAATGCAGCACCTCTCCCCTGGGTCCGGTCTTCTCCCTTGCCTCGTGATGTCTCCCTCACTCACAGGCAGCTTCTTGGCCCCTTTTCTTCTCTCCCCCAAAGCATGATGGGGTGTGTAGTTCTGCCCCCTAGGGATTGTTATAGGGCCGCTGAAGTTGGGGACTACATGTCCCAGGATCCTTTTGCCCAGCAGTTCTGTAATCTTGTTGGCTCCATCTCCCTGCCAATGAGGAAGCAGGGGAGGTTGCAGAGCAGGCAGCCCTGTCTATCAGCGCAGCTCGGCGCCCTGTGTGAAAAAGAGGAGAGGGAGGAGGAGAAATTCCCCCGCAGGTGCTGACATGCACGCTCTCTCTCATGAGAGCCTGTCAGTGCCTGTGTTAATCCCAGCAGTGGGCAGTGGGAGGTACGGGGCCACGGGCTGGCAGAGCAGCACACGCTACATTTGTACACTGAAGCTTTAACTCATTTACTAAGATCTGCAGCAACTGAACTTGCAGAGTGCAACTGCACTTGCAAAAGTGCACAGTCTATTTGCCTTTAGTAAGTCAACTCCTGTGTTTCTAATTGCAGTCACACCAGGGCCAGCGTCAACAGACCAGTGTGTGCCAGCAACAGTGTTCTTGATCATCATCACACAAGTATAGGGTCATCAGACCAGTGTAAGTCAGAAACAGTGGTCACAATAGCTGCCACACCAGCCCCAATGTCACCAGACCAGTACAGCCAGTCATAGTGTTCTTGATCACCACCACATGAATCCAAGTGTCATCAGACCAGCGTAAGCTAGTAACAATATACCTGATCACTGTCACACCAGCTCCAGTGTCGCCAGTGCAGCCAAGAACAGTGTTCCTGATGGCTGCCACACTAACCCCAGAGTCACCAAACCAGTGTTCATGATCATTAGCCACACTAGCCCCAGTGTCACCAGATCTGTGTAAGCCAGCAACAGTGCTTCTAATCACTGCCACAGCAATTCCAGTGCTGCTAGACCAGTGCAGCCACCACACCAGTCCCAATGTCATCAGACCAGTGCAGCCAGCAACTGTTTTTTGACCGCTTACACATAAGGGCCTGTGTCACTAGACCACTGCAAACCAGCAACAGTGTTCCTGTTCACCTATACACCAGTTCCAGTTTTGCTAGACCAGTACAGCCAGCAGCAAGTGTTCTAATTGCTTCCACACCAGGGCTTCTGTTACCAGAGTCACCAGAGACAGTGTACTGTAAGCCAGCAAACATTTTCTTGATTGCCTTCACACAAGTCTCAGGGGGTTATTTATTAAAGGCAAATCCACTTTGCACTACAAGTGCAAACTACAAGTCCAAAGTACACTTGAAATTGCACTGAAAGTGCACTTGAAAGTGCAGTCGCTGTAGATAGGAGGGGGACATGCAAGGAACATAAAAAACAGCATTTTAGCTTGCACATAATTGGATAATAAAATCAGCAGAGCTTCCCCTCATTTCAGATCTACCCCTCATATTTACAGCGACTGCATTTCCAAGTGCACTTTCAGTGCAATTTCAAGTGCACTTTGCACTTGTAGTTTGCACTTGTAGTGCAAAGGGGATTTGCCTTTCGTAAATAACTCCCTCAGTGTCACTAGACCGGTGTAAGCCAGCAACAGTGCCCCTGATCACTGCATACCAGTACAAATTTCACCAGACCAATGTAACTCAGCAACAGAGTTCCTAATCACCTACTAACCAGTTCCAGTGTCACTAGACCAGTGCAGCCAGCAACAG
Organism: Lithobates sylvaticus; assembly: GCA_028564925.1. Taxonomy (NCBI): domain Eukaryota; kingdom Metazoa; phylum Chordata; class Amphibia; order Anura; family Ranidae; genus Lithobates; species Lithobates sylvaticus. The sequence goes on along the minus strand of CM053026.1, from coordinate 472,013,720 downwards.
TTTTCCTAATCACTTTCACACCAGGGCCTGTGTCACCAGACCAGTGTAAAAAAGCAACTGTATTCCTGATTGCCACCACATGAATCCCAATGTCACCAGACCAGAGTAATCCAGCGACAACATTCCTGATCGCTGCCACACCAGTCCCAATGTAATTAGGCCAAGTAGGTACATAATCACTGATCACAAAAGTAGCACTTCTACTAGCCAACAAAGTAACCCTTTCTCCCTGACTACCAATGTAAGGAAGAACCTCTCTTGCTGACTACAAATATAAGGAGATACTTTTTCCCACCACTAATGAAAAGGAGCCCTCCAACTCTCCAACTGTCTACTAATATGAAGTGACCAATTATGTAAGAGGACCCTTCTCCCACTGACTACCAATGTAAGGACACAGTTACTCTGCTTAAGCCAATGTAAAAGGGCCCTTCTCCTGCTGACCACAAATGAAAGGTGATACTGCTACCACTGAGAACCTATGTGGGGGTGTATTTCTACCACTGATGCCACTGTGTAGTAGCCTTTCTCCCATAGACTATAAATGTAAGGGGCCCTCCTTTCACCATAAATGTAAGGATGCACTTCTACTGACCACCAATGTATAGAAGCCCAGCTCCTACTGACTACCAATGTAACAGCAGAATTTACACTGATCACTAAAGTAACATTATCACATACACTGTATACCAATGTATCAGGTACATTTGCATCAATTAATGTATAGAAATAAATAATACCAGCCACCAATGTAACTAGAAATTCTACGCTGACCACCATTGTAAAATAACATTTTACACTGACCACTAATGTAACAGGAAATTTTAAAATGACCGCCAATGTAATGTAATTAATTCACACAAGTAATGTAATCAGGAATTCCAGCACCAATGTATGGGGTCATTTACACCACCAATGTGACAAGGGGAATACATTGACTACTTACAGTATGTGCTTTTATTGGGTAGGGAGATTTGACTTTCTAGATACATTTGAGGAGGTGTTCAGATCAGAGGGGCTGTAAGGGTGGCTAAATAGAAGTGAGTACAGTTTGAGTGGAATGGGATTTCCTTGTTCATTTGTCCTCCTACCACAGAGTCTCCCAGGGTTTTCTCAGATGCAGCTGCATCGGTAGGCTTCTCAGCCATCTTCGGGGACCAGTGGCTCGCAGGCCCCTGGCCTTCGGAGGTGCTGGAGATTCCGGGGTTCTCCCGGACCTCCGCCATGTTTGAAATTTTTCCCATTGTGGCGGCAGCGTGCACCTGGGGACCCTCGTGGTCCGGGCAGACAGTCATATTTTTTACGGATAACATGGCCACCGCAGAGATCCTGAACAAGGGGAGGTCAGGGTCCCTGTTGATCATGTCGTTCATGCGCAGGTTGACATGGTTAGGACTCAAATTTAATTTCCAGTTCCAAGGGGAGTTCATTAGTGGGGCTTTCAATGGGGCTGCGGACGCATTATCCAGAGCTGATTTTCAGCGTTTCTTTTCGCAGCATCCAGAGGCAGATCCCAGGGGCCTGCCAGTGCCACCATTTGCCCAGCTGTTGTTGGATTGAAGGCGCTCAGGGCTCAGGCGGCGTGCTTAATCAACGCATCTTTGTCCAGGAACACACTCCGTGCGTACAGGACGGCGTGGAAGTGTTTCCATGGCTTCTCGACTCTCTTTCCATGCGATGAGGGGTGCAGCATTGAGTACATATTGGCGTTCATGGCCCATTGTCATGATAAGTTGTCATTATCATATAACACCATCAAGTTGTATCTTGCAGGCGTACAACATTTCTCTTCCCTGCTTCATCCTGCATTCCCGTCTTTTTTTGCAGCTCACCCCATCAGGGCCATGCTCAAAGGTATACAGAAGACGCAGGGGAGACCTTCAGTCACTCGCTTGCCTATTTCGGGGCAGATGTTTCGGGGGCTAGCTGATGTACTTTCCCTCTCGCCCTTTGGGATGGGTCCCAGTCTGGTCCTCAAAGCAGCTGCGTACCTCTGTTATTTCGGGTTCCTCAGACCGGGGGAGGTCTCCCGAGCGGGACGTCAGGCCCCCGTGCTCCGCAAAGGTGATCTCACCAGGGGGCCAGATCATTTCGTGCTCCAACTCCCCAACAATAAGAATTGCCAGGTGGGTCAAGGTTTTGTGGTAAAATACTACAAAACCAACACGGCCTGGTGTCCAGTGGAAGTGTTGGACCAGCTCACGGGCTTATTCTCGACAGCACCTTCCGACAGCCCGTTGCTCCCGTTTCCTTCACAGGGTCTATCCTCCAGCCAGTTCATTGATTCCAGGTGGGGTCAAGTTCTCGGGTCACTCCTTTAGGATTGGGGCCGCATCGGCGGCTTCCAAACAGGGGGTCCCTTCCCATGTCATCAAATAGAAGTGAGTACAGTTTGAATCATTAGTGCTTTTGTGATATAATATAATTTGTTGTTGCTAGTTAAGGCTAATTTGCTTTCGAAGCATAATATGGCTTTTCAGAATGATACAATGTTTTATTGTTCTTCCTCTATATAATGTGCCGTTGTGGTATAATATACTTTGCTTTTGCTGTTTAATGAAATTTGTTATTACAGTGTGCTATATTCTTTGACATTTTACATAATTTGCTATAATGGAATAAAAAAATATAATGTGTTGTTACTGGGGACATAATAATCTGGTGTGTAATGGGATTTGCAATCCACTTGACATGACAAATTATTCACTAAGATAGGTAAATTGTTTTAACTGGGCATGTAAGGCTACATTTAAACCAACGATTAAGGGCAGTGGATATTGCAGCGACAGGAATCTTGTGATTCCTGCTGTGGCTCTGAGCGGCTAGGTGTGGCCTCCAGCCCTGTTCATCACTGTAAAATGAGAGGTCGCCGGTGGCTTCATGTATTCAAACACTGTGTGTGCATCCAGCAGTGATCACTGCAGGTAATCACTGACTTACAGGAAGCCATGAATAACTGAGGCCACTGGCGCCCTGTCATCATGACAGTGAACGAGATCGGTGGCCACACCTAGCTACTTAGAATCTATGTGGATTCAACTCTCATTGTTGAATATAATGGTTCCTGCGGCAGATAATTATCAATGTACAGTAGCATGGTTGGGAGGTAGCAAACATACTATCTGCTTATGGCAACTTATTGATTTTGTTCTCCACTGACTTGTATTTCAGAGACACATTAAAAAAAAAAAAAAAAACAAGAGTGACTCCCAGAAGATTGCACACCAATATTGCTTAGGTATTGGTCTAAGCAATTGGTCTAATTTGGTCTTATGGTCTTAGCTAAAATCTATGATTGAAAAAGGGGGATTTCAGGGGGCCACAGCCTCAACCAGGTCACCTCCTGTTCTTGGCCCAGAACATGTTTTATGATTAATAAAATGTTCCCCCAATAAGGCTCATGCAGACCTGCTTGCTATCATGATGCCCACTATTTACTCCAGGAGACAGACAATCACTAACGTTATTTAGTTAGTGAACAGTTAGTTAGAAAAACAGGCTATCAATCCAGGTACAACTTTTATGCTTTTAGAACAAACACCAGATACAAATGTTTAAAGCGGTATTAAACCCAAAAACAAAAATGTTATATATTGAAGCTTACCATTTATTAGATGTGGTGGCTGCATTTGTTTTTTTTTTTTGTTTGTTTTTGGGGCTTTTTTCCCTCTGTTTCCCCCTGGGAAACAGTAACACAAGTCCTGTATTAGGATGCCTCCACTATGAATGAAGGAGCCAAGGGGTCAGATTTGAACAGCAGCATTGTCAATCTGGGGGGAAGGAAGTGTTATGCCGCGTACACACGAAGGGACTATCCCGCGGGATTATCCCCTGGACTCAAGTCCAGCGGACAATCCCCTCGTGTGTGGGCGTCGGCAGACTTTTTGGCGCCAAAAGTCCGGCGGACTAGGTTTTAAGTTTTGTTTTAAAATCCCGCCGTTAGTAGGCTAGTCCGCCGGACTTTTGAAATGAACGGACTTGCCACTCATCGGAAAGTCCGTTCATTTAGCACGTGACTTCAGGTACGTAGCTAGCGTAGGCAGTAAATGCCGGCGCGCTAGCTCCGTCACCTGGCATGGATTTAAAGGGACTCCCCACGCCGAAAAACGGCGCGGGGGTCCCCCCCAAATCCATCTCAGACCCTTATCCGAGCACGCAGCCCGGCAGGCCAGGAAAGGGGTGGGGGCGAGCGAGCGCCCCCCCTCCTGAGCCGTACCAGGCCGCGTGCCCTCAACATGGGGGGTGCCCTGGGGAAAGGGGCACCCTGTTCTTGCCGCTGTCGTCGCTTTCTGCGTCGCCTTCTTCTTCTTCTTCCTCCTCTTCTTCTTCTTCTTCTTCTTCCGATGTTGACACGTCGCTCTCTCTGGCCGGAATGCCAGAGCCGCGCTGTGCTGGGACTTTTATAGGGACAAGGGGACAGGGTCACATGCTCATGTCACATGGTGACCCCGCCCCCTTGTGATGTCACAGTCCCGGAGAAGAAGAAGAGGAGGAAGAAGAAGAAGAAGGCGGCGCAGAAAGCGACGACAGCGTCAAGAACAGAAGAGACCCCGGAAGACCCCGGAAGACCCCCCAAGGCGGATCGAGACCCCCAGACGGCGGCGAAGAAGGTAGCCGGACTTCTCCGCTCGGTAAAAGAGCTAGGTAAATGGCGGAGGAGTCCGGCGAGAAGACCCCCAAGACGGAAGAAGACCCCCGGAGCAGTGCAATAAAATATTTTTTCAAAATTGTGTGGTTTTTTACTTTACATTTTACACCTTAGGTGAATGGGTAGGGGTACATCGTACCCCATACTCATTCACATAGGGTGGGGGGCCGGGATCTGGGGGCCCCCTTATAAAAGGGGGCTCCCAGATTCTGATAAGCCCCCCGCCCGCAGACCCCGACAACCAATGGCCAGGGTTGTCGGGAAGAGGCCCTTGTCCTCATAAACATGGGGACAAGGTGCTTTGGGGTGGGGGGGGGGCGCACGGCCCCCCTTTCCCCAGGGCACCCCCCATGTTGAGGGCACGCGGCCTGGTACGGCTCAGGAGGGGGGGCACTCACTCGTCCCCACCCCTTTCCTGGCCTGCCGGGCTGCGTGCTCGGATAAGGGTCTGAGATGGATTTGGGGGGGGACCCCACGCCGTTTTTCGGCGTGGGGAGTCCCTTTAAATCCATGCCAGGTGACGGAGCTAGCGCGCCGGCATTTACTGCCTATGCTAGCTACGTACCTGAAGTTACGTTCTAAATGAACGGACTGCTCCGTGTGTGGGCAAGTCCGTTCATTTTCAAAAGTCCCGCGGACTTTGTCCTGCGGATTGTCCGCCGGAGAAGTCCGGGCGTGTGTGGGCAAGTCACACGCTTGGAAAGTCCGGCGAAGCCCCGCTGGAAAGTCCGGCGGATTGTCCGCTGGACTAGGTCCGGCGGACAAAGTCCGAACGTGTGTACGCGGCATTAGAAGCACTAGCGGATTTATATACACATAACAAATTGAAGCCAAACTACAGCTAATACTTTATAATCAGTTTCAGCAACAGTTATTTCATGGGCTAAAGGTTTTACATAGATAAATAAGCCCTGATTATTTTAACCACACCTGTCAGTGGTAAATGATCTGTCTCATCCCTCTACTACAAGAGAGGTTTTCTGTTGAAAAGCAAAAAAACTTACCGAGCAGATCACCAGATGGAAAAAAAAAAAAGAAAGCCTAAAAAGAAAACTGATGCAGCCATCACATAATAAAATTGGTAAATTGTCATATAATAAATGTTTGTTTTTGGGTTTAATACTGCTTCCATAGTTAAACTAAAGCAGAGTTACATAGTTACATAGTAGGTGAGGTTGAAAAAAGACACATCTGTCCATCAAGTCCAACCTACAGTGGTGTGAAAAAGTGTTTGCCCCCTTCCTCATTTCCTGTTCCTTTGCATGTTTGTCACACTTAAGTGTTTCGGAACATCAAACCAATTTAAACAATAGTCAAGGACAACACAAGTAAACACAAAATGCAATTTGTAAATGAAGGTGTTTATTATTAAAGGTGAAAAAAAATCCAAACCATCATGGCCCTGTGTGAAAAAGTGATTGCCCCCCTTGTTAAAACATACTATAACTGTGGTTGTCCACACCTGAGTTCAATTTCTCTAGCCACACCCAGGCCTGATTATTGCCACACCTGTTCACAATCAAGGCATCACTTAAATAGGAGCTGCTTGACACAGTAAGGTCCACCAGAAGATCCTTAAAAGCTACACATCATGCCGAGACCCAAATAAATTCAGGAACAATTGAGAAAGAAAGTAATTGAGATCTATCAGTCTGGAAAGGGTTATAAAGCCATTTCCAAAGCTTTGGGAATCCAGCGAACCACAGTGAGAGCCATTATCCACAAATGGTGAAGACATGGAACAGTGGTGAACCTTCCTAGGAGTGGCCGGCCGCCCAAAATTACCCCAAGAGCGCAGCGACGTCTCATCCAAGAGGTCACAAAAGACCCCAGAACAACGTCCAAGGAACTGCAGGCCTCACTTGCCTCAGTTAAGGTCAGCGTTCATGCCTCCACCATCAGGAAAAGACTGGGCAAAAATGGCCTGCATGGCAGAGTTCCAAGGAGAAAACCACTGCTGAGCAAAAAGAACATCAAAGCTCGTCTCAATTTCTCTACAACACATCTTGATGATCCCCAAGACTTTTGGGACAACATTCTGTGGACCGATGAGACAAAAGTGGAACTCTTTGGAAGGTGTGTGTCCAAGTATATCTGGCGTAGAAGGAACACTGCATTTCAGAAAAAGAACATTATACCAACAGTAAAATATGGTGGTGGTAGTGTGATGGTCTGGGGCTGTTTTGCTGCTTCAGGACCTGGAAGACTTGCCGTGATAAAAGGAACTATGAATTCTGCTGTCTACCAAGAGATCCTGAAGGAGAATGTCCGACCATCTGTTCGTGTACTCAAGCTGAAACGAACTTGGGTTCTGCAGCAGGACAATGATCCTAAACACACCAGCAAGTCCACCACCGAATGGCTGAAGAAAAACAAAATGAAGACTTTGGAGTGGCCTAGCCAAAGTCCTGACCTGAATCCTATTGAGATGTTGTGGTATGACCTTAAAAAGGCAGTTCATGCTCGAAAACCCTCTAATGTAACTGAATTAGGACAATTCTGCAAAGATGAGTGGGCCAAAATTCCTCCAGGACGCTGTAAAAGCCTCATTGCACGTTATCGCAAACGCTTGGTTGCAGTTGTTGCTGCTAAGGGTGGCCCAACCAGTTATTAGGTTTAGGGGGCAATCACTTTTTCACACAGGGCCATGATGGTTTGGATTTTTTTTCACCTTTAATAATAAACACCTTCATTTACAAATTGCATTTTGTGTTTACTTGTGTTGTCCTTGACTATTGTTTAAATTGGTTTGATGTTCCGAAACACTTAAGTGTGACAAACATGCAAAGGAACAGGAAATGAGGAAGGGGGCAAACACTTTTTCACACCACTGTATGTGTATGATTATATGTCAGTATTACATTGTATATCCCTGTATGTTGTGGTCGTTCGGGTGCTTATCTAATAGTTTCTTGAAACTATCAATGCCCCCCACTGAGACCACCGCCTGTGGAAGGGAATTCCACATCCTTGCCGCTCTTACAGTAAAGAACCCTCTACGTAGTTTAAGGTTAAACCTCTTTTCTTTTAATTTTAATGAGTGGCCACGTGTCTTGTTAAACTCCCTTCTGCGAAAAAGTTTTATCCTTATTGTGGGGTCACCAGTACTGTATTTGTAAATTCCGTACTCCCCATTTATCACCACCCTCTGAACTCACCCTTGTAGCCAGGTTTCAATCCATATATTCACCCTATGGTCCATGCCAACGGACCTTAATTTGTACAGAAAACGTTTATGGGGAACTGTGTCAAATGCTTTTGCAAAATCCAGATACCAAAAAACAGATACAGTTTCTTGCTTAAAGCTAAAGGAAAATACTTGAGGTGACACAAACAGAGTTAATAGCTTGCAGAGTCTCTCAAATGTTACAGCCAGATAGTTTCTTAAAAGAACAGGGTTAGCAATTAAAAGATCCAGGTACTATTTCATAAGAAATCTGATACTCATTTGGTCTACATGTACTAAATAGATACACAATCTGATGGTTTCTTTCCTTGTCTGGCATCATATTGAACACAGTGGATTACAGGCTACTGGCTGGTATGTTGTCTTTTTTATAGTGCTGGTCAAAAAATATCTGGCTATAGTGGTTGTTGAAACAGAATTTATTATTGACCAGGATCTGTTGGTTGGATTAGGATCTACTGGTTTAATTGGCAGGCTTTTACCAAGAAAACCCTCTGCTGAAGCCTAATGGTTCCAAGACATCCCAAAATAAGTAAACTCAAGTATATTAAAAGAGAATTAAACATTTATACTCCCCTAGGTGGATGCAGCATCGATCCGATGCCGAATCTGTCCCCCACTGGCTCTGCAGTGAGAACTGAGCAATCAAACACTGGTGATTGCTCAGTTCTCCTCCTGCGCTCTGAGCAGAGAGTGGTGACTGCAGTAAGTATTAGGGGGACTGAGTGGGCTGCTGCACACAGAAGGCTTTTTATCTTAATGCACAGAATGCATTCATTTAAAAAACCTTTTGCCTTTACAACTCCTTTAAAACAGACACTGGTTAGGAAGAATTATTGGAAAGTACATTGCATTTAATATCTTTGGTTTATTTTTGATCAATCATTTATATAGTCTTTGTGTTTGCAGGTTTTTCTATAATCCTTCTTTCAAAACTTTTAGTTATGTTTGTTTATGCCTTGTTTTCATTTGGTGTTGAAACTGTCAGTCACCAGCTCTCTGCTCTGCCCTCCAGCGCTTACTGGAGTGCTGGGCTGTGGAGCCGGCAGGATGGGCTGGCTCAGGCTCTCAGCAGTTCACTGAGAGGCTGAGCCAGGTGTCGGTCCAGGCATCTGGGTGGATCCCGACCATATGGTCCGGATCTTTCTAAAGCCTAGACCAGCTGAGTGACATCAGCCAACACCGGATGTTAGCCTGCTGTCGGCTGAAAACAGGTCACCGGAGTGCAGAACAAACTGCACTCCTGTGACCTAAAGGTGAGGTATATCCAAAAAAGCTTTGGTTATACTTCTCCTTTAATGGGCACAGAAATGAGTGCCAATGATGTCCACACACCATGTGAAAAAATGTTCACAAAGTTTCTTCATGTTTGTCACAACTATTAAGCGGAAGTGCTGATGGAGAGAACTTAAATTGTTTTTGGTAATGAGTCACATTCACATAAATCTAGTAGTGACATCTATGAGTATATAATGTCAAAAACAGAATAATGAGAGGAACATACAATAAATAATATTGCTTTTAATTGGCTTCAAGGTTCAAAGAAATGTATAATGTGCCAAATGTTCAAGTAGGTATTAAAAATGTCAAGAGCTTTCTGGAATCTATATAAGACGGTTAAAGTGATTGTAAAGACTTGTTTTTGTTATTCTTACCTGCTCTGTTGCAGTGGATTTTCACAGAGCAGCCCACATCTTACTTTTCTGTGCTCCTGACCCCTCCCTTTTGTTGAGTTCCCACCAGTGGTGGTGCGTCCATAAGGGCGTTTATGGCGGCCGATGCCACCCCCTATTCAGGCGCCCGGCCCCTTTTCGGGTGCAGGGCACCTGAATTACGGCAGGCATCCAATCATAGCAGAGGACGGGAAGAGAGGACAGGAGAAGACATCGAGGAGCTGTCCCACTGAGACAAGTAAGTGCAGCTGGGGGGCTGGCAGGGGGCTCACTGGCAGCATTTGATATGGCACAGTGGCTGCGTTTGATGGGGCACAGTGGCAGCAATTGATGGGCACAGTGGCGGCAATTGATGGGCACAGTGGCAGCAATTGATGGGCACAGTGGTGGCAATTGATGGGCACAGTGGCGGAAATTGATGGGCACAGTGGCGGAAATTGATGGGCACAAGTGGCTGCATATGGTGGGCACAAGTGGCTGCATTTAATGGGCACAAGTGGCTGCATTTGATGGGCACAAGTGACTGCATATGATGTGCACATGTGGCTATATTTGATGGGCACAATGGCTGCATATGATGGGCACAAGTGGCTGCATATGATGGGCACAAGTGGCTGCATATGATGGGCACAAGTGGCTGCATTTTATGGGCACTACTGGCTGCATATTATGGGCACAGTGGCAGCATTTGATGGGCACAGGGACTGTGTTTGATGGGCACAATGGCTGCATATGATGGGCACAGTGGCTGCGTTTAATGGGCACAGTGGCTGCATATGATGGACACAAGTGGCTGCATTTGACAGGAACAAGTGGCTGCATTTGACGGGCACAAGTGGCTCCATATGATGGGCACAAGTGGCTCCATATGATGGGCACAAGTGGCTGCATATGATGGGCACAATGACTGCATATGATGTACACAGTGGCTGTATATGATATGCACAAGTGGCTGGGTTTGATGGGCACAATGCCTGCAATTGATGGGCACAATGCCTGCATTTGATGGGCACAGTGAGGCTGCAATTGATGGGGGGGTTCAGTATTTTTCAGGTGTTTGCGCCTCCTAAAAAAATTTGAGCACCAGCTGCCACTGGTTCCCACACAGCAAGCAGCTTGGAGCCGAGTCACAGCTCCCTGGGTCCATTCAGACATGGAGCTGTGGCCTGGCCCCACCCTCTCTCTACTGATTGGCTAACTGACTTTTATTTAAAGCAGTGGGAGCCAATGGCGCCACTGCTGTGTTTCAGCCAATCAAGAGAGAGAGCCTCGAATGGCAGAGATTTGTGGACATCGCTGGACAGAGATGGGGCTCCAGTAAGTATTTTTGAGGGGGCTGCTGCACACAAAAGGCTTTTTATCTTAATGCACAGAATGCATTAATTTAAAAAACCTATTGCTAACCACTGGTTGGGAAGAATTATTGGAAAGTACATTTTATTTAATATCTTTGGTTTAGTATATTTTTGATCAATCATTTTATTATTTTTGTGTTTGCAGGTTTTTCTATAGCCCTTGTTTCAAAACTTTTAGTTATGTTTGTTTATGCCTTGTTTTTATTTAGTGTTGAAACCGATTGACTAACTGGAAGCTGTTGGCGCAAAGGTTCTTTGGCTTTGCAGATATTGTCAGAGAGCAGATTGCAAAACTTTTCAGTAAAAAGGGTTTACACTTTTGTTTCTTGTTGAGATATGCATTCTCACTGTGGACAGTTAAACATTTATTCTTTTGCTAAGTGAAATTTTTTCAAGAAAGTAGGGGGTAAAAGAAAATATTTGCTGATTTCTGTAAATGTATTTTTGTTTGTGCTTCCCACTCTTAACAGAGCACAGGCCTGGGTGTTCTTTCACTGTTTGTTCTAGCTTTTTCTTTTGAAACACGTCCACTCCACTAGCAGAATAGATTTTATTGCAAAATAACAGATTTTGTTGTTAGTGTAAAACTCCCCATTTGACTCATTGAATTAAGCTAAACAGTCTTATATATATATATATATATAAATAGTGGTTACACTTTAACAAGTGTATGCTATAAGTGGAAATTTAGTTTTTCCCCTCAGAACAGTAATGGGGTTCTGAGGGTTAATTGTACAGGTTTACTTTGGCATCAGTTTGGCTGGGCTGTACTAGTGTTCTGCCTGGTTATAGGTGCAGTTAGGCCTGGTTGGACGTCTTAGGTACCAATCTTTCACGGAGCCAATCAGTGGGCGCAGCTGGCCTCGCTGTGTAGTCAGGGGAAGGGTACTTTAGGTGCTGAAGTCACATATTCAGTGTGTTCGGCCGCAGTCTTGCTTCCTGGTTCTGGACCGGGGTAGCCCTGCGAGGGGTCCCGGGCCTAGGAGCTTTGCTGTTCCGCAAACATGGTCAATCTGACTAGCCACATAGACCCGCATGGTCTGGGGTGGGGATCCGTCTGTTCCCGAGTCTCGGAGCCGGTTAGCCCGAGGCCCAGTAACTGAAGGATTCAAGGTGTCCCGGTGTGCTCTCAGTATTGGAGGGACACCACAGCTCATACAAGTGACCAGGGGAGGACTCTTCGGAGGAGGCCCAACAAGCTGGCAACTCAGTAAGAGCCTGGAAGCTGAGTTGAATGGACACTAAATAATCCACACTTCCACAGTACCGCCAAGGAGACAGAGAAAGTTCCAGGTACTGTGAGAAAGGTTCCTATTCATCTTCGGTTGCAAGTTTATTCTGTGTCAGAGACTTTTTGCAAGTTTCCGGATCACATTGTTGGCTGCTAGACATCTGGCTAGAGGTTTATCCGGCATTGAAGCGCCCAGCTGCAAGTGGCTACTCTCTGGGTGGATTAGAGACATTCAGTGGATATCAGCAGTTCAAGGTGCCCGAGTTTCTTTACCCTTGCCCTCTATTCCTATATGAGACTGTGTTACGTTGGATGTTACCACTGCAGAATAAAAACCTTGAAAAGGACTTTTATGTCTCAGCATTCAAAGTTGTTGGGTTCTAACCCTGGGAACCCCTGGACATTCACCGACAAGCCACGAGGAGGTAATTGGTAAGCCCAAAAGTTAAGGCCGCCCCTCAAGGGGTTATGGCCACTACATATACACTATATATATATATTGTGGCAGAGCGGCAGAGCGAGGCTCTGTCCCTATGAAAATGGGGTTAAAGTGGACACAGAGTCAGTCTGCATATCAGCGGATTGCAGAGCTACGGAGCATAAATTTGAAACAGAGAAAACTGCTCTGGCAGTTTTCTCCAGATCTTCTTATTTCTGGAAGGGGTTCTGTAGTTTGGAGATCCTTCAGAGTTTTGGGTGGGACGGGATCTCCAACCCTGTGTCCGGGTCTTGTGGACAGCCAGCAGAGTGTGTGGCCAGGTGCACACAGCCCATATAAAGAGGGGCTGGTGAGAGCAGAAGGGGGAAGGAATGTGGAGGTGGAGCAGTGGCTGCTAGAGAGGCTCTGTGTGAAGATAGACTCTGTGTGCGTCCAAGGGCTTCAAAGCTGTGTGCGTCCAAGGAGCCCAAAGCTGTGTGCATGGAAGGGCTTGAAGCTGTGTGCGGCCAAGGAGCCTAAAGCCCCATACACATGGTCGGATTTTCCGATGGATTCTGTCCTATCGGACAATGTTGTCGGAAATTCCGACCGTGTGTAGGCACCATCGGACATTTTCCATCGGATTGTCCGACGGACAAAGTTTTATCTCCTGCTCTAAAAATTTTCCGACAACAAAGTCCGATCACACCAATTCCGATCGTGTGTAGGGTAGTCCGACGGACAAAGTGCTATGCATGCTCAGAAGAAATTCTGTGACGGAAGCGCTCGGTCAGGTAAAACTACCGTTCCTAATCGACACGGCACATTCGTCACGCTGCAATGTTAAAATGTCTTTAATGCAGCGCATTCTCTTTTTCTTTACAATGCAAGAAGAATGACGTGCTGCTTCTCCTATCTACACTCACTTCTCACCAACTTATTTATTTATTCTTTTTCAGGATTTATTGGCTAGATTTTTATTTTTCGTCAGATCGTAAAAGAATGTTTGTTATATTTTTTGGATGATTTGTCATTTTTTCTTTTTTGTTTGGAATACATATTTTCGGGATAATTTATTTAGATTTTTGAGGGGGGTTGTGTGTCTCAACTTAGCAAAACAACATTATTATCATTTGTATTTGTTGCTTAAATTTACTAGGAGGTTGTTTGTTGTTGGTGCCCCTTGTTAATTGGACTTTATGATTTGTGAAATGTACCTGCCTACTCACAAATAAGCTGTCATTGTAGAAAAGTAAAACACATAGGCAATGATTTTTTGAACTCAAAAATACCTTTATTTAGGTCTCAGCAACAAACCAAAGAGGAACGCAGCGATGGAGAAACTTGGGGAATTAGCAAAGCCTTGGACACCCACGGCAAACATAATTTTTTAAGCTTCAAAAATTGGTGGCCTGAGGAGTACCTATCTTAATAATAAGGGAGTGCTATCTGGTCCTGAAGTCCAAAACATCCGGAACTGCAGCAGATGCCATCTAGGTCCCCAGGCTCTGGTACTACGAGAGGCTCCATCTTCTCTCAGACCAGACTGAATCCAGGTCGTCACTCTCTGGTCTTCCTTCCACGCTTCCTTGCACGCTGTGGCTGTGGTGCTGGTGGGGTGGCAGAAGGAGGAGGAGGAGGAGGAGGCGGAGCATGGTCACTATCACAAACATGTGTGAGTGTGGTCATCCCCCCAGCTATCCCCTTATTTAGGACCTTGAGGATGACATCCTCACACATGCTGCGTTGCCCCGCCTCCATATCCTTCATTTTATTGGCAACCAAGAAGCCAAAGGCCTCCTCGTAGGTGGGTGTGGCATGTAGGGAGGCTGAAGCCTCTTTGATCAGCCGGAGCGCTGACTCTCCCACCTCACCCCCCCTTCTCGCCCTTTTGTAGGGAAGGCAGAGGGGAGGGACTTGGGAGACAGTCAGGCTCCTACGCCTACCCCCCTCTTGGCTGCCACTACCCACCTCTTGGCTGCCACTAACCCCTGCCTCCTCCTGACTGCCACATTCCACAGCCACCTCCTGGCTGAGGTCTTCCTGTGTATGAAAAAGGGACATAGTTTGAGTTATTTGTTCATCAAACACACACAATTTTCATCTATTGACTGTTGCAAAATGTTTACAAATAGAAAACCATACAATTCTCAGCCCTGCAGTTTATATTCTTGCCCCAAATGTCTCCAACACTACTGTCCGTTGATATGTCTAACACGTTAGGAACTAAGCAATTGGGGATCCTGAATTAAGTGAACATCATTAATTTTTCTCAAAAATGGGTACAAAACTACTATACCTAGCTCAAGCTGGGCTCCTCCACATTTTCCAGACTGGAAGGCCCAGGTTGCTCCTCGGAAGCCTCATCAGGGGTGGCCTGCGTGGAAGGACGCGTGCAAGGAAGAGTCGAGAGTGACTCCCTGACATCAGCCTGGTCTTTGAGAAAATGAAGCCTGTCATAGTACCAGAGCTTGGGGACATGGACCTGATCTGCTGCAACTCCAGATGCTTGGGACTTCAGGACCTTATTGCGCTCCCTGAAATAGGTACTCCTCAGGCTGCCAATTTTGTGTCTTAACTTCTCCACGGTTGCCGTGGGCATCCTTGGCTTTACAAATTCCACAAGTTTCTGCATGGCTGCGTACCTCTTTGGTTTGTTGCTGCAATCGGGGTGTTTTGCCTGCCATAAAAAGGTAATTTCTCGGTACTTGTCAATGAAGAGGGGGAGAAAACTCACATCGTTGAACCCCTCCATATACTCTGCAAGACACAACACCACACAAAACACTATGAATAATGTCAGGCTAAACTCTCCTAATCTTCTCCATAAAGAAGCCTCAAGGTCTAATCAGTCTAGGCTAGTTAGGTACCAAGTTGAAATTGTACCTTCGTTCTAGCGATCGTCTCGTGCGTGAGCTTTCTCTCCCCTTGTCTCACAGATCGTCGCTACGACACAGGCGTCTGACGTTTTATATACAGTGCGCATGCGTCAAACTCCGTCCGCCCCTGACGATCTTTCTCGTCTATTCCCCACCCCTTCTCTTTACGGCGCAGTGGGGAGAGCACATGGTGGGGACACAGCAGGTGCGCCCTAAATATTACAGCAACGAGGAGGAGGACGAGGAAAGGCCGGAGGCAGAAACGTCCCGATCCCAGAGGCTGAAATTTAAGGCCTCTAATATGTCTTTTGGAGAAATGTTGGAGATGGTGGACATATTGAAGAGGAGCGACTATGATGGGAAGTATGGGCCTTACCTCAACCCAAATGTCAGAAAGGCCAAGATCATGTCTAAAGTTGTGAGGAGGCTGTACAATAATTTTGGGGTACAATGATCCAAGGAACAACTGAGGAAACGCTGGTCAGACCTGAAACTGAGGGAGCCCGATCAGTACAGAAAGATCAAGCGAGTTCTTCAAAAAAGTAAGTAGTTGTGTTTTGTGTTTGATTTCTTGCTTGCATACTGCTCCATGTGGTTGGATTTTTTCAATGTTGTACCTTTGAAAATGGCCACTTTCATGTTCGTCTGTGCATTCGATCGTACTCAACCTCGATCGTTCGGCCACTTATAATACGAGGTTTGGTGAAGTTTTTAGTGAAAGGAAGTTTGTTTTCAATAGAGATGTCATCAACAATGTAAAGCAAATTTATTCAATGTAAAGGAGAGGTCACTCAGTAGCTGTTTACCCATCTGGACTCTAGAGCACTAGTGCTGGGACACCTAAACCCCCTTTTTATTATGCTGTTCCACACATGTGCTCCAGTGGATACTAGAGGGGTGTCTCCATCAGACAAACTTCAACCAAAAAGGTATTAAGTTTAGCACCTTTACAAAGTGACTACATTCATGTTGTTGTCATTTGAAAATGGCCACCAAAAAAAATTGTCCCTCACTTCCAAGCAATGTTTGACATTTCCTATTTCTGCCCTCAATAGATTGTTGTGCTAAATCTTCCTTTTGTACATTCTCATAGGGGAGCGAAGACTCTGGACGTCTGAGGACACCAGGAAACCCCCACCTCCCAAAGAAGGGGAAATACCAGAAGCAGATGAGGAGGAAGGAGAGATCATCGAACTTGGAGAACTTGTCACCACAACAGGTGAGTGTGGGAGAACACAGCTACTGGTAAGCAAATCAATGTATGCCTGCCTCATTTCCAAGAGACATTTTTTTTTTTTAGGTGATGTGGATGTTGTGGAAGAAGAATCGCACTTTACCACTGAAAGTGCACACATACTCATCGGGGAGATAATGGTGTGCAATCGAGATCTAGATGAGATCAAGAAAAATCTCAATGATGTTCAACAAAAATTGAAGAACATCATTGATGTTTTAGGTAAAATCTGAAAACGCACAGTAAAAGTAATTATCACACATTTGTGGCTGTTTGTGACAACATTTGAAACTTAATAACTGTGGCAAATTTGGAAGATGCACACATTGTGTCAACATGTGCTAGCTCCCATCATGGTGGATGAATGACAACGTTTTGGGGGTGCAACCACTTTACTAACTACTAAAGTGGGTGTGGTGAAGGGGTTGCACCCCAAAACACGTCCATTGATCCCCATGATGGGAAATTGCACTTTTGAACATTCTAGGCATGTGTTTTACCATCTAATGTCCATTTTGAGACCCAAATTGTGTGCATGCTCTAAATGTAAAGTTTCCAGGGGTGACCCCCCCATGTGATGAAGGCAAGATCAAACACACTTTGAACATATAGTCATGTCTGATCTTGTCTTCACTTTAGAAAGTTGAACTTTGCAAGTTCCTATGTTCAGTCTGTTCTGTTTTGCTCCATGCCTGGTTTTAACAAATGCGGAATGTTAGTAAACAATGTTCGAAAGAACCAAGATCTTGTCAGTTTTGCCAAGAAGTTTTTAAAGGCACTTGTGAATGTGTTGTAAGTAAACTTTTTGAAAAGAAAAAATGTGTGGCTTCCTTCTTTAAAAACACAAAAGCATTATTTATGTCAAAAGTAAAGGATTTGGGGGGCAATGGGTGTTATTTACTAAAGGCTATTCCAGTTTGCACTGCAAGTGTATTTTCCAGGGCACTTTTGCAGTGCACTTGTAGTGCATAGTGGATTTGGCTTATGTAAATGACACCCACAGTGCTTTGTACTAAAACACGTAGCACACCATTTTTGGGAATATACACATTTCTGTCATGGTGATGAAAAGGAGTATTTTGGGTGTCAGTTATGCACTACAAACCTTCTCTAGACAAAAGATTAGGTATCACACACACAACATGAGAAGATTCTTTTTGGGAAGAAGAGACTGTTACCTCCTTTTGCCCAGAAAGTGCATTCCCAATTTCAAACACAAATAAGCTATAATACACCTACAAAAAACACAAGCAGGAAATGACAAGAAATCATAGGTTTGTTTAAAAAATATATTTATTAAAAAATGCCTCTCACATATCGTCAGGCAGAGCCATGGCCCCCCTACCCACAAAGTAGTCCATATATTGCTCGCGGACCTCGCGGGCATTTAGAGGGGGCAACGGGCACCACATAGTTGCTGTTGTGTCTTTTCAAAAAGTTGTGCAATATGCAGCAGGCAAGAACTATGTGGTTGAGTTTGTATTGCGCCAAGTTAATAGCCGTCAAAAACAGGCGGAAGCGGCTGGCCAGGATCCCGAAGGTGTTCTCCACCACTCTGCGGGCTCTCGACAGCCTGTAATTGAAGACCCTCTGGTCTGGGGTGAGGGTCCTCATCGGGAAGGGCCTCATCAGATGGGGAGTCAGCGCAAACGCTTCATCTGCGACAAAGACGAAGGGGAGTCCTTCAGCATTCTCCTCTGGAGGTGGCAAGCACAGACTGCCACTCTGGAGACGCCAGTAGAACTCTGTGTGCGCAATGGCACCACCATCCGAGATCCGGCCGTTCATCCCCACGTCCACATACAAAAACTCGTATGTCGCCGAAACCACCGCCAACATCACTACACTATTAAACCCCTTGTAATTATAATAGTAGGACCCCGAGTTGGGGGTGGGACGATGCGGACGTGTTTCCCGTAAATTGCACCTCCGCAGTTAGGAAAGTCCCAACGGCTGGCAAAGTGGGAGGCCACAGTCTGCCATTCCTGTGGCGTGGAAGGGAACTGTGGAGTGAAACAAGAAAAAAAAATTAGTCACTTTGCACATAAACATTGCAAGCAGATTAGACACTAACATCTTGGAATAAGATCAGACTTTTAAATTGTAACCTTGAAAGTATTTGCACCCAAAAGTAGAGGGTCCGCCTAGCAGATTACTCCCCCCCCCCATCAATCCCCCCACTTCTGATGGGCCATTGACAATAACTAGGGTTTTGGGGGGGGGGGGGGGGGGGTTTGGACAGGTAACCCTCTGCACTTCATTGATTGCCAAATGGCTCAATAATGTGTGTTAGTTTGGCCAGACCCTCCTTAACTTAACACTATTGGCAGCCCACAGGAAAGATAAAAGAACATTCCAAATCCCCCCCCCCCCAAAAAAGGGAAGCACATTTTGACATTCTGCAATTACCTAGCAAGCTAATAGGAGGGAAAGAACCCAAAAAAAGAGCAAATGGAAAGTATGGAGCCAGCCCCTTGCACTACATGCTTTGCTGAATTCATCCCTAAAGATGCCCACTATAAAGAGGTAGGTATATAGTGTGTATTGACCTTGGGAAAGCCAGCAGATAGAGGATTGGTAGCATCTGACAGAGCAGTAGGGGGAGGGGGTTCCTAATGAGTTTGGCACCCCCCCCCCCAAAAAAGGGGAAAAAAAGGGGCTCTGCATGAAGTAAAACACACAGCAAACATTTGTGCATATTTTAGGGGGTGTTTGGGGGAAAACAATACTATGCAGCAGACAAAATACATTGCTTAAGTGACTAGGCCATAGGTGTCTATTGGGCCAAAAGAGCATGCTGGGGAGGTAAGTGAAGGGAAAAATGCAGGAAGGAGAAAAGGGGCACAGCATATTAGAGCATATTGCAATTATGGTAATTAGGGAAGGAGGTTAAATATACAAGACATTAGCAAACAGAGCATACATAGAAGGGAATAGTAAAGGAGAAATGTTACCTTAATATAGTCCTCCTGCAGGACCTGGATGATAGCAGAACAGGTTTCTGGAATAATGATTCCCAGAGCCTGGGGAGAGATACCTGTGGAGAACTTCAGATCCTGAAGGCTTCTCCCTGTCGCCAAGTACCTCAACGTGGCAACTAGCCTCTGCTCCGGAGTGATGGCTTGTCTCATGCAGGTATCCTGACGGCTGATAAAAGGGGTCAGCAAAGCCAAAAGACGGTGAAAAACGGGGTCCGTCATCCGGAGAAAGTTCCTGAAATCATCAGGATTATTCTCCCGGATCTCACGAAGCAAAGGCATGTGCGAGAACTGATCAGGCTGAAGCAACCAATTCTTGGTCCACATACTCCTCGTCGCTCTGTTAATGGACGGGTCTTGGCTCAAAGCTAAAAGCCCGACACCAATTCCGCGTATAGCAAGAACTCGGCGACGAGTACGTACAGGAAACATCGCTCACAAACGGTCGGCTGGTCAGAACGGACAAACAGAAAGCACCGATAAACAGCAAGGCCTGAAAGAACGAAATGAATACCAGAAACGAGCAGACAATAAGCAGTGAACATCAAAGCCTCCTATATCAAGATATAGGCCGCAATGACCAACAAATGCGAACTGACTACACGCACTAATAAACAGATACGCACGACAAGCACAAACTGAAGAGCAGTAACGATCTGAGTCACAAAACTGAGAAGCGCGAATCATAAGTCCCCAAACTTCAACTAACTCGCGATAAACACGGAATCAGCAGAAGGAGCCGGGACGTGGTGCTGAACTTCCCTTTTCTAGTCTCGTGGAAGACAACTTACGTCACAACACTCTTGAAGACCGGAAATTCCGACAACGTTGTCCGACCGTGTGTACGCAACACCAGCATCGGACAAATTCCGACGGAAATGATCCGACGGAACTGGTCATCGGAAAATCCGAGCGAGTGTACGGGCCATAAGACTGTGTGCATCCAGGCAGCTCGTTTGAGGGGCAAGTACCTATAGCAGCAGTACTGTTGAAATGTAGCCAGGTGGGCTAGCATTTTCATTTGGATTTTGTATATTTAATTGAAGCTTGGACCCCTGCATGGGATTCCTGGATGGACTTTTGTTTTGTTTTCCCTTTTAATAAACGTGGGCTACCAGGCCCTAAATATAAATGCCTGTCTGATGTGGACTCACTGCACCAAAACACATCTATGCACTTGAGCTAAACACCCCAATGTCACAATATATATATATATATATATATATATATATAATTATATATATATATATATATATAATGTAGTAAATTTGCTTTTTTGGATAGGGGATTTGCATTGTTACATAGTTGGTAAGCAGGGGAGGGCTGGCAGCCTTAAGCCTGGGGGGGCAAGTCCAGTCGAGTGGCCCATTGTACCACTGTATCAGCCCACCATCCATGCCCACCGGATTTTTTAACATGTATTGATGTTATGAAGCAAGACAAATATGACAAAGCAATGACAGCATGACCCCGATCTTGGTAAAGAGCCGTGGATCTCTGCAGCTCCTCCGGCGTTACCATGCTTCTCTGATTAATGCTCTCCTTGCCCGGCCTGTCAGTTTAGGTGGATGGTCATGTCTTGCTAGGTTTGCAGTTGTGCCATACTCTTTCCATTTTCGGATGATGGATTGAACAGTGCTCTGTGAGATGTTCAAAGCTTGGGATATTATTTTATAACCTAACGCTGCTTTATACTTCTCCACAACTTTATCCCTGACCTGTCTGGTGTGTTCCTTGGCCTTCATGATGCTGTTTGTTCACTATGGTTCTTTAACAAACCTCTGAGGGCTTCACAGAACAGCTGTATTTATACTGAGATTGCATTACACACAGGGGAACTCCCTTTACTAATTAGGTGACTTCTGAAGGCAGTTGGTTCCACTAGATTTTAGTTAGGGGTTTTAGAGTAAAGGAGGCCGTTTACCCGGTTCCCGACCGATGCACGCCGATGTACGTCGACAGAATGGCACGGCTGGGAAAATGGGTGTACCTGTATGTCCCTTTAAATTTGCCGCCGTGACATCGCGCGCGTGCCGGCTGGGACCTCTGCGAGTCGGGTCGCGGAGAGGAAGAATGGGGAGATGCTAAAGTAAACAAGCATCTCCCCATTCTGCCTAGTGACAGTGTCACTGATCTCTGTGATCGGGAGCAGAGATCAGTGACGTGTCACACTTAGCCACGCCCCCCCCACAGTTAGAATCATTCCCCAGGACATACTTAACCCCTACACTGCCCCCTAGTGGTTCACCCCTTCACTGCCAGTGTCATTTACACAGGAATCAGTGCATTTGTATAGCACTGATTGCTGTATAAATGACATGGTCCCAAAAATGTGTGAAAAATGTCTGACGTGTCCGCCATAATGTCGCAGTCACGATAAAAATCGATGATCGCCGCCATTACTAGTAAAAAAAAAACTATTAATAAAAATGCCATAAAACTATCCCCATTTTGTAAACGCTATGACTTTTGCGCAAACCAATTAATAAACGCTTATTGCGATTTTTTTTTTACCAGAAATACGTAGAAGAATACTTATCGGCCTAAACTGAGGAAAAAAACATTTTTTTATATATTTTTGGGGAATATTTATTATAGCAAAATGTAAAAAATAATGTGTTTTTTTCAAAATTGTCGCTCTTTTCTTGTTTATAGTGCAAAAAATAAAAGCCACAGAGGTGATCAAATACCACCAAAAGTAATCTCTATTTGTGGGAAAAAAAGGACGTCAGTTTTGTTTCGGAGCCACATCACACGACTGCGCAATTGTCAGTTAAAGCGACGCAGTGCCGAATCGCAAAAAGAAAACCATTTATCATTTTCCTTCCACTTCACAATTATGTGCTACTTTGTGTTGGTCTATCACATAAAATCATCAATAAAATACATTTACGTTTTTGGTTGTAACATGACAGAATGTGGAACATTTCAAGGGGTATGAATACTTTTTCAAGGCACTGAATTTACAAAAAAATATATATATATATTTTTTTTTTAAACGCAGTCTTTTTTAATAATTTAGCAAAAAATAAAACCCCCCAGTTGTGATTACATACCACCAAAACGAAAACTCCATTTGTGTGAAAAAAAGGACAACAATATAATATGGTTACAGTGTTGCTTGACCGCGCAATTGTCATTCAGAGTCCAGGTTCACACTGACATCGGGACATCAGCTGAACTATTGAACGATTTCATACTCGCATGTCAGTCCCGACTTTGGGGTGCGATTTCAGATATCTGTGCAGGTTCCTGTACAAATGTCGATTGAAATCGCACTCCGAAGTTGCCAAAAGTAGTACAGAAACGACTTTTGGGAATCGGTGTGACACCACAAGTGGAATCGATGCGGCGTTGCACCGATTCGGATGGTGCCATTGCTGGTAATTGCCACTGACTTGGCATGCGATTTGACATATCAAATTGCATGCCAAATTGCTCCAATGTGAACCTGGTTTTAATGTTTAATCTTTTTTTAGCTGTAAATTGTCCTGGGCAGGAAGGGGGTGAAAGTGCCTGGCAGGCAAGAGGTTAAATGGTAAGGCTGAGGGAGAAACAGAGTAGGAAGGAAGAGAGGGAGGTGGGGGGAGTCTGGTCACAGCTCACTCACTTGCACAATGCACAGTCCCAGCAGGAGGCTCAGTGGCTCAGTCAGTGTCTTCATGTTTAGGATGGGACGTTGTGGCTGCTGACTTTAAAGTTTCCCGCCCGCATATCCCCTTCACTGCATTGAGTGTGGGCGGGCACAGGGAGAGAGGGGCGGGAAGAAGCAGAGCTGATTGTTCTCCCATTAGTGTAGTGTAGAGGAGGGCTGTACTGTGTACTCTGCAAGACGGAACAAACACTCTCAGCCCAGGCTGTGACAGGTATAGCCAACATCCCTGCCACAGGACACATTGCAGCTGCAGCACGGGATGAAGGGATCACTGTGTTGTGTTATTTCACTGCAATTCGGCCACTAAATCCGGATTCAGCCTTGTTAACCCCCCTGCCGGAGCTGCCCCAGCAGTAGCACTTGGCCAGTCCGGAAACTGCACATGCGCAGTTCTGAGCTGGCCGAACAGCGGCCCTTTTACAGGGAATCAGAGCAGCCTGGGGGGAAATTGCCACTCTGCCCCCCGGCCCAGCCCGCCCCTGTTGGTAAGGTTGAATAAAGACCCTAGTCCATCCAATATAACCTGAGTGTTAGTGTATGTGTATTTATGTCACTATATTTTCATATTCCTATGCGTTGAGCTCCCTAAGAAACACATCTAACATTTTTTAATTTATCTCCGCTCCCTGATGACACCACCAACTGTGGAAGGGAGTTCTACATCCTTACCACACTAACAGTAAAGAATACTTCATTGTGAGGCTGTGAGTCTTCTTTAGAGACCTTATTAAATTAAATAGTTTCCTGCCAATGTAAGAATCACAATTTAAAGATTTGTATATTGTGATTGTGAACATATCCCCTCTTATGCCCCGTACACACGGTCGGAAAATCCGACCACAAAATCCATCGGATTTTTTCCGACGGATTTAGTCCGACACTGGTGTTGCATACACACGGTCGGACAAAGTTGTCGGAAAATCCGATCATTCTGAACGTGGTGACGTTTGTTGCCTATGACGGGACTACGTAGAGGCTAGTAGCCAATAGCTTTGTACTTGTAATGTGATCTGAGCATGCGTAGCACTTTGTCCGTCGGACTAGGCTACACACGATCGGAATTGGTGTGATCGGACTTTGTTGTCGGAAAATTTGAGAGCCAGGAGATAGAACTTTGTCCGTCGGAAAATCCGATGGAAAATGTCCGATGGTGCCTACACACGGTCGGAATTTCCGACAACATTGTCCGATAGGACAGATTCCATCGGAAAACCCGACCGTGTGTATGGGGCTTAAGAGTCCATTCACATTGGGCTCTTGACTACATTCCTCCTGCAGGTCCGTGTTTTCCCAGCACGGGGATGCACAGGTGTTGCATGCATCCCTGTGCCGCCAGGCCATTGAAGTTTATTGGGACACAAGGCTGCACGGACAGAGCCACTGTGTCATAATATGACATATAGATACGTGTCCCCAAACTCACCTTGTGTGCATTCAAGGACCCACACCCGCACGCACCCACATGAAAACATGGACCTGCATGGGGCACGCAGGCAAGCTCCCTGTGTGAATGCACCCATAAGTACCTCTTCTCCAGGGAGAATACGTGTAATGTTTGTAGTTATTCCTCATAGGTGAGGTAATCCAGCCCCCTTATTAGCTTTGTTGCCTCTGTACTCTCTCCTGTTCAAGCACATCTTTCCTGAGAATTGGTGGCCAAACCTGGACAGCATACTCAAGATGTGGCCGAACCAAAGTTTTGTAAAGAGGTAAAATTATAGCTTTATCTGTTGAGTAAAAATTATTTTTAATACTTGCTTGCTTGCTACAGCTTAGGCCGCGTACACACGAGCGGACTTTCCCGCGGGATTGTCCGGTGGACTAGAGTCCGCCGGACAATCCGCCCGTGTGTGGGGGCCGGCGGACTTTTTCCTGCCAAAAGTCCGGCGGCCCCCCCACCCCAAAGCACCTTGTCCCCATGTTGATGAGGACAAGGGCCTCTTCCCGACAACCCTGGCCATTGGTTGTCAGGGTCTGCGGGCGGGGGGCTTATCGGAATCCGGGAGCCCCCTTTAATAAGGGGGCCCCCAGATCCCGGCCCCCCACCCTATGTGAATGAGTATGGGGTACGATGTACCCCTACCCATTCAGCTAAGGTGTAAAAGTGTAAATAAAAAAAACACACCATTTTTTAAAATATTTTATTGCACAGCTCCGGGGGGTCTTCTTCCGTCTTGGGGGGTCTTCTCGCCGGACTCCTCCGCTCTCTTCTGCTCTTTTACCTAGCTCTTTCAAGAGCAGAGGAGCCCGGCTTTCTTCTTCGTCGTCCCTGCCGTCGTCTGGGGGTCTCGTTCCGCCGTCGGGGGTCTTCAGGGGTCTCTTCTGTTCTTGCCGCTGTCGCCGCCTTCTGCGCCGTCTTCTTCTTCTTCCGATGTTGACTCGTCGCTCCCTCTGGCCGGAATGGCAGAGACACGCTGTGTTGTGACCCCACCTACATTTGTTCAGATGACTGGCTCGCACTGCTCGCTTCACTGCACATGCTTAACCTTCTTTGGCTACTACGAGGTAATACTATATGTCACAGCTTCACATCCTTTACTCCCTCACCTTCCACATTGCACATTTATATCCACTCTCTTTCAACACTACCCTTCAGGTGTAGGTATGCTCTACAGGCATATCTTCTCCTAGACTGTTTTTCACTTTTACTTGTTCATTTTTTCTTATGTTTTTTTACCATCTTGTCACCATTCTCACTTGATTCTTTCACACCTTGTCTTTATTTATTACTTTTCATTCTTTCACTCACCTTCACCCGCTCTCTTCCTTTTTATGCTTTTTTATTTATGGTTTCGAGCTTGATAGTGCTGCCGGATATATCATCATACAAGACTCTCTTAATATCTTACAGATTTACTTGCCAATTTTTGGCATAATACTCAATTTACTACCTGTTACTTGGTTGGGGATTCTCCGGTGTGGGCCTGTTGTCTGTGGGCAGACCTGTATACCTCAGCTCCCGGTGAGGCTTGACGTGGCGACTCCTGCATATCGGGATTTTTGAAGTTCAGTATCCAATGGGATGTAAGTTTGTGGAATTTACCATCTTTTAGTTTTTCTATAAATACCTTTTTACATATATTTTCCATATCATGGGTTGTTTCCCACTCCTTTCTTTTTTTTGATTGAGAACTCTTATTATTTACAGATATTCATTATCTGCTCCTGATGAGTCGGCTAACCGACAAAACGTGACGAGCTTGTGAGGATACGCCCCCTCATACTACCATCTATACTTTCATGAATTTCACTGTACATTACTATCTACATTTATGAAACTTGCAAAATTGTTCCCCTGTTATGGCAATTATGTATCTATACCTTATTGATATGTATATTATGTATTTTTAAGATGCCTGTACATGCATTGAGTGACTGTTTGACGTATGCAACGTTGCGCAATTTGACACTTATGTACATTAAAACTACTACTTTTTACTTCTATTTGTGTTGAACCTGCCTCATTTAAAGTCCCACACTCTTTTATTATTTTTGAATTATATAGGGACAAAGGGCGGGGTCACATGCTCATGTCACATGGTGACCCCGCCCCCCATATGATGTCACAGTCCCAGCATCCTCCGGGACTGTGACATCATAGGGGGCGGGGTCACCATGTGACATGAGCATGTGACCCCGCCCCTTGTCCCTATATAACTGGCCACGCAGAGAGAGAAGAAGAAGGAAGAAGGAGGAAGAAGGAAGAAGGAAGAAGAAGCCCCCAGACGACGGCGATGACGAAGAAGAAAGCCGGGCTCCTCCGCTCGTGAAAGAGCTAGGTGAAGAGAGCGGAGGAGTCCGGCAAGAAGACCCCCGGAGCTGTGCAATAAAATATTTTAAAAAATTGTGTGTTTTTTTATTTACACTTTTACACCTTAGGTGAATGGGTAGGGGTACATCGTACCCCATACTCATTCACATAGGGTGGGGGGGCCAGGATCTGGGGGCCCCCTTATTAAAGGGGGCTCCCGGATTCCGATAAGTCCCCCGCCCGCAGACTCCGACAACCAATGGCCAGGGTTGTCGGGAAGAGGCCCTTGTCCTCATCAACATGGGGACAAGGTGCTTTGGGGTGGGGGGGCCGCACGGCCCCCCTTTCCCCAGGGCACCCCCCATTTTGAGGTCATGCGGCCTGGTACGGCTCAGGAGGGGGGTGCTCGCTCGTCCCCACCCCCTTTCCTGGCCGGCTGGGCTGCGTGCTCGGATAAGGGTCTGAGATGGATTTGGGGGGACCCCCACGCCGTTTTTTTCCCGCGGATTGTTCGCCGGGAAAGTCCGGGCGTGTGTGGGCAAGTCCACACGCTCGGAAAGTCCGGCGGACCTCCGCTGGAAAGTCTGGCGGTTTGTCCGCTGGACTAGGTCCGGCGGACAATCCCGCCGGAAAGTCCGAGCGTGTGTACGCCGCATTAGTCTGTCATCTACATAACCCCCAGATCCTTTTCCATCCTCGATTCCCCTTGAGGTTCTCACCCTATTGAGTAACTTGTATTCAAGTTACTCAATAGGGTGAGAAGCCAGGATGGAAGAGGAGCAGTGTGGCCACTCCAACCTGCAGCAAATCCACTACCTCCCGCAAGTGAGTGAGCACAGAGGCTGCATGGCTTTGTTATAATGACTTAATTAACTGTGTGATCTTACTGGTTAACTTTTTTTTTGAGGGGGGTGGGTTAATTGATCTACATACAATGCTATTTGTATTGTAATATGCAGCATGGAGGGGGGTTAATGTGTTACCATTGGTCACTGATGCATTAGTGACCAGTGGCAGTTAATTAACCCATTTGTGCTGCATTAGTGGCAGTGGCACCAGTGTCAGTGTTATTTAACCCTTTATGCTGCAGCATGAAGGGGTTAATTAACACTGACACTGGCACCACTAATGCAGCACAAAGGGGTTAATAAACTGCCACTGGTCACTAATGCATCAGCGACCAATGAAAATGTAGGGTCTTTACCATGGCTCTTTAACATGTGATCAGCTGTGTCCAATGACACCTGATTACATGTAAGCAAATGCTGGTTATCTTCATTTTCTACTCAGCACTGTCAGTGTCTGAGGAAAGGAAAGTCAATAAGGCTCCTTTCACACTGGGGCGGTTTTCAGGCGGTACAGCGCTAAAAATAGCGCCTGTACACCGCCTAAAAAAACGGCGCAGTGTGAAAGGGGCATTATTGACTTTCCTTCCTGCGCTAGCAGGACGGTAAAAAAAGTCCTGCTTGCAGCATCTTTGGAGCGGTGTATTCACCGCTCCTATACCGCTCCTACCCATTGATTTCAATGGGACACCGCGGTAATACCGCCGCACCACTACGGCGGCACTTTGCGGAGGATTTTAACCCTTTTTCGGCCGCTCGCGGGGGGTAAAACCGCCCCGCGAGAGGCCGAATACCAAATACTAAAACGACGGTAAAGCAGTGCTAAATATAGCGCTGCTTTAACATCACCGCGGCTCCCGCCCCAGTGTGAAAGGGGCCTTAGTGTCTTTCCTGTGATGGGGCACATTTACACTGAAAATCAGTGCCCATCAGTGCCTTCTATCAGTGCTGCCCGTCAGTGCAGCCTTATTAGTGCCACCTATTAGTGCAGCCTCATCAGTGCCTCCTATCAGTGCCACCTATCAGTGCAGCCTCAACAATGCCCCTTATCAGTGCAGCCTCATCAGTGCCGCTTATCAGTGCAGCCTCATCAGTGCCCAGTGTATTACTTTGGAATTATGTGTCCGTTTGTGTGTCTACTAGTGTTTTAATTTGGGATTATGTGTGTATCTCTGAGTGTGTTAAAGTGGGATTATATGCGTGTCTGCCAGTGTGTTACTTTGGGATTCTTTGTGTGTGTCTGCCAGTGTGTTAATTTGGGGATTCTGTGTGTATGTGCAAGTGTGTTAATTTGGCATTCTTTGCGTGTGTCTGCCAGTGTGTTCTTTTGGGATTCTGTGTGCTTCCAAGTGTGTTAATTTTGTATTGTGTCTGTCTGCAAGTGTGTATATTTGGAATTATGTGTGTGTCTGCAAGTGTGTATATTTTGGAATTATGTGTGTGTGTCTGCCACTGTGCTAATTTGGGATTATGAATATGCGTGTCTCCAAGTGTGTTCATTTGGGATTGTGTGTGTCTGCCAGTGTGTTATTTGGGATTGTGTGTGTATTTGTGTGTCTGCAAGTGTGTTAGTTTGGGATTGTGTGGGTGTCAGATTGTTAATTTGGGATTGTATGTGTGTCTGTGTGTCATTGTGTTAATTTGTGATTGTGATTGTGAATCTGTCATTGCAGCATGCACACATACAATGATATTGCACACAAACAAAAACCATCACAAACAGACACAGAAATCATCACAAACACATACTGACATTACACACACACAGAAACCATGACACCCAAACTCAAGAAATTACTTTCTCGAGACAGGGGTACTTAGGAAATTTATTTAGACCTGCAGGGGTACTTCACCGTAAAAGGTTGAAAAACACTGCTCTATATCATTTATGAACAATGTAAACAGAATTGGTTCCAGGACAGAGCCCTGGTTTACCCTGCTCACAAGTCTAGACCATTCAGAAAATAGGCCCATCAACACCCTCTGAAAGAACTCCTGTAACCAGTTTTCTATGCAGGTACATACCACTGGCCAAAAATATATGACAATGGTTGGGGACACAGAATCTATTGTTGACTAGAATCTAATAGTTTGATTAGGATCTACTGGTTGCTCTACTCGCTGGTGTACCCAAATCCACTATTAATAGACTTCAATATGTTCAAAATTCTGCAGCCAGAATCCTGACTAGGTCTGGTACAAGTGATCATAATACCCCTATCCTGGAGTCCTTACACTGGCTACCCATCAGGTTTCGTATAGACTTTAAGATCCTCTTGCTCACTTTCATGGCTTGGCACCCCATTATCTTGCTGAACCTTTTTTTAACTTACTCCCCACCTCATAAATTCTGCTCCTCAAATTCCGGTTTGCTGTGTGTCCCTTCTACTCACCTACATTCAATTGGGGAACAGAGCCATCTTCTCTAAACTCATTCAAATCAAATCTAAAAGCATTTGTCTTTAAACAAGCTTTCATTTAATTTTTTTCTTGATGTTATGTTATCCTGTGTATTTCTTGTGTTTTCCTTGTAAAGTGCTTTGAGAAGCCACCTTAAAAGGCACTATATAAAATAAAGTTTATTAATATTACTGGTTGATTAGCAGGATTTCCCACATCCCACAATCATTAGACTCAAGTGTATTAATGGGCACAGGAATGAGTGCCAAGGACACTTGGTTATTTGCTTTCTCTTGTTCAAGAAAACAAGAAAGATTGGGGGAACAAGAGTACAAGGGGAAAGGGAAGGACAGGGACTCCGAATCATCAGGGATGCCAGTCAAAGCCGACTCACACTATTCAGTGTGAAAGCCGGGAAGGCATACGCCCACCGTGGTTCCCACATTTTTAAGAACTTGCCATGAAAATCATTAAGGATCCTGGATATGTGTTCATTGAGCATCATAGCCGTCAAATGGTCTCTCACTCCCTGAAAGGGAACTGTGGGTTTCTTCCAAGCCTGGGCAATTATTATCTTAGCTACTATAGACATATAGGATGCTAATTTTGGTTGATGAGCAAATAAGCCCAGGATGGGGCAATGCAGTAAGGCAAATTTAGCATTCTTTCAGATGTTTAGGTGGAACAGTGTATACATCAGACCGAATGCTCAAGACCAAAAGCCTACCAGTCACGGACATGTTCACCACGATTGCCACACTCTTGAAAACAGCAGTCACTGAAAGTTGAGTTAGCACAGGCAGGAACCCAATACCACCATAGAAGCATTTTATTTGCCGCTTCTAGAGTGGCAGTGTTAAATAAACATTTTGCAACAGAAGAGCAGGCCTTGCTCCAGTCTGCTAGGTCTATCTCAGATTCTAGGTTTCGGTCCCACTGGTGAAACGAAAGATGATCAACTATTCAAAGATGCATACAGGGTAGAGATGAGGCCAGGAGATCCTGGAGAGTGTTGACAGATACGTTCAAAAGAGGTTTTTTGTAATGGATAGGTTGAGGTACATCCAAGAGTACATACCCAATGCTGGAACTGAAGGTAGTGAAAGAACTCTGATTGAGGGGCGTTGTGGGTCTCGCTGAGGGTGCCCCACATCAGAAAGGAGTCAGAAAGTGTTGCATAAGTGTGAGGCCTTGAGAGGTCCACCAAGAAAAAGCTTGGTTATTAGTGATAGGCAACAGGGATAGGAAGGGGGACATAAGAGAGCTTGAGTACCTCACTAAATCCCATATTTTTAATCTGTGTGTCATAAGTGGGCTCAGGATCACAGATCACAATTTCTGTGGGAGCCATAGGAGTATCTGCATAGAAAGAGGAGTGCAGCTAGGGAGCTCCAAAAGCATCCACAGGGGAACATTGGAGGAGGCATGAAGCAGGGTTAACCAGGGAGATCTGGGCAGCTAGGTTGTATTTGTGGATGTGGAGAACCCCCAACCCCTTTGCAATCTATATATTAAAAGAGTGGCCCTAGAAATTCTAGGACACTTATTGGCCCAGATGAATCGCAAAATCCTACTCTTGATTAGACAGAGACAATGTGGGGGGACCTGAACAGGTAGGGTACAGAAATAATACAAAAGTTTAGGTAAAACTGTAGTTTTCACTGAATTAATATGACCAATTCAGGACAGATATGGAAACTGCCAGAACTGCATAAAAGTAGTCAACGAGCAGAGCAATGGATAATAATTGGCAGCGAACAATGAGAAATAAATAGGGGTCAGTTGGATTCCAAGGTATTCGATAGAAGAAGATGCTGAGTGAAAGGGAAAATGAGATTGCAAATGATCGACTAGGGCAGGGTCCAGATTGACAGTTAAGGCTATTGTTTTGTCCAAGTTGATATGGAGGACCAACATGGACAAGAAGCGTGTCAAGACTTGTTGCAAATTGGGGAGGTTAGTGAGAGGATTAGTCAGGGTCAGAAGGGTATCGTCTGCAAAGAGACTAGGCTTGAATCGTGGCCTAGAGACTTCAGTCATGTTCTGGTCAGCACAAAGCGCGATCGCTAGAGGTTCTAGAGCTAGGGGATAAATAGGGCTTGTGCCCCCATATATGGAGAAGGGTGTTGAGAAATAACCAGCATACTTGACTGAGGCTGTAGGTGTGGAGGTCTTAATCCAGGGTAAAAGGGGTTCCCTTTTTTTTCCATGTTTGTCTGAACTAATAAGCTAAAGTGCCAATGGAGAGAACCCCAACAAAAAAGTAGAGTGCATTAAATTGTTTATAGTAACTAGTCACATTCAGATAAATCTAGTAGTGACAATTGTCAAAAAAAAATGTCAAAAGTTGGAATCTATATAGGAGGGTTAAACAACCACTGGTTGGGAAGAATTATTTGAAAGTACAATACATTTATTACATTTATTTTCTCAGATTTAGTAAATTTTTGATCAATCATTTTATTATTTTTACATTTGCAGATTTTTTATATGACCCTTGTCCTAAAAGTCTAGTTTTATTTATGTATGTCTTTTTTTTTTTTTTATTTGCTTTGAAAACCAGTAGACTAGCTGGAAGCTGTTTGCACAGTGGCTATGTCTGGCTTTGGCTTTGTGGACATTGTCAGAGAGCAGATTGCAAAACTTTTCAGTTAAATGGGCTGTCCACTTTTGTTCCTTGTTGAGATATGCCTTCCAGCTGTGGACAGTTAAAGACCCACT
This sequence comes from Lithobates sylvaticus, assembly GCA_028564925.1. Taxonomy (NCBI): domain Eukaryota; kingdom Metazoa; phylum Chordata; class Amphibia; order Anura; family Ranidae; genus Lithobates; species Lithobates sylvaticus. The sequence goes on along the minus strand of CM053026.1, from coordinate 471,980,745 downwards.
ATTTTGCAAAGTGAAAAAGTAGATGTCGTCGACAATGTCATTATTTACTTTTACATGGTGATTTACATTCACCAAATTAAGTTGCAATTCCTGACTTGCACACTTGTTTCAGGATAGTGACTCACTAAACAGCAAGGATAAGAATGAAAGCCCTAGAACTTACTTGTTTGAAAACATCCTATCTTTAATGTTGAAGAAAATGACTACCTGGATTGCAAGGGATGTGAGCTTGTTCATAAGTAGCACATTTTAGCTTCTATGTCATGTTTTGTGTTTTTTTTATATGTTTATAAGCTGCCTGCAAGCATTTTTATTTCTTGCTTACTTCTGTGTAATATAGTAGAACTGTATATATAAGAGCAGGGCCGATCCTAAGCGGGGTGCACGGGGTGCAGTGCACCCAGGCGCCACAGAGGTGGGGGCGCTGAAGAGGGCTCCCCTCCCTCCTCCTCCTTCTCTTCTCCTTATGCGTAGGCTGCTCTCTCCGCCTGTCACCACTGCCGCGGCCGCCGCTGCTATGTTTATTGCCGAAGCGGAGCCCATCCCCCCTCCCTCCTCCTGTCAGAGGAGGAGAGCGGAAATCTGCCGGAGATCGCAGCGGCTGTGTCTCTGTGTGCAGAGAGACCAGCCGTGCAGTGACGTTACTGTGGGGGGGGGGGGGGCGGTCCGTGCCCGGCGTGTTCCGGTCCTCCTCCTCCCGCCTGCTGCCCAAGCCTCACATGCTCTCTGATCCACCCGGGCGGCTGCACACTGTCCTCTCATCTCCAGTTGCCGCCCGGGTGTCTTTTAATTAGCTTAATGGAGGGATGGGGGTGGTTTGTCCTGGGTGGTCTATACAAATGGAGGGGGGGTTGTCCTGGGAGGTCTATACTAATGGAGGGGGGGTTGTCCTGGGGGGTCTATACTAATGGAGGGGGGGGGTTTGTCCTGGGGGTCTATACTAATGGAGGGGGGGTTTGTCCTGGGGGGGTCTATACTAATGGAGGGGGGGTTGTCCTGGGGGGGTCTATACTAATGGAGGGGGGTTGTCCTGGGGGGTCTATACTAATGGAGGGGGTTCGTCCTGGGGGGGTGAATACTAATGGAGGGGGGTGGTATGTCGGAGGTCTATACTAATGGAGGGGGGGTTGTCCTGGGGAGGTCTATACTAATGGAGGGGGGTTGTCCTGGGGGGGTCTATACTAATGGAGGGGGGGTTTGTCCTGGGGGTCTATACTAATGGAGGGGGTGGTTTGTCCTGGGGGGGTCTATACTAATGGTGGGAGGGTTTGTCTTGGGGGGTCTATACTAATGGAGGGGGGGTGGTTTGTTGGGGGTCTATACTAATGGAGGGTTTTGTCCTGGGGGGTCTATACTAATGAAGGGGGGTTTGTCCTGGGGGTCTATACTAATGGAGGGGGGGTGGTTTGTCGGGGGTTTATACTAATGGGGGTTTGTCCTGGGGGGTCTATACTAATGAAGGGGGGGTTTGTCCTGGGGGTCTATACTAATGGAGGGGGGTTTGTCCTGGGGGGTCTATACTAATGGAGGGGGGGTTGTCCGGGGGGTCTATACTATTGGAGGGGGGGTTTGTCCTGGGGGTCTATACTAATGGAGGGGAGGGTTTGTCCTGGGGGGGTCTATACTAATGGAGGGGGTTTGTCCTGGGGGGTCTGTACTAATGTAGGGGGGGTGGTTTGTCCTGGGGGGTCTATACTAATGGAGGGGGAGGGTTTGTCCTGGGGGGTCTGTACTAATGTAGGGGGGTGGTTTGTCCTGGGGGGGTCTATACTAATGGAGGGGGAGGGTTTGTCCTGGGGGGTCTGTACTAATGCAGGGGGGTGGTTTGTCCTGGGGGGTCTATACTAATGGAGGGGGGGTTTGTCCTGGGGGGTCTATACTAATGAAGGGGGGATTTGTCCTGGGGGGTCTATACTAATGGAGGGAGGGTTTGTCCTGGGGGGTGAATACTTATGGAGGGGGGGTTTGTCCTCGGGGGTGAATACTAATGGAGGGGGGTGTTTTGTCCTGGGGGGTCTGTACTGAGGGAGGGGTTTTTACTTAGTGGGGGGTCTGCACTGACGGAGGGGGGGGGTCTATACTTAGTGGAGGGGGGTCTGTACTGAGGGGCGCCTATAGTTGGTGGAGGGGGTGATACCATGGTTTACCACACCGGGTGACACCAACCCTAGTGACGCCACTGCAGCCGCGGGCTCTTATTTCCCCTCTCCTCGCGCGTGCTGCTGTACTTCATGTACCACCAGAGGGAAAGCCACACAGCCTGGTGCCATCCCTGGCGGAGAAAGGAATCTAGTCATTGCCAGAATACAGATCTGGGCTCTACCCAGTGGAGTCGCCATGGGCAATTCAGAGTGAGCAGACTCCTGATCAGAGGAACCGTTGTTGCTGTATCGCTGGGTCAGGTGAGAGGGCCGATCAGCCATTATCTTCTAATGTCCACAGTAACTGCAGTCTCTGACCATCTCTTGTAACATGTCTGCAGTCTCTGACCATCTCTTGTAACATGTCTGCAGTATCTGACCATCTCTTGTATTATGTATGCAGTCTCTGACCATCTCTTGTATCATGTCTGCAGTCTCTGACCATCTCTTGTATTATGTATGCAGTCTCTGACCATCTCTTGTAACATGTCTGCAGTCTCTGACCATCTCTTGTATTATGTATGCAGTTTCTGACCATCTCTTGTACCATGTCTGCAGTCTCTGACCATCTCTTTTATTGTGTATGCAGTCTCTGACCATCTCTTGTATCATGTCTGCAGTCTCTGACCATCTCTTGTATCATGTATGCAGTTTCTGACCATCTCTTGTAACATGTCTGCAGTCTCTGACCATCTCTTGTATCATGTATGCAGTCTCTGACCATCTCTTGTATTATGTATGCAGTCTCTGACCATCTCTTGTATCATGTCTGCAGTCTCTGACCATCTCTTGTATCATGTATGCAGTCTCTGACCATCTCTTGTAACATGTCTGCAGTCTCTGACCATCTCTTGTATCATGTATGCAGTCTCTGACCATCTCTTGTATCATGTCTGCAGTCTCTGACCATCTCTTGTAACATGTCTGCAGTCTCTGACCATCTCTTGTACTATGTCTGCAGTCTCTGACCATCTCCTGTATTATGTCTACAGTCTCTGGCCATCTCTTGTATTATGTCGGCAATCTCTGGCCATCTTTTGTATCATGTCTACAGTCTCTGACCGTCTCCTGTATTGTGTCTGCAGTCTCTGACCATCTCCTGTAATGTGTCTGCAGTCTCTGACCATCTCCTGTAATGTGTCTGCAGTCTCTGACCATCTCTTGTATTATGTATGCAGTCTCTGACCATCTCTTGTAACATGTCTGCAGTCTCTGACCATCTCTTGTAACATGTCTGCAGTCTCTGACTATCTCTTGTAACATGTCTGCAGTCTCTGACCATCTCTTGTAACATGTCTGCAGTCTCTGACCATCTCTTGTATCATGTCTGCAGTCTCTGACCGTCTCCTGTATTATGTCTACAGTCTCTGACCATCTCCTGTAATGTGTCTGCAGTCTCTGACCATCTCTTGTAATGTGTCTACAGTCTCTGACCATCTCTTGTAATGGGTCTGCAGTCTCTGACCATCTCTTGTAATGTGTCTGCAGTCTCTGACTATCTCTTGTATTATGTCTGCAGTCTCTGACCATCTCTTGTATTATGTCTGCAGTCTCTTACCATCTCTTGTATTATGTCTGCAGTCTCTTACCATCTCTTATATTATGTCTGCAGTCTCTGGCCATCTCTTGTATCATGTCTGCCGTCTCTGACCGTCTCCTTTAGTATGTCTGCAGTCTCTGACCATCTCTTGTAATGGGTCTGCAGTCTCTGACCATCTCTTGTAATGTGTCTGCAGTCTCTGACCATCTCTTGTAATGTGTCTGCAGTCTCTGACCATCTCTTGTAATGGGTCTGCAGTCTCTGACCATCTCTTGTATTATGTCTGCAGTCTCTGACCATCTCTTGTATTATGTCTGCAGTCTCTGACCATCTCCTGTAATATGTCTGCAGTCTCTGACCATCTCTTGTACTATGATTGCAGTCTCTGACCGTCACTTGTATCATATCTACAGTCTCTGACCATCTCCTGTTCTATGTCTATACTAATGGAGGGTTTTGTCCTGGGGGGTCTATACTAATGAAGGGGGGTTTGTCCTGGGGGTCTATACTAATGGAGGGGGGGTGGTTTGTCGGGGGTTTATACTAATGGGGGTTTGTCCTGGGGGGTCTATACTAATGAAGGGGGGGGTTTGTCCTGGGGGTCTATACTAATGGAGGGGGGTTTGTCCTGGGGGGTCTATACTAATGGAGGGGGGGTTGTCCGGGGGGTCTATACTATTGGAGGGGGGGTTTGTCCTGGGGGTCTATACTAATGGAGGGGAGGGTTTGTCCTGGGGGGGTCTATACTAATGGAGGGGGGTTTGTCCTGGGGGGTCTGTACTAATGTAGGGGGGGTGGTTTGTCCTGGGGGGTCTATACTAATGGAGGGGGAGGGTTTGTCCTGGGGGGTCTGTACTAATGTAGGGGGGTGGTTTGTCCTGGGGGGGTCTATACTAATGGAGGGGGAGGGTTTGTCCTGGGGGGTCTGTACTAATGCAGGGGGGTGGTTTGTCCTGGGGGGTCTATACTAATGGAGGGGGGGTTTGTCCTGGGGGGTCTATACTAATGAAGGGGGGGATTTGTCCTGGGGGGTCTATACTAATGGAGGGAGGGTTTGTCCTGGGGGGTGAATACTTATGGAGGGGGGGTTTGTCCTCGGGGGTGAATACTAATGGAGGGGGGTGTTTTGTCCTGGGGGGTCTGTACTGAGGGAGGGGTTTTTACTTAGTGGGGGGTCTGCACTGACGGAGGGGGGGTCTATACTTAGTGGAGGGGGGTCTGTACTGAGGGGCGCCTATAGTTGGTGGAGGGGGTGATACCATGGTTTACCACACCGGGTGACACCAACCCTAGTGACGCCACTGCAGCCGCGGGCTCTTATTTCCCCTCTCCTCGCGCGTGCTGCTGTACTTCATGTACCACCAGAGGGAAAGCCACACAGCCTGGTGCCATCCCTGGCGGAGAAAGGAATCTAGTCATTGCCAGAATACAGATCTGGGCTCTACCCAGTGGAGTCGCCATGGGCAATTCAGAGTGAGCAGACTCCTGATCAGAGGAACCGTTGTTGCTGTATCGCTGGGTCAGGTGAGAGGGCCGATCAGCCATTATCTTCTAATGTCCACAGTAACTGCAGTCTCTGACCATCTCTTGTAACATGTCTGCAGTCTCTGACCATCTCTTGTAACATGTCTGCAGTATCTGACCATCTCTTGTATTATGTATGCAGTCTCTGACCATCTCTTGTATCATGTCTGCAGTCTCTGACCATCTCTTGTATTATGTATGCAGTCTCTGACCATCTCTTGTAACATGTCTGCAGTCTCTGACCATCTCTTGTATTATGTATGCAGTTTCTGACCATCTCTTGTACCATGTCTGCAGTCTCTGACCATCTCTTTTATTGTGTATGCAGTCTCTGACCATCTCTTGTATCATGTCTGCAGTCTCTGACCATCTCTTGTATCATGTATGCAGTTTCTGACCATCTCTTGTAACATGTCTGCAGTCTCTGACCATCTCTTGTATCATGTATGCAGTCTCTGACCATCTCTTGTATTATGTATGCAGTCTCTGACCATCTCTTGTATCATGTCTGCAGTCTCTGACCATCTCTTGTATCATGTATGCAGTCTCTGACCATCTCTTGTAACATGTCTGCAGTCTCTGACCATCTCTTGTATCATGTATGCAGTCTCTGACCATCTCTTGTATCATGTCTGCAGTCTCTGACCATCTCTTGTAACATGTCTGCAGTCTCTGACCATCTCTTGTACTATGTCTGCAGTCTCTGACCATCTCCTGTATTATGTCTACAGTCTCTGGCCATCTCTTGTATTATGTCGGCAATCTCTGGCCATCTTTTGTATCATGTCTACAGTCTCTGACCGTCTCCTGTATTGTGTCTGCAGTCTCTGACCATCTCCTGTAATGTGTCTGCAGTCTCTGACCATCTCCTGTAATGTGTCTGCAGTCTCTGACCATCTCTTGTATTATGTATGCAGTCTCTGACCATCTCTTGTAACATGTCTGCAGTCTCTGACCATCTCTTGTAACATGTCTGCAGTCTCTGACTATCTCTTGTAACATGTCTGCAGTCTCTGACCATCTCTTGTAACATGTCTGCAGTCTCTGACCATCTCTTGTATCATGTCTGCAGTCTCTGACCGTCTCCTGTATTATGTCTACAGTCTCTGACCATCTCCTGTAATGTGTCTGCAGTCTCTGACCATCTCTTGTAATGTGTCTACAGTCTCTGACCATCTCTTGTAATGGGTCTGCAGTCTCTGACCATCTCTTGTAATGTGTCTGCAGTCTCTGACTATCTCTTGTATTATGTCTGCAGTCTCTGACCATCTCTTGTATTATGTCTGCAGTCTCTTACCATCTCTTGTATTATGTCTGCAGTCTCTTACCATCTCTTATATTATGTCTGCAGTCTCTGGCCATCTCTTGTATCATGTCTGCCGTCTCTGACCGTCTCCTTTAGTATGTCTGCAGTCTCTGACCATCTCTTGTAATGGGTCTGCAGTCTCTGACCATCTCTTGTAATGTGTCTGCAGTCTCTGACCATCTCTTGTAATGTGTCTGCAGTCTCTGACCATCTCTTGTAATGGGTCTGCAGTCTCTGACCATCTCTTGTATTATGTCTGCAGTCTCTGACCATCTCTTGTATTATGTCTGCAGTCTCTGACCATCTCCTGTAATATGTCTGCAGTCTCTGACCATCTCTTGTACTATGATTGCAGTCTCTGACCGTCACTTGTATCATATCTACAGTCTCTGACCATCTCCTGTTCTATGTCTGGGGGCTCTTTCTAACAGACTCTCTAACAGAAGCCCCCTCTGTGTGCATCAGAGAGACTTCCCTCCAGGTCTCATTAGCGTAACGAGAAAAGAAACAAATGGAGAGGCTCCTCTGGGTGAAATAGTTTTTTAACAGGGATAACAATTTATTAGTAGCTCAATAGTAAAACTCACATTTTTGTGATAAAATCAGGCATGGTATGCAAGTAAGGAAGTGGTATCTCCTGGTGCTGTGCTGTGTCATTCTGTGGGAGGTGAAATCTATGAACTGTCAAAACTGTCAAAACTTTTGACTTTAAATTGCCCCCACTTGGTATGTGTGTCAGCCTTGTTGAGACAAGAGCGCGACTTATAAGAAGATCCAAGTGCGCATGCTCGAGAAACGCGTCCTACACCGATGACGGTATCCCCCTGAGCCAGCTGTCTTCTGCTTCTCAAGCCTCGTTCTGAGGCCGCCTTCCTGAGCCGGCATTTTCATCTATATGGAAGTTAACCAGAGCACAAAATGACACAGCACAGCACCAGGAGATACCACTTCCTTACTTGCATACCATGCCTGATTTTATCACAAAAATTTGAGTTTTACTATTGAGCTACTAATAAATTGTTATCCCTGTTAAAAAACTATTGCACCCAGAGGCGCCTCTCCATTTGTTTCTTTTTACAGTTCCTGAACTCGGTTTCAGTTTTACCTTGAAGGCTGCCCTGTATGCTTACCCCAGGATCCATTCATAGATTTCACCTCCCACATGGACTGAGCTTTTCAATCTATGGACTTGTAACCTATGTATATATTGTATATACTAAATACTCAATTCAATTGGAAGAACTTATCGAGATATTTTAACATATGCGCCTATACTCGTTGTCTCATTAGTGTAACGCTTCCTGTATTTTCTTCATTGTTAAAAGATCATGGGAGGATCCCAGGGTAACAAAGACTTCTTAGGGGAGAATATCTGTGTTTGATTTGTTGCCATAGTAACATTTGTAAAGGGGAGGAGTTAGTAAGATGACCACGCCCACGTGGGGGCGCCAGAAATATTTCTGCACCCAGGCGTCTGTGACCCTAGGATCGGCCCTGTATAAGAGGTAGCTAAAATAGGGATTTATTGCCATTGTGATATTTATGTAAGCATTGGATTACACCAATGGTGTGATGACGGTATCTTCAAACTTGTGGGATTTTGCTACATCTCTCGATATTGGTGCTGTGAGCTTTCCCATGTTGCCCCTCCTCCCTTAAGTGAAAACCAATCAGGACAGGAGCTAACATCAGAGGCAACTTACTTGTAAAGAATTGCAGAACATAATGATGGCCCTTTTCCAAGTGATTTAGATTTCAAGGCCTTTTTTTATGCAGACTGCAGCTATCAAATGGCAGTAAGATGTGTGGGTATTACCTGACTGCTGAAAAATCTGAAAAATCTTGAAAGCATGCATACTCAAATAACCAGAGTATGTATTTATGCAATTAAAGGAGGATTGTGGAAAGTTGAGGATGCTCCTGGCCAGCTTATTTGAGGGCAAACAAAGCAAAGATTCATCAAAATTGATTGATTATTTACCCAAGAACAACCAGTCAGTAAATGTATGAAGAAACAGCAGAATCCCTTAGATGATGATGATGTCCTGGTCTAACTGCAACCAGCCATATCAAGTAATGGCCACCTTTGTATACAACGTACAGTATATGTGATCTTGAAATCATCATAAGTCAATGTTCAGTTTGTAGGCAGGTACAGTCTACTTTCTCCATGACGGGTGTCGATCTTCAATGGCACCATTGTTGCAGAGGAAGTCAAGAAAAACAGGGTTCCTCTATGGTTTCCTGGGTCATTGGGGGAGCTATCCTATGGGATGCTGCCGTCCCATGTGACTCTGGCAGGCATCTTGGGTCAGGCAGAGCCTATTTTAGGCCCTAGCTCCCAGTTTTGGCACTTATTTGCGAGTGGGCAGTTTTTGCCTGTTAGAAACAGTACTAGAGGTAGAAAAAGGTTCTTGATGAGGAGGGAAAGCATAGGGTCTGCTACTCCTCTTGACATCCTCCCAATTGGGCAAGAGACGGGCAGGCTGCATTCTGCTCTCTTTATAGGCACTGTCAGTCTGGCTGAGTATCCCTTCATTCTCTTTGCTAAAATTGTCAGTACACCCGCGTGGGGCGGTCCTCCTTCCAGGCTTTGTTGTGAACTGCATTACTTCTATATTGCACCCGACTATGTGAATTATTGCTGCCTCATCATGCTGTACCCACCTACAAACAGCAATACTCACTACAAAACAATACACTCCTGCAGCCTGCACCAGGAGTCTGCACTATATTGAAAATAAACAGCCACTGAAGACTCCAGTGACCAACAATTCCTGGTGCTTGTAGTTTGATTCACTGATCCTCAACTTCACCAGTGTCTTCTATAGTGATGCATATTTTGCATCTTGTTTCCAAGTATAAATATACAGAGAGAAATGCTTCTGCTGTAGCGTTTGGGGATAAATTATTCCACAGTAACTGCAGCTACAGTATGCGAGTGAGGGTTTATTGTAAAGCTTCAGAACTGCTTGTAAAGAAAGTATAAGAATATGTAAAAACTTTAAAGGCCTTAGCCTTGCCACAGGCCTAGGTTTTTCCTTCACTTTTTAGGTAGGCAGCAGGAATATCATAGTTACAATGGGGACTCTGTGCATGGCTTACATCTTAACGGTGCAGTAGAAAAAAAAAAAAAACAACTGCTGAAAAAAATTTTTTTTATGACCAGGGACGTATATGCCATCTTGGCAGATCTGATCCTGTGACAACCTCACAAAGACAGAACAGACCTCCATTTCACAAATAAATCTGCACTGTTTCTATGAGATGAAATTCTACCCTGTATATGATCGCCTCTGTCAGCAAAACAACGCAGTCAATAATTGCATCACTCACCATAGCAGCAAAGCAGGAAGTGTTTGTTTCTTTGAGTTCAAGCAGTGGCAGCTGATCATGGACATGTGTTGCCTTCTAAGACTCTCTGAAAAAGAACTAAGTTAATTAGCTGGATAAACTGTAGGATGAATTATGTTATTCCCCTAACCTTTATCCTAGAATATGTGCTTGTTTAAATCTAACTAGTGGCAGTTGTTCAGAAACATATGTTATATACTGAGAATCTCTTAAAGAGGTGACTGGATTTGTCAGTTAAAAAACTGTAATATATAACGTAAATGAAAAAAATGTATAAATTATATAATCCCCTCTTCTTTACATTTGGAAAGGCACTGACAATAATGGAACAAGGCAAGGAATTATACCACATATAGTGTCTGATATCACCATGTTGCTATTGAGGGGGACACGTAAGAGGAGAAGTGAAGCAGAACAAGAAGGGACAATGTTTTATGTATTTTTTAAGGAAAACATGATATTGTTATTATACCATTGTTGGCCAATTCCTTGGCCAAGATAATGTTGGCTTGCTTTCAGACTGGCAAGATTATAACCACTACTTAACAGAGGGATGGCTACTAAGTACCTGTTGCAAACTATTGCACCATATCTCTGTAATTAATTCAGCTATTACAGGTAAAAAGCAACATATTTAGATGTAACTGTAGTAATAGCAACAGTAGCCACAACATTTAATTAATATGACAGCTTGTTTTTTTTGCCAGCTGCTGCAGATATTAAAGCAGCCAACCGATGTCTTAATATTGAAAAGATCAAAGATCAAACCTTACCTGAATTGGCCCTGGTCCCAGATATGCTAACTCATAACCCTGTGGATATGCCTTACAGTTCATTCACACTGCCCACACACTATGCTCAGTTTTACCTTGCGCCAGCTGTTAGTTTTTGCATGCGGTGAGCAACAGTGAGGGGGTGGTACAATATACAATTCAACACATCACACTACTTTTCTCCTTTTTTTAAAACTCTTATTGAAGTGCACAAAGTGCCACTTCATTTATGTCTGCACAGCAGCACAGGACATTGTACTGCAGTGTGATGGCATGTAGTGCCTCCCAGTGCACTGCTGTAAAATGCAGTGGCGGCTGGTGCTCAAAATTGTTTGGGGGGTGCAAACAAACTGAAAAATTCTGAAAAAAAAAAAAACACATCAATTGCAGCCTCACTGTGGCCATCAATTGCAGCCACTGTGGCCATCAATTGCAGCCACTGTGCCCATCAATTGCAGCCACTGTGCCCATCAATTGAAGCCACTGTGTTCATCATTTGCTGCCACTGTGCCTATCATTTGCTGCCACTGTGCCCAACAAACGCAGCCACTGTGACCATCAAACGCTGCCACTGTGCCATCAAACGCAGCCACTGTGCCCATCTAATGTAGCCACTGTGCCCATCTAATGCAGCCACTGTGCCCATCAAATGCTGCCACTAAGCCATCAAATACTGCCACTGTGCCCATCGAATGCTGCCACTGTGTCATCGAATACCACCACTGCGCCCGTTGAATTCCGCCACTGTGCCATCAAATGCCACCACTGTGACCCCCCGCCTGCTCGCCATCTGCCCAGCACTTACCCTGTCTTGGTAGGGCAGTGGGTGATGGCGGCGAGCAGTGTCCTCCATGCGTCTCCTCCCATCCTCTCCTACTGATTGGTGTCCAATCACAGCACCTGTCGTTTCAGCCAATCAGGTGACGGGTAACAGACCCGATCACCTGATTGGTGGAGAGATGGTTCAGTGTTAGGAAAGTGAATATTCATTTTTTTTTCTAACACACCTGGGTGGACTACGAGCGCCAAGCATGGCGCTCGCAGTTTAGCTATTTTTAAGCCTATTAGAGCCTATGCTCTAATAGAATGAATCAAGTGCTTCAAAAACACCCCCCCCCCCGCTGCTGTAATTCAGGCGCTCGAAAAGGGGGCAGGCACCTGAATAGGGCGTGGCAGCAGTGGCCATGGATAGATTCATACAATGGATGGAGGGTGGCTGGAGAGAGGGGCGGCGCCTGTGCGCCCTTATGGATGCATCGCCACCGGTAAACTGCTATACATATCTATGTTTTACCATGACTCACTGCACCGCATCTCCTGGCTGCATTGCAGTGGGTCCTGTGTTGATCCAATGGCAGAAAACACAAAATATGACCTTATGGGGGTGATTTACTAAATCTGGAGAGTGCAAAATCAGGTGCATAGAAACAATCAGCAGCCTAGTTTTTTTTTTTGTCAAGGCTTAATTGAGCAAGCTGGTGTTAAAACCTGACCATGCACAGCTGAACCAGTGTGAAGTACAGCATTGCAGTTGGCTCTTTTTTCCTGTAAGCACCCAAACAGTGATGTGTGATTTAGAGACACCAATCTTCAACTATTGTGGTATATATATTATTTTTTTGTGCCATGCAGACCCCTGACCCATTTGTTTATGCTTTGGTTTATTAGATAAAAATGCAACCTGTCTTACCTGATAATATCCTCTGATATTTTAATTTTAGCATGTTCTGGATATGTTCAGTTTTCCACCAAAAAAAAAAAATCTAATACTAAGTGGGAAAAAATACAAGTCACAGAGATCAGGATTTTGCCTGCTCCATTGTTTTCAGAGTAGATTTTAATTGCTGTGCTCATCTCTGTTTTATACTACACTTCTGTGTAGAGTGCTTCTCATTAATAAATAAAACTGAAATGTTTGCTCTGGAAGCAGTCCAGAATGCAAGAGAGATGAGTTAATTTTGGTGGTCACATTTTCATTTAGATCTTTATTCTAACTTCCTGTTTCTAAAACACCTTTTTTTTTCCCCCAAGGTGTTATGAAAGACAATTTTTTTTTTATTCAAAATTTCAGAAGAATGGCAAAACCCACCAGATATTATCACTAAAAATAATATTGGATAAAGTGCCATTCTGTGCTCTGGGGAGGTCCTAAAAATACATCTGTAGGCATCTGCCAAGCATGTTATATAAAAGAATTGTGTATTTTTAGTATATATTAGTGTATTTTTAGCCCTTTAAGGCTTATTGAATAGGGCTTTGCCCTGCTGAACAGTAGTTTTTAAAATGTATTTTGCATTGCTATATGTATCCCAGGACAGTTCTCAGCTCCCATACCCTTTATTTGACAATACCTTGTCTATTAGCAATAAAAATGGCATTCTTTACAAACAGAAAAAAATTCCATTTGGAAATGTAATTTAGCGGAAAATTTTGTTTTTTGTTTCTTTCTAAATGTATTTTTTTTGCTTTAGTTCATCCTACAGATGTGCCACTTTGCAGGTAGGTTTAAAGTATCCTGCCAAGTAAGTGATTTAAATAAATTGTGCATTTTATTGTTTCTTGTTAAAACTTATCAAAAATGCTGCTCCTTTTACATGTTTATTATATTTCTAAATGTTTTTTGCCATGGTACATGTCTTGCCTGGCAGTGTCCGGTTCCCCATGCCCTTTGTTTGACAATCCGTAGCCTATTAGCCTTTACAATTGATAGAACTGACTTTGAAAATCCACTTCCCATTTGCATTAATGGAGTTTGCAGCTTGTAAATTTATGGACGTATACTGAACACATTTGTGAGTTGACCCCCAAACAGATTCACCCATTGCTAGTTATCTGACTGCGTCCAAATGTGACTTCAAATAGGCTTTAAGGCTGGGTTCACACTTAATTCGGATGCAGCTCACGGCAGGGGTATGGTGCGTTCCTGTTCTCCATTTCAGGGATGAATCAGGCCCAACTTTTTGCCTGAATTTGAACCAAAAATGGAGCCAAATATGCACAGGACCCCTGTGCAATCCACTCCGCAGCCGCCTGGAGAGCTCCATCACAGTCTCCAGTCATGCGAATTAGATTATTATTATTATTATTATACAGGATTTATATAGTGCCGACAGTTTGTGCAGTGCTTTACAACATTAGGGCAGACAGTACAATTACAATACAATTCAATACAGGGGGGAATCAGAGAGCCCTGCTCATTAGAGCTTACAATATAGGAGATGCGGTGAAACCAGCATCCAAATTGCATAAGTGTGAACCCAGCCTCCAATTTATACTTTCTATTAACCTATTTACCTTACATATACTTTACGATAACCTGCAAATTCCTTTATACTTAGTTTGTCTGTTAAATGAGAGTTCCATAGAAAATGTGGTTATGTGCTCTTATCTGCCTGTATAGATTGGTGGGTAGAGAGTCTGTGTTCTGTTGTTGTTTTTTTTATTTAGTAATTCTCATGATGACTGTTCTACAGCAAGAAATTCCACCCAAGTTTTAAGTGAAAGCTATAAAGATAAGAGAAGCCTGCATGGGTCATAGAGTGTGTAATGACTTCTACTTGTATTGCAGAATGAAGTGCCTATGCATTGGATATATCTTCAGCGGTTAAGATGAATCTCTGTAGAGATGGGTTTAAAGTGTCCACATAGAAACATAGTAAGTAGTCAAAATATTCAAATGTATTTAGAAACTACTATACAGTTCTGTAGCAGTTTAGAGCAGTTACAGTGACAGTGTCCTGTAGCAGTACATGCAATTTTTGCCCATGGAATTCTTTATCAGTATTGCATTCCCAGTTGGCAAGCCAAAGCTATAAATAAAGTTAAGCATTCCAAGCATTAGCATGTTTCACATACTTCTACATAACAACAGGCAAGTCATTATAATGAGAGTGATTTATTGATCTTTACCGTATATACATTTCCTAATGTATCAGCTTACAATTGTGAGTTTGTAGCTGCATTCTTATACAAGGCTACATTTTTCCCACAAGTTCCTAGTTCAATTCATGGTGTTTGTCCACATCATAGCTTGCTGTGTTTTTGAACATATCCAAACTTTGTTTGCTACTAATGCCCCGTACACACGAGAGGAATTTCCGTTGGAAAAATCTTGGATGTTTTTTCCAACGGAATTCCGCTCAATCTTGTCTTGCATACACACGGTCACACAAAAGTGTCTCTGAACTTTCGACCGTCAAGAACGCGGTGACGTACAACACTACAACGAGCCGAAAAAATTAAGTTCAATGCTTCCGAGCATGCATCGAATTGTTTCCGAGCATGCGCAGGAAATTTGCGTGTCGGAATTGCTACAGACGATCGGAATTTCCGATTGGAACTTTTTCCGACCGAAAAATAGAGAACCTGCTCTCAATCTTTTCCTGGCGGGAATTCGGCCAGCAAAAGTCCGATGGAGCATACACACGGTCACATTTTCCGACCAAAAGTTCTCATCAGTCTTTTGCTGTCCAAATTTCCGATCGTGTGTACGGGGCAATACGAGTTTTTTTTTTTTTTTTGAGCTGCTCAATTTCAGTTGAGTTTTGTTTTAAAGTTAGAGGTGTAATGTGCACAGTCTACTCAACACAGTAGAACAGAAAAGGCATTAGTGCTGAAATCTAAGTGATAGCTACGCACTTCATGTGCCACATATGTTTTTTTTTTCATCTCCATTGTAGCCCTGCTTTACTTGACTTTAATTCCAGTGTACACCTGAGAGGAAATTAATTATCTATAAGTGAAAAAATTCATATCACTTTAGCTACACTGTATACAGTATAGGGGATTCGAGAACTGTATCTACTATCTGTGGATTGTGCAGTTGCATCTTGTGGCAAAAAGCAGTGCTTAAAGATGATGCAGGTACATCATGTGCCAGATTATACCAACGGGATACAGTTATTTAGACACTTAGCACTGATTTGTTGTTGTTATTCACATTAGGGAAAACATTTATGGTGTCATGTGCATCTGTGCAAGTAAGGGATACATCATTAGTGCAGTGTAAGCTGTAGCATAAGTATGCCTAAAATCTGCCAGCTTTCCGACTAGAATTTAAAGCCCAAATTAAACCTTCAGTTTTAATCAGTTAACCACTTCAGCCCCGGAAGATTTACCCCCTTAATGACCAGACCATTTTTTGCGATACAGCATTGCGTTGCTTTACCAGACAATTGCGCGGTCGTGCGACGCTATACCCAAACAAAATTGATGTCCTTTTTTCCCCACCAATAGAGCTTTCTTTGGTGGCTTTCTTTTGATCACCGGTTTTTATTTTTTGCACTATAAACAAAAAAAGACAGACAATTAAAACATTTCTTCACCAGTTTAGACCAATATGTATTCTTCTACATATTTTTGGTAAACAAAATCACAATAAACGTATATTGATTGGTTTGTGCAAAAGTTATAGTGTCTACAAAATAGGAGATAGATTTATGGCATTTTTATTATTATTATTTTTTTACAAGTAATGACGGTGATCAGCGATTTTTAATGGGACTGCGACATAATGGCAGACAGATCGGACACTTTTGACACTTTTTTTTGGACCAGTGACATTTATACAACGATCAGTGCTATAAAAATGAACTGATTACTGTATAAATGACACTGGCAGGGAAGGGGTTAACACTGGGGGGAGTGTTACACTAGCAGGAAAGGGGTTAAATGTGTTCCCTGGAAGGTGCTTCTAACTGTGGGGGGAGTGGACTGACTGGGAGTAGAGAGAGATCACTGTTCCTAATCACTAGGAACAGACGATCTCTCTCTACTCCTCTTACAGAACAGGAATCTGTTTGTTTACATTGACAGATCCCCATTCTGTCTCTCTGTGGGGCAATCGCGGGTGGCCGCCGGGCATCGCAGTTGCCGACCACAGGCATCAGCTAACCCGCCGTGCATGTACCTGCTATAGCTGTTAAAGGGGCCGACGCACAGCTACTGGATTCGGGATTCACGGGATCAAGCTGACCTGCCACATTCTGGATGCATCAAAACAAGGCATTCAATGTCTTATAGTCAGTTTTCTTTCTAAAGCAAGTAGTAGAAAGGCCTAACTTCTGCCAGCAGCTGCAGAGTGAGGATCTTTGCTCTCCATGAAGAAGCATTGACCTCATTGTAGAGGTCTAACATATCCCCCATGAGTCAGGCCTATAGTTCTGCAACCATCAAAGCTCTTGCTGGCTGGAGAGCTCTGGTTCTGACTAGCAGTGGGTGTGTCAGATTTTTGCATTGGGAAAACTGCTTTCCCACAAAGAGAAAAGGTCCCACTCTGCAGCATACTGGCAGGAAACCAACTTATCTACTTGGGCTATGGTTAATTTTTAACGAAAACAAACTGTAAGACTTTGGACACCTTTTGTTTTGATACAACTAAAATGTATTTAGCTAATTTAAATGGTAAGTTCAATTGGGATTTAAACAATGCACATCTGAGACCCTCTATTAATTATACATTCTGCATACATGAAAACTTCCAAGACTGTCTGAAAATTAATGGAATAGTTGTAAAACATGAGAAATATGCTGCTGCTAAAAAGAAAGTACGGTAAATCTTTGGAAGTTTACATTCATACTATGTTCTGAATGCGGTCCTTACAGTCTGAACATTTGAGTTAAACCTGTTGACCCTTAAGGGTCAGTGCAGTCAAAAATAATGTTTCCGTAAGGCTCCATGCACACTGGGCTTAAAGAAAATACCAGTTCCCTTGGCAGAAAACAATGCACATACAGAGCGTTTTTGTACACAGTTTTGGGCGAGTTTAGGAGTTTTGCTTTTTTTCTGCCAGAAAGCTCCAATCAGAAACGCAAACCAGAAGGCTTTTTTTTTTTTTCCTGCCTCTAAACGCTGAGCTCAAAATATACCTGTAATCATCCTAATGTACAGGGACACATAGGATAACATTGAGCTGCTTCTACAGGCAAAACACAAAACTCATGTAGAATCAGCGATTTTTAATTCAGCGTGCATGGAGCCGTATAGGCAAAACCTAGAGAGCTGAATATGATCTTTATTTATAATATGCCTTGGATATTTTAACAGTGAAATCTCTCTAATACTAAAGGCAAATAGATGTGCAGTTTGTTGCAAGTGCAGTTGAAATAATTTTCCACATAGCTTAGAAAATTCATTAAAGCCATGCAGATTTCCATCATCCAATCATGTGCAAGCAAAAAAAAAAAAAAAAAAAAAAATATATATCTATATATATATAGATATATATATATATATATATTTATTTAAAATTTTCCTTGCACCTAATTGGGTATTCTTACAAAGTGAAGCGTTACCACATTTTACAAGGAAAATGAGTACAACTGCACTTGCAAAGTGCACAGCCTTTAGTAAATCCACCCATATGTGTCCTGAATATGAAGTCACTAAGCATACTCTGTTATTTGTGCTGTCACTACTACGTGAAAGGCCAGCTAAGAAAGTACAACTGATATGAAATAGGAAGGAGAAACCTTAGGACTGATGCAAAATTAAATACATTTTTGGATGTCCAGATCCAATACCAATGAAGAAGAGAATTATCTTAAAGTGTTACTAAACCACAAACCAAAAATGCTATTTAAAGTGTTACTAAACCCAGGACCCTGCATTCCCTATATCTGGTCTCCCACGGTACACAGAACATGGAAATGCAATTATTTTAGTAACTATAAACTGCTAAATACCTTTTCTCATCAGTAGTATATAGCAGTCTTGTGACTTATCTCAGTATCTGGATAAAGCTTGTAGGAGGAGTTCTCATTCTCCTCTGACTGTCCTTTGAGGCTGCAGGACCACTGTCACTCTGTCTGGACAGTGCTCATTGGCCCTGTGCTGATCACATGCATTCTCCCAAGAAAAAAAAAAAAAACTCTCTGGCAATATACACCAAACTGAGCATGTGTAGAGTGACTCCAAAGGCTCTGTCTTATCAGGAGATGGATTGGGGACAGTGGAAGAAGGGGAAGATCAGAGAAGACAGGATCAAACAGCCTTTTTACACAATGCAGAGAATTAACCCCTGAGGTTTCATAGTGAGTTTAACAAGTATGCTTTACTGCATATACGGACTGATTTTACTGTTGTAGGTTTGGTAACACTTTAACTTTTGGTAGCAGAAGAAAGGGTTCTGTATACTGGAGATAGTACCATCATGAATCCTTGCAGTGGACATATCCTTTTCACTCTGAAATCTGATTGGGCATCAAAGTTAAACATCGGTTTTAGGTGGAAGGTCACACAGTAGTGCAGTCACTGGAAGTGCAGGATAAGCGACATGACAGAGAATCAATTGTAGCCTATACTGGGGATTTTGAGTTGACATTCTGCTACAAATGGAGTCCTCTGTGACAAGCATTACAGAGTTTAAAAGGAATTGTAACAGAGTCCCTTTACTAACGTGGCTATTACTGAGTACATTGATAAACTGCATAATTAAGATGGACATTGTTGTTAAACCCCTGTTTTGAAGTGAAGTAATGAACATTTTAAAGTGAAATGACCTCATACAATACTTTAACCACTTACCCACTGGGCACTTAAACCCCCTTCCTAACCAGACCAATTTTCAACTTTCGGTGCTCTCACATTTTGAATGACAATTACTCAGTCATGCAACACTGTACCTATATGAAATTTTTGTTCTTTTTTCACACAAATAGAGCTTTCTTTTGGTGGTATTTAATAACCGCAGTTTTTTTATTTTTTGCGCTATAAAAGAAAAAAGACTGAAAATTCTTTAAAAAAAATGCATTTTTCTTTGTTTCTGTTATAAAATTTTGCAAATGAGTAATTTTTCTTCATAAATTTTTAGAGTGCTACATATCTTTGGTAAAAATAACCCAAATTGGTGTATATTATTTGGTCTTTGTGAAAATAATAGAGTCCATAAGCTATGGTGCCAATCTGAAAATGTATCACACCTGAAGTACTGACAGGCTATCTAATTTCCAGATAGCCCCAGGAAAGTACAAATACCCCCCAAATGACCCCTTTTTTGAAAGTAGACATTCCAAGGTATTTAGTAAGAGGTATGGTGAGTTTTTTGAAGTTGTAATTTTTTCCCACAATTCTTTGCAAAATCAAGATTTTATATTTTCCTTTTTTATTCACAAAATTGTCATATTAGCAGGTTATTTCTCACACACAACATATGCATACCACAAATTACACCCCAAAACACATTATTCTACTCCTCCTGAGTAAGGCGATACCACATGTGTGAGACTTTTACACAGCGTGGTCACATACAGAGGCCCAACATTGAGGCATCACCTTCAGGCATTCTAGGAGCATAGATTACACATATATTTTCTTGACTACCTCTTACACTTTTGAAGGCCCTGGAGCACCAGGACTAATGGAAACGCCCCAAAAATGACCCCATTTTGGAAAGAAACATCCCAACGTATAATCTATGAGGCATAATATATCTTTTGAACGTGTCATTTTTTTCTACAAGTTTTTGGACAATGTGGAAATAAAATGAAAACGCATTTTTTTTATACAATATTTCTAACACATAGCATGTACCTACCAAAAATTACACCCCAAAATAGAGTCTCCTACTCTTGAGTATGGCGATGGTGGGAGACTTTTCCACAGCCAGGCAACACACAGAGGCCCAACATGCAGGGAGCACCGTCAGGTGTTCAAGGGGCATACATTTCAAATCTAATTTGACTACCTATTACACTTTTGTGAGGCACTGTAGTGGCATGGATGTGGCATGGATAAGAACTGATGTGGCATGGATGAGCATGAATGGGGATGGATGAGCCATGGATTGGGATGGCTGAGCATGGTTGAGCCATAAATGTGGATGGCTGAGTATGGATGAATATGGCTGGGTATGATTGGGTATGGCTGTGTATGGTTGGGTATGGTTGGGTATGGTTGAGTATGGCTGAGTACTGATGGGATGGCTGAGTATGGATGAATATGGCTGGGTATGATTGGGTATGGCTGTGTATGGTTGGGTATGGTTGGGTATGGTTGAGTATGGCTGAGTACTGATGGGATGGCTGAGTAAGGATGGGATGGCTGAGTATGGCTGGGTACGGGTGAGTGTGGCTGGGTACGGCTGGGTATGGCTAGGTATGACTGAGTATGGCTGGGTATGACTGCTTATGGCTGAGTATGGATGGGGGTGGATGGATGGATGGATGAGTATTGCTGAGTATGGATGACTGAGTATGGATGACTGAGCATGGATGGATGGATGAGTATTGCTGAGTATGGATGGCTGAGCATGGATGGATGAGTATTGCTGAGTATGGATGGCTGAGCATGGATGGATGGATGAGTATTGCTGAGTATGGATGGCTGAGCATGAATGGATGAGCATTGCTGAGTATGGATGCCTGGATGAGTATGACAGAGGGATGGCTGAGCATGGATGGATGGATTGATGGCTGGATGAGGCTGCAATGGGCACAGATCAGCGCTGTGGGCACTACAGATCCAGCCCACAGCACTGCTGAATCTCTCCCCTCTCTGCTCACACTGTACCGATCGGTACAGAGTGGGGAGAGAGGAACCAGACATGACGCTGGTTAGTTTACAAATGATCGCTCTGTCATTTGACGGAACGATCACTTGGTAAATGGCAGCTGTCTTGGCCATTTACCATGATCTGTGATGGACCCGGCGCATCATGGATACTCCCGTGTATGCGCCCCAGGGGGCACGTGAGAGCGTGATTCTGGGAGGACGTCAATGTACGCCCTCCCAGAGTTATCGATGTAGCCATCATTCGGCTATATCGTGGTTGTTAAGTGGTTAAAACTGTGTAAATATACCAATCAAAACAATGTAAATGCTACCATCAAACAATGTAAAAGCTACTTTAACATCCTACACTTAAAATATAATTAGTGGATCCTTGTATTCACTCCAACAGGCATGAATGTGGGACACCAGAAAAAAAAATTGTCCTTCAGAAGTAAAAATGCTCACATTAAAACTGATAATCTAGCTCGAGAAGGTCACTTTACACTAGTGCTGTCAATAACTGTTACACACTTATCTAATTTTAGTATCTCACTGATTGTCTAGGATATTAGTTCAGCTTGTATGACGTCATTGCAGTTTTAATGTCTCTAACCTTAAATGTAGAACTGGATTTGCTAACAGAACCAAGTGCTTGTATTTGAAAATTCAGCAGTGACAATCTGAGCTGTTTTTCTTTGGAACATTAGTGTGCAGTTAAGTCTGGATTCTTTTCTGTAACTCAAGCACTGTTATACACTGACCCATGGCAAGGCTAGACTATTTCTTTTTTAAGACTGCAGATTACAGGACTAAGCACGGTTATAATTGCACAGTAGATGTTCTGAATGTTCAGTAAGGAAACTAACATATTTTGAAACAAACCAAACAACATTTTTGGCAAAGATCAGACATGTTTCAAAGCATATCAGCATTTTTGGTTGAATAATGTCCAGTTTTACAGTATTTTTCCAAACAAGTTAAGGTAATAAATCTATAGTTGGCGTATGCCAGGTACTCATAGGTAAAACATACTTTTATAACTGCAGGTATTGTATTTAAGAAAATAAAGCAAGGTGGTCATATAAGGTGTTCTACTTATTCATTAATCAATTATATTTTTAAAGTATATTATATATATTATGTACCTGATTGAATTTTTTTTATAAAGCTGAGCAGTATGCTATGGTATTAAGCGTATCTCTCTTTGGGAATGAATACTCACTCACTTGGATGTATACCTATGATAATGAGAAAAGAATGTGTGGTATATTAGGATTTATGTGGGATTGAAACATACAATAATTTTGTTGTTAATAAATATTTATTTTAATACAAAATTGTTGTCTGTTATGGTATCTCTCTTGTCCATTTTTTGTTCAGGTATTCAGTAGTATTTATTGATGTGGTACTAGGTATGGCCCATATTTATTTAGTTATTTGTTAAGTAAAGCCAAACTTTTTTTAACTTTTAATAAAATATGGAAGGATAAAAACCTCTTGTGATTTTTATTGGTTCTCATATAATGTACTAAGACCAAGATTCGGATAAGCACCTGTATAATAATGTTAGCCAACATTATAAAATAATACAAATCAATCACATGACAACACAATAAATTGCAGTTGTCGACAACAAGCTTTAACCAGAAATGTTCTTCTCAACTCTGTGGAAGAGATTTTCAGCAAAGCCTTATTGAAAATCAGCACTGTTACGTGATTGATTTTATTTGCTCTCTGTGTCCCTGTTGGGGATATTCTTCCTCACAATTGAAGTAAATAATACAAAAATTAAAATGAAATGTTTAAAGCGTCTACCAAACAAATTATTTCAGAATTCTAAGCAGTCTTCCAGGACAGCACTGCACAAGCATATGCTTATAATTGAAAGATTTTGTGGAAGACTGATTTGGGTCCTATTGATGATTTTGTTTGGGTACAGCGTTGCACGACCACGCAATTGTCAGTTAAAGCGATGTAATGGCGTATTGCAAAAAATGGCCTGGTCATTAAGGGTGCAATCCTTCCGGTCCTTAAGTGGTTAAAGTCTATGGGACACGAACATGAAAAATCAAAAGTCTTCATTTTAAAGGCTTATATGCAAGTTATTGCCATAAAAAAGGTCTGGGGGCCTGTGTACTGCCCTGGGGGACATGTATCAATGTAAACATTTTTTTTTTTTAAAGGAGCAGTAATTTTAATGATGCTTAAAGTAAAACAATAATAATGAAAAATTCCTTTAACCACTTAAGAACCAGAAGGATTTGCCCCCTTAATGACCAGACCATTTTTTGCTATATGGCACTGCGACGTTTTAACTGACAATTGCGCGGTCGTGCAACATTATACCCAAATTAAATTGATGCCCTTTTTTTACCATACTTTTTTCAATACTTTTGATGGTATTTGATCACCTCTGCCTTTTTTTTTTTTTTGCGCTATAAACAAAAAAAGAGCGTACATTTTGGAAAAAAATATATTTTTTACTTTTTGCTATAATAAATACCCCCCAAAAAATAAAAAAAAATAAAAAATTCTTTATCAGTTTAGCCCGATATGTATTCTTCTACATATTCTTCTACATAAAAAAAATTGCAATAAGCGTATATTGATTAGTTTGTGCAAAATGTATAGCTTCTACAAAATAGGAGATAGATTTATGGCATTTTTATTATTATTTTTTTACTAGTAATGGCGGCAATCTGCAATTTTTAGCGGGACTGCGACATTGTGGCGGACAGATTGGGCACTTTTGACCAGGAACAGACGATCTGTCTATCCTCCCGTGACAGAACGAAGATCTGTCTGTTTACATTGACAGATCCCCATTCTGTCAATCTCAGGAGCGGTCACAAGTGGCCGGCAGACATTGCATCTTCATCGTGGTCTTAAAGTGGCCAACGTACAATGACGGCGATTCACCCAGGAGAGCCAACCTGCCACAGTACAACTGCGGTGGCTGGTCTTTAACTGGTTAAATATCGTGCCTGGGGTCCCCTTCATCTGCCTGAAAAGTGGCGCATCTGTACGATGTATAAAACCTGCTGCAGCAAAATTGACACCTCTAAAAGAAAACATGTAATTTAAACTTGCTTGCAGCCTTAATATATTGCTGGCTCCCTACAATACAGATAAAACAATGAAAATACTCATGTATACCAGGCCCTTTGTGTCTGGTATGCATTTTAGGAGAAACCCACGCCAAAAAAAACACCCAACGAGTATGGCCGCATAGTCAAACAGTTCAGCACAAAAAAAACTACTGCCGGGGCAATACACAGTGCTCCCGAGCCTTGAAAATCTGCGATTTCGGGCAGGTGAGCTGTGGGCAACCCTAGAGATCATGTCAAAGCGCAGAAAAAATCTGGGCGACTTTGCCACAACATTCAATGAACTCATAGATGCCCATAATAAGAGGGAAGATGACTTTGAGTGGATCAAATCCAAATTGGCCGTAATAATGTCAAAATCATGAATCGATCAAAAATCATGAATTACAGGCATTCTTTACTAACTTACTACACAAGGCCCTCCCAGACCTCCACCTAGAAGAGCTCGTTATAGATCGAATCCGTAGGCTTCCAAAGCGCAAACATCTGCCTGATCGGCTACCAAGAGGCACTATAGCAGGCATTACAAGGAAGTCTGACAACTGGCCGGAATGCATGCAAGGCCACTTTTTCTTCGCCAACCTCTTGCAATACATACTCCAAACTAGGAGAAATCTAGCCACGATCACAAAGGAACTGAGGAACCATAACATATCGTATAGATGGAATTATCCTGCTAAGCTACAAATCACTAAGGGATATGACATCTCCACCCTGGATGAAGGCCTTCAACTGCTGCAAGAGTGGGAAATCATTACCCATTTTACCTCAACATCTGATGTCTCCCAGATGCATGAATCTCAACCAGACATAGCAGAAGGTTGAAAAGCTCAGATTCAATTGCAGGACCCCGCCAGCTCCCCTTGCTGTCTACTTGCATAAGTTATCTAAGCTTATATACCCCCGAATATAGCAGATAAATCTCTGCCCAGATTCCGTCTGGAATCGTTTGTTTTTATAAGTGCTTGCATCACCGGTTTAATGTTTTTAAAGTTGTTTAGTAGTTTTAGTTGTTTTCAGACTGTTTCATTACTGAACCAACAAAAATTTACAATGCGACATTCTGAGTCTACAGGAGACACACTTTAGCTCCAAAAATCCTCCACCTTTCTCCAACAGCCATTTTCCTTATATCTACTCTTCCAACGCACCAACAAAAAGAAGAGGAGTACTTATCGCAATCAAGGACACAATCTCCTTTAAACTTATTTCCCGAATGCAGGATGAACATGGATGCAATCTAGCAATTGTGTGTGAGATTAACACTGTTTACACCCTGATCAACCTATACCTCCTGAATATTCGCCCATTGTCCTATCTTCATAAACTCTGGAAAACTATTTCCAAATCCTGCCAAGGGCACACTATAATGTGTGGGGATTTCAACACCATCCCAAATCGAAACTTGGACGTGCAATCACCAAAACGTTCAAGCTCCCAGAGAATAACCCTATCTAACTTTATCTCCTCTTCACAACTTTTTGATGTTTGGCACTGCCAACACTCATCCGAGAGGGACTATACTTTTTATTCACATGTGCATTTATCTTATTCTCGAATCAACCTTTTCTTAGTGGACAAATTTCTTTTGCATTCTATTACAAAGTCCACTGTGCATGACATTATGTGGTCGTACCACACTCCTGTGTCCATCGTAGTGGGAAGGGGCCTCATTGAAACTAAAGCAAATAGGTGGCGCAACAATGTGTTTTTGATGTAAAATCCAGACAACAGAGACACAATAAAGAAACATATAGCAGAATTCTTTGATTTAAATATGCATTCGGTTTTGGACCCCTTCACACTATGGAATGCACACAAGGCATGTTTGAGAGGTGAATTGCTGAAAATTAGTGCTGTTGCTAAGAGACAGATAACTTGCTAGATAACTTGCTTTCAAAAATACAAGAGCTGGAAAGAATTAACAAACAAAAACCATCAAATGCTACCAATAATGAACTGTCACGAGCAAGGCATGACCTTAGACAGCTACTGCTGTCCCAGTTTGACCGTCATATGCGGACATTAAAACTCAACAATCATTACTTTAGCAACAGAGCGGGTAAATTACTAGCAAACCAAGTCAAAGAAAAAATACCATTCCTAAAACATCCGACTACCGGTTCTATACTCTAGAACACACAAGATATTGTGGATGCCTTCAGCACATATTATAGTAATCTTTATCATTTAAAAGAAGATACATCTACCAATCAACCAAGTGCCAAAGAAATTGCTAAATTCTTAGACTCAATTTTGTTACCCGCTCTGTCACCTCAAGATCTATGCAAATCAGCCATTCACAGGCTTATATTACAAATATAATAAAACAAATGCCTCACAACAAATCACCTGGCCCAGACGGATTCTCATCTCATCTGAATATTCTCATTCTCATCTGAATATTATCAATTATTTACTGATCTCCTGACTCCCCACTTAGCAAAGGTATACAATGCAGCCATGTCGTCTGCCTCGTTCCCCCCTGAAATGCTGTCCGCTACAATAGCAACACTCCCTAAACCGCTTTAACAAGATCTCCTATTACAAAGTCAATGACAACAAATCTCATATACTATTAATCCACATTCCAAAAACCTTAAACTCTACTCTCAACTCTCAATACTCCTTCCCATGGACCCAAGACTCTTTGCTGTACTTAGGCATCAATATTACATCTCCTTTTTCTAAACTATATAAGCCAATTTTATCCCGCTGCTTGACTCAATTCATGAAGAATTATGCCGCGTACACACGAAGGGACAATCCCGCGGGATTATCTGCTGGACTGAAGTCCAGCGGATAATCCCCTCGTGTGTGGGCACCGGCGGACTTTTTGGCGCCAAAGTCCGGCGGACTTTTTGGCGCCAAAGTTTTAAGTTTGGTTTTAAAATTATCCGCTGGACTTGGCAGTCCGGCGGACAATCCCGCCGTTAGTAGGCAAGTCCGCGGGACTTTTGAAATGAACGGACTTGCCGCTCATCGGCAAGTCCGTTCATTTAGCACGTGACTTCAGGTTACGTAGCTAGCGTAGGCAGTTACTAGCTCCGTGACCTGGCATGGATTTAAACGGACTCCCCACGCCGAAAAAACGGCATGGGGGTTCCCCCCCAAATCCATGTCAGACCCTCATCCGAGCACGCAGCCTGGCAGGCCAGGAAAGGGGTGGGGACGAACGAGCGCCCCCCCCCCCCCTCCTGAGCCGTCACAGGCTCAGGAGGATGCTGGGACTGTGACATCGCAAGGGGGCGGGGTCACCATGTGACATGAACATGTGACCCTGTCCCCCATGTCCCTATATAAGTCCCAGCGCAGAGCGGCACAGGCATTCCGGGCAGAGAGAGCGTCGGGTCAACATCAGAAGAAGAAGAACAAGAAGAAGAACAAGAAGAAGGACAAGAAGAAGGACAAGAAGAAGAAGGCGGCGCCGGCGGCGCAGAAGACGACGACCGCCGCAAGAACAGAAGAGACCCCCGGAAGACCCCCGAAGGCGGATCGAGACCCCCAGACGACGGCAGCGACGACGAAGAAGGTAGCCGGACTTCGCCCGCTCGGTAAAAGAGCTTGGTAAATGGCGGGGGAGTCCGGCGAGAAGACCCCCAAGACGGAAGAAGACCCCCGGAGCAGTGCAATAAAATATTTTTTAAAAAGTGTGTGTGTTTTTGTACTTTACATTTTACACCTTAGGTGAATGGGTAGGGGTACATCGTACCCCATACTCATTCACATAGGGTGGGGGGCCGGTATCTGGGGGCCCCCTTATTAAAGGGGGCTCCCAGATTCCGATAAGCCCCCGCCCGCAGACCCCGACAACCGACGGACAGGGTTGTCGGGAAGAGGCCCTTGTCCTCATCAACATGGGGACAAGGTGCTTTGGGGTGGGGGGCCGCACGGCCCCCCTTTCCCCAGGGCACCCCCCATGTTGAGGGCACGCGGCCTGGTACGGCTCAGGAGGGGGGGCGCTCGTTCGTCCCCACCCCTTTCCTGGCCTGCCAGGCTGCGTGCTCGGATGAGGGTCTGACATGGATTTGGGGGGAACCCCCACGCCGTTTTTTCGGCGTGGGGAGTCCCTTTAAATCCATGCCAGGTCACGGAGCTAGCGCGCCGGCACTGCCTACGCTAGCTACGTACCTGAAGTTACGTTCGAAATGAACGGACTGCTCCGTGTGTGGGCAAGTCCGTTCATTTTCAAAAGTCCCGCGGACTTTTGGCCGGCGGATTATCCGCCGGAGAAGTCCGTGCGTGTGTGGGCAAGTCCACACGCTCGGAAAGTCCAGCGGACCCAGCTGGAAAGTCCCCCGGGATTGTCCGCTGGACTAAGTCCGCCGGCAAAAGTCCGCACGTGTGTACGCGGCATTAGTCTTACTTAGAAAACATTATCTCTCCTGGTCGGGAAGACTCACAGCCCTCAAAATGTTAATCCTCCCAAATGTACTATACTACTTCAGGACATTACCAATCACAATACTGAACACCTTCTACCAAACCCTACAGACTATGCTATCCAAGTTTTTACGGCAACAAAAATGTGCAAGATGTGCACTTGCTACATTAGCTAAACAAGAAAATGTAGGGGGCATGGGGGTCCCCATATTTAAAGATTACCATATAGCCACCAGGCTAGAACAATTGAAATCTTGGATAACCCCCTACTGACTGCACTTTGTGGAGCCAGATAGAACAAGCTCAAATTAACTCAGGAGACCTTAAGTCATTACTAATAATCTCATCTTTTGCAAATACAGGCAAGTTAACTTCTCATCCGATAATAGCAGCCTCTCTACGAGCATGGTCTTGTCATCTCCAAACCTGCTGTAAAAACTACCGCAAGATCACAATCCCCATACCACTACAAGCACTCTCCATCCCTTTCCTATGCAAAATGGTCTAACAAAGGATTACATACTCTATCTGACCTGATGAAATAAGGTAAACAAATCCCTTTTTTCAAACTAACTTCCGAAAAAGACATACCACAAAAAGGATTTTCTTTTATATGCTAAACTGTCAGCCTACATCCATAAACATGATGTCTCTGACCTCCATATCTCTGAACCACTATAGTCCTTCTGGTCAGCTAACCCATCAAAAAAAAAGGGCATATCCCTCTTCTACAACTCCCTCCAATACAAAACGATTCTCCTCAAACCTCCACCTTTCTACAAATGGAAAAAAGAACTAAACATTGAATTTTCTGATGACCAGTGGCTAAAATATATTAAATCAAACTATTCAAGCTCCAAATGCATAACCCACTGGGAAACTGCCCAGAAAATCCATTTGAGATGGTACTTAAGCCTGTAACATCTCCAAATTTTCTAAAGTTGGAAATAACACCTGTTGAAGAGGCTGTGGACAGGTGGGTACCCTGAAACATATGCCCCAGTTTGAGAGGTTTCTGGAACTCTGTCTTCAGACTCATCTCAAAGATAACAGGCATACATATGACAGCCAAAACCGAACAACCATTACTTAGCATAGATATGGGATTACTTCACCCACATATGAAATATGTATCTCTAACTATCCTTTCAATAGTTCGTACCCAAATTGCAAAATATTGGAAACCCCCCTCCACCCCAAGTATATCAGAGGCTACAAATCAAATTGATGTCATATATAGCTTTGAACAGACAATGGCGTACATTAAGGCTCTCAAGATCAATTTCACGATAGTTGGTTAATATGGCAAAAATATAGAGCAGGGCCGTAGACATTTTTTTTCCCCCTCAATAGCAAAACTCAGAAACTTTTCCATGCACTCAACCCTTTATCCCCTTCATATTTCATCTACCTGGTGGGCTTATCCACCGTAAGCAATTTTGTTGGTTTTACTATATTTCTTTATTTACTTTGCATTCCGGTATATATGCTATCTACCATGAGGACTATAAGTTGTTGATATTTGAATATAGCGATATATCATTAATTCTGTATATTCATGTTTAATCATAATATACACAAATATGTGGGAGCAAAAATTCTACCCCACTTGGGGTATACATTGCACGTTTTTCTTCTTATTGTAATTTGTTAAATTTCAATAAAAAAATATTTAGGAAAAAAAAAAAAACTGTTACTTGCCTTTATTACTTTTTGACACTTTTTTTGGTGAATGGATTGGAGCTACGATGTACCTTATACCCATTCCTATGTTAAAGGGAACTTTTAACTTTAACTTACCAGATTCTGATAAGTCCCCCCTCACCCACAGACCCTGACAACCACAGCCCAGGGTTGTCAGGAAGAGGCCCCTGTCCCCATCGACATGGGAGGAAGGTGCTTTGGGGTGGGGGGCAGAGTCCCTCCTTCCCCAAAGCACCCACCCCCCCATGTTGAGGGCATGTGGTCTGGTATGGTTCAGTTAGGGGTGCACCCGTTCATCTCCCCCCTTTCCTGACCTGCCAGGCTGTATGCTCAGATACGGGTCCAGTACAGATTCTGGAGGGACCCCACAATGTTCTTTTTACATTTTGGCGTGGGCCCCACGCCATTTAAAAAACAAAATTAACATGGGGCTGGCATGGGGTTCCCCTAAAATCCCATGGATTTTAAGGGGGACCCCATGTGTTTTTTTTTTTTGGCGTGGCATTCCCCTTTAAATCAATTCCCCTTTAAAGGGCCTTGTATGTATTTGGGGGGGGGGGGACCTCATGCCGTTTTTTTTTTCTTAATTCTGTCATTGGGTTCCTCTTAACCACTTAAGCCCCAGAAGGAATTACCCCCTTTCTGACCAAGCCCTTTTTTGTGATACAGCACTGCGTTGCTTTAACTGACAATTGCGCAGTCGTGAGATGTGTACCCAAACAAAATTGACGTCCTTTTTTTTCCACAAATAGAGCTTTCTTTTGGTGGTATTTGATCACCTCTGTGGTTTTTATTTTTTGCGCTATAAACAAAAAAAGAGCAACAATTTTGAAAAAAAAGCAATATTTTTAACTTTTTACTATAATAAATATCCCCAACAAAATATTAAAAAAACAAATTTCTCCCTCAGTTTGGGGCAATATGTATTCTTCCACATCTTTTTGGTAAAAAAAAAAAAAAAAATCGCAATAAGCGTATATTGATTGGCTTGCGCAAAAATTATTGTGTCTACAAAATAGGGGATAGAATTATGGCATTTTTATTATAATTTTTTTTCTATTAGTAATGGCGGGATCTGTGATTTTTATCATGACTGCAACATTGCGGTGGACAGATCGGACACTTTTGACACTATTTTGGGACCATTAGCATTTATACAGAGATTAGTGCTACAAAAATGCACTGATTAATGTGTAAATGTCACTGGCTGGGAAGGTATTAAACACTAGGGGTGATCAAGGGGTTAAGTGTGTCCTCAGTGTGTTCTAACTGTAGGGGGGATGGGCTCACTAGAACACTTATGTTCGGCCCAAACCGTTCACCCATCCCTGTTAAAAATGTGAATTCTTTTTAAATTACCTGCACCTGTTGAACAGGTGCAGAAAAATTGGGCCTTGGGTGTTGGTGGTGCCTGAACACTGTAACCCCTCAAAGTTACTCTTGCTGGGCACAGGAACGGGCCCTGCTGTTAAGAATTAGAAAAAACATTTAAATTGTATTGGACCTTGGGTGTTGGTGGTGCCCTAAACCAAAAATCTTGTTGGAAGCTAGCATAATCAAGATTCAGGAATAGGATAGGCAGCATAGGCAGTCTTCAAGGGATCCCAGATCCCTAATAAATTCAATCAGTTACATCAACATCAGGGGCTTTACAGCTGCTGTTGATCCAGGACTGATTCATTTTGATAAATGTCCGCCGATCAACGGAGTCTGCGGACAGACACACTCTTTTATCCATCACAAAACCTCCCACAGCACTGAATGACCATTCGGAAAGCATGCTGGATGCAGAACAGGCCAGTAGCTCGATTGCATATTGAGCAAGTTCTGGCCAGTGGTCCATTCTCAAGACACAGTAACCCAGTGGATGCTCAGTTGGAAAGGTCTCCAAGTCTGCTCTTGCCCCTAGATAATCCTGCACCATATGATGCATATGCTGCCGAAGGTTGCTTAAACCTAACAGCCCTGGGTGCTGAGGACTAAAGAATTGTTTAAAGGCATCGTTCAGCCGGAAGCCTTCTCCACCGCTCTTCCTTTGACTGATCTAAACCTCAGAAACACGTTGTCCAGGAAATGGTAACTTCCCAGTGTCTGGAAAGGTGTTACACAAATTTTTCTTCATGGCGTCCTCAAGATGTTTCATCATTTGCTCCCTCTGCAAAGGCAGGATAAGCTCTGCAACTTTACCCTTGTAACGTGGATCAAAAAGGGTTTCAAACCAGTATTGATCCCTCTCCTTACCACGAATCCTCGGGTCCTTTTGCAGGCTTTGCAGAATCAGGGAGACCATGCAGCATAATTTTGAGGAGGCATGATATTCTTAGTCCTCTGGGTCACTAAGGAACTGTCACATTGTCAGGAACTACCTCCTCCCAGCCACATACAATTCCTGGGGTTTCTGGGGACTGAAAACAATCCCTTGAAGACTGCTGTATGTTATCCTCTACATCCATGCTGCCACAATCCTCCTCCTCTTCCTCCTGTGTGTTTAACGGCCCTGCAGGAATGGTATCTGCATAAAGGGGGCCTTGAGAGGAAGGGAAGTACTCCTCTTCATCCTGCTGTTCTGCCTCAAGTGCCCTGTCCATGATTCCACGAAGCGCATGCTCCACCTTAAAGCGGAGCTTCACCCTAAAGTGGAACTTCCGCTTATCGGATTCCTCCCCCCTCCGGTGCCACAATTGGCACCTTCAGGGGGGAGGGGGGTGCAGATACCTGTATAATACAGTTATCTGCACCCACTTCCGGGACGAGATAGCCAGAGCTGCCCCGCCCATATCCGAAGATGCCCCGTTGTGTCTTGGGAAACACAGTTCCCAGGACACAACGGGGACCAATAACGTCGCGCAGAGCGACTCGCGCATGCGCAGTAGGGAGCCGGGAAGTGAAGCCGCAAGCTTTACTTCCTGATTTCCTGACAGAGGATGGCGGCGGGGCAGCCGAGAGACGAGCAATCGCTCGTCATCTTCTGCCGACATCGCTGGAACCTGGAACAGGTAAGTGTCTATTTATTAAAAGTCAGCAGCTGCAGTATTTGTAGCTGCTGACTTTTAAAACATTTTTTTCAGGTGGACCACCTCTTTAAAGACTAGAGGGATAGTGCCACTGATGCATGCATTGTCGCTGCTTACCATCCTCGTGGCCCCTCAAATGGAGACAGGACAGTGCATGCATCCTTTATCAGCAGCCACTAGCGTGGCAAAAAGAAGCCAAGCTCCCCTGAGTCTGTCCTTGTGCCATACTCACATAGATACGTATTGATGGCATTCTGCTGTGTGTGCAGCCGCTGCAGAATTGACATTGTTTTGTTCCATCTGGTGAGCATGTCACAAAGGTGGCGGTTGGTGGGCAGGTTGAATTCCCGTTGAATGTCAGCCAGCCGAACACTGCCATTGTATGACCGCCGGAAATGGCCACAGACTTTTCTGGCCTGCCTCAGAAGGTACCTGTTCAAAAAACGCTGCACCACCAAATTCAAGACAGGTGCCAAGCATGGAACATGTGTCAAGTGCCCCTGTTGGAGGGCAGAGAGAAGGTTAGTGCCATTGTCGCATACAACCATTCCTGGCTCAAGCTGCCATGGTGTCAACCACCTTTGAGCCTGCTCCTGCAGAGCTGACATAATCTTGTGTGTCTCCTGTCCCCTAGACAGACCAGCCGAACCACTGCAAGGCATCTTTTAGCCTGACTGTTTGCGTAGCCCCATGAGCACTTAGGGAGTACTGCTGATTCAGAGGACAATTCAGCAGAAGAGGCCACAGAGGAAGAAAAAGAGAAGGGGTGAATCAGTGTCAGAGAAATAGCAGATTCCGGACTTGCCAGTATTGTCACTTTCCCGGGCGCATACAGGTGTGCAATACAGCGTGACGGCACGGGCGCTTGCACACTGAAGTGCGCATAATGTGAAACCCCCCATTGCTGGCCTATAAAAGGCTGTCCAGTCCCTTGTCTAACTGCTGGTTGGTCTCTTAGCTTCCTGTTTTTCTGTCCCAAGTTCTGCTAACATGTGTTTGTTTACCTCTTGTGACCCGGATTGACCCTGACCTGCTCTGATCTTCTCCACTACTTTGACCCAGGCTTGCCTAAGGACTTCTCTACTCCACCTGCTTCCCGTGTATGACCCGGGCTTGTTTAAAGGATTCCTCTACTTACATGCTTCCTGTGAATGACCCCTTGTATTAAGGACTTGCTTCTGCTGGACTTCCTGTGTTTGACCCCCGGCCTCCTCCTAAGACTTATCCTCAGTCTCTACTTTTGGACCTGTGGGGTTAGACCCCCCGGCTGGGCTTCTTACTCCAGTTTAGTGCCAAGTCAACCCCTGCACGGTATATCAGCTCTACGGGAGATCTTTACTCAAGTCCCACCTACCTGCTGGTGACTCGTGCCTCTCTGTGGCCTATACCCTCTGTACCACTTCCAGGGGTAGAGTGCGCTCAGCTGCAAGGGGAGACGCTCTCAGAATCTCGGCCTTGGTGAGTACCCTGACAGTACAAACCAACCATGTCAGAGGCCGACAGAGCGGGTTCCCCCCTGGAGGCTCTGTGCCAGCAGGTTACAGCTCTCACGCAGGCAGTCCAGGGGTTATAAGAGGGCAATTTCCAACTCCAGCACCTGACAGTGTCTCTTGCTCCTGCAGATGCAGTTCCGGCATCCTCCAGTGGGGCGTCCTCTTCATGGGATCGTGCCAATACAGCTCCTCCAGTAGTAATGACTCTTCCTAAACCAAGGGTCACACCACATCGATTCTCAGGAAACCGGAAGAAGTTCAGGGCATTAAAAAAAACCTGTCTGTTATATCTAATGCCCCGTACACACGATCGGACTATCCGGCTGACAAATCCGTGTGGGCTCCTGCAGATTTTTTCTTACCAAAAGTCTGGCGGACTTAGAAAGAAGGTTTGACTCAAAATGATCTGCCAGACTCGGCAGTCCGGTGGACAATCCGGCCATCTGTGTGCTAGTCCATGGGACTTTTGAAATGAACGGACTTGCCGAAACATGGAGTAAAGTCTGTTCATTTATAACGTGACTCCAGGTAGACGGGACTATCGAAGGAAGTCAATGTCGCCGCCTCGATCCACCTGGTATGGATTTAAAGGGGAATCCCTACGCTGAAAAAACGGCGTGGGGTCCCCCCAAATCTATATCAGACCCTTACCTGAGCACTCAGCCCAGCCGGTCAGGAAAGGGGGTGGGGACGAGGATGCTGGGACTGGGACATCATAAGTGGGCGGGGTCACCATGTGACATGAGTTGGTGACCCCGCCCCTTGTCCCTATATAAGTGGACGCGCAACACATCTTGGCCATTACAAGCGGAGACAGTGTCGTATCAACATCGGATGAAGAAAAAGAAGAAGCAGAAGCAGAAGGCGGCGGTGACAGCGACAGAAGACCGGGCCAACGCTAGTAAAAGAGCTGCAAGAAGAAAGCGGAGGCCCGGCAAGAAGAACAGAAGAGCGGGACAAGACCCCCGAAGTCGGAACAAGACAAAGGAGAAAGCCGGGCTCCTCCGCTAGTAAAAGAGCTAGCAGAAGATAGCGGAGGAGTCCGGCAAGAAGACCCCCGAAGACGAAAGAAGAAAAGACCCCCAGGGCTGTCTAATAAAGTATTTTAAAAACCTGTGTTGTGTTTTTTTGGGTACACGTTTTTTCCCCAGGTGAATGGGTAGGGGTACATGGTACTCCATACTCATTCACATAGGGTGGGGGGCCAGGATCTGGGGGCCCCCTTATTGAACGGGGCTCCCGGATTCCGATAAGCCCCCCGCCCACAGACCCCGACAACCAACGGCCAGGGTTGTCGGGAAGAGGCCCTTTCCCTCATCAACATGGGGACAAGGTGCTTTGGGGTGGGGGGGCGCAGGGCCTCCCTTTCCCCAAGGAACACCCTATGTTGAGGGCACGCAGCCTGGTACAGCTCAGGAGGGGGGGGGCGCTCGCTCGTCCCCACCCCATTTCCTGACCGGCCGGGCTGCGTGCTTGGATAAGGGTCTGATATGGATTTGGGGGGGACCCCACGCTGCTTTTTCGGCGTAGGGATTCCCCTTTAAATCCATACCAGGTGACGGGCCTAGCAAGGTGTCAAACTTGCCGATCGAGTCGGCGACATTGACTTCCTTTGCTAGTCCCGTCTACCTGGAGTCACGTTCTAAATGAACGGACTTTACTCCGTGTGTCGACAAGTCCGTTCATTTCAAAAGTCCTGTGGACTTCCGCCAAAACTCTAGCGGATTGTCCGCCGGAAAAGTCCAGGCGTGTGTGGGCAAGTCTGCACGTTTGAAAAGTCCGGCGGACCTCCGCTGGAAAGTCTGCCGCATTGTCCGCCGGATTAAGTCTGCCGGATAGTCCGTCCGAAAAGTCTGATCGTGTGTACGTGGTATAAGACTTTTTCTACTGAAACAGATAAAGTGGGGTTCATTATCTCTCTACTGTCTGAAGAACCTCAAGCATGGGCTTTCTTTGAATCTATGGCACAACTCTATGACGATCCCCAGCACACAGACATTGCCGAAACCATGCTGCCCACCCTGTCTCAGGGAAAAAGACCAGTGGAAGACTACACTGTCGAGTTCCGAAAATGGTCTGTGGATACAGGATGGAATGAGGCCGCTCTCAAATATCAGTACCGTCAGGGCCTTTCAGAAACTCCTACCTCCCTGGAAGACTTGATTCAACTGGCCGTAAAATTGGACAGACACTTGCGGGAAAGGCGCTCTGAATGTTTCCAGTCCTCACAGCCTACCTGGATGCTACCCAGGATCCCTCCAGTTCACTCACCTTCTCCGGTTCCTTCTTCTTATTCCTCCTCTGAATGTGAACCTATGCAACTGGGTCTGGTCTGGTCCCCACTCACTCCTGATGAAAGACAATGCCGGCGTCAAGCCAGCCAGTGCCTTTACTGTGGAGGAGCAGGCCACTTCTTACACAACTGTCCTGTGAGACTCAGTAAGTCATATCCACGGTATGCCATAAACTTCCAGGTTGCTGGTTCAGCTCAATCTCCTCTTGTCCTCCCTGTCTCGTTACAGGTGGTGGAAAAGGAGATGCGGCTATTGCCCCCTATTTGGAGTTCTAGAGAAGTACCGGAGGTGACACTTCATGGATCGGGGACCCATGAGGTAGCTGGGAATGCTTCAAGAGAGAATTCATCCAAAGAATTCTATATGTGAGTAAAGTTCAGATACTATAGGAGACAGCTGATTCTACAAAGTACAGATGTGCTGGTTCAGCTTAACCACTTGCCGACTGCCTCACGCAGATATACTGTGGCAGAAGGGCACGTACAGGCAAAATCACGTACCTGTACATTGCCCTTTAAGAGGCAGCCTGCGGGCGCATGCACGCACGTGCAGCAAGCTCCGTGAGTCGGGTCGCGGGTCCGGTGGACTCGATCGCCGCATGAATACCCGCAATCATCTCACGGAGAGGAAGAATGGGGAGATACTAATGTAAACAAGCCTCTCCCCGTTCTGCCTAGTGACAGTGTCACTGATCTCTGCTACCTGTGATCGGGAGCAGAGATCAGTGATGTGTCACACACAGCCACACCCCCCACAGTTAGAAACACATGCCCCAGGACACACTTAACCCCTACACTGCCACCTTGGTTAACCCCTTCACTGCCAGTGTCATTTACACAGGAATCAGTGCATTTGTATAGCACTGATTGCTGTATAAATGACAATGGTCCAAAAAATTTGTCAAAAATGTCCGATGTGTCTGCCATAATGTCGCAGTCACGATAAAAATTGCTGATTGCCGCCATTACTAGTAAAAAAAAAAAAGATTAATAAAAATGCCATAAAACTATCCCCTATTTTGTAAACACTATAACTTTTGCGCAAACCAATCAATAATCGTTTATTGTGATTTTTTTTTTACCAAAAATATGTAGAAGAATACGTATCGGCCTAAACTGAGGAAAAAAATAGTATTTTTATATATTTTTGGGGGATATTTATTATAGCAAAATGTAAAAAATAATGCTTTTTTTTTTTAATTTACGCTCTTTTTTTGTTTATAGCGCAAAAAATAAAAACTGCAGAGGTGATCAAATACCACCAAAAGATAGCTCTATTTGTGGGAAAAAAAGGACGTCAATTTTGTTTGGGAGCCATGTCGCACGTGTCAGTAAAAGCGACGCAGTGTGGAATCGCAAAAAAGTGCTCTGGTCAGGAAGGGGGTAAACTTTTCCGGGGCTGAAGTGGTTAAAGGCTCTCTTCCTGTACTGCTGTCTACCTTATCTCACCTTTTTTTGTCTAAGGAGTCTGCCGGTCTGCTGATCGTTACTATTTTTGACTAAGGGTGTCCTGTGCCCCATCCCCTCTCTCCCACATTTACTGTTTGTGAGAAATAAACTTCTCGTTGTTCAAGCATTAGAGTGACTGGCACCCATTTTCTATCTGGCATATCACCCACTATGTCTAGTAACCTGCACCTTGAGGAGGAATCTCAGATCATCTCTTTACTCACACACAGCCACAAAGGCAAGAGAATTCTTGTTGGCAGTGTGTCAGTACTCGAACGAACACACAGACTGAATTTTAATGGTTCAAACAATGTCAGGAAAAAAGGTCGGCCCTCACGCATGTTGGACTAAGGGTGTCCTGTGCCCCATCCCCCTCTCTCCCACATGTTCTCTGGGGGTCACCACCAGGCCCCCGGAAATGTGGGGTTGGTGCTACATAGGAGTCATGAGGCTTAATTGTGTCAATATAATACATTTCCTGCAAACTGTAGGATGCTTTAAGATAGGTCCAATCAATGTGTAATAAAGGAACTGCAAAAGATTATTCCAAAGCTTCTGTCAGGAACATTGTGCCAGCCATCAGGCTAATGCATGCGTCCATAATTGTGCACATGTTTATGGGCATAGAAGCCTAAACCCCATACACACGATCTGACTTTCGAGAATTGTTGGATGTCAGTCTGTTGGCAGACAATCCGACCCTGTGTATGTTCCATCGGACAATCGTTGTCGGACTTTCCGCCAACAAATGTTGGCTAGCAGGTTTTCAAATTTTCCGCCAACAAATGTGTGTTGTCGGACTTTCCGATAGTGTGTACACAAGTCCGTCAGACAAAAGTCCAAAGTACAAACACGCATGCTGGGAAGCAGTAGCTGTCGGTCTTGTAAACTAGCGTTTGTAATGGAGAATTAACATTCGTGACGTGGCAAATTATGAAATCTCCAAATGAAGCACACAATTCTCTTCTTCTTTAATGGGATAATAATGAAGCTGCTTTGCTGGTGATACTGATGGAGTTATTGCAAACAAGTTTTCAACAGCTTTTTTTTCTAGTGATATCAAGAATAATATTATTATGTTTTTAATTTTTTTTATTTGTGCAAGATACCACAACACCTTTATCCCTTAGTTTTTAAGAACAAAGATACAACTACAGGAGGTCCCAAACATCCGACTTGCGAACGACTTCTACTTATGAACGGCGGCGGACACATCGGAAAACATCGGAAAACAGTGGAAAACATCGGAAATCGGTGTTTGCCCATGTGCGGCTACTTGACAGAACATCGGAAAACATTGAAAAACACCGGAAAACTAATGTTTTGCGCAGGCGGGGCTACTTGACAGAACATCGGAAAACATTATCTCTGCCGTTCTGCGCATGCACTTCCGACTTGCAAACAAATCCGGCTTAAGAACAAACCGGCAGTCCCTAACCTGTTCGCAACTCGGGGACCCCCTGTATGTTGGTGTGCGTTGTCA
Organism: Lithobates sylvaticus; assembly: GCA_028564925.1. NCBI lineage: Eukaryota > Metazoa > Chordata > Amphibia > Anura > Ranidae > Lithobates > Lithobates sylvaticus. The sequence goes on along the minus strand of CM053026.1, from coordinate 471,940,692 downwards.
ATTTAACATTGTATTTTTTTAAATGCAACTACCTACTCCCAAACTGTCATTTGAAGTAAAACACATAGCCAAGTATTATTCTCCACATTTTTTTTATTGTGCATGAAAAAAATAAAATTAGACATGCCAATAGAACTTAACCAAAAAGTGCATCCAAAAATATAGAAAATATACCAAATCAAATCATTATTCAACCAAAAAAATAATGTCAAAGCAATAACTCCAAGGCCAATAATAAAAAACGTCATCTGCTCCCATTCCACAACATGTCTGGTTGACGAATGGCCGTTTAGAAAGGAACTGAAAAGCACGAAATGAAAAGTGTGAACTGAAAAGCGCTAAATAAAAAACGCAAAAAGAAAAGCGCGAATCAACGCTCACCAAACTTCTACCAACATGAAATTTGCAGAAGGGGCCCAAAGGGTGGCGCTAAAGAGCTGAAAAAACATATAGTATGTCTAATATGAATGTCACTACGTTCGTAATTGTTGGCCAACATTTGTGTGACCGTGTGTATGCAAGACAAGTTTGAGCCAAAGCCCTTCGGACAAAATTCAATGGTTTCGTTGGCAGAAAGTCCAATCGTGTGTACGAGGCATAACTGGGTGTGTGACCTTGCACACAGGACCTCACGAATCACAGCATACATGCAAAGTGTGTGGGCATGTCCACCACAGATACTGGCGCCAAGCGGGCTATTTAAAGTTGAGCTTTGCATAGGATCATTGCTGAATGTTCTTTCATTGTGAACTCCTGTGACTCTTGATCCAGAAACTTATGATGACCTTGTTATTGACTTGATTTTCACATGACCTGCTTTTGGATTATCCTGGTCTGCCTATGATTACTGCTGATCTCCAGGCGTCAAACAGTTCTTCATTGTGTAGAACTTCTTGTAGCGCTGGTGACTGGTCAGATTTTACCGAAGATGTGTCCACTTTTCTGACCAAGATTCTGTGAGGTATCAACTTGATACCTCACAACCTGCATGTTGCCAATCTCTACTTGTACCTAACACTGATTCTGCCTATGATTCGATGCCTTTTTACTGGACCTGGCTTGTGACTTGACTCCGCTCATAACTGAACATCTTGAACCACCAGCTGTACCACTACTAATCTGATACCAGCTCTCCCAAGTTCCATCCTTCAGTGCTTGCACCCTGGCACTTGTGCCCTTCCATCTCCCTTGCAGACTCTGTCTCAACTTCCAGGGGTGCTTGGACGGAAAGGCCACCCTTGTCATCTCGGGCTCCTCATATAGGTATGTAACAGCTACCCAAGCTTTTCAAGTGCTATGAACATTCCAGTTTGCAATTCTAGAGATTTGTTATACTCTGTCGTTTTTTGAATCTCAAGGAACTCTATACATCCCTTGTGTTTGGATACATAAGTTCTAGAGCTTATTTGTGGATGTTTGCTGTTCTGCAAAACTGATGTGAAAGATGCTTGGTGAGTATCTTTTCAAAGAACTCCAGAAATCTCTTATCCTACCCTCCTCCTTCCACTCCAAGACCCAAGCAGTTTAGGTTAGGTGTTGTTTTTGTATTATGGCATATGTCCTTATTGGGTTGTTCTTGTCTGTGTTTGTTCAAGCCGGGGTATGCCCAGAGGCTTTATATTGTACACTTGAAAACTCAATAAAAAGTATTTAAAAAAAAAAAAAAAAAAAATCCAGAAATGTCTATCAATATGGCTTCGAGCACATATATGATTCTAGAGAGAATATTTCTTTTTAGCCAGACGATGAGAATGGGGGATTATTCCAATGTTGAAGATCCTACTGTATTTCTTATAGCAGTGGTTGAGGGAGTACAGGCCTATACGATTTGCTGCAAGCTGTATCCACAGATACTCAGCAGAAATGTGTTTCCAGGTGAAAGAAAATTCTTGTTGACATTGTTTTATCGACTCATCAGCGAGATTAAGGTTGATGGAATAATATTTATAATATTTCATTTTAAGGTTTGAAAGGGCCCCAAAGGTTTCAAAGGATGGCAACAAATTGGGTAAATTGGTCAACCTCACTGTGTATAATGCATCTTGTTTAACTAGTTTTGAGTACATTATTAATGTAAACATTATTAATATGACTGCAGACTATGAAAACTGCGCATTTGTTTTGAGTTTCTAACATTCAGTTGTACAACCCATGCATTAGGTAGAAAATAGTATAAATTAGGAAAAAAATATCATACAAAATGGACCAGATTAAAAGAAAAAAAACAGATGCAAGGGTAGACAGTCACAGGGGGAATGTACAAACCGATAGTATTAAGTTGATGAAATATGATTTAATAAATGTAATCTGTACTTTGGTGTATGTACTGATGCATTATAACATCATTAGCATCAGTTGTTCCTCTGGGCATGTAACAAGTTTCGTACTAAATATTAGACAAAGCAGCGTGTGGCCCTAAGTGCTTGAAATCCACAGCCTGTGAGACAATTTTCATCCTCATTATTATGCCTCAACAAAACTAGGGCTGTTTTGTGTTCATTATTAGTCCATTGTCTGCTTGCCGAGTCCAGGCAATGTTGTCTTTTTGTATTTTACATTTACATTTATAAAATTAATTTTACATTTATAAAAGAAACATGGACATGCAAAACCTCTGTTGCTTTTGGGTTTAATACTACTTTAAACTCTGTATGCTAATACTTAAAGTGATACTAAACAATAACTTTATTATCCCCAAAAAATCCATGTACAGCCATTACTTACAGTGTAACCTAACTATATCTGAGCATGGCAAACTGAAAACTCAATTTAATTCATTTTTAATATTCAAAGCAAACTCACCCATCCATCCATGTCACCATACTTTATTTTGTTGAGAAGTTACTTTCTAGGTGTGGCCATCTTGAGTAAGGGCAGATGATTCATGTATCATTTACTTCCTGGAATCCATCTGCACTTAGCTCAGGCATGCAAGCAAGAGGGTGTGCTCAGCTGAAAAAGTCTTTCCTCCAGATTAAAGAAAATAATGCCCATGAAAACTTCTGAGACATATGACATCATTTTGGCCTAGACCAGCGACCAGGAAGAAACTGAAAAAAGTTAAAAAATTGTTTAAAACAAGGGCATATACCTTCCTAGCTATTTATTACTCCTAGAAGCATAAGGATTGAATTGTTTGTTACTGTGTTTCTCCTGCAAATCCCATAGCCAATAGTCCATCTCAGAGCGTACATGACAGGGTGGCTACATTCCTACAAACAGTGGAACCAAAGAAAACAAATGTAGCCACCCTCCCACAGGGAGTCAGATCACAGCAGAAAAAAATAAGTAATTTGGAGATTAGGAGGAGGCTGAGAGCAATAGAAGGTCCTTTTATTAAGAATACAAACTTGAATAGATTTTTTTTCTTAAACCAGAGCTTACTACCACTTTAATTAATCATGCCATCAGTACTGTAACATAAAATTAATTCAAACAACATGACCATCATTTAACGACTTCAATACAGGGCACTTCCCCCTTCCTGCCCAAGCCAATATTCAGCTTTCATCGCTATGGCATTTTAAATGGAAATTGCGCATTGCGTCATGCAACACTGTACCCAAACAAAATTTTAATCATTTTGTTCCCACAAATATAGCTTTCTTTTGGTGGTATGTGATCACCACTGGGGTTTTTAATTTTTGCTAAACAAATAAAAAAACTTTTTCTTTGTTTCTGTTATAACATTTTGTAAATATGTAAGTTTTCTCCTTCACTGATGGGCACTGATGAGGCTGTACTGACAGGCACTGATAAGGTGGCACTAATGAGGTGGCACTGATGATGGGCACTAATATGCAGCACTGATTGGCACTGATATACAGCATTGATATGCGGCACTGATTGTCACTCATAGGTGACACTGATGGGCACTGAATGGCTGCACTGATGAGTACTTATAGGTGGCACTGATGGGAACTTATAGACGGCACTTATGGGCACTGACGGGCAGTAATGATGGGCACTGATAGGTGGTACTGATGGACACTGATGGGTGGCACTGATGGGCACTGATAGGCAGCACTGATGAGAGGGCACTGGCAGGCATTACTGATGGGCACTGATTGGCATTTATAAAATGGAATGATTGGCACCTGTAATTGGCACTGATTCGCATCCCTGGTGGTCATGGCTGGGCATAACTGGTGGGCATCCCTGGTGGGCATCCTTGGGGGGGCTGCACTGATAATCAATCAGTGCAGACCCCCCTTGTCAGGAGAGCAGCTGATCGTCTCTCATCTACTCACGTCTGTCAATGCGAGTGGAGGAAAAGACAATAATTGTCTTTTCCTGTTTACACTGTGATCAGCTGTGATTGGACACAGCTGCTCACATGGTAAAGAGCCTGCATTAGAGGCTATTTACCTAGATCAGAGATGCGGTGTGTCAGAATGATTGCCATGTTGCGCGCCCCAGTGGGCACGCATTTGCGGCTTATCCTGCTGGAAATCATATAAAGCCCAGTCAGGATAATGAAACCACTTTCCATCCATCATTCTGCTGTATGGCGGGCAGGAAGTGGTCAAAGTGATTGTAAAGTCTTGTTTTTTTTCCTATAAAAATAACGAACATGTTATACTTACCTGCTCTGTTGCAGTGGATTTGCACAGAGCAGCCCGGATCCTCCTCTTCTTGGGTCCCTCTGTGCTCCTGTCCCCTCCCTCCTGTTCAGTGCCCCCAAAGCAAGCAGCTTGCTATGGGGCACCCGAGCCGAGTCACAGCTCCCTGTGTCCATTCAGACACAGAGCCCTGACCCAGCCCCATCCCTCTCTCTCCTGATTGGCTAGTTGACTTTGGTTGACAGCAGTGGCAGCCAATGGCACCACTGCTGTGTCTCGCTGTGTCTCAGCCAATCAGGAGGGAGAACCTCAGATGGCTGAGACACTCATGGACATCAATGGACAGAGAGGGACCTCAAGTAAGTGTTAGGGGGGCTGAGGGGGGCTGCTGCAGACAGAAGGCTTTTTATCTTAATGCATAGAATGCATTTACCCCTTGACAACCAACGCACAACGATATACATCGACACAATGGTATGGCTGGGAAAATAGGCATACAGGTAGGTCCCCTTTAAATCGCAGCATAGTGGGCGTGCGTGGGCCACATGCTCCACTTGCTGTCCGCCTGGGGGCCTGCGATCATGTCACGGAGTGGCAGAACGGGGAGATGCCTATGTAAACAAGGCATTTCCCTGTTCTGCCTAGGAACATGACAGAGATCTACTGCTCCCTGTCATCGGGAGCAGTGATCTCTGCCATGTTCTAATGAGACAATCCCCCCTACAGCTATAATCACTCCCTAGGACACACTTAACCCCTTGATCGCCCCCCTAGTGTTTAACACCTTCCCTGCCAGTGTCATTTACACAGTAATCAGTGCATTTTTATAGCACTGATCGCTGTATAAATGACAATGGTCCCAAAATAATGTCAAAAGTGTCCGATGTGTCCGCCATAATGTCGCAGTCACAATAAAAATCGCAGATCGCCGCCATTACTAATAAAAAAATTAATAATAAAAATTCCATAAATCTATCCCCTATCCCCACGCTATAACTTTTGCGCAAAAAAAAAAATATACGCTTATTGCGATTTTTGTTACCAAACATATGTAGAAGAATACATATTGGCCTAAACTGAGAAAGAAATTAGTTTTTTTATATATTTTTTGTGGATATTTATTATAGCAAAAAGTAAAAAATATTGCTTTTTTCACAATTGTCGCTATTTTTTTGTTTATAGCACAAAAAATAAAAACTGCAGAGGTGATCAAATACCACCAAAAGAAAGCTCTATTTGTAAGGGAAAAAAAGATGTCAATTGTCAGTTAAAGCGATGCAGTGCCAAAGTGTAAAAAGTGCTCTGGTCAGGAAGGGGGTAAAATCTTCCGGGGCTGAAGCGGTTAACAACCACATAATCAGAATTCATCTTTTTGTACCATGTCCCCAAAGCTCTCATCTTGTTAGCCGTATAGATAAGAATCCCCTGTTTGGAGATATTATCTTTAGTGCAAGGCTTTACATATACAATCTTTGCAGCTGATCAACATGCTTTTAAATACCTGTGTGTATATATATATATATATATATATATATATATATATATATATATATATATATACACACACTATGATAGCGAGAATGTGGATACAGTTGGCATTATAAATATGAATTCTAGGTTTCTGATAGCATTCTTGACATCATGCAAAGCATTCATTGATAGAGATACTTCAAAGCCACTTCCACTGACATCGTCTGAATCATTCAGTAATGGAAAGACTGCAAAGCCTTCTCTACTAACATGTTGCAAATCATTCACTGATAGAGAGACTACATACCCTTTTCCAATTACATCATCCAAAACATTTATGGTTGGAGAGATTACATATTGTAGCTTTTTCTATTAACATCACCCAAAACATTCACTAGACATGATTAGACTACAGAGTTGTCTCTTTTGACACTATCCAAATCATTCATTTGTGAATATACTACAAAGCCTTCCTCATTGACATAATATAAATGATTCTTTGATAATAAGACTACAAAGCCTTCTCTATTGACAGCATTCAAATCAGTCGTTGAGGGAGTTACTACATAGTCTTCTCCATTGACATCATCCAAATCATCAATTGATAGAGAAACTACAAAACTTTCTCTAGTGACATCCTGCAAATCATGAATTGAAGAAGAGACTGCATTCTTTAGTGACAATATCCAAATCATTCATTGGGTAGATTTATTAAAACTCAAGGACTCTGGTACAGTTTTGCACAGTAGCCAATCAGCTTCTAACTTCAGCTTGTTCAATTAAGCTTGGACAATAAAACATGGAAGCTGATTGGTTTCTATGCAAACTACATAGCATTCTCCATTGACATCCTCCAAATAATTTACTAATGTAGGATCCTCAGAAGCCACATTTATTATTTTCTATATTCAGCATATAAGGATTGCAGTGAAGGGCAGCACGGATATATTTATGTTCTATTCTTTGAAATTATTGAAATTTTTTTTACAAAAGAACCATGTCACAATACTACTGTAATCAGATATACAAGCACAGGTAACAGACTGGAGCCATGTGTTGTGTTAAAAGTCTTCACATAAGTTTTTCATAGAGCAGTTTTCAGTTTTATTGTATGGAAACTTCAGAATATCTTGTCAGCAAAATAATTCATACTCTGGAAATGAAAGACTAAGTTCTGAAATAAGATCTTTTTTATCAGTGGCATATTTTTATGTTTAGTATGTGGTTAAGCATATGATACAAGCAATTGTAATAGAGCTTAATTAAAATGTTATTGCGAAAAAAATATATATTTTTATTAATATTCTAACTATGGTGCTAGTAAAATATACATTTGTCCTTGCTGAATTATTATTTGTTAATGTATAAATAGACATTTGATTAATGCTCTCTTCAAACAAATATTTAGGAACGTCAATACGGAAAAACTGGATCATTTAACTGCAAATTTAGAGAAGTAAGCTTCAAGATGATGATCTAAATAGGATGACTAATTGCATAGAAAAAAACATTATTTCAAAACTATAGTTTTCTGTGTATTGTCAGGTTTGTTAGACATGCAATACTGTGGAATAGACCGTCATCTGTACAAAAACTGTTTATTCAAGGGAATCGTGATTAATGTAAATATGCAAGTCTTCTAATGTATACTCTATAGTGGTTTTCTCAGCCGAAAACAATTTCTGAACATCTGCATTTTTATTGTTGAGCAATTAAACTTTACAGTGTATAATGGAAACTGCATTCAGAAATGGAAGCCTTTTAACTGCCACTGAGCTGCAATGAGCAGCGCACTGATCCATATGGATAACTGAGACTCACAAAGACACAAATGTTAGTTTTCAGTGAAAAGTAAACTCGTTTGTTGTGATTTAAGAACCATTTATTTTCTTTATAACATATTTATTTTCTTCCAACAAATGTAAAGAATAATTTTTTCATGCTGCTTTTATCGATTTATTTTTGACTTATGCTCATTTTGTATCAAAATAGAGATTTTTTTTTTTAAACATTTGCATACCTTTACACATGGCTCAACTCAAATCTGATCAGGATGCCCCTATTTCTGCACAAAGAAATTAATGGTTGAGTGTTAAATAGTGCAAAGATCCTTCATACCTTTTGTACTATTTATAGTTTTATAGTTGGTAAGGTTGAATAAGGAGATTAGTCTATCCAGTTCAAGCTGTGTACTTGGTGTATGTGTGTTCATTAGGGATGGGCGAACGGTTTGGCCCGAGCATAGGTTTGGGCCGAACTTTGGTTGTTCGGATGTTCTGCGAACACCGAACAATATGCGGTGTTCGGGGCAAATTTGAAATCCGCCAGAATACCGTTAAAGTCTATGGGACACTAACCTTAAAAAATTAAAAAGTGTTAATTTTAAAGGCTTATATGCAAGTTATTGTCATAAAAATGTTTTGGGACCTGGGTCCTGCCCCAGGGGACATGTATCAATGAAAAACATTTTTTTTTTAAATGACCGTTTTTTCGGGAGCAGGGATTTTTTTAATGCTTAAAGTGAAACAATAAAAATGAAATATTCCTTTAAATATTGTGCCTGGTGGGTGTCTATTATGCCTGAAAAGTGGCACATTTTTCCCGTGTTTAGAACAGTACCACATCAAAATTACATTTTTAAAGGAAATTGTCGGGTCTCAGCAATATAGATAAAACTCATTAAAAAAAATAGCATGGGATCCCCCCCAGTCCATTACCAGGCCCTTTGGGTCTGGTATGAATATTAAGGGGAACCCCAAACCAAAATCTAAAAAAAAAAAATTGCGTGTGGGTCCCCCTAAAATCCATACCAGGTCCTTCGGGTCTGGTATGGATTTTAAGGGGAACCCTGCACCAAAATAAAAAAATGGTATAGGGGTCCCCCCAAAATCCATACCAGAGTCTTATCCGAGCACGCAACCTGGCAGGCCACAGGAAAAGAGGGGGGAGGAGAGAGTGCCTCCCCTCCAGAACCGTACCAGGCCACATACCTTCAACATGGGGGTAGCCCCCCAAAACACCTTGTCCCCATGTTGATGGGGGACAAGGGCCTCATCCCCTTGCCCGGTGGTTGTGGGGATCTGCAGGCAGGGGGCTTATCAGAATCTGGAAGCCCCCTTTAATAAGGGGACCCCCAGATCCCGGCCTCTCCCCCTGTGTGAAATGGTAATGGAGTACAAATTTACCCCTACCTTTTTACCAAAAAAGTGCAAAATGTTAAAAACGACAAGACACAGCTTGCAGACAAGTCATTTATTAAAAAATAAAAATGTCCCACAATGTCCATTCATCTTCTTCTATCTCGCCACGATGGACCGAAAAAAAAATAATCTGCAATTGATCCTCCTCTATGGGAGGCTCCCGCAGCATGATGCTTCTTCGCTGATGATAGTTCTTATATAACTGAGGGCAGGGCCACCCGGGGATGTATCTGGGTGACCCAGCCACCTCTGACGCCACGGGGACTTCCCTATGGCTTCCCCGAGGTGTCGGGGGGGGCAGGGTCACCCGTTTATGTCACCGGGTGGCCCCACCCCCTCTGACTCCAAATATATCAAAAAATGTATTGTTTCACTGTAAGCATTAAAAAAACTTCAGTTTTTAACAAAAAAAGTCCCCTGTGGCAGGACCCGGGTCCCCAAACACTTTTTATGACAATAACTTGCATATAACCCTTTAAAATGTGCACTTTTGATTATTCATGTTCGACTTTAACGATGTTCGTGTGTTCTGCCAAATTTTTTGCCTGTTCGGTATGTTCTTGTGCGAACCGAACCCGGGGGTTTTAGGCTCATCCCTAGTGTTCATGTCGATAATAATTTTTCCCATATCCCTGTATATTGTATTCACTAAGATGCACATCCAAGAGTCTTTTAAAACTATCTTACTTCCTGCTGACACCATCAATTATGGAAGGGATTTCCAAATACTTACCTCCCCTGCTTCTCCTCCAATCTCATTGTGTGGCCCTGTGTCTTCTTACACTACCTGAGATTGAATAGTTTCCTACCTACGCTGGGATCACCATTGAGCTATTTGTATACAAAAACGATTTATATTTTTAAGATGAGCTCAAAAGACATGTTCTTTGAGTGAATCTATAAAAAGTCAGCAGCTTGAATCCTTATAGCCCCTACCACCTTGTTGTTCCAGAGGAATCTCTCTATAGCCAGAGGTTTTTTCATTTTGAAAAGAGTAGGAAAGGGTTAAAACCGCTACCAGGTTATTTGTTTCCATGCCATTGGGGAAATTTCCCTTCACTCCCTGTCCCAGGAAGACAACTAGAAGATAGATTAAACCTCCAAATCCAGGAGAAATCCCCCTCTAATGCCCCGTACATATGATCGGAAATTCAACCAGCAAAAGTCTGATGTGAGCTTTTGATCGAAAATTCCAACCGTGTCTATGCTCCATCGGACTTTTGCTGGCGGAATTTCCGCCAGCAAAAGATTGAGAACAGGTTCTCTATTTTTCCAACGGAAAAAGATCCGATCGGAAATTCTGATTGTCTGTAGCAATTCCGACGTGCAAAATTCCTACACATGCTCGGAAACAATTCAACGCATGCTCGGAAGCATTGAACTTCATTTTCTCGGCTCGTCGTAGTGTTGTACGTCACCGGTTGAAAGTTCAGAGAACTTTTGTGTGACTGTGTGTATGCAAGCCAAGCTTAAGCGGAATTCTGTCGGAAAAACCATCCAAGATTTTTCCGACAGAAATTCCGCTCGTGTGTACGAGGCATTAGACAGTTGTTTCCAGAACAGGCTTCTCCATTAGAAGATTTCCATTTACTTTGTGTGGGAACAACGCTAACATTTGGGATTTTCATTACTTTCTCAGTGACAATGAACAACAGTACAAATAAAAATACAATCTCCCTAGTGAGCACACTTGGCAGATCTTAACCACTCCCACTCTTTTAAAAAAAAAAAGTGGTTTTGGCTAAGGATACATATGGAATTTAACCACTTCAGCTTTTGCACATGTATACCCTTGCTAAGAGCCTGTTTATTTGATGATAAATTGGAAGGCCAGTATGGTGGCCTGAAGTTATGGGAGGAGCCCGGAGGGTATTTAACCAGCCCACTTCCTGCCTGTCTTTGTTGGTTTCCTGTGTGAGATACAGACACAGGAACAACGAAGTCCTCTTGTCGGGTTCCTTGCTGCTGCTTCCTTGTTTCCTGCTGCTGCTTAAATTGCCTAATGGATTCTATAAGATTCAAGGGCCGACTAGTTTGAGACAAGCGCTGTTTGTGCCGGTTCATGAACTCTGTTTCGTTTGTCTATCTCCGTGTGTTTGTTGCAGTCCCGTTCCGTTTTCGTGAGTCGTGTTGTTCCCTTCATGTGGCACTCGTGTTACCGAGTGGCAGGTTCCGTACAACAAGTCTGGGTCGGCTGTCACAGGTAGGGCTTCGGCTCCCATGTTTTTGCATTTCATGCACCATTTTTTCATGTCAGTAACTGTGGTATACGTAGCTCACGAACCACGCACAGCTTGTCTCGAAACACCAAACATTTCACCCGCACTTTTTCGGTCAGATACAAACGGAAGTTACCAGGTGTCATGTACGACTCGTAGTCACTCGCCATGACACTCCGACCGATGCCGCATCCGGCACTAGGGTGTTACCTCACGCGGTCGGGTCGCGCAGTCTTTGAATCGTTCAAACATTGGCGACTCATGGGTGCCGTTCGCACACGCCAAAGCATTTCTTTGGTTAGCCAGTTCGCATTGTTTCTGTCATGTCGCATCGGTTCGAGTTATTTCGGTGTCAGCAAATCATGTCGAATCGCTGTTATTCCGAATCGCTGTTGGCATGGCGATTTTATGAATCACTTTGACCGTGTCAAGTCATTTCAATTATTACTAGCATGACAATCATTTCACATCATTTCTAAACATGGCAGTCATTTCATCATTTCTAACATGCCAACATTCCAAGCCATCCACTCATGTTAGTCATTTCGAGTCATTTCGGTCATGCTAAATCATTTTGCATCATTTCTAGCATGGCGATCATTTCATCATTTCATTTCTATAACCAGCTGCGCTCCGATTCGAATCAAGCCGCATCCCCGATGCACTGATTCGTCTCGGGGTGCCCCAGACTACGGCCTCATTTCTATACATGCTCCAGAGACTGGCTCAAGGTTCGTACGGATGCGGGCCCGAGTCTAGTCTTTGTCATGGTTTCGGTCACTTATTACGTTTCGGTCCGAATCCAGTCGCATCCGAGATGCTACGATTCGCACCAGTTCGCCCAGCTGCTCGGCCTCATTTCAGTACATGCTCCAGAGACGGATTCATTTAGAAGTTGCCTCGATCGTTTGATTCCAGTCTTTGTCATGGGTTTTGCTGTCACTTATTGCGTTCCGATTCGTACCGGTCGCGTCCACAGATGCACCGACCGATTCGATCCGGGACGCCCAGCTGCTCGGCCTCATTTCAGTACATGCGCCAGAGACAGAGTCCTTAAAGATGGTTCCGGTCCTAGTCGTTGACTCTAGTCTTTGTCATGGCATAATTTCTGTCACTTATTACGTCTGGTTTGGATCCGGTCGCATCCACAGATGCTCTGACCGGTTCCATCCGGGCGCCCAGCTGCTTGGCCTCATTTCGATACATGTGCCAGGGGCAGAATCACATCGCAGGTTCGATCGTTCTTGATTCTTGTCCTTGTCATGGTAAATCATTTCTGTGTCACCTTACCACGCTCCGGCATGAATTTAGTCACTTCCCCGCACTAATTCGCGTTGGCGTGCCCTAGGCCGGCCTCATTTCAGTACATGCTCCAGAGACGGATTCACTTGTCGGTGGTAGCCTCAGCCATTGATTCTAGTCTTTGTCATGGCATCGTTCTGTCACCTATTACGTTCTGATTCAAATCCAGTCGCATCCGCAAGATGCACCAACCGTTTCGATCCGGTGCGCCCAGCTGCTCGGCCTCATTTCAATACATGTGCCAGAGACAGATTCACTTCGAAGGTTCGGTCAGTTTTCATTCTTGTCTTTGTCATGGTATATCATTTCTGTGTCACCTTACCAATTTCCTACATGAATCTAGTCATCTCCCCGTACTAATTCGTCTCCGCGTGCCCTAGGCCGGCCTCATTTCATTACATGCTCCAGAGTCTGATCGTGCTCAGTCGCTAGACAAGTGGCATGGCGATCTGGGCTCTGTCATGGGAGTGCAATCATTTCACCTCACGCAGTTGCGCTTGGATTTGAATTCTGTGGCGTCTATGATGTCACTATTCGGCCCAGCGTGCCCCAGGACCGGCCTCATTTCAGTACATGCTCCAGAGTCCATCGTGCTCAGTCGCTAAACAAGTGGCATGGCGATTCAGGCTCTGTCATGGGAGTTCATTCATTTCACCTCACCTAGTTGCGCTCTGGTTCGAATTCCATGGCATCTACGATGTTGTCAATTCGTCCCGGTGTGCCCCAGGTATTGGGCCTTATTTCACCGTTGTCTCACTTCAGTACATGCTCTTGAGTCCGGTTCGCAGTCACTCGCAATGCGATATGACCGGGCCAGGCCTCTGTCATGGGAGTTTCATGTCATCAAAGGCAACATGTCGTTTCATTTTTATTTGTTTTGTTGTCTGTCATTTCATTCTATTTCATTTCAGTTCATTCATTTCGTTACGGACTGGAATGTCGTGGACACCAAGCTGTTCTGTCGGCATTTTGCGGGCCTACGGCCACCACGGTCTGCCATGTACCACTCAGCGACCCACGCCGCCTCCGTCTACCAGGTTGACGACACGGCCACCACTAGCACGGGTCAGGGTCAGCAGGCCCCTGCACAATGGCTGAAGATGGACAAACTAGGACGACTAGTGCGGACGGCCGGAGGCAGCAGCAGTTTGCAACATTTATAGTTATGGCTCCTACAGCTGTAGCCAGTGTCGTTTACTACGTGTATGTACCCTATGCTAGAGGGCGCACCCCAGGCTCCTATGTGAGGTCAAGCAGAGGAAGACATGACTAAGCCGGGTGAATCTCGTACGGCGCGGCATCTAATTGACCTCACATCCCACGCTATCCCACACCACCCATGAGGCGGGTACTTACGTTCAGCGCCCATAGAGGATTAAGCCATCGTCCAACTTCTCCATACGGAATCAGACCGGGGAAGTTCTATTAAAAAAAAAAAAAAAAGGGGGAAGAAGACACGTCTAATTTGCGACTTGTCAGCGCCTCACTCTTCCTACAGGCTCGAACTCTCTTACTCAGACATATCAGATGCCTTTGAGTGGTGGCCCATACGGCCCTCCCTTCGGTGCTGGCAGGGTATCAAAGGAGGCATATCATTTTCGCTACCATATCGACCTTCGGGTCCAATAGTAGCCCCTGGCTTAAATACGTTCGCCGAGACCCTCACGTGAGTCCTCCTGCGAAAGCACAGTGCCAGGAGGTTGCCCACTATCTGGACGACTTCCTGCTGACAGAACCGCCCGGGACAACCCCAGGGCATCCTAACAGGCCAGGGTCGTTTTAAACAACCAGGACCCAGGTCGGGTCATCAATCTGGATGCCACAGCAGTGGCAGACCTGGCCATGGGGGAGGAGTTCCGTCTAACTGGAAAGGCGTCACACTCTTCATTCCCTCTGTGTCCCCCTGTCACCACGGGTGGTGACAGAGGCGGGGGCTTCCACAGGGTGTCGCCATTTTTTTTTTTTTGGCCATTTATGGTTGACAGCCCCTGGCCTCTACAGGCACTGGCCACACCCGGCTTCGTCACAACGTCTGCCTCTTTGAGCTCTACCCCATCGTGGCAGCTGCTCACTTCTGGGGCCACAGCTGGTCCAGACAGATCATAGCGTTACAACCGACAACCTAGCCATAGCAGAGATCATCAGCAGGCCGGTCCAAGTCCAGGCCCGTCAGGCCCCTCCTTCGTAGGCTTACAGGTAGAGTTGATCCAGGGTACATCCGATTGCCTCTCGGGGGATCAGGAAGGAATTTTTTCCCTGCTGTGGCAAATTGGATCATGCTTTGCTGGGTTTTTCGCCTTCCTCTGGATCAACTGTGGGCGTAGGATTGTGTATGGGATTGTATCAGGGACGGATCCAGAGTCTAGTCGGGAGGGGGAACTGCCAGTTGTCCCTTCAGCATCAGTGCAACATCGACTGTTCTTCCATCCCGGGGAAGCGCAACTTAGCAGCAGAGCCGCCTTCCCCGTTAGCTAGGCGTCCTTCTTCAGACAAATGCCTGGAGCCAGTCCCCGGTCAGTCACTTCCCCGGACCGGTCACGGCTGGCCCGGGAGGAACTCAGCTCCTACCGTTAGCTACCAACCTCGTCAGCGCATCACTCTCCTACAATACCCGCAAGGCCTATCAGACCGCCTGGAGGGCATTTAACAAGTTCTTGCCTCTATATCCCCGTGTACTGTCCAGCGTTAACGAATTCTCGCCTTATTTCCTACTGCCACTCACTCCTGGCATTTTTCCACAATACCGTACGGCTGTACCTGGCTGGTGTGCGACACTACATGTCCCTCCAGGACTCCACGACACCTTCGTATTCTCGTGCCCTGCAGTGCGGGCCGTCCCGCGCGGAATTCGGATACGTCAGCCTGTAGTCGGCCCAAGCGACTTCCGATAACCGGAAAGGTCTTCAGGCACATGTCCACCATCCTGGCCATGTCCCCGTTCAGTCTTCTCCCAGTACGGTCCTGTCAGCCGCCAGACACTCGGCCTCTACGGATTTCTACGACTCAGAGAGTTTACCGGCAAACCGCCCGGCTAGTCCAGGGTTACGCAAGTAACTTAGTCCGGCTCCAGTATCGTTTCATCCTATACCCCGACCGGGTCAGAGACTCAGCGGCTAGGGCGGGAACGGACACACACCTCCTCAAAACCACAGTAACTGGTGCCCAGTCGCCACACCGAACCGGTCGGCCACACTTGTGCCCGGTCAATCAGACATCAGCCCTCTTCTGCCTTCCCTGTGGAACCACTCAACACGTCCCTGTTCATGGAACCTACCCGGATTCTTCTCAGCAACCTACCCCTGAACCTCAGTCGGTATTCCGGACTTTTATTCGGATCGGGGCAGCCGCAACAGCGTCTCGGCCGGGCATCCCGGACCACGTCATCTAGAGACTAGGTAGATGGGAGCCAGCCTGCCTCTCCCACGGTATACCTAATCCACAACTGGAATGGTCCAGGCGTTGGCCAAGCTTACCCAGTAACTTTCCCCGCCAATTGAGCTATTGCCTACCTGAAGGTTTTGCCCCCTTATTTGGTGTACCATACGATAGACCAAGGCACACTTTCAGGTCCATTTCATGTTGGTAAGTTTGTGTTAATCCTGTATGTCATCTTTGCTCGTATCGTCCGTAGGGCTCTAGACCATAACTGTGTCAATACTTATAACTAAAAGTATTATTAGTAATTAAGCGATAAAATAAAAAAAATTTGGTGATATATTATTGTTAACATGATTTTATTTCCTAAGCAATCTACAGTCAAAAAGATAAAAAAGTAAAAAAAAAACAAAAAAAAACAAACAAGGCTACATTTTGTTTAGCAATTTGTCCCATTTATAATGACACTAAAATTATGTTTCTGGTATATAACATTGTAAATACAAATGAAATAAGGGCCTTTTCATTTGTGCATATTCTTTAATGCCATGCTAAAAAATAATAAATAAAAATGAAAAAAAACTTATAGATATTAGTTAATAAAAAAAATAGCTAAGGGAAGAAAGACAAATTTGTTTATTAGGGCTTAATAGGCTGTATGAGGGGTTATTATTATAAATGTTGTGCTTGTAAGGTTGCTTTAACTGACATCATATGAAGATTGAAGCTCATGTCTTTAATCTGCAGATGAATGAAACAGAATAAATACAAAATAACAATAAAGTTACTTTGTATTTCTGAGACCCCTTTCACACCACACCGCCCATAGCGTCGGCGGTAAAACACCGCTATTTTTATTGACGCTTTACCGTCGGATTTACGGCGCATTTTGGCCGCTAGTGGGGCGCTTTTTACCCCCGCTGGCGGCCGAGAAAGGGTTAAAACCCCCCACAAAACGATGCGTTTTGCCGGCGGTATTACAGTGCTGCCCCATTGATTTCAATGGGGAGCAGCAGTGGAGGAGTAGTGAGTTCACCGCTCCTTCACCACTCCAAAGAAGCTGCTGCCAGGACTTTTTCTGACGTCCTGCCAGCGCACTGCTGCAGTGTGAAAGCCCTCGGGCTTTCACACTACAGACAATGGTGCAGCTGTTTTAGGGCGGATTGCAGGCGCTATTTCTAACGCTATACCGCCTGCAAAACGCCCTTGGTGTGAAAGGGGTCGGAGTCCCAAGTCAGAAATAATTGTTTACAAACACTGATTAGAAACTCAGCTTTTAACAGCAGTGGGTGGAGCTGCTGCTGTACCTAAAGCCCCATTCTGGGCAAAAAAAGGTATTGGAGAACACATGTATACTAACCTAATTTTCCGATCCCCCGTACACAAGACCGGTACCTGTGGCTTCTGCCCAGCCATGGTCTAACTGTCTTGTGCGGTGGACTGATTCCAACATCATCACGTCCATAGACCTGACCTGAACGTGAGAACATCAGGAATAGTCCACTGCTGGATTGTGAGGCAGCTGTGTTTGCAGGTCGATGCTGTGAGTATAGGCTTTCTCCAATCCCCTAGACAAAAATAAGCAGCTGACCTGTGCAGTGTGGGCAATACCAGGCATGTTTACAATACCCCCTTCCTACCCAGGCCAATTTTCACCTTTCAACGCTGGCACAATTTGAATGACAACAGTGTACCAAAATTAAATTTTTATAATTTTTTTTCACACAAATAGAGCTTTTTTTAATGGTATTTAATCACCACTGAGTTTGTTTTTTTTGGTTAAATAAATGAAAAAGCACAAAACATTAGAAATAAAACAGTTTTTCTTTGTTTCTGTTATAAAACGTTGCGGATAAATAATCTTTCTTCAAAAATTTAAGCCAAAATGTATTCTGCTACATTTTGTTGGTGAAAATAACCCAAATCAGTGTATATTATTTAGTCTATATGAAAGTTATAGAGGCCACAAACTATGGTATATACAAACAAAGTGAAACAATCAGCGCTACCTGGTATCCTAAAACACAAATCAGTGACCTGTATACTAAAACATACATAAATCTCAATAATATTAATTTAAATAATATTAATGAATAATAATAAATATGAAATCTAAAAATATGAAATAGCTGCTGTACACCTATCAGTGATTCACTACACCGTACAAATAGAAAATTGCATATATAAATGGTGCAGCGCTATTCTCATACAATCCGCTCCACTGTGCATAAAATGTATCACACCAAATTAATCTGTGACTTGATAAAACAAAAATTGAAAAGTAGGAGGGCGGAGCCCAGCCCTGAATTGTTACGTAATCACTGAGAGCCTGAGCTCATGAGCAAAGACCCCTTTCACACTGGAATGCTAAAAATAGTACCTGTAAAGCACCTGAAAAGTGCCTCTCATGCCTCCCCAGTGTGAAAGTCTGAGTGCTTTTACACTGGGGCGGTGTGCTTGCAGGACAGGAAAAAAAGTCCTGCAAGCAGCATCTTTGGGACGGACGGTGCCAAAACACCCTGCTCAGTGCTGCAGAAGCTCTGCAACACGTGTGCTAGCAGCCGAAAAAAGGGTTAAAAGCACCAGTGTTGTGGATAAAAAAAGTGCCACTAAAACTAGCACCGCCCCAGTGTGTATATTTTCTTTTTGTAAGTGCAATTTTATGGGGGTATTTTATGCGGTCCATGTGAAAAGCTTTTGAGAGAGGAAAACCATATCCAAGGATAAGAGAAGAGAAATATATCCCTGAGGGATTGGCTGAAGTTGTAAGAAAGAAAAGCCTGTAATTAATAGAAGTGAGGTGAGAGCACAATTCCCCTGGTGGTGTAAACACTTGCTTGCTTTATATGAGAAGATTGTTGAGGAGCACAGCATTGGATTAATACACATTACAAAGACTTTATATGTTTATTTTATTGTACTTTTAAATTTTTGTTTTATCGAGTCACAGATTAATTTAGTGTGATACACAGTGGCGGACCGTGCACTGTTGGTGCCGCCCCCCCAGTCCATGCACCCGACCCCTTTCAGGATGCTGGATGCATGGATTCCTATGGCAGGGCGGGAGGGGGTGGTACTTTTTGAAGCACCTGATTAGAGCCAGAGGCTCTAATAGGCTTCAAAATAGGGTGGGCTTGGGGCGCAGAGAGTGCGTCCTGATCCCACCCAATTGTGTGATGATAGCGAATACATAGACCTGTTTCCTGATTGGCCAAAGCGCCAGGCCACCCTATTGGATGCCTGGCGATTGGGAAGAGGAGCGGAGGAGACATGAGCTGGAGCGGAGGTCGCCGCTGCTCTGGTGCACTGAGAGGAGCTGCTGCCTGCCCGTAAGTGTCATGGTGGGTGGGTTGGGGGTTCTGCCAGAGCGGCGTGCGGGGGGGGGGTTGGGGGTGCTTCCAGGGTCACGAGGGGGGTCGGTGGGCACAGTGGCTGCAAATGATGGACACAAGTTTATACCCACCAAAGACCCCTACTGATCATTCTCCATCCCAGGGATAGACTGAGGCTGTATGAATATTCAAGTCCAGGGTCTACCTCTTCAACCTACTAAATTCTAAAACTCACTAGAAAGCTGGGGAAAGTAGTTGAGCCTGCAACCAGCAGAATCCAGAACAGCCAAAAGCAATTAAACTTTGCTACACTGGATACAGGGGATCCAAAACTAAATTTGCCTTCTAGCAAATCCTACTAGTAACCTAACAAAGAGGGTGTTACACTGGTATAACCCATACTGTAATTTAAGGATCTGCTAATAGCAACTGCTAATATTTTATTCTAGAGGGCCTCTGCTTTCAGAAAAAAAATACAATTGTTTTAGGTTTAAAGTTTTATAGCAAAAAAATATAATTTTTAAAAAAAAAATGCTCAGGTAGAAAAGTGGTTACAGTGATTAAAGTGCTCTTAGCTATTAAAATGCACCCACTGATGCCAAGTGCAAGTCTTCTATTATGACTGGACAAAAGTTCCCTGGAGGAAATTGCATTGTACTGAAATTGAATTACGTTCAATGACTAGATGTCATGGAAACCCCACTAAAAATAGCACTTTAAACCTCCCTACCTGCCAAAAAACAATAACACAATCATTAGTTGTCAGTGATTCTTTAAAGAACATTTTATTTGTATCATCACAGAGTGGTACTGTGGATACAAGGACATATAAAATTGCCATGTCCCGATAAATGTGCAAGACTAAATAGAAGGTGAATGATGGACTTTGTAGGCACCACAATAACAACTTATTAAAATTCAATATATTGTTATTACAAAATATATACAAATTAACAATACTAAAAATGTTAACTATTTATAATGCAATGATATTGCCATTAGAATATATGAACACACCACCTATTGAACCAATAGCATTAAAGAGGAAGTAAACCCTGGTGGGTTTTACTTCCTCTTTATTTCCCTGCAAATGTAAAGCATAATGGGCTACTATACATCGCATAGTAGCCCATTATGTGTCACTTACCTGAAACCGAAGCCTGCGATGTCACCGCTGTCCCCACTAGCAGCAAGCGTCCATCTTCTCCCCTCTTCCTTCTGGGACCGCGAACTCCGGGTCTGTGACTGGCCGGAGTCACATGATGTCACTCCCGTGCATGCGCGCAGGAGCCGCCAGTTATGGCATGAACCTTATTAGAAACGGCACAATGTGCCCTTTCTAAAGTGTGCATGCGCCGTAGACATTGGCGCATGCGCTGTAGTCATCTGCGCATGTTTTTTTTGTAAATATCTCCTAAAACGAAACCGTGGTTTCCCAGCACCTACAGGTAAGCCTTAATATAGGCTTACCTGTAGGTAAAAGTGGTTGTACTACAACCACTTTAAGCTAACTATTCATCAAGAAAAATCATAGATTGCAATCCATTGATATTGTTACATCAAATGTAGCATGAAGAATAGGAGGTGTGCCGTGGCTCAGCTCCGCTCTACGTGTTGTGCGTGTAAACGCTTCTTTTTTTGATAAATAGCTTAATGCTATTGGTTCAATAGGTGGTGTGTTCACATATTATAATGGCGATATCATTGCATTGTGAATAGTTAATGTTTTTAGTATTGTTCATTTGTATATATTTTGTAATAAAAATGTATTGCATTTTAATAAGTTGTAATTGTGGTGCCTACAAAGTCCATCATTCACCTTCTATTCAGTAATACATTAAAACCCCCAGACCCACCAACTCCCATCATTGGTAGTTAGTTTCACTTTAACCTCCTTCCCCAGAACAATCCCACATTCATGGCGCAAACACTTTTGGATCAAAATGTTCAAAATATAATTGGCATCTCTTTTTGTGATCTGTGCATACAAATGTACACAGCATTTTAAGAATTTTTTCAAAGATGCCACTGATTAAAGTGTAATAACGTTACTGTATTTGCCATAAGGTTAATAAAGCAACCCCATCTAGCATTGGTGATAAACACAGACAGTCTAACTAACAAAGTTAACTAACAAAACACTAATAGCTCTCTGCTGTGCTATACAGCTGGTTTAAATTTTTAGAACAAAATAATGCTTCATTAAAAGAATATTTGGTTTTAATAAGAGTATTTAAAGGGGTTGCCAAAGGCTCCCGGTGCCCGAGCAAAGCCAGTGACACACGGAAGTGAGGGGAGAAAAGATCTGCAGACGTGCACAGCATTGGATTGAATGAGGTCTCAGGTAAGTAAATGGGGGCTGAGGGGGAATGCTGAAACCTAAACATTTTTTACCTTAATGCAAGTAATGCCTGTCCGTTTTCATCCAATCCGATCCGCCAGACGGATGAAAATTAGGGTTTGCATCCATCTGGATTTTGTCACCGCTGACATCCGACGCTCCATAGAGGTGCATGGAGCGCCCGTTCAGATCCGCCTGAAAAAACTGGTGACAGGTGGATCTGAACGGTTCGCACATGTGAAAGGGGCCTAAACCTGATGGTCTGAGGAAAGCTGGCCACACATGACATAATCTTTGTGTGCAATCAGACTGTAATCTGTACGGCCAATTTAAGATGCACAAACATGGTTCTTAGTATCTTCAGACATAAAAACCATTAAGAACATAGCTTGGATAAAATAAGGCTATGCATTTTCAAACTCAATATAGATACATGTAAAATGGTGCTACATGCATTAAAATAAATGTTTTACACTTTCAAGAATGGTTTGCTTTACATATTTTCTAATTGTGCTGCCATATATGATAATCAGCAGTCACAATTATTCAGTGCCGGACACTTAAAGAAGTAAAATCCTTAAAGGGCTGACCAATAACCCAAATAAAACATGAAGTGTTGCTTCTAGAGGGTTGCATACATGATAATATCTCTGCAGGGAGAGAAGATCACAGAGAAGAGATAAGGCTTTTAGCCATATGTAGAAAAATGTAAATGCTGCTGCTGCAGATAAAAGGAACAGAACACAACAATAAAACAAAATACTTTCCTCCTTAGCTGTCATGTTTTTTTTTTCTTGTTCAGCTTGTTCAGTCCTGCTGGGTGGAGTGAAAAAAAAATAAACTTGCACTATGTACTAGACTTTACCTCTATGTTTTTTAAGCCTTTAAAAGCAGTTGTAGCAGTTTCAAGTATTTAAGTATGTTTTCACCATGTCAGAAAATGGTAAGTTGCTGCCACATCCGGGGGACCATAATCTTTTCGGATCTTTTCGTACTTGTTATATTTATGACATGTTATGCTTTATCTGTTTTTTGTCATATTACGGTTTTAATTGTTAATCACATGTTTGAGTGATCTAATTTTATATGCATCAATAAACACTCTTTTATTCAACTTCAGTGGTGTTTCTGCCTTTAAAATCCCATCCAGGGGGGTTCTCTCTTTATTTCCAGTTTCAAGTATTTGACTATGATGTTTTCATAGCCCTTATGCCCCATACACACGATCAGACTTTCCGACAATGAAACCGTGGATTTTTGTTCAAAGGTTGTTGGCTCTAACTTGTCTTGCATACACACGGTCACACAAATGTTGGCCAACAATTACGAGCGTGGGAACGTGGTGACATACAAAAAAAGGAAGTTCAATAGCCAGCGCAGCTTCATTCCGAGCGTGCATGAACTTTTGTGCATCAGACTTGTGTACACACGATCGTAAATTCTGACAACAAAGTTTTGTTGGCGGAAAATTTGAGAACCTGCTAGCCAACATTTGTTGGCGGAAAGTCTGACAACAAATGTTCGATGGAGCATACACATGGTCGGACTTTCAGCCAACAAGCTCACATCCAACATTTGTTGTCGGAAAATCTGATCGTGTGTACGGGGCATTACTTCATTACTTTCCAATCTCTACCTGTTGCTTCAAACTGTGGTCAGTTAAAAACTAAATTATTTAAAGTGGAACTTCACTCTTCCAATCAACATTGAATATTTTTAATCCTTATGCTGCTAGCAATAGTAAATAGATAGGAAAGTACCGTATTTATCGGCGTATAACACGCACTTTTTCCCCCTTAAAATCGGGGGAAAGTCGTGGGTGCGTGTTATACGCCGATACCCAAAAAAAAAAATGACAAAAATCGGTTGCGGCGCCGAAAAATGGCGACCGCGGCCGAAAAAGGCCGAACCGCGGCCGAAAAAGGCCGGAAAAAGCCGAAGCGCGGCCGAAAAAGACCGAAGCCGGCTGTTCAGCTCCACTCGTAGTCCCGCCTCCCTGCGCTCGCTCCCGAAACAGCAGGGAGGCGGGACTCTGAGAGGAGCTGAACAGTCGGCTCGGTCTTTTTCGGCCGCACTTCGGCCTTTTTCGGCCGCGCATGCGCGGTTTGTCACGCGGCGGGAAATTTAAACGCTGCAAACTGAAAATGACACTAGCAAGCTGCAAATGACTCTGGGCAAGCTACAAATGACGCTGGGCAAGCTACAAATGACGCTGGGCAAGCTACAAATGACGCTGGGCAAGCTACAAATGACGCTGGGCAGGTTGCAAATGACGCTGGGCAAGCTACAAATGACGCTGGGAAAGGCTGCAAATGACGCTGGGCAAGCTACAAATGACGCTGGGAAAGGCTACAAATGACGCTGGGCAAGCTACAAATGACGCTGGGAAAGGCTGCAAATGGCGCTGGGCAAGCTGCAAATGACGCTGGGCAAGCTGCAAATGACGCTGGGCAAGCTGCAAATGACGCTTAAATGTAAGTTTTTTTTTTTTTTTCCCTAAACTTCTCTCCTAAAACTTTTTTTCCTTAAAATTCCCTCCTAAACTTGGGGTGCGTGTTATACGCCGGTGCGTGTTATACGCCGATAAATACGGTATATCATATTTACCTGTTTTAAACTTTTTTTTTTTTTTTTTTTTTAAATTTCTTCAGTTACTTCCTGGTTTCCAGGCCTAGAAAAATTATGTTATACATCACAGGAGTCTTCAGGAGGGGAGGAGAGGAGAATGGGTTTTCTCAACTAAGCACAACCTCCTGCCTGCATGCTTGAGCTAAAGGCAGATGGGTTTCTAGAAGTAAATGCTTCATGGATCATCTGCCATTAGTCAAGATGGCCAGGACCAGAAATGCAGAAAATAAAGCATGGAGACATGGATGGATGGGGGAGTTTGATTTAAATATTAAAAATGAATTAAATAGCATTTTTGGTTTGTGGTGCCCAGATGCAGTGTAGTTTCGCTTTAAGGAATAATTCTTCCCAGTCAGTAATGAACATACAAATAGGTCTTATTTATAAATTGACAAAGAAATTTGATAAAGCTTGCCTTATTGTTCTACAAAACAACTAGGGTACATGTATTAAAAGAGCCCTCAATTCCCTCAAAAGGGGGACATTGGGGGGCAGGGGCGTACCTAGAGCATTTGGCACCCAGGGCGGTTCCTATATCTGGCACAACACCCCACTGTGCCCCCTGCATACCTCTGGACCCCCACTATCTCTTTGTCACTACTATGTACCCCCTCTCCACAACTGACCTCTGGACAGCCCCCCGTAGCTCTGGACCCCTTTACACTACACAGCCCCTCCCCCCACAGGTCTGGACCACTGCACATTACACAACCCCCCCACCCCAGCTCTGAACCCCTGCACATTACACAGCCCCCCAGCTTTGGACCCCTGCACATTACACAGCCCCCAACTTAGCTCTGGACCCCTGCACATTACACAGCCCCCCACCCCAGCTCTGAACCCCTGCACATTACACACAGCCCCCCCCCACCGCCCAGCTCGAGACCCCTGCACATTGCACTCAGCCCCCCCAGCTCGGGACCCCTCCACATTACACACAACCCCCCCAGCTCGAGACCCCTGCCCATTACACATTGCCCCTACCTATCTTACTGGGGCATACATGCAGAGCTGGAGATACAGCAGCAGAAAACAGAGGGTGGGAACTGCTGAAGTTAATTTTTCATATTAACAAGCTAATAATTGGTTGCTAGCAGTTGCCACCCGTTCTCTGTTCAGCGCTGCTCACTGTCTCTCTCCCTTGGCTGTGAGAGGCGCAGAGTGAATCTGGCAGCCAGCCCTGGGTGTCAGTCACCCAGGTAAGGTCCGCACACGGGCACCCCCGCACCCTGTCACAGCTGACCTCTCCCTGCCCCGACTGTCACAGCGCCGCCGCTGCTGCCTGTGCCCGACTCCCCTCTGTCACTGCTTCACCTGCGGAGGTTGGGGACACCGGGCTGACACCCCCCAATGCGTGGCACCCGGGCGAACCACCCCCCGCCTCCCCCATTGGTACGCCACCGCTTGGGGGTAACTATAGCTTTTTAAATATCCTAATCTACAGCTCAAGGGAATATAGAAGACCCAAATGTACAGTATTCCCCCCATTGTAAAAGCTTTTCCTTATTCTAAGCTATAGAATTACAATACGCTCGATTGGCGCATCAGGCATAAGGCTCCATTCACACCTATGCAGTTTGCTTTTGAGCATTTCTGCAATGCTTTTTGCTGTGCTTTTTGCATTTTTACCGCATTTTTTTATGCTTTTTTGGGGAAAAATTTGTTGTCAGGCACATTAAAAAGGCAAAACACAAAACTGTGGTAAAAAAGCCGTAAAAATGCACTACATGCTTTTCTGAAACTTCTAAATTGAAGTCTATTGAACCAAGTGTAGCGCCCTGGGGTTTAGTCTGGGAGCTCCTTACCAAATTCCTTGTCAGGGGTAGCTACCATAGTTAAATTGTTAGAGATCCATTGATTTCTCCCTAAGTTTGGCCTTGTTGTAGTTTTCTCTTCTACCACCAGGTGGCAGGGCACTTGGTGGTACTAGATATGAGAAGGATAACTCAAGGTCAGGTTATGGGTATATGGGGTATCTCAGCCAATGGGCAGGGGTTTTCTTGAATCCCTTGGCCTGCTGAAAGAGCCTATATATTTGGGTGGAGTTAGGTGATCTATGTTCTGTGCAACCCGTACTGCCGTCTGGGTGGATGTGTGTCATCTGCCCCTGGCTGCTGGGCTGCAGATTGGGCCTATCCCGGGGGCATCTGTCTGCCAGGCTGTGTGAGGGCCTATCCAGATGTAAGAGGGCAGCGGAGGGTTGGGACTGCGGCTTGCAGTCCAACCAAAAGTAACGGTTCTGCCGGCTGGAGAACCTGTTGTGGTCGGAGGTAGAAGGGAAGTTGATGCCACTAAGGGACCAACCACCTTTACCAGGGACCACAGTGAGTAACTGAAGCAAGTACGAGAGCAGTATTCTCACCGAACGGGCACGGTGGAGAATCGGGAAACTTCAGGCAGTGATCAAGTCAGGGACCCAACCAAAGGAGGTGACGCTTGCAGAGCAGCCTAGTGTGTCAAGCTAGGGACCGAGCCGATCAGCAGGGGTGAAGCTAGAAGGTATCAGAAGTGCCAAGCTAGGGACCCAGCAGGGAAGCGTGGGTGACGCTTGAGGGAGATACCACCGCAAAAGCCTTGAGGAGCTCACCGGATTCAGAGTTAGTGAATCAGAGGATCTGGTGAGAGACCATGAGCTCAAGGGGCTGAAGAACTACAAGTAGAAGTTGTAATAAAGCTGAGAGATCTGTTATGTTTGAATTAGGAACTGTTAAGTACTGTAGCCATAGGGGACAGCAAACCTGCACGTGCAGAAGTGCCACCTTGATGGGGCCTTTCCCTGTATGGCTGTCCTTCTATTGAAGCCTCAGAGTCTGCCTATTGTCCTCTTTCCCTTGCAAAATATAAAAGGACTGTTAAAAGAAATAAAACCTCTTTTGCATCCAAGAAGTGACTGGCGCCCAATGACTTTACCACCTTTGCACCCACTATGCCTCACAACCAACTACATATTGAAGGATGTCAGCGGTCTGTGGCCTCAAAGGTTATCATTAGACTGGAAGTGGTTAGAGATTCTGCTACACAAGAAAGCAAAAAAAAAAAAGCACTGTGTTGTATTTAAAAAAGTTCCTGACCTTTTCCAAAAATGCAGAGGCACAAGAATGCATTAATGTGAACGTGTTCCCATGGAACCCATGTTAAAAATAAAATTATAAAAGTGGAAGGACTATGGAGAATGAAAAAACTAATTTTTTTGTTGCCAACATCCCAATATATTATATAGTTAAAGAAAGAAAGTACCCCCCGGTACTATGGAACTTTAAGGGCGAACTCTTGAAGACAAAGCTCAGGGCTATAGGAGAAGTGTCTCTCTGATACTATATGCATATTATGTACTGTTTTATGTATGGTGTAGTTTCACACCACTACACTTTTTAACTTAGACAAATGTATTATTTTATATGTTTCAAAACACTTTGGGGGTTATTTACTAAAGGCAAATCCACTTTGCACTACAAATGCACTTGAAAGTGCACTAAAGGGGGCACTTGGAAGTGCAGTTGCTGTAGATCCGAGGGGGACATGCAAGAAAAATTAAAAACAGCATTTTAGCTTGCACACGATTGGATGATAGAAATCAGCAGAGCTTCCCCGAATTTCTGATCTACCCCTCAAACTTTAAGCGACTGCACTTCCAAGTGCACTTTCAAGTGCACTTGCAGTGCACTTGCAGTGCAAAGTGGATTTGCCTTTCGTAAATAACCCCCTTTGTCTTCAAGAGTTCACCCTTAAAGTCCCATAGTAGGGGGGGGGGGGGGTACTTTCTTTCTTTCACCATGTTAAAAATAATGTCCTGCGTTTCTAAAAAAAGCATGAAAAAATGCATTGGTGTCTATGGAGCCTTAGAGAGGATGACCTGCAAAGAATGGATGTGAAGATGTCTGGAGTCACCTTCTATAGAAGAGGCAGTGAAATAAAAAGAAGCAGCAGCAAAAAGAGCCAAAATAGTCAAAATAAAGAGGATGACAGAATAATAAAAAAGGGAAGCGATAGCCAAACAAAAGAGAGTAGGAAGAAGAAAAATTGATTATTTTCTATTTCTGCCTAGGGCTGGATATAGGTGGTGAATCAACCAAATATCTCCCATCAGACAATCAGTAAATTACCTTGGGAGAGGCATAGATACCCGCCTTATCCAGGGGTCTCCATAGGTGATCAGCGATGTTGAGCATTGCTAAAGGGGAGCGTAGGGGCTAACAGATGCTGGCAAATATGCCTACTCTTTCAATCAAGATGCCAAGGAATATTCTGATGCAACTATCCAGGTTAAGGATAGCCTGCAATTGTTCAACACTTGCAATCAGTCTTCTCTCTCCATGAATTTGCAGTGTAGAGACACGCTTTTAGCCGCTTGTAGAACAAATTAGGTTAATCTAAGACAGAAGATAAAAGAACAGAACAGGAAGGTTAACATGAATGACTTTTCCTTAGGAGTATTTTTTATAAGCATGTAAAAACAGATGTGACAATTTCCTGTACTTGATTAAGATTATTTCCTATGTACAAGTTCCAACAGAGTCCATTCTTTTCCTTTTCAAATTCTACCTGCAGTGCATAGTCTGGTGAAAATTAAATAACTGTACCCAATTACGGACATACAAAAGGCCTAACCTATAAAAGTATTATAATAAAGAAATGATAAAGCATGTATTTTTGTTCCACACAGCACCTAATTAGAATTCTCAGAAACAGATAAACATATAAAAAGATTTTTAGATGATCATTGCAGTCCAGATGATCCCCACCATAGGAATATGGCAGCCCCCAAGTGAGTTCCCACTCTATTAGTTCTTCCGGGCCTGAAGTGGTTAATTTACCACTAACCAGTGTCGATTTCCTTGTAATATTTCACAGCTGAGTTAAAAAGATATCTATACTTGTGTTCTTATAAGTGCTTGCAGTAACAATGGATGGCTTCCTTTCATGCTATTCATTGTGTACAATTGTGTTGCTAGCTGTGATTGGTCACAATGGTCACAATGATCACATGGTACAGACAGGGTCAATCACAGCCCATCTGTTCCATGGGATTATATGTGACCAATCAGATCTAATCACAACCAGACAGAATGAATCAGTTCAATTCAGAACAAAGGGTTGTTTATACCAGTGAAATTCACTTTTTTTAATGTAGTATGTCATCTTTTAATTACATAAGGAGATATATGATCATTGGGCTTGGTTTAATTAAAGCTGTATCCTGATTGGCCTGGTATAGCATAAAATCTTCCTACCTTTAATTCATTAGGTTAGTTTATGTTTTTTTTTGTTTGTTTTTTGGTAATATGTTGATAACGTTTATTGTTTATTATTGATTTATTGTTTCATTATTTTATTGTTATATGTAAGGTACAGTTTTTGTTAGGTGTGTGTGTTAGGAAGGGGGAAGGTTGCTGAATGTTATCTGTAGTTCTGTATAAATTCTTTCCAGTGCAATCTTGATTTTTCATGACTAAAAAGGAAGCTGTAATCAGGGACTAGACACATGCATGATGTCCAAATCAATAGTCAAGTTTAGCAATAATATGACTCATAGAATATGCACATAAATCATATATATTAAACACTGCCAATTACATTGTAATACTGCCAAGGGAGATACAAATAGTTTAAATACTATCAAACTCCTGATATAGGAGTATTGCACAACACAAAACTAGAGGTTAGCTATCAACAATGTGCCTAAGAGGCAAATCATTTTGAAATGTTGACAAATACAGTATTTGTACTCTTTGTTCTTGCATCATTGCGTTTACATTTAAAACTAGGTACTGGTTTTGACTTAGTTACCAGAAATGTCCATTAATCTTTTTCATTCCAGACTAAAGTCCTTTAGTTGTTCACCCTAATATTTTTCCATCAATTCACAAATAAAGGTATGACTACAGATTCAACTAGTTTTTAGAAGAAGAAAGAACATTTAGCAATTTAGAATATAAATTACATATTGGGTTTTATTTGGGGGAATTTAAATGTTTCTGTAGCCACACACACTACAGTTATGTGCTTTTTTTTTTTAGGTTCAATTTCAATTTTTAATATATGTGTATTCTTTTCCAATTACTACACACATGCTTTTAGTTTTGTACAAATTACAACTGTTTTCATAAAAGATATTTAAAGAATGCACTCTGTAAAAAAATGTCATGAAAAAATAAATCTATACATCATACAGTTTACAAACACACTAAAACCTATAATTATTCAGTGCGAGGACTTTCCTAAATAATGCTTTTTATTTGTATTAGGTCAGGTAGGCTCTCTCACTGTTCAGTTTTGGTAAAATGTTCTGATCTGACAAATCTAACATGACATCTAAACACTGTGTGGCCAGTCTAAAGATGGCTAAGCAGATTACAATTTCATTGTATTATCTTTGTAACATCTCTATTACATTTACCAACAACCATCTAGTGTGAGGACCTACAACCTAAATGGTCTATTGAGTTTATATTTAAGCAGGTAGTCCACCACACTACATAATTGTTGATAAATCCAAAGATGATTGTATACCGTAATTAGATTGTGACATTTGACAGGTCACTGTGCTAACACAAGCTAACACAAGTAATGTTAATAGTGATCTCTCTGCCATTGTCTGGAAGCGTTGATTGGATGCTGGTTTTCCAGCGTGCCATTCAATAAAAGCCAATCCAGAACCGGCTTTTGTCAGACAGGCTACTGTACACAGTGGCCAATATTCAGCCAGTTTCTGTTCAAGCAGCCCATACCGACCAGCCTTAAGGTAGCAATGGGACACATGCACAAGAAACAAGAATGAGAATATTGTTCAGAGAAGGCCAGACAGTAGTGTAGGGACCTTAAAAATCAATGAAGAAACAGCTCTGGAGACTAAAGAGGAAAAAGGAGGTTGTGGGAAAGTGTTCTAATGGTGATCAAAGAAGTCATGGAAGTTAAGAAGTGAAAGAAAACATTGTATGAACTTTTGCTTAGCAAAAAATTTAAAAAGTGTCAATAAACGATTCCCAGACTTCAGAGAACGTTTGTGTTCACATCTCCTTCCACAGAGTTGTCTCTTCCCAGATCATTTGAATAATGAACATCAACTTATCCAAGAAGAGGTTTCATGAAGATAGTTCAAGATAGATTAATTTGTGTAAAAATCACTTTTTTCACCACTAAAGACATAGTAGCTAATATTTTTCCATCACTTGCCATAATTTTAAATGAATGCACACTAAATTGCCAAAAGTATTGGGACCCTGCCTTTACACGCACATGAACTTTAATGGCATCCCAGTCTTAGTCTTAGTCCGTAGGGTTCAAAGGTATTTTGCAGCTATAACAGCTTCAACACTTCTGGGAAGACTGTCCAAAATGTAAAGGCATGCGTACCAATACTTTTAGCAATATAGTGTAAGTCTAAGACACCCAGGATCGCTCATACAGGGGTTAAAGGGAAGTAGCTCATCAGGTGATCAGTGGAGTATTGGGCAACTGTTTTCCAGAAACAAAAGCATGATATGGGTCCACAGGATTATAACATTTTGGAAATTTAGCAAAATGACATAATACATATATTTCAATACTACTATACACCCAAAGAAAATATTGTAACAGTACAAATGGTGCTTTATTAGGGTAACTGTAGAATAGTTTCTGGATAAGGCCTAGAATAAAATCAGCATTTTATAGATGAATGTCTGATTTACTTATCAAAGTAAAATGTATTAATTTGTGATACATAAATTATTTTGTAAATATTTTGGTATTATTCTACTAGAGAGGTTGGAATTAAAACCTGAACTAAAAGAAGATTTGGAGTAGGTCTGTGTGCCACTGTACATTATAACAGGCGACTTTGCATTACCAGATCATTTACATGCTCACTTACATTCACATTTTATAGATGCAGTGTGGATGTAAATCCTCTAATCCATAATCACTTCTGAACACATGGCATGCAGTTTAATCACTTCAATCTACTGTAAATAGTCCACACATCAGTAAATATACAGTAAGGTAAATATTTTATATGTCTCATAAAAATAATATCATGCAGGTTTAAAGATCTAAATTTCATGTCTTCATTCGCAAGAAATGTTTCCTTTTGATTGTGTCTCCTTGATAGGAACCAGGAAGTCATACAGACTTCCTTTAAATGAATCATGCTTTATTTTGTAGTGATTACTGAAGTCAGTTGTAAATGTCCTCTGGGCACTTTAGCTTGTAAAATCCTGACATCATATAGCTTTCTAACAGTAACTGCGATGAGTCCTTGCTAGTCACTGATATTACAAAATTCCCCGTCAGACACTATCTTGAAACCTACAATGATTGCTACTAAATAGTCACACATTATGCAATAAAAACAAATTAAATATTTTGAAATTTTTTGACTAAAGCATATGTCAAAATCAAACAATATATTCATGACAATCAGCTATTGATGTGTTGCTGTTGAGACCAAATTTAGCAGCATCAGCATTGCTACTTGACAATAATTCTGTGACTACTTTTCCTACCTAAATATATTATTTACAGTGTTTAAAGGGTAACAGAACGCCCCCCCAGAAACTATAATAATATAATATATATATAATATATAATTTCCTGTTTGTGTGAATGGCTTAGTGTACTCTCACACTGGGGCCCTTATCAGGCGTTTTAGCGCTAAAAATAGTACCTGTAAAGCACCTGAAAAGAGCCTCTCATGTCTCGGGCACTCTGGCTTTCACACTGGGACGGAGAGCTTGCAGGACAGGAAAAATTCCTGCAAGCATCGTCTTTGTGGCGGTGCGGGAGCGGTGTATACACCGCTCCCAAAACGCCCTGCTCATTGAAATGAATGGGCAGCAATGCCGAGGCGCCTGCAAAGTGCTTCGGCAGCACCACAACATGGGCACTAACCCTTTCTTGAGCTGCTAGCAGGGGATAAAAGCACCCTGCTAGCGCCCAAAAAGTGCCTCTATAACATCAGTAAAGCACCGCTAAAACTAGCGGCGTTTTACTGCTAACGCTAAAACTAGCACCGCTTTAATGGTAAAGCCGTCACTGCGCCAGTGTGAAAGTGGCCTTACTGATTTTCCCAGAAATCTGCACTGAGATACAAGTCAGATTTCAGGCATTACCTGCAACAAATTTTTGTTCAAGGGGCTACGCAAGCAGTCAGGCTAAAAAATTCCATGTGGTGCTTCAGTCGATCTGTCTAGGGGACAGGAGCCTCACCGGGGCAGAGATTCTGTCAGCTCTACCGTGCAGGCGCAGAGGTGGTTGATGCCACTCCAGCTTGAGCCAGGAATGGTTGTATGTGACAATGGCAACAACCTTCTCTCCTCCCTCCGACAGGGACACTTTACACATGTTCCATGCTTGGCACATGTCCTGTATTTGGTGGTGCAGCATTTTTTGAACAGGTACCCAGGCTAACAATATCTCCTGCGGCAGGCTAAAAATGTGTGGGCATTTCCGGAGGTCATATAATGCCAGTGCTTGGCTGGCTGACATTCAATGGGAATTCAACCTGCCCACCAACCACATAATTTGTGACATGCTCACCAGGTGGAACTCAACATTGGCAATGCTGCAGTGACTGCACACACAGCAGCGGGCCATCAATGAGTACCTGTGTGAGTATAGCACAAGGACAGGCTTAGGGGAGCTTGGCTTCTTTTGGCCACACCAGTGGCTACTGATAAAGGATGCATGCACTGTTCTGTCACCATTTGAGGAGGCCACAAGTTTGGTGAGCAATGACAATTCATGCATCAGTGACACTGTCCCTCTAGTCTTCCTGCTGGAGCACATGCTTCATGGAATCATGGACAGGGCACTTGTGGCAGAACAGCGGGAGGAAGAGGAGACCTTTCCTCTCAAGGCCCCCTTTATGCAGATACCATTCCTGCAGGGCCACCAAACACACAGGAGGCAGAGGAGGAGGAGAACTGTGTCAGCATGGATGTAGAGGATAACATACAGCAGTGTTCAAGGGATGGTTTTCAGTCCCCAGAAACCCAAGGAGTTGTACGTGGCTGGGAGGAGGCAGTTCCTGACAATGTCATCCTTAGTGACCCAGAGGACTCAGAATATCATGCCTCCTTAAACGTATGCTGCATGGGCTCCCTGATACTGCAAAGCCTGCGAAAGGACCCAAGGATTCATGGTATCAAGGAGAGGAATCATTACTGGCTGGCAACCCTTCTTGATCCACATTACAAGGGTAAAGTTGCAGAGCTCATCCTGCATTTCCATAGGTAGCAGAGGATGAAACATCTTCAGGATGCCTTGAAGAAAAATTTGTGTAACACCTTTCCAGACACTGGGAGGTTACCATTTCCTGGACAACGTGTTTCTGAGGCTTTGTTCAGTCAGAGGAAGAGCGTTGGGGAAGAGCGGCCGGCTGACCTATGCCTTTAAACAATTCTTTAGTACTGAGCGCCCAGGGCTGTTAGGTTTAAGCAGTATTAAGGGGGAAAAAATGGCGCATTAGAACTGTATTCAGACATAGTCCAGCCAACTGAAAAAACAAATGTCTCTTTAAAAGACACAATGCTATGGGATGGGAGGCAGTCTTTAGAAATTACTGGGCTGTGATATGGGTTATACTGAATAAAGGATCAACTGCAGCTCCTGTCCTCAGAGTTGTGACAGCTCTGTGTAAATCAAAGAAAGCAAGAGAGAGAGAAGGACACGCCAAACTAAGTGCAGTATCCCACCAAAAAATGTAATGCATAGGCAGGATTAAAAACACTTACAGAATAAAAGATAAATATGGGCCTGTGACAGACCTGGCCGGGACAGGGGCTGTTGGAGGGCACTGAATGCGAGCCTATTGCCTTGCGATTATGGGCCCTGGCATTTGGGGGAACGGTGCTCTTTGGGCTGCATGCCTGGGGACCCCAGAGCTGGTGTTACTTGGATTCGGGTCCATGCTGGCCCCAGGACACAGACTCTGTATGTGTATTTGGCATATTAGCAAGAGATGCTAATGTCATGAACTCCAGCCCGCCTGTCTGTTGGGTAAATGAATATAGTCTGGCTTGTAGGAGTGTTTCACCTATTGTTGTGTGCGCTAATTAACCCAGCAATTGAATGAAGGAGTCCAGTGTTGATTAAGATAATTAGCTCATGCTAATTAGGTTAGGTGTGAGTCATCTGGCTGTATATATGTGTGACATGTCAAATAAAGAGTGATTCCTGATGTACCCTACACTGGTGTTGTCTGGTGACTGGGTGGGCTAAAGGGTCTTGGATTGTATGGTACCGGACAGAGGAAGCATTTACGGCGGACATCTTGGGTACGAGGGCCATCACAATTGGCTGGCAGTGGTGGGATCGTGCTTCCTTGTCGTGAACACATCCAAACCATCACCTGGATCCAAGGCCCGGATAGCAGAGGTACAGATACGTTGTCATGGAAGAGGAATTCGGAAGGAGGTTGCGAGAGATGCGGATACAGCACAGAGGATCAGTATCGGTGCAGGTCCTGCTGGGATGGTATGATTCTGTTCGCCTACAACTCTGGAAAGAAGCGCTAGCCTGTGAGCAGCGACACCAGGGAAAAGTTCTCCCCTCCATCCATGTAAGGTACTGGTCACAGTATGAAGTACGAATGCTGTTATTGGGGGAACAACCGAAGCAGGAGTGGACAGCTGAGTTAAGCAGGCTGATCCGGGCAGAAATGCGTTTGGACGAGAGCTACAGAGCCCTCCGGTGGTATGTAGCCCAAGTGTGCCCATGGACAGCGGATGACAGGCCCACGGAAGGCTTTGATTATAATGGCCTGGGATTGTTGTACTGGAGGCTGTCCGAGGACCCCGACTTTGGGATTGATCTGGAGTGGCATTTGGAGGAAATAATGGAGCACAGAGAGCAAAGATTGAACGTCTCGGAAGTGCTCTGGGCACAGGAAGACTTGGAGTTCCTGGCCGCTCAGGAATGGGAGCTTGAGATCGCCTACATACAGCTGCTAGACTCTGCTCAGCAGCAGGGTGGGGCTCCCTTTGCCTGGGACTATCAGGAAATACCGGCAGACAGCTCTGAAATCCTGGCTGAAGAGTCGGCAATGTGGCATAGTAACAGAGTGCTTTGCCCACCTGCCCCCGCAGCTATGGATGCGGAGGTCTTATGGCGGATGCAGCAAGTGCTGACTGACCTTGACCAACCTGTTACTGCACAAAACGAGTTTGGATGGAGGAATATGCCTGTCCAGCAGCATACAAGAGAATCGGCAGTGGAAACTCTGGAGATTGCCGTCCCCAAACCTGAAGTGCTGACAACAGGGCAGAGCTCTGCTAACTTCTGCCCAGCATCAACAGCAGTATCTGGGGAGTTACAAGGAACTTCCCCAGCTGAAGCGCTGGTCACCGGACAGAGGGTCCAAGACCTCTGCCCCACACCTGTGTCAGTTTTGGAGGCTCAGGGTGAGAAGGTGGCGATCACTTCCCAGCAGCAGATACAGGGGGAGAAGGGAGAGGAGGTGTTTGTTGTCCCTCCTCAACAGTCGACCAGGGGGGAGAAAGCGGTCTTTCCTCCCCAGCAAAGATCCGTGCACCTGGGAGACAATACCACAGACATGTCATCCCTGCAGCCAGATGAGGGAATGGAAAAGGAAGCAGCCGGCTCCCCTTCCCAATGGCAGCTACACAATTTGGGAGTGGAGGAAGCCAGCCTCCTGCCCCAACGGTTAACCAGAGCGGAGGATGTGGAGTCCCCAGCAGAAGTGCTGGCAACAGGGCAGAGTGCTACCCACCTCTGTCCAGCACCAGCAACAGCTGCGGAGTTCCAGGGAGCTGGGGCAGTCGGCCTCTCTCCCCAACAGTTAGCTGGAGGAGATGATGTAGGGAAGCTCCTACACCCAGCTGAACTGCTGGCAACGGAACAAAGTGCTGCTGGCCTGTGCCCACAACTAACAGAGGGCAGATTTCCTGTAAAGGGGGATGGGACTGCAGTCCCCACCTGTATACCCCCGGGAGGCTGGGCGGTCGGCCCAAATCCCCAACAGCATGACGGAGTGATCCCAGTCACCCTGTCTTCTCTCCAGAGGCTGAAAAGACTCCAGGGAGAAGGACCAGTCTGGGCCTCTCCCCAGCGGCGGATATGTTCTCTGAGAGAGGCAGATGTTGGCTGGGTGAGGAATACTCCGTTTGGAACTATTTGTTTGGGGTACTGTGTGGATCCCAGCAGTAGAGGACTGGAACTATGGACTAACTTTGGAGTCAACCCGTCTGGGGTCTCCTCCTGTGTTAGTCTCTTGCTGAAAGGGGAGATATGTGACAGACCTGGCCGGGACAGGGGCTGTTGGAGGGGACTGAATGCGAGCCTATTGCCTTGCGATTATGGGCCCTGGCATTTGGGGGAACAGTGCTCTTTGGGCTGCATGCCTGGGGACCCCAGAGCTGGTGTTACTTGGATTCGGGTCCATGCTGGCCCCAGGACACAGACTCTGTATGTGTATTTGGCATATTAGCAAGAGATGCTAATGTCATGAACTCCAGCCCGCCTGTCTGTTGGGTAAATGAATATAGTCTGGCTTGTAGGAGTGTTTCACCTATTGTTGTGTGTGCTAATTAACCCAGCAATTGAATGAAGGAGTCCAGTGTAGATTAAGATAATTAGCTCATGCTAATTAGGTTAGGTGTGAGTCATCTGGCTGTATATATGTGTGACATGTCAAATAAAGAGTGATTCCTGATGTACCCTACACTGGTGTTGTCTGGTGACTGGGTGGGCTAAAGGGTCTTGGATTGTATGGTACCGGACAGAGGAAGCATTTACGGCGGACATCTTGGGTACGAGGTCCGTCACAGGGCCCATCTGTATATAGATCTCTGGGCTGTCATCCGGGCTGTCATCATGGGAATGTCGTAGATGTGTTGAGTGGTTTCCAGCCACTCAGTTGAGGAAGCAGTTCTTGGAGCCTTGAGGAGACAGAAAGTCACACTCTGGCAGCATGGAGTGTCCCACAGGTATGGCGTCATCAAATAGAGACAGGAATCACTGACAAGTGAAAGGCAAGGCAAGGCTGCACGCTCAGGGCATTCGGCTCCTTCTACTGGCCTAAAGTGGTAATGGCATGCTTGCAATTTTATAGTCTGTGGATAATGGTACTGATCGGAGGACTACAAGGACCAGCAGTACCAAGGAAAACTTCAAAATTAGATAACAGGCAATAAAAAATTAAACATGGTTATAAAAATGGATAATATTGATATTTATTATAATAACTATAAAAAGGAAAACCACACTTTGATATCTGTTGACCTCGCTGACAACTCATTTGATATGCCCACTCCCGTTCCAGTAATTGTTTTAGGGATGAGTCCCCCACCAAGCCTCATAAAACGAAAACTCATAGACGAGGCAGGAGGGGGTTAGGTGCCAGGTCTAAAAAAAAATATATAGATATGGTAAAAATGTTCAACCTATCCAGTCATAGCCTGTCTAGCGAGGAGATTTCCATACTTTGCCCCCACATCCCAACCCAACCCCTTCACCCTTTTCAATGATCTCAATAAGTTCATCAGAGATCTTACAGTAAAGAGATTTTATCATATAAAATAAATTAAGGAGCAGACCACCTCAGACACCTCTCCATCTGAAGCTTTACCAGAACCCATAGTTTTTAGTGATATAGAATTACCCATCCTAGCACATCTTGAGGTGCTTTATGCGGATAATTGTTACAAGGACATTGAATGACTTACCCAGCATTGCCCTACTTCTCCACCAGTCCAAAACACCAAGTTAAGGCCCAAGTCCATTTTCAATCCCACCCAGAAGAAAGGTCCCTATGTGCAAAACTTTTACCAAGTGGTATACGCTGATCTGCTTATCATGCTATCCCTTTACACTTGGGAGCCCACCTACACATGGGTCTCACTTGATGTATCATCTCCCTATACGTCTATCCCCATGAGGTGGGCCTTCGGGCTGTCGAACATTATTTGTCCAAAGACCCCCTCATGAATGCTAGACAGGCAGATTTCATTCTTGAGGCAACTGCGTTTTGCTTCAGAAAACTAGGAATTAATGAGGCCTGTCTCAACCTGAAGTAAAAACACCAAGATGCCACCATCCCTAAGTGCTATGGGAAAAACAAAAGAAGTGGGATTGGGACTTTACATGAGGCATGGTGGTGTATATAATGATATATAGAATAAACATAAATGAGTTGAATGTCACAATCCCCTAGGGGTACATCGTAGTAGATGTTAATAATTATAATAAAACCAATAGCAATGAAACGTTTATGATACAAAATGTAAATATAACGAGTCAATATATAATAATAATAGATTTAATAACGAATGATTGATTAGAGAACATGATTTGTGACAAACAGAGTAAATTATAAGCGATCAAATACATACAAATAATTCATACATGATCAACATATATGAAATTGATACAGGTTGTAATATGATACAGTTATTAGGGCAAACTTATATTTGGCATCCATAGATGAATACTCAACGAGTTTCATGGCCTCTTGCCAGTCGTCAGGTGTTGAATGCATGAATGAACAAAAAATTAATAGATAGATAAATTATTATGCAGTCTATAGGGATCCACTATTCCCCATAGAAAAAAGAAGAGAGACAGTGTAGAGGGAAAAGGGAAAGGGAGCACTATCAATGTTACTTACAAAGCAGCCCATGAATTACGGTCAGTACCAGGGTATGGAATAGAGTGGTGGCAGCATAGGTGGTCCCAACCGGGGTTGAGGCGGGAGATTCCCAGAAACAGAATCCTTGGGGAACCGTGGCCAGGGAGCAGGGACAATCACTGCACATTGCCATGTTGTGAAATGTGTGCATGTATGGCTGCTGCCCACATCTGTAAACATATGCAATAAAAAATAAATAAAAAGCAAAAAGTAAACTGGTGAAGGACAATCACTGCAAGATGCTAGATTTCTGGTGTAAAGTGAATCTGAATATAAGTGCGTGCAGAGATGATGAATGTGTGCATGTTATAGTTAATTAAGCTGATTAATATATATATATTACATATATATATATAGATGTACTTATCTGTACAAACATGTGTGCCAATAAGTAATTAATATGTATAGAATGGAAATGTGTGCTGGTATGTGTGTGCAAATTTATATATATGTATATGAATGTATGTAAGTGAATGTTGTGTGTATAGGTGTATGCAAATGTGTAGTGGGTGTATATGTTGGTGTATATGTGTGTGGAAATATGTGTATTTATGTATATGCATGTGTGTCTGTGTGAAATATGTGAAAGTAATGCTGTGAATCTCCCATTTACCTAAGCTGAATGTAGGTGTGACGTATAAAGATCTGATCCCCATGGTGATTGCATGTGGAGTGAAGTATCGGCCAGCCCCATCCAGAGAGAGAAGCATTAGACCCCCATAAAATCCTTGGGTGTCCGCTCCCCTCTGCTGAGACGTGGGATGGAAAAGGCACGCTCTTGCACCACATCATTACATGGCACCGAGCACGGGGCTCGCTGATATGTCCTTGAGGAGCTGAGGTCCAACCCTGCCCTGTCGCTAAGAAGAGACAAGCGGGGGGGGGAAGGAACTGGGCTCATCACAACCCCGGAAGCATGAGACACAGTAAACCAGACCTGCCACTTATGGCCTGGATAGTTGATAGACTGGAGTGCATAAGAAAACCCCTTGATGGAATAGTCTATATGGCGATAAATAAATATGGGACAGTGGTTGATTGACTGATGATCAATTGAAAGTACTAATGATGAGAGCACTAATAAAAATGAAATGGTATATATGGGTATTAGACAATAGCAAAAAGTAAGGAAAGTTTTGCAACAAGGGGGAGTGAATGTTATATAAGGTGAAACAGGTCACAAAAGAGCCGGTGTCTTCCTTGCTAAGTTATCAAAAACTAAGAATTAATGAGGCCTGTCTCAACCGGAAGTAAAAACACCAAGATGCCTTCATCCCTAAGTGCTTTCATTATTAACCACTTGCTTCCCTGCCTATAGTCAAATGACATCTGCAGGAGGGATCTCCCATCCGGGGGCAGGTGTCATATGACGTCCTCGACTTCCCGGCCATCTAGGGGATGCCGCGTTACTCGGGAGCCGGTGCGTGTGCCGTGCTCGTCTCTTCTTTGCGTTGGGGGCGGGGTCAGACCTTAGCTCATCAACATCATATCAGCACGCCCCGTGCTTGGCACCATGTGACGCCGCGGTGCATGAGCGTGCCTTTTCCATCCCACGTCTCAGCGGAGGGGAGCGGACACCTGCAGGTTTGGTGGGGGTCTAATGCTTCTCTCTCTGGCTGTCCCACGGCATATATGACGTTGGGGGGAACAGCCCAGGACCGGGGGGTAGCCGATACTTCACTCCACATGCCATCACCATGGGGATCAGATCTTTATACGTCACACCTACCTTCAGGTAAATGGGAGATTCACAGCATTACTTTCACATATTTCACACATACACAAATGCATATACATACATACACATATTTCCACACACATATACACCCACACACATACATATACACATTTGCACACACCTATACACACAACATACACTTACATACATTCATATACACATATATCAATTTGCACACACATATCAGCACACATTTCCACTCTACACCTATAGATTACTTATTGGCACACATTTTTGTACAGATATGTACATCTATATATATATATATTTAATATATATATTAATCAACTTAATTAACTATAACATGCACACATTCATCACATTCATCACCTCTGCACGCACTTATATTCACATTCACTTCACACTGCCTTCCCTGTATCAGATGCCCCTGACTCTGAGCATACCATCAAAGCAATGCTTCTCTCTCTCCAAGCTAGCCTTCAGATAGAGCTACGCTCCTCAGTATCCCAGCTCACTAACAGAATTGAGGACATTGAGACAGGCACTGACCATTTAGAGTCCCAAATTGGAGTAGTTGTTAAAGCACATGACGAAATGGTAGATGCACATGAGGCGCCAGTTGCAACTAAAATTTGCGGACTTAGAAGATCGTTCGCGCCGCAACAATGTGAAAATAATAGGAATCCCTGAGACTGCAAGACCTCATACCGTATTTACAACAGTTATTCCTGAAACATATCCCTGGACTAACACCCAGGGAACTACTAATGGATAGGGTGCATATGATCCCCAAACCAGGGCATTTACCTGACAGAGTCCCCAGAGACGTACTCACAAGGCTCCACTACTATCATATTAAGGAACGACTACTACGGGGAGCCAGATCCACCCACTCACTTCCACCTCCATATGTGGGAATAGCCCTATACCAAGATATCTCGGCCGCAACCTCCATGCTGAGGAAAGAGTTTTCCACCATCACTGCAATACTGCGGGACTGCAGCATTGTATACTGCTGGCGCTTCCTCACGAAACGAATGGTCACTTACCAGCAGGTCACCATTACATCCCCCAAGGATGGCTAAAAGATGCTCCACAACTGGGAATTGACACCTCAATCACTTCCCACAGCTCAGAGGAACAACACAACTCGCAAATCCTGACTTCCACAACACCTGACGCTATAAAAAATGAAATGCTTGATACTCATTACCATGCTTTCAGCCTTTAACCCCTTTTGGCTGAATGTCTAGGATGCCTCAGTTTTACAGGGCTTGGCCCCGGGACATGGATTACCTCCTGAAGACTTAGACATTTGTTTGAGCTACTTTCTTGTTGATACCACACATCCCTGGCTTGAGTGTGCTAATCACACAGCCTACACTCAGTTTATCTGGTTTTATATCTCTTTGTGTTTATTTCAACTGTTGTGTAACCAATTCCTATTGTTCACTATTGTTATAGCTTAAATCTGGGTATCGTTCCCCTCCTCCTCATATATACCCTATACAGTATTTTAGCTACCCACTGGGGAGCCCCTGTGTTCTGCACCCATCCAGCATCCCCTACTCTTTGTACGTTGTCACTCTGCATCACTACCATTAATGCAAAAGGGCTCAATAGCCCCTTTAAAAGATTCCGGCTATGGCGAGAAGCTATTAATCAAAAATCAGACATCCTCTGCATCCAGGAAACACACTTTATGCAAGACAAACCTCCCCCCTGCCACCATCACCTCTTCTCCCATACCTTTTTTCGCAAATACCACAAAAAAAGTGAGAGGGGTCATGATTGCAGTGCATAGATCCCCATACTTCCAACTCAACCACCTTGACACTGACCACATGTCATAGCGAATATATATGCCCCAACTCCCACAAAAACAGTTCTTCAAACTGGTCATGAAGAAACTTTTCCAGTACCCAAAAAAAAGCATAATTTTATGTGGAGATTTTAACAACACAATCGACAACACACTTGACTCCTCTGAACAGCGCAGACAACGTCCCACCACCCTTTTCTCATATTCACAACTAGAAGACTTGTACGATCACTGGCGATGCTTGCATGGGTCAGAAAGGGACTACACTTTCAATCCTGGAGTAGGATCTTTGTGCAGCAGAGTAGATCTTTTCCTGCTCCACAAACGCACTCTACAATCCGTTGTCCAAGCTGATATAGGTCTAATAACTTGGTCGAACCATGCACCTGCTACAATCTCAATCTCAAGTAAACAATCTGATAAATGCTCCAACATTTGTTGCATGAATACCTCCATTCTTTCTCAGCCCAGGTGCCAGGATGAGCTCAAGCAGGAGCTAGAGTTTTTCTTTGCTCAAAACACTAACTCTGTATCGAGTAATGTACTTCTATGGAATTCACACAAAGTTTTTATGAGAGGAATTTTTATTAAGCTTGGGACCCGCAAGAAACGGAAGCGAACAGAGAAGTTTAACAGTTTTTAGTGCAGATTCGACAGCTAGAAAAGTAAAAACCTCCTCTAATGACACAGATACTGCCCGCCTATGTAAAGTTAGAGACAAATTCAACACTTTTCTGCAGACCTCCTTTCACCACCATATCAAACGCCTACGTGTAAACTTGTATGCCCATGGGAATAGACCAGGTGCTCTCCTAGCTAAACAAATTAAGCGTAAAATCCCATATATGCACACAGCTTGTGGACAGAGGGTCACTAACCCTACAGACATTGCTAATTGTTTCAGGGATTTCTACGAAGCCTTATACAACTTGACCTCTTCCACTGCAATCCCTAATCCTGACCCTGCCCAAATTTCAAGCTTCCTTGACCCGCTGCGACTACCTTCCCTTACACCTAAGCAATTGGCAGCACTCAACATCCCAATCTCGGAGATAGAAGTCCTAAAAGCG
Source organism: Lithobates sylvaticus (assembly GCA_028564925.1). Taxonomy (NCBI): domain Eukaryota; kingdom Metazoa; phylum Chordata; class Amphibia; order Anura; family Ranidae; genus Lithobates; species Lithobates sylvaticus. The sequence goes on along the minus strand of CM053026.1, from coordinate 471,896,047 downwards.
ATACACAAAGCCCCTGGATCAGACGGCTATTGTAATGAATACTTTAAAACCTTTGCAGATACCCTAACACCACACCTTTGCAAATCATTTAACCATGGTATGCAGACAGGAGATATCCAAAAGGAATCATTGGAAGCCCTCATTGTCGCCATAACAAAACCTGGTAAGCCCCTTGATGACCCAGCCAACTGCCGGTCCATTTTGCTCCTAAACACAGACCTTAAAATCTACATGAAGATACTTTCCTCACGCATTTCAACACACATCTCCACACTAATAAACAGATCATGTTGGCTTTATACCTGGAAGTCAGGCACCCGATGGTACAAGGAGGATTGTAGATCTCATTCAATGGGCTGAATGCCACAAAAAGCTTCCTATGCTTTTTTCCTTGGACGCAGAGAAGGCGTTTGACAGAGTCCACTGGTCCTATCTTAACTCAGTCCTCCAGAGGTTTTGTTTTGCAGGCATCATCCTTACAGCAGTATTATTCCTTTATTCTCACCCATTAGCAAAAGTCTGGACCTCGGGTATGACTTCCAACCCCTTTTGACATCACCAACGGCACAAGACAGGGAAGCCCCCTCTCCCCTCTTATATTTGCCCTAGTGATGGAACCCCTGGCTGCAGCTATAAGACTCCACCCTCTGATATCAGGTTTACAAGTAGGGGACACTATCCACAAATTAGGACTGTATGCTGATGACGTTATCATAGTCATGACTAACTCCCTTCAGTCTCTCCCATCGCTTCACGACCTCCTGACTAAGTTTGGACAACTTTCCCAATATAAGGTTAACTGCTCTAAATCTAACTTACTGGGAATCTGCCTAGACCAAATGACCGAAACACTCCTCACGCGCTCGTCTCTGTTTCCGTGGGCCCCATCCTCGATGCTTACCTACTTAGGTGTACAGCTAACTTTTCCCTCAAGCAGTATGTTATGCACGAAATACAAACTCCTCCTCAAGAAGCTACAGGATCTTTGTTCATCTCTCCACTCCGTTCCTGCCTCATGGGCTGGAAAAATAGCATTAACCAAGTATACTATACTTGTTACATACCCTCCCAGTACCTATACTTATGTCTCAATTGGACATGCTTCAACATGCTTCAACGAACTCTCAACAACTTTATATGGAATGGCAAATGCCCCAGAAAAAAAACACTCCATTATGTGCACCCCAATGTCCAAAGCGAGAATGGGTACCCCCAATCTTAGGAACTACTATAAAGCCACTCTCCTAAACCAAGCTTGACACTGGTGGTCCTCTACTTGCCGCCCGCTCTGGGTACAGATAGAAGAAACCTCCCTTTGTTTCTCCACTAAATCTCTGCTAACCAATGTCCTCCTTCTTAAGCACAGTAAATGCAACAATAAAAGTCTGGACTTCCATCCACCAACACTTCAATGATTTCTCAAAAAGAGCAGCAGAAATCTTTCCCCGTCTTTGCTAGAAATCTTGAGCAGTGACTTATCCTTAACCTCCTGGGTAACATCTGGCGCCACCACAATTGGACACATTTTGAATGATGGTCACCTATGTACCTTCCAAGACTTACACAAAAGATATAATATCCCCAATAAGGATTTTTACAAATACCTTTGAGTGTGCCACGTCCTTGCATCAATCACCTGGTCAGAACACCCACTCACCTCAGATGTCATCCAACTCTACGATAACCCCTCACCCTCCTCCAACGGATATTCACTTTTCTATAAAATGCTCAACACCCGACGAAACCTTGGGAAACTCCCATCGATGGAGAAGTGGAAACAAACTCTAAAATTATCGAATGATCCAGTCACATGGCATCAAGCATCGTGTTAGATCTTGAAAACATTGAGTTGCCTCTAGCACTGGGAAAAGGTGTAGAAGTTGCTTTAAAATTTGCCATTTTTGTTGGTGTGAGGTAACCATGATAAATAAAAAAAAAAAGAGTGCGCTTGTCCACAGACTCTGTTAATAGACTGACATTTATCAAAATTTATCAGTCCTGGTTTAAGAGAAGCTATCAAGCCCCTGATGCTGTTGTAACTGATTGAATTTGCTAGGGATCTGGGATCCCTTGAAGACTGCCTATGCTGCCTATCCTATTTCTGAATCTTGATTATGCTAGCTGCCAACAATATTTTTGGTTTAGGACACCACCAACACCCAAGGCCCAATTTTTCTGCACCTGTTTGACAGGTGCATGTAATTACATTTTTTTTTTCACATTTTTAACAGCAGAGCCTGTTCCTACGCCCAACAAGAGTAACTGTAAGGGGTTACAGTGTACAGGCACCACCAACACCCAAAGCCAAATTTTTATAGACCTGTTTGACAGGTGCATGTAATATTTTTTTAAATTTTTAACAGAAGGGCTCGTTCCTGTGCCCAACAAGAGTTACAGTGAGGGGTAACAGTGTTTAGGCACCACCAACACCTGCACCCGTTTTTAGCAGAATGTATTTTGGGGTGTAATTGGAAGTATGCATATGCTGTTTGTGAGAAATAATTTTTTAATTTTCCCAAGAATTCTGGGAAAAAATTACAACTTCAAAAAACTCACGATGTCTCTTACTAAATCCCTTGGACTGTCTACTTTCCAAAAAGGGGTCATTTGGGGGTATTTGTACTGTCCTGACATTTTAGGCCCTTAAACTCCCTGGCGGTAGGATTATTTCAGATTTTTGGTGCTGAAAGCGGTACCATTATTTTGCATGGAAATTTGGCATTTTGTATTGTAGGCCTGTAATTCTTAAGCCCCATACACACGCTCGGACAATCCGCGGACCAGGTCAGTCGGACTTTGTCCGACGTACTTTGTCCGATGTTGGTGTTGCGTACACACGGTCGGACTACGTTGTCGGAATATCCGGTCCGGAAGAACGTCGTGACGTAAGTCGTCGTCCACGAGATTACAAAAGGGAAGTTCAGCACCACGTCAGGCACCCGTTGGGCTCCTTCTGCTGATCCCGTGTTTATCGAGAGTTAGTGGAAGTTTGGTGACTTAAGATTCGCACTTCTCAGTTTTCTGACTCAGATCGTTACTGCTCTTCAGTTTGTGCTTGTCGTGCGTATCTGTTTATTAGTGCGTGTAGTCAGTTCGCATTTGTTGGTCATTGCGGCCTATATCTTGATATAGGACGCTTTGATTTGCACTGCTTATTGTCTGCTCGTTGCTGGTATTCACTTCGTTCTTTCAGGCCTTGCTGTTTATCGGTGCTTTCTGTTTGTCCGTTCTGACCAGCCGACCTTTTGTGACCTTCTGAGCGATGTTTCCCGTGCGTACTCGTCGCCGAGTTCGTGCTGTACGCGGAATTGGTGTCGGGCTTTTAGCTTTGACCCAAGACCCGTTCATGAACAGAGTGACGAGGAGTATGTGGACCAAGAATTGGTTGCTTCAGCGTGACCAGTTCTCGCACATGCCTTTGCTTCGTGAGATCCGGGAGAATAATCCTGATGATTTCAGGAACTTTCTCAGGATGACGGACCCCGATTTTCACCGTCTTTTGGCTTTGCTGACCCCCTTTATCAGCCGGCAGGATACCTGCATGAGACAAGCCATTACTCCGGAGCAGAGGCTTGTTGCCACGTTGAGGTACTTGGCGACAGGGAGAAGTCTTCAGGATTTGAAGTTCTCTTCAGGTATCTCTCCCCAGGTCCTGGGAATCATTATTCCAGAGACCTGTTCTGCCATCATTCAGGTCCTGCAGGAGGACTATATTAAGGTAACATTTCTACTTTACTATTCCCTTCTATGTATGCTCTGTTTGCTAATGACTTGTATTTTTGACCTCCTTCCCTAATTACCATGATTGCAATATGTTCTAATATGCTGTGCCCCTTTTCTCCTTCATGCATTTTTCCCTTCACTTACCTCACCAGCATGCTCTTCTGCCCCAATAGACACCTATGGCCTAGTCACTTAAGCAATGTCTTTTGTCTGCTGCATAGTATTGTTTGCCCCAAAACACCCCCTAAAATATGCACAAATGTTTGCTGTGTGGTTTACTTCATGTAGAGCCCCCTTTTTTTGTTCTTTTGGTGGGGGGGGGGGCAAACTCATTAGGAACCCCCTCCCCCAACTGCTCTGTCAGATGGTACCAATCCTTTATCTGCTGGCTTTCCCAAGGTCCATACACACTATATACCTACCTCTTTATAGTGCGCATCTTTAGGGATGAATTCAGCAAAGCATGTAGTGCAAGGGACTGCCTCCATACATTCCATTTCCTATTTTTTTGTCTTCTTTCCCTCCTATTAGCTTGCTTGGTAATTTAATAATGTCACACTGTGCCTGCCTTTTTTTTTTGGGCGGTGGGGGGGGGGGGGGGGGGGGGGGGTTGAAATGGTATTTGATCTTTCCTGTGGCCTGCCAATAGTGTTAAGTACAGAGGGTCTGGCCAAACTAGCCCACATTATTGAGCCATTTGCCAATCAATGAAGTGCAGAGGGTTAGCTGTCCACCACCCCCCCCCCCCCCAAAACCCCTAGTTATTGCCAATGGCCCATCAGAAGTGGGGGGATTGATGGGGGGGTGAGTAATCTGTGAAGGGGAGCCTCTACTTTTCTGTGCAAATACTTTCCAGCCTCCAATTTTAGACAATGCTCTTGTTCCAAGATGTTGATTGTCTAATCTGCTTGCAATGTTTAGGTGCAAAGTGACTAATTTTTTTTTCTTGTTTCACTCCACAGTTCCCTTCCACGCCACAGGAATGGCAGACTGTGGCCTCCCACTTTGCCAGCCGTTGGGACTTTCCTAACTGCGGAGGGGCAATTGATGGGAAACACGTCCGCATCGTCCCACCGCCCAACTCGGGGTCCTACTATTATAATTATAAAGGGTTTAATAGTGTAGTGATGTTGGCGGTGGTGTCGGCAACATACGAGTTTATGTATGTGGACGTGGGGATGAACGGCCGGATATCGGATGGTGGGGCCATTACGCACACGGAGTTCTACTGGCGTCTCCAAAGTGGCAGTCTGTGCTTGCCACCTCCAGAGGAGAATGCCGAAGGACTCCCCTTCGTCTTTGTCGCAGATGAAGCGTTTGCGTTGACTCCCCATGTGATGAGGCCGTTCCCGATGAGGACCCTCACCCCGGACCAGAGGGTCTTCAACTACAGGCTGTCCAGAGCCAGAAGAGTTGTGGAGAACGCTTTTGGCATCCTGGCCAGCCGCTTCCGCCTGTTCCTGACGGCATTTAACTTGGTGGAATACAAACTGAACCACATAGTTCTTGCCTGTTGCATATTGCACAACTTCCTCAAAAGACATAACAGGAACTATGTGGTGCCCGTTGGCCCAGATGTGGAGGGCCCTCCAAATGCCGAACTCACAGCCCTTCGAGTGGCACGTCCAGGCTTGCCCCCTCTAAATGCCCGTGTGGTCCGGGACCAATATATGCAGTACTTTGTGGGTAGGGGGGCCATTGCTCTGCCTGACGATGTGTGAGAGGCATTTTTTAATAAATCTGATATTTTAACCAACCTATGATTTCATGTCATTTCAGTCTTCTTTTTAGCTTATTTTACTTTGACATTTTTTCCCTTTGCCTTCGACAGTGGGAATGCACTTTCTGGGCAAAAGGAGGTAACAGTCTCTTCTTCCCAAAAAGATTATTCTCATGTTGTGTGTTTGCTACCTAATCTTTGGTCTAGAGAAGGTTTGTACTGCATAACTGACACCCAAAATACTCCTTTTCATCACCAGGTCTGACATGTGTGTATTCTCCAAAATGCTGTGCTCTGTGTTTTCGTACAAAGCACTGTGGGTGTCATTTACATAAGTCAAATCCGCTATGCTCTACAAGTGCATTGAAAAAGTTCCCCGGGAAAGAAAATTGGAGTGCAAAGTGGATTTGCCTTTAGTAAATAACACCCATTGCCCCCCATATCCTTTTCATTTTACATACATAATGCATTGTGTTTTTTAAATAAGGAAGCCACACATTTAGAAAAATAAAAGTTTACTAGGAAAACATTCCCAAGTGCGTTTACAATCTTCACGCCAAAACTGACAACATCTTGGTTATTTACAACATTGTTTACAAACATTCCGCAATTGGTAAAACCAGGCATGGAGCAAAACAGAACCTAGGAACTTGGAAAGTTCAACTTTGTAAAGTGAAGACAAGATCAGACATGACTATATGTTCAAAGTGTGTTTGATCTTGCCTTCATCACATGGGGGGGTCACCCCCGAAAAGTGGAAATTTGGAACATGCACACAATTTGGGTCTGAAAATGGTCATTAGATGGGAAAACACATGCCTAGAAGCTTCAAAAGTGCCATTTTCCATCATGGGGATGAATGGACGTTTTTTGGGGGTGCAACCCCTTCACCACAACCACTTTCGTAGTTCGTAAAGTGTTTGCACCCCCAAAAAAACGTTGCCATTCATCCACCATGGTGGGAGCTAGCACATGTGGACACAATGTGTGCATGTTCCAAATTTCAGACAGTTTTTAAGTTGCAAATGTGTTCAGAAGCAGGCACAAATGTGTGTTAATTACTTGGTGCGTTTTCATATTTTTCCTAAAACATCAATGATGTTCTTCAATTTTTGTTGAACATCATTGATGTTTTGCTTTATGTAATCTAGATCTCGATTGCAGACCATTATCTCTCCGATGAGTACGTGGGCACTCTCTGTGGTAAAGTGCGATTTTTCTTCCACAACATCCACGTCACCTAAAAACCACAAACAAACAAAAATGGGGTGTTGGAAATGAGGCAGCCATACATGGATTAGCTTACCAGTAGCTGTGTTCTCCCACACTCACCTGTTGTGGTGACAATTTCTCCAAGTTCGATGATCTCTCCTTCCTCCTCCTCCTCCTCTGCTTCTGCTCTTTCCCCTTTTTTGGGAGGTGTTGGTTTGGGGGTTTCCTCAGACGGCCCAAGTTTTCGCTCCCCTATGAGAATGTCCAAAAGGAAGATTTAGCAACACAAACTATTGAGGGCAGAAATAGGAAATGACAAACATTGCTTGAAAGTGACGGACACTATTTTAGTTTGGCCAGTTACAAATGTCAACTACATGAATGTAGTCACTTTGTAAAGGTGCTAAACTGACTAGCTTTTTGGTAGAAGTTTGTGTGATGGAGACCCCCCTCTAGTATCCACTGGAGCACATGTGTGGAAAAGGCTAATAAAAAGGGGGTTTGGGTGTCCCAGCACTAGTGCTCTCGAGTCCAGATGGGTAAACAGCTACTGGGTGACCTCTCCTTTACATTGAATAAATTGGCTTTACATTCTGGATGACATTTCTAGGGAGAACAAACTTCCTTTCCCCCAAAAAAACACCAAACATCGTATTATAAGTGGCCGCACGATCGAGGTTGCGTACGATCGAATGGACACACACACGACCATGACAGTGGCAGAAAGATCGAGGCTGAGTACGATCGAATGCACAGACGAACATGAAAGTGGCCATTTTGGAATGTACAACTTTGTAAAAATCAAACCACATGGAGCAGTATGCAAGCAAGAAATCAAACACAAAACACAACTACTTACTTTTTTGAAGAATTCTCTTGATCTTTCTGTACTGATCGGCCTCCCTCAGTTTCAGGTCTGACCAGCGTTTCCTCAGTTGCTCCTTGGATCGTTGTACCCCAAAATGATTGTACAGCCTTCTCACAACTTTAGACATGATCTTGGCCTTGCGGACATTGGGGTTGAGGTAAGGCCCATACTTCCCATCATAGTCGCTCCTCTTTAATATGTCCACCATCTCCAACATTTCTCCAAATGACATATTGGAGGCCTTGAATTTCAGGCTCCGGGATCGGGACGTTTTTGCCTCCGGACTTTCCTCGTCCACCTCCTCGTTGGGGGGATATTTGGGGCGCACCTGCTGTGTCCCCGCCATGTGCTCTCCCCACTGCGCCGTAAAGAGAAGGGGTGGGGAATAGACGAGAAAGATCGTCAGGGGCGGGCGGAGTTTGACGCATGCGCACTGTATATAAAACGTCACACGCCTGTGTCGTAGCCACGATCTGGGAGACGAGGGGAGAGAAAGCTCACGCACGAGACGATCGCTACAAACGAAGGTACAATTTGACGTTGGTACATATCTAGCCTAGACTGATTAGAACTTGAGGCTTCTTTATGGAGAAGATTAGGAGAGTTTAGGCTGACATTATTTATATTGTTTTGTGTGGCGTTGTGTCTTGCAGAGGTGATGGATGCCTTCTACAACGTGAGCTTTCTCCCACACTTCATTGATAAATACCGGCAATTCCCCCTCTTATGGCAGGCAAAACACAGGGATTATAGCAACAGACCAAAGAGGTACGCAGCCCTGCTGAAACTGGTGGCATTTGTAAAGCCTACCCTGCCCATGGCAACCGTCGCAAACTTAAAAGTGAAGATCACCAACATGAAGACTACCTATTTCCGGGAGCGCAATAAGGTCCTGAAGTCACAAGCATCTGGAGCTGCAGCAGCTGATGTCCATGTCCCCACGCTCTGGTACTATGACAGGCTCCACTTTCTCAAAGACCAGGCTACTGTCAGGAAGTCACTCTCGACTCTTCCTTGCACGCGTCCTTCCACGCACGCCACCCTTGATGAGGATTCCGAGGACCAACCTGGGCCTTCCAGTCAGGAATATGTGCAGGTGCCCAGCTTGTTCCAGGTATAGTAGTTTTGGAACCAGTTTGTTGAATAATGAATGATGTTCAGTTAATTCAGGATCCCCAATTGCTTATTTCCTAACGTGATTGACATATCAACAGACAGTGGTGTGGGAGACATTTTTGGGAAGAATCTAAACTGCAGGGCTGAGAATTGTATGGTTTTGTATTTGAAAACATTTTGCAACAGTCACTAGATGAGAATTGTGTGTGTTTGATGAACAAATAACTGAAACTATGTGCCTTTTTCATACACAGGAAGACCTCAGCCAGGAGGTGGCTGTGGAAGGTGGCAGTCAGGAGGAGGCAGGGGGTAGTGGCAGCCAAGAGGGGGGTAGGCGTAGGAGCCTGACTGTCTCCCAAGTCTCTCCCCTCCGCCTTCCCTACAGAAGGGCGAAAAACATGGGGGAGGTGGGAGAGTCAGCGCTCCAGCTGATAAAAGATGCCTCAGCCTCCCTCTATGCCACACCCACCTACGAGGAGGCCTTTGCCTCCTTGGTTACAAGTAAATTTACGGGTATGGAGGCGGGGCAACGCAGCATGTGTGAGGAGGTCATCCTCAAAATACTAAATGAGGGGATGGCTGGGGAGATGACTCCCCTCACACATGTTTGCGAGAGTGACCTTGCTCCGCCTCCTCCTCCTCCTTCTGCCACCCCACCAGCACCAGCACCACGGCGTGGAAGGAAGCGTACAAGGAAGACAAGAGAGTGACAACCTGGACTCAGTCTGGTCTGAGAGAAGATGGAGCCTCTCGTAGTACCAGAGCCTGGGGACCTAGATGGCATCTGCTGCAGTTCCGGATGTTTTGGACTTCAGGACCAGATTGCGCTCCCTTATTATTTAGATAGGTAGTCTTCATGCCCCCAATTGTTTAAGTCTGTAAAATGATGGTTGCCATGGGTGTCCAAGGCTTTGCAAATTCCCCAAGTTTCACCATGGCTGCGTTCCTCTTTGGTCTGTTGCTGAGACCTAAATAAAGGTTTTTTTGATTTGAAATAATCATTGACTATTGTGTTTTACTTTTCTACAATGACAGTTTTTCTTTGAGTAGGCAGGTACATTTCACTAATCCTAGAATTAACAAGGGGCACCAACAACCAACAAACTCCTAGTAAATGTAAGCAAGAAATACAAATGTTAATAATGTGGTTTTGCTAAGTTGAGACATACAAACCCCCTCCAAAAAAAAAAAAATCTCCTTCAAATATGTATTCCCCCAAAAAAAAAAAATCTGGGTAAAAAAATAAGAAAGATTGTATTACGATCTGAGTAAAAATAAACATGTAGTGTATAAATGCTGCAAAGTAATAAAGAAGTAAGTTTGTGAGAAGTGCGGGTGAATAGGAGCAGCTAAAAGATGTCATTCTTGTTGCATTGTAAAGAAAAAGAGAATGCGCTGCATTAAAGACATTTTAACATTGCAGCGTGACGAATGTGCTGTGTCGATTAGGAAAGGTAGTTTTACCTGACCGAGCGCTTCCGTCACAGAATTTCTTCTGAGCATGCGTAGCACTTTGTCCGTCGGACAAGCGTACACACGCTCGGATTTGGTGTGATCGGACCGGGTTGACGGGAAATCTTTCCAGCAGGAGATAAGACTTTGTCCGACGGACAAACCGACGAACACTGTCCGATGGTGCATACACACGGTCTGATTTTTCAACAACCTTGTCCGATCGGACCAAATTGATGAAAAAGTCCGACCGTGTGTATGGGGCTTTAGGAATAACTCACTTAAATCTGTCCAAACCAGAGTCTAGTAGACATCTCGGGTATGATAAAGTTTGAAACACAAATTATAATATAATAAATAACTATAAATAATTATACCAAAAATAATAATAATATAATAATAATAAAAATTATTCAATAATGTAATCAAATCAAAAACACTGAAATTTGTCGCTGTCATTACTTTTCAGTGTTTGATGACAGATCTCCCCACAAATCACTATCGCTCAATTCTGCGAGTGATTCTAATTTATTATCGCTGTTTTATAGCTGGTCTAAAACTGCGTTTGATGTAAAGGAACAGTTTTGGTTGCTATGGACAATCTCCAGTTTCCAGGCAGAAAGAACAGTTTTTTTTAATATAAAACTGCATGCAGGGCACTGGACAAACCACTAGGGACAAAAGGGATGTGAAATAATTTCATACAGTAATGTAATCTGTAAGATTACAGTATACTGTATGTATAGTGTGTGTTTCACTTTTTGAATTTGGCGCCGTTCTCTGTCCCCGTGCATCGTTCTCTGTCCCTGTGCGATGAATCGAGCAGAGGATAAGCCGATCACACTGCAGAGAGACTGGATCCTGCGATATCATCCCGTGTCTGGTTCGGGGTTACCGCTTTTGGTTCTGAAAATCCACCCCGAGCCAGACTCGGGAATACCGCCAGGGGGGTTAAGAAATTAGATAGCCCGTCAGTACATCAGGTGTGATTAAATTTTTATGACTTGCACCATAGCTTGTAGACTCTATAACTTTCACACAGACTAAATAATATCCACTAATTTGGGTTATTTTTTAACAAAGATATACAGCAGTATAAATTTTGGCCCAAATTTAGGAACAAAAATTACTTACCACTTACTTTTCTTTTTCCACATTTTTTGCTCTTTTTTTTACTTATATCGCAAAGATGAAAAAACCCAGTGGTGATTAAATACCACCAAAAGTAAGCTCTATTCGTGTAAAAAAAAATATAAAAAATGAGTTTGGGTACATTGTTTCATGACTGAGTAAATGTCATTCAAATAATGAGAGCACTAAAAGCTGGAAAGGGGTGAAAGTGCCCTGTATTGAAGTGGTTAAGGGGAATCCTATGACAGAATTAGGAAAAAAAATGGCTTTGGGTCTGGTATAGATTTTAAGGGGAATCCATACCAGACACTTATCTGAGCATGCAGCCTGGCAGGCCAGGAAAAGGGGGACAGGTGAGTGCCCCCCTGGTACCATACCAGGCTACCTGCCCACAAACATGGGGAGGGTGCTTTGGGGTGCCCCCCAAAGCACCCTGTCCCTGTGTTGATGGGGACAAGGGCCTTTTCCTGACAACCCTGGGCTGTGGTTGTCTGGGTCTGCGGGCGGGGGGCTAATCGGAATCTGGAACCCCCCTTTAACAAGTGGGCCCCCAGAGTCCACCCCTCTATGTGAATGGGTAGCGGGTACATAGTACCCCTACCCATTCACCAAATAAGTGTCAAAAAGTAAGAAACACAGTTTTTGACAAGACCTATATTAAAAAAAAAAAGCCTGCTGTCATCTCTTTGGAGGCCACTGCCCATCTACCTCCTCTCTGCTTTTGACAGCTCTTTTATAGGCAAGGTGCGGGGCCACCTATCTACGTAACCTGTGGCACCGCCTTCTTCTGGTGTCAGAACCGAAAATACATAACAGCCGCAAGCAAGTTTAAATAAAATGTTTTCCTTTAGAAAAGTAATTATTGCTGCGGCATGTTCTATACATCCCACAGATGCGCCACTTTATAGGCAGACTAAGGGGATCCCCAGGCACAATATTTGAAGGAACATTTTTATTGTTTCACTATAAGCATCATTGAACCCTTTCATGCCTAAGCCTATTTCTGACATTTGTTCCTTGCAAGTTAAAATCCATATTTTTTGCTAGAAAATTACTTATAACCCCTAAACATTATATATAATTTGTTAGCAGAGACCCTAGAGAATAAAATGATGATCGTTGCAATATTTTGTTTCACGGTATTTGCCCAGTGGTCTTTCAAACACAATTTTTTGGGAAAAAATACACTTTCATTATTAAAAAAAAAGTTTGAGGACTTTTTTTGCTGTCACCAGGAATGTAAACATCCCTTATGACAGTAATAGGTGGTGACAGGTACTCTTAATGGAGGGATCTGGGGTCTAAAAGACCCCAAATCTCTCCTTTGTACTTCAAAGTATTCAGATCGGCAAAACCGGCGATTCTGAATACTGAAGTTTTTAAAAAAATCAGCGCCATTGGCAGCCGAGTAAACCGGAAGTGACGTTGTGATGACGCTTCCGTGCTTACACATAAGAGACTTGATCAAAGCCACTTCCAGCTTTGATTCAGTCTCTCTCTAGCCGGCGGAAGTTTCGGATCGCGGACCGGGTCTCCTGGTGGGACAGGAGGCCGGGAAGAGTGGCAGAAGGTGGCAGCTTTTAGCCACATCGGTTGTTATCCCAAAAGAGCGGACCGCCCGCTCTAAAAAACAGTATTGGCTGCAGGCATCACCCCGATATAACCCCTGAAAGCTGATGCCGCATATGTGCCTAGGTCGGCACTAAGGGGTTAAAACCACTTCTCCTTTAAAAACAATTATTTTAAAACTTTTTTTTGCATTGATACATGTCCCCTAGGGCAGTACCCAGGTCCCCATACCCTTTTTATGGCAATAACTTGAATATAAGCCTTTAACATTAGGACTTTTGATTTTCATGTTCGTGACCCTTAGACTTTAATATACTTTAATAGAGTTTGCATGTTCGCTAGAACTTTTTGCCTGTTCGAGATGTTCTGGTGCAAACTGAACCGGGGGGTGTTCTGCCCATCCCTAGTGTACAGTCTCTGCATGCCTTGGTGTTGGAATGAATTAACTCCTATGCTCATGTGCATGTCATTAGAGAGCAGTCATCCAAGATGACCAAAAACATTGTACCCACAAAAAGATGGGGAAGGATGTTAGCAGCACCAAGGGAGCTTATAGAAATCACATTGCATGAGGGTACGTTTAGTTCTGCTTTAAGATAAAGAAAATGAAACAAAAATACATTTTATGCCATTTCCATTTTTTACATATTTAGGGGAATTTTGAATTTTTTAGACAGTTTTGGAAAATTTTTATTAATGTATTAATACACGTTGGGCCCTTTTCTTGTGCTTTTTTAATTTTTGTGTGTGCATTTTGTTGTTTTTTCTTTTTTTTTTGTAGTAGTATTTTACATTATTGATAGGGATGAACTCAGAGTTTGAACTTTCTGGGTTGGCCTGTTTGGATTGAATCCAATCTCTTGACACATACAGTGGGAATTGCCCAGCCATAAAAAAAAGTTTTCTGAGACTGAAGATGGAAAAGTGTTACAGAGTTGCACCACTACTATTAGGTCCACGGCACAATTTTAGACTAATTGAGCAAACATATTGCATCTGGAAATGAAGAATGAGTGTTATTTTTGTTTGAAATTGAGAAGAAAAAAAAATCATACGCTTGCACCACAGCTGTTAAGCTTGTATGAACAAGCCACAACTATTGATTTTAGGGGCATATTGCATCTGGAAAATAGAAAAATTACGCTCTTTTTGCTTTTTGTTGAAAAGATAAACATTGTACCTGTTTTTCACCACACCTTTGAACCAGATTTAATTTTTCTTTTTTTTGTTCCAAATTGATTTTTATTGAAATGAGTAAAAGGGATGTAAAAGTGGAGATGGTGCTGCGCTGTTCCCCAGGGAAGTTGGTGTGGCTACTACTAACTAGAAGTATCAGGGTGAATGGGAACCCCCTAAACAAAAATGGTGGTAAAGCAGACAGCTGTGTATGAGCTATCTTAGGAGAATGATGTCCTTATTAGATTGGGTACCTCCCAACCAGTATACAATATTAAATATAAAGACCAATGGATACTAAATTATAGCACTAATAATAAAAAATATATAAAATCGGGTACGAGAGTGTTGTAAAAAACTAATAGCACCTAAAATAGCAATAGTAACATAAAATTACCATGAGCAAGTACATAAGATATATAAAACTAAACACACATAAACATTATTTAATATAAGTGAGCATATAAAATGTGGGTAAACATATACAATGTGAATAAAAAAATAAAAAAATATTAATATAAAATATCAAGGAGTGCATAAAGTGCATAGAATTGTCCTGGGCGTGCTAGTGCTAATGTGCACAGCATAAAAAAGAGCTGCGTGATTGGTGAAGAAATAAATGATAGTCGCAATCACACTACAAGATGTGTGATAAGTGATAAGCAAAAATAGGTGCAAATAATGCAATATAGTGAGAGAAAGGTAATATATATCAAATAAATATAAAGTGCAAAAAATGCAGACATCAGCAAAAATGCAGAAATGCAGAAATAAGGGCTGGATGAGACTAGTCTGCGTGACTAGAGAGAACAAACGTATAAATACAAAGTGCAAGTGCAAAGTGCACAGAGAGAGGCTATATGCAGTAGGCACAATAGTAATGAAACGTTGCCAAATAAATTGTCATCAATGACTATGCTGCATGCACACAAGTCCGTGGCATCAGAAAATAATCAGCAGTCTATAATGTGATTTTCTTCTGGTGAAAAAAATGGGTATAAGATGTGTCATCCCTGGACCAAAAGGAAATCTGTGCGGCGGGGTGTCCTTAGTAGTGGGGGTAAATCCTCTTCATGTAAGTACACTAAAGTAAGCAATGGACCCTTACCTTGTGGCTAAGGGTTAACCGCATAAGAAAACAATGGATTAGTAGTATCAGCTTCCTTCTCCCTCAGTCACAGCGCCTGCCTGTGTGGATGGGTTTCCTATCCCTGGATCCAGGTGTATGTTCCCTTGTTCTCATGGCCAGTGCCGGAGTATATGCAAGAAATGAGGGGTAGCCGTATAGTGTAGTATGTTCAACAATAGGTATAAAGTTTATTTATAAACAATAAGAGCGGTACTCACAAACATAATTAAAAAAAATTCTTATCTGATACGAGCGCCGAGCTCATTGCCTCCGTCAGTTTGAGTGCCTTTCCTTGTCCCTACGCGTGACGTCACACCACGTGACTTCGTCAGGGGATGCTAGGAGGGCACTATAATGATGTTTATATAGTCTTCATTTGTGTAACTAATCGGCGGCCATTTTCCTGTAGATCATACATAGAATAGTATGGAGGCCATTTTCCCAGCTCTCGCGGGTGCGGCCATTTTCTTGGTTCTTTGTTATGTAGTGATATATTAAGTGGCTCTGCCATAGGCGCGGCCATGTTTAAGGTTATATTAAAGGTGCGATAGTCCGCCATCGATGTTTACAATACTCGGACGGGAACTTAAACGTGTATGGGGGTAATTTGTATATCTGAAGGACAACAAATACCATGGGTGACAGTATATTATAAAAAATATCTAAATATATAAGTATACCCGGAAGGACAGGGTAAGGCTATCATACCGATGTATACATACTATGCAATTACAAACTTTATACTAAAGGATAAAACCAAAATAATTGCATATACGCCAAATGGTATCTCTGTGTTAATACCTAATTAGGCATATTAGGACTTGGAACAGACAAGTAAGGCAAGAAATTATTATATATAGTACCAAATTAATAGGTATATATATATATATATATATCTAAAAGGAGGCAAGGTCATCTTCTAAAATATTAAAATATATATAAAAATATATGAGACTGCGATGAGAACAAAACCAATTGGTAAAAATATGGACAATAACAGGGAGCCAGAATAAAATGGTGGAATATAGAGGAAATAAATATATTAAATTAAAATTAATTAAATCATTAAATCATTAAATCATGTGTATATTAAAAGTCACTTAAAAATCAGTTGAGGTAAAATTCTATATTCATACCTCTGGGCGAGAATGTGTCTAGTGTAAATATCCATTTAGATTCTAATTGACTGAGGGTCCTTACTCTGTGCCCTCCTCGCCAGTGTTTGACATAGGGTTCTATACCCCAGAATTTTAAATCAGTGGGATCTTTGTTATGGCATAATAGAAAGTGTTTTGATACGCTGTGTTTGTCATAGCCCTTTAATATATTTTAAACGTGTTCTTTAATGCGTACTCTGAGTGGTTGCTTGGTACGTCCCACATATTGCAAGCCGCAACTGCATTCCAGGGCGTATACTGCTCCTTCTGTGTTGCAGCAAATAAAATCTTTTACCTCGTACGTGTCTCCTGTACTTGTGGATGCAAACTTAAATTTCTTCTCGTTCGGGCGCTTGGTTCTTGTACGTGCAAAACATCTTTTACAAGGGTAGAAACCCTTTCCCGTGAAGAAGGTGAATGGTTTCTTTGGTGGGTCCAGTACACTTTTTACTACTTTATCTCTAATTGTGGGTGCTCTTTTGTGTATAAATTTTGGATGGGTAGGTAAGGTCACTTGTAGTTGTTTATCCGCTAGTTGTATATGCCAATGTCGTTTCACAATGTTTTCGATCTTTCTATGCTGTATGTTGTAGTTCAAGATTATGGGTACTTTCATTGGTATAATTTCCTGTTTGTTTTTATCTTGGATTAATTTGCTCCGGTCCATTTCTCTCACTTCTTCTATTTTATTTTTAATGAACAAACCGTCATATGCTTTTTTGGTAAACCTTAGTCCCATAGTTTCTGCTTGGTCTAGGTTTTCTATTTTAGTGCAATTGCGTCTGAGTCGCATGAATTGTCCTTTTGGTACATTAACCGCTTCCCGACCGCCTCCTGTAGATATACGTCAACAGAATGGCACGGGCAGGCAAAAGCACGTACCTGTACGTCCCCTTTAATTTGCCTGCCCGGGGGGCGCGCGCGCGCCGCCAGCGGCGCGCGTGCGACCCGGTCGGGAGCTCCGTGACCACGGCCGCGGGACCAGCGGACCCGATCGCCGCTGGTATCCCGCGATCGGGTTACGGAGCTGAAGAACGGGGAGAGGTCTATGTAAACAAACCTCTCCCCACGCTTCCTACACTGACTGTCAGTGATCGGCGGTTCCCTGTCATTGGGAACGCCGATCAATGACATGAGACTTACAGCCACGCCCCCCTCCTGTAAAAAAAAACACAACACGTCACACTGACTCCTCCCCGCCCCCTAGTGGTTAACCCCCTAACTACAACTGTCATTTACATAGGAATCAGTGCTATTTAAATAGCAGTGATTGCTGTATAAATGACAAATGTCCCAAAAATGTGTCAAAAATGTCCGATGTGTCCGCCAAAATGTCGCAGTCACAATAAAAATCGCTGATCGCCGCCATTACTAATAAAAAAAAAAAATATTAATAAAAATGCTATAAAACTATCCCCTATTTTGTAAACGCTATAACTTTTGCGCAAACTAATCAATAATCGCTAATTGCGATTTTTTTTACCAAAAATATGTAGAAGAATACGTATCGGCCTAAACTGAGGAAAAAAAATGTTTTTTTATATATTTTTTGGGGATATTTATTATAGCAAAAAGTAAAAAATATTGCATTTTTTTCAAAATTGTCGCTCTATTTTTGTTTATAGCGCAAAAAATAAAAACCGCAGGGGCGATCAAATACCACCAAAAGAAAGCTCTATTTGTGGGAAAAAAAGGACGCCAATTTTGTTTTGGAGCCACGTCGCATGACCGCGCAATTGTTAGTTAAAGCGACGCAGTGCCGAATTGCAAAAAGGGGCCTGGTCCTTTGGCTGCCAATTGGTCCGGGGCTGAAGTGGTTAAAATCCAATTTTTATGGTGACAGCTTTCAATCGGGAGGTAGCAATTCCTGTCTATGTTTTTAAAATGTGTTTGTGACCTCACGTTTGACTCTTCTTGGATAATCTCTAGGTCTAAAAACGTAACCATCTTGTCGCTGATTTCCCACGATAATTTAATATTTCTGTCATTCACATTGAGTTTTTCTAGAAAGTTTTTTAGATGCTCAGCGTCTCCTTTCCAGAGGATGAAGACGCCATCAAGAGTAAAAGGGATACGTTACAGCAGTATAACAATTGAGTTGAAGTCAATCGAAACAGTATCCAACAGTATTAATAGTACAATAATGGGGTATATGCAAAATTCAAGAACATAGGCAATGGTTCTCATATATATCAATGGAAGAATCATGCGTATATTAGTACGGAGTAAGCAGCATGTTTCTTGTACTAGCATATAATTTCCTTGAAATTAGTAACATCAGATTAGCAAGAAAAATTGCATCAGTATGTTGGTTTGGAATATGGACAGAGCATATGTTCAATGTGCTTATTATCCAATCGACCAGTAGACGGCTGAAACTTTTTGGCTTCTGATGGTTTAGGGTGTAGGTGCGCTGGTAAAATAATAGGTACTCAGGCCAATGAAGTCCTCTTAATTATTAAAAGGTCCGGGTACTCAATTAGGTCTCCTCAAATTTGGGTGTAGATTGGGTTAGGTGGGAAGAGAAGAGTAAGGAGGTTATGAACAGTGGAGATAACATGTTGTTGAGGTAGAGGTTTAGAACAGAGCATTTCAAAAGGAGTGAGAGGATACTGAGACCGATCGATCGAGTGAGCAAAGGAAGTGATGGAGTTTTCTGTAGGTCCATGGGGTCATACGGGCTTCTGGCCAGAGTTCGTTAATGTGTTCCAACGTGTATATTTTACCTGCTTGAATAGGGTGATGTACACGTAACTTGGATGTATGTTCTGTACCAGAAAAAAATGTTTCTGCTAATCCCGGTTGGAAGTCTGGGTTCAAAAGAATCGGGTCATATGGCCAGGGGTTGAGGACAAATTGAATTTTGAAAATACTGTTTTAAAGAAAGTTAAAGTAGATCCAATCAGTGGGTGGTCTAGTAGTTATTTTGGGATATGGCCTTTTTTGAGCCATGGGGTGACTTTGATAGGTATATTGGAGAATGACTGTATACTGATGGTAAAAAATAATTATAAGACCCGCCCTCTATATCTTCTACCCCCACAGCGCCAAATGTTAGTGAGAATTAAATATTAAATATACCAGTGAAAGAATAAATAAATAAATACATTTATGAAACAGCTGCTACTTATGTGAATATAAAAACGTAAAGCCTGCAATTCAACCAAAAAATAAGATATAAATAGGAAAAACTAGTAGCGCTAGTGTAGAAAAAAATCTCATACAAATTTCAAAGTACAAAAAAGTGATATATAAATAACTTAATAAAATTACCTAATAGAAAATGTGTATAAGTCACCCAGTGACAAGTGATGCAAAAATAAGTGATTCCAAATATATCTTCAAATAAAATCTTCAATTAGGATCTTCAAAGAATCTTGAATCAGCCACCACACCACGTGTTTGTGACACCTCTCCCTCTGAAGAGCACATTCACCAGCTCACAATGCCTCCCACTCTCGTGTTTGGCTACAGCGTATTTTACCCACTCCAGGGGTTAATAGTGACCATCCACTCGATCAGCGTGTTGTATATCAATGTGACTCCATATGTAAGAAAATAAATAAGTGCTCCACATAGTGTAATAAAGTTTAACCAGTTTAATGAATCACACCAACACTTCCAATAGTAAAACTCACATTTTACAAGATAAAATCAAGCCTTTAATAAAAACACAACAAACAAACTGTAATGGTACAGTGGTGTACTGTGGCCCCGGCGGACCAGAAGTGTGCGCACAACCGTAGTCTCTCACCAACTCCTAGGTCTCTGCTCCTGGCGGCAGTGTAGCTTCTGAGTAGAGTAGCGTCTCACGTTAGTACAAGTGTTTGTCCTGTAGCCACGCCCCGACATGTTTCGTCATATAGACTTCCTCATGGGGGCTGTGTAGCTTCTGAGTAGAGTAGCGTCTCACGTTAGTACAAGTGTTTGTCCTGTAGCCACGCCCCGACATGTTTCGTCGTATAGACTTCCTCAGCTGTGGGATTCATGTTACTCAGTTGAATTTCACTCAAAGGATCGATCATTTTCCTGTTCTAAAAACTAGATGACTTAGCAAAAATACAAATATACAGTACATATAAGGCAACTTCAGCAGCTACTAACGGTACAGGTGAGGACTTGCCGATTGATGACTAAAGATCCTGCTTGAGTTTATCGTGTTTGTAATAATCAAGTAACATTGTAAGGGTGTTTCCATTTGTTGTTTAACACTTATAGAATATTTGTGGGGAGAGAATTAGGCAAATGGGAGCTAGGGACAGTAGGTCGGCAAGGAGTTGGCATGAAGGGGAGGTGGGGGAGAGTTCAAAAGTCACCTTGGTAGAGTGAGGGGAAGATAAACATATACAGCAGGAGATGGAGTAGGTGGCAATGGTTGCTGCTTATGTTTGGCTAAGGTTAGATAGACAGAAAAATAATACGATGGTTCACTGTAGAATTTGGAATCTTCATAAACATAATATACTTGCTGGCATAGAGTTTTTTGTAATGAATTGTGGATCTAGGACTCACTTGTGGACAGTTTGCAGTGAGGGTCGTGGAGGGGTGTAGTCACAAAACTTGAAGGGGGACCATAATATAATTGGCTTTAGGTGTATGACATTGGAGAGGTATTGCAGGAGAAATATAAGATATAGTCAAATGTTTTGTATTACCAAGGGAAGTATAGGCCTGTCAACACTGAAGAAACCCAAGCCAGGAAAACACACCCTGGATGTTTGGTAGTCCAGGGGGAAGCTTGAACCTGGTTATCTTGGTAGATGGGATCATTACTCGAGTCTCACTCTGCGATGAGCTGGGGAAGCCGGGACACAGTCTGCTCCAGAAGATAAACGGTTTGCTGGTGGAGGTGAAACCCGAGGAGGAGAGCGGTGTCTTCTGGGAGCATGGGAGCCTCTTTGATATGGTTGGACTTCCATCTGGTCATTAAAAGCTTACGAGGGTTGGTGAAGGTTATTATAGCAGTCAGGTAGCTCTATGACTGGTAGATCCAGGCTTTCGCAGAAAGAAGTGATCTCTTCGGGGATTCTCAGCTGTGCTGTACGACCCGCAGATCCAGCCGATAGACAAAAAGGGAATTTCCACCTATAAGGTATTGTTAGGTACCTGGTGGTGAGCCTGACTTGACGGAAGGAGACCTCCCATACGACTCTGGTTCAGGGGCCACTGGACTGGGGACAGTGGTCCCATGAGCGCAGCGGGGTAGGAGTGTCCGTGCAGGTGGTGACGGCTGAAGCAGGATCGGTGCTGGTTCTCCGGATGACAGGAACTGCAGGAGGAGGTTCAGCAGGCAGAGATCAGGTGACCGGAGAGAGAGCTGGGTACTGGAACAGCAGCAGCAGCAGCAGGACCTGTGTATGGTACAGACACGCTCGGAGGCAGAGGAAGGGTCAGGCAAGACGGGTCACAACATATAATCAGGCAGGCATAGGCAGCAGGCAGAAGGATGGTCAGGGACAGGCAGAGGATTCAGCAACAGGTAACACAGTCCAATGCAGGGTCAGGCAGGCCGGGGTCAAGGAGCAGAGAAGGCAGCAAAGTCAAACAAGCCAGGTCAGGATACAGGGTCAATCAGGCAGATATGAATAAGGCACAGGTCAGAGCTGAGATGAACAGTGCCGCGGGATTGCGGCTGTCAGGGACACTGGCGCCAAACAGCGCTAATCGCACACGTGGACGCGCGTGCACACCGACGCGCGCGCTGATGCCCGGACTGGTCAGTGGTGCCTGTGCGCATGCGTGCACGCAAGTTGGCCCGTTCGGGGCGGTTAGAGCCCTGACAGGTATATTATGTGCTCGGAGGAGCTCAAGTAGGGGTCTGAGATCTTTGCAATGTTATAGGGTGATGTGGGATAAGTCCTGATATAATTTGATCTCACGGCCATGGAAGAGAAGGCGGCTTCTGTTTCAAGCTCTTTGGAGAATCTCCTCCTTTGGCTTGAAATTTACGATGCAGCATATGACATCTCTAGGGGGGTCTGTGTCTCTTCCTCTCGGTCTGAGAGCTCTATGAGCGTGTTCCATCTCGGTTGGTGTTTTTGGGGGTCTTCCCAGGAGGTCATTGAAAATATCAACAAAAGCTTGTGAAAGCAGGTCAGGTTCAACTGATTCAGGGAGGCCTCTCGACCTGAGGTTGTGGCGGCGACCCCTGTTATCCAGGTCTTTAATGTGCCTGTGTAGATCTCGCAGGAGCAGGGCTTGTGAAGTAGTAGCTTGTTGTACCTCTTGTATAGCTGTGTCATGACGGGCTGTTGTTTCCTCTATCTCCTTTAGCCTCGTGGCTGTCACCTGGATGTCTAGGCGGAGGTCTGAGATTGCAGCCCATAATGTGTTTTTAATGTCTGCTGCCACTGCTTGTAGATCGTCCAAGCATAACATTCTGGCAGTGTCAGTTTCTGGATGCAAGCAGGAAGATCTGATCGAGCGTGAACGGGATTGGGGTGTAGAGGAGCTGCGCTCTGGTTTGCCCATGTTGATATAGCTTGTCACCCTCAGGAACTACGGTAACGGACCTCGTGTGCCGAAGCTGTCGGCTTAACCCCTTGCCGACCAGCACACGACGATATACATCGGTACAATGGCATGGCTGGGCAAATAGGCGTACAGGTACGTCACCTTTAAATTGCGGCATAGTGGGCACGTGCGCCCGCCGCATACACTGTAAGCTTGCCTGCAGGTCCCGCGGACTTGATGTCCACCGGGGGCCAGCGACCGTGCTGCGGCAGAACGAGGAGATGTGAACAAGGCATTTCCCTGTTCTGCCTAGCAACATGACAGAGATCTACTGCTCCCTGCTCCCTGTCATTGGGAGCAGTGTTCTCTGTCATGTTCTAGTGAGACCATCCCCCCTACAGTTAGAATCACTCCCTAGGACACACTTAACCCCTTGATAAGCCCCCTAGCATTTAATCCCTTCCCTGCCAGTGTCATTTACACAGTAATCAGTGCATTTTTATAGCACTGATCTCTGTATAAATGACAATGGTCCCAAAATAGTGTCAAAAGTGTCCGATGTGTCCACCATAATGTTGCAGTCGCGATAAAAATCGTAAAATGTATAATAAAAATGCCATAAATCTATCCCCTATTTTGTAGACGCTATAAATTTTGCGCAAACCAATCAATATACGCTTATTTCTATTTTTTTACCAAAATTATGTAGAAGAATACATATCGGCCTAAACTGAGAAAGAAATGTGTTTTTTTATATATTTTTGGGGGATATTTATAATAGCAAAAAGTAAAAAATATTGCTTTTTTTCAAAATTGTTGCTCTTTTTTTATATGTAGTGCAAAAAATAAAAACTGCAGAGGTGATCAAATATCACCAAAGGAAAGCTCTATTCATGGGAAAAAAAGGACGTCAATTTTGTTTGGGTGCAACGCTGCACGGCCGCGCAATTGTCAGTTAAAGCGACGCAGTGCCGTATCGCAAAAAGTGCTCTGGTCAGGAAGGGGTTAAATCCTTTCGGGTCTGAAGTGGTTAAGTGGCCATCTTTGTCCGGCTCTAGACCACACCCCCTGCATTCTTCATTGATTACCTAGGTTTCTTTTTCACACATGGTGTTATTTCGAAAGGAGAGAACAAGTAAATTGCAGCTTGAAATAAGAAATTGTTGTGTTTCATTACATTACATTTTTACACCACAGGTTTCAGTCTGTTTGTGTAAACTAATGTTTATGAGTAGAGATGGGCTGAACGACCACCTGATGAGCTGAACTTTCCTTCCTCAGCTCCCAGGATGAACATTTCTAGCAGCCACCAGTTTTCATGTTCACATGATAAAAAGTATACCGCACTAAATGCTAAAAGATTTTAAATACAGGTAATAAATATAGGTGATACACCGGTAACAATTAATAAAATTAATAAAACAGTCCCCGGTGAAAAAAGGTGCTCTTGCTAGTGGAACAGTATCCAGTGCTTAATTATAGATGGATTATTCCGTGCTTCTTAAGTGCTTAAATAGGGTGCCCCCTAGTAGATGTGCACTCACCCCTGGGAGTGGACCAACTATTGTTAGTTAGGTCAAATTCACGTGTGGGGTGACCCCTGTGGATGTCCTCTGGACCGATGATTGGCTGCGGTGAATGTTCCTCATATAAGTAGATATAATAGAAAAAGCCTCATTGCACAGTACTGTTGATAAAGAGCTTTTTATTCCAAAAAATATAAAGATATTCAACTCACATGTATGAGTGCCTAATGTCCTGGTGCCCAGAGTGAACAGCAGGTATAAGTAAATCCGTGAAATCCACCTGGTTAGCTCATACAGCCACTGGCTCAGTGAAGGCTTGATTTCCAGGTTGAATGTGTGGGCGGAAGTGTGTCACGATGACGTGACTCAACCTCACGGAGGAGGAGGAAGGGGTAGAGCTGACAAATCTCACATCATCACCACTAGCTGTATGGTGACATGGCAGCACAACAAGCTGCAGCACTGAGCCGTGGCCTGTTTCCATCAGCAGAGTTACCCAGTGTGCTGTGAACAAACTATATCATCCTTGACCAT
Organism: Lithobates sylvaticus; assembly: GCA_028564925.1. Taxonomy (NCBI): domain Eukaryota; kingdom Metazoa; phylum Chordata; class Amphibia; order Anura; family Ranidae; genus Lithobates; species Lithobates sylvaticus. The sequence goes on along the minus strand of CM053026.1, from coordinate 471,871,281 downwards.
GCTTTCTGGACCACGTGTCAGTCGTAACGTAGACCTTGCAGCTTACTGCCTTGCCCAACGATTGCCTTCCATGTGATGGTAGAGAGCTGCACTATTCGCCTTACGTTAAAATAAATAACGACTGGGAACCTGCCATTGTGGTACAGCACATTCTGCATATTCATGGAGAGGGCAGAATCCACCAGACAGAAAGGCCCAATTTGTAAAGCCAGCAGCTTTGAAAAGCTTGAATTTAGACTCTGGGCATGTGGGTGGCAGTGACTGTATTTTTTTTCACTGCAGCAGATGGGGCAGAGAAATTTGCCTGCTGTAGTATGCAGCCAGTGGTGTGCTACTGACAGATGTGCTGCAAGGACCTGGAACACCCTGTGCTATACCATCATCCCTGTCAGTGGAGGCTGCTTAGAGGTAATTAGGTATAGCAGGAGTAGGCCGAAATGGTGAGGAGTGAAGAAGAGCAGAATTGCATCCCTTTTGTGTGGCTTTCAGGTGCTCCTGCCAATGGGCTGAGTGGTGGGAGGTTAAATGCCTTGTCAGGCATGTGGTACCCAAATAGCTGGTGTTTTTTCCAGGCTTGATGCGCTTAAGGCAAAGTTTGCAAATTGCAACAGTGCGATCGGCTGCACATGTGCTAAAAAAAGGCCCAAACAGCTGAGCTGTGGGAAGTGGGTCAGGAGATAACAGCTCCACAATCTGGTAGAATAGAGAGGCTGCTCTCTACTCTTTCATGATGGCTGCTTCTTTGGGGTGGTGCCTCACCGTCACTTCCCTCCTCTGCAAGTCACGTCATTGACCTCATTATCATTATCATCCCCTCCATCCTCATTATGACTGGAGACAACTTGGCAATACACTGCATCTGGGGGAACATGACTGCCAATTTGTTGTTTACCAGTGTTCTCCCCCCTCTGTAGGCTCATGTTCCTACCTTCCTCAACCTCAGAACCAAGATCTGAATCATGTAATGGCTGTGCATTGTCAAGGTGCAAGCAGCTGCCACTGTGTTCAAATAATTTAGCTGACTCCTCCATGCCTGCTGCTGGGGGTATGGCAGGAGTAGCTGTGGCCAAGGAGGCAGAATAAGCCACTCTAGCAGCTTCAGTGGACTGCACACTAGTCTCTGGTTGGGTGACAGAGGATGAGGAGGAGGATGATGGTTTAGTAAGCCAGTCCACCACCTCCTCTGCATGATGTGGCTGGATGGAATGGGCAACATCACTAAACAGAGGAAATGATGACCTGCCTGTGGATGGACCACGTCCACCTTTGCCTGTGGACACATACACTGCTGGCCTCCTCACAGTGCTATGGAAACATCTGCCTCTCCTTGTTGGCCTCCCAGACATGAAAAGGGGGGGGGGGGGGGCGCTTATTAACAAAATGTAATAAAGATGTGGAAATGTGGATGTGGATGCACTTTAATCAATGAAAAGTGGTGTTTGGTGCACTTTACCTTGAGTACTCACTCAAACAAGCAATAATGCATGGAAATATACTGCATTAAACGTACAGTAATGCACTCAAATATGCTGCGTTAAACGTGCAGTAATGCAGTGATATATACTGTGTTAAGTGGACAGTAACGCACTTATATATACTGCGTTAAACGCGCAGTAATACACTCAAATATACTGCGTTAAACATGCAGTAACGCACTCAAATATACTGCGTTAAACATGGTATAACACAATGATATATACTGCGTTAAACGCGCAGAAACACACTATAATATACTGCATTAAATGTGCAGTAATGCACTGATCTATACTGTGTTTAACATACACTAACAAACTGACATATACTACGCTAAACATGCAGTAACACACTGATATATACTGCATTAAATGTGCAGAAAATCACCACTAAATACTGGGTTATACTTGCAGTAATGCACTGATATATATATACATTATATATATAGCATTAAACGCGCATTAACGCACTGATATATACCGCGTTAAACATGCAGTAATGCTCTGATATGTACTGCGTTAAACGCACAGTAACGCACTGATATTTACTGTGTTAAACGCACAGTAACGCACTGATATATGCTGCGTTAAACGTGCAGTAATGCACTCAAATATACTGTGTTAAACGTGCAGTAATGCAGTGATATATACTGCGTTAAGCATGCAGTAACGCACTGATATATATACTGCATTAAACAAACAATATTGCACTGATATGTACTGCGTTAAACATGCAGTAACGCACTGATATATGCTGCGTTAAACATGCAGTAACACACTGATATATACTGCCTTAAACGTACAGTAACGCACTGATATATACTGCATTAAACACGCAGTAAGACATTGATATTTACTGCGTTAAACATGCAGTAATGCACTAATATATACTGCATTAAACATACAATATTGCACTGATATATACTGCGTTAAACTAGTAGCACTGGACAGAGCCATGCTCTAATTCTATCATCGCCAATATCACACTGCAAATGGCCGCTATGGGGAGAATATTTTTATAGTGTGGGGCGGGACTAAGAGTAATGAGCCATGATTGGAAAGAGACATCGTTACTTTCTCCAATCATGGCTCTGACCGTGCTCTGTGCCCTGATTGAGCAAAGCTTTTTGTGCTTCAGCCAATCAGGGCTTCCAATGCACTGTACAGTCGCACAGTGCATTGTGGTCATTCGGCAGGCCAAACAAACAGTCAAACTCCCCGATAATGCAGGTGTCCATTAAACAGGGGGAACAAACGTTCACCCAACTCTATTTGTGAGTCAGACAGCAAGGTGATTGCATCTTAGGATAAAAAGATGGATTACTTTTTTTCCCAGACAGAGAAAGAAACATATACAGATTTACAGCCCAGTTTTTATATGTAATTTAAGCCTTTCTGTGGGATTGAGTAGTCAGGTTGCATCTGGACATTAAACTATTATATATTTTAGACAAACAAATTGACCCTGCTTTTTAGGACAACTTAGATTAGATAGGCTGCTATTTGTGAGGGAGAGCAGCTGGCAGCTATTACAGGTAAATAGGAGAAGGGCAACAAGTATTCTTGTTCTACTTCCTCTGGTGGGTAACCAGATTTATTACCTTTTTCTTTTCCAGATATGTTACCCTCGGATGAAGAAAATTGTATAATAGGAAGAATATGGGGAGATATCAGATTCTTCTCAGTTTTGCTTTTAGGCGGAGCTCGGGCATATAGTCAGTCCAATGGGAATTGGTGAAATATGTGACCGCCGGCGCAATAAAGATATATGTGTATATATAAATTGGTATGTGATCAAAACCTTGTGTGCAAAAAATTCATTACTGTGTTTGCTGCAGTCAAAAATTGTGTTCCACCCTTGGGTGGGCCACAAGGAAACAAAAAAAGAGAGGGCTTATTAACTGCGCTAACTACTAAATAATAAATTTATCCCTCACCCGTAACTCCGTGCAGCTGATTTCACCAATAAGTGTGACATATAGTTTGGCCACTTACCAGAAGTAAGTTAAAAATACGCCTTTGGTTCATTAATGGGATAAACACTCCACTCTGGGATCACTCTAGCCTATTTTTTCCTCTGTTAGGGTTAGGATTGAGATGCACGCTAACAGAGGAAAAAATACTCTACATGCACAGCGATACCTTCAACCCATTTGTACCGCTGGACAGGCTTGGTGCCGGCCCAGGGGCACACCTAAATGTGAGTCTAATAGTCTCTTTTAAACTTTTTATGAATGAACAGTAAAAACATATTGCGCAATGATTGCCGTTTATATTTTTCACGAGAACTGGTAGAACAGGATACATCTATTGCACCATCTTATTGGGAAAAGTGCAGAGTAATCCCAGAGTGGAGTGGTTATCCCATTAATGAACCAAAGGCGTATTTTTAGCTTACTTCTGGTAAATAGCCAACCTATATGGTGGTGGTGTTGTCACACTTATTGGTGAAATCAGCTGCACGGAGTTACGAATGAGGGATACATTTTTTTTTTTTTTTATCCAACAAAAGTGTTTATTTAAATTACACAGGTACATTACACTTGAAGCAACATTGAAATCAAAGTAGCAATACAGTTTATCCGTACAGTACACAGGCTTCTTCATTATCAGTACAGTTTCAGTCGGCCATTGTGCCATGGCAAGTTTCACCATCATATATCCCTTTCCTTTATTCATCATTACTGCACTGCATATATACACAATCCTAATGTAATCCCAATAGTCTGTCCAATACCATATCCTCCGGAGCCAGGCCCGGCGTATCCAGCCATTTTTCCCAGATTTTTTCAAATTTTTGTGGGGCACCTCTGTGCTGATATATCAGTTTTTCCATCCTTAAGGTCCTACCTATGTTTGCAATCCATTCCTTTGTGGTCGGGGGTTCCTCTGCTCGCCAATGAACCATAATCAGCTTCCTGGCTTGGAATAAGACTCTATGTACTGCCTCCCTGCAGCTTTCCTCCCATCCATATTCTCCCAGAGCACCCAAGAGGCATGCTCTCGGATCCTGCTGGAGTGATATTTGGAACACAGTGTTGACTGTGGTCACCACTGCGTTCCAGTAAGTGTGTAGTTTGGGGCAGCGCCACAGCATATGTATGAGGCTCCCATGTTCTCTCTTACATCTGGTGCATATGGGATCTAGTTGCGGATTCATTAAGTGTAGCCTATGAGGGGTATAGTACGTTCTAAGAAGGATGAACAATTGGGTTAATCGTTGTGAAATATTTAGAGAGCTACTACCCACCGCCTGGCATATTTCTTCCCACTGTTCCCCATCTAAGGGTCCCGCGTCAGCCTCCCATTTCTCCCTGACCCCCAGAGGATGCCGCTCCATCACAGACTGTAGCAGGATGAAGTAGCATTGGGATATAAATCCTTTCGATGAGGCAGCCTCCTCCAGGAGGCGGAAAGCAGGGACCTGCGACAGCCGCCACTCTGAGGAGGCACTCTGCGCCAACACAGCGTGGCGAAGCTGAATATAATGGAATTGCATAGACGTTGGAAGATTATATGTGTTCTGCAGGTCTGCAAACGGGCGAAGTATCCCGTTGCAGAATATTTGTTTCAAGTGTGTGATCCCCGCCCTCCTCCATTTTTCTCCTGACTGTAACTTGGCCAGTTCTGTGTATGTGTCGTTCCACCAGATTGGACTATATTCCGTGTAGCCATCTGCCTTTTGAATGTATTTGGCCTTATTCCAGACTTTCTGAATTAGGTTGAGGGTAGGAAATTTCTTGTGTGGTTTGGTGAAGGATAAAGCCTCCAGTGCCATAGGTACAGGGCCTCTACGGACATTGTGCAGCATTAAGGTGTGTGATGAGCTTGGCGGGGCGCTGTCTCCCCCCTCCGGTATTGGGAACATCCCTACAAGGTGCTGCAGCTGAGCAGCCAGGTAGTAGAGCCATGGGTTTGGCATTGCCAATCCACCACAGTCTTTAGGCCTTTGCAAGTGTTCTAATTTGATCCTAGGGCGTTTATCTTTTCAAATGAGACTGCGGAAAATGGCATTTATAATGTGGAATGTTTTTAAGGGGATGACCATAGGGGTGTTGTGAAGGAGGTATAGCAGTTGCGGCATAAGGATCATCTTGATTAGATTCACCCTACCCGCAACCGAGAGAAAGAGTGTCTTCCATGTTTTAACTTTGTCCCTGAGCCTTATCAGCATTGGGGCAACATTTAAGTGAATAAAGTCCCTGGGCTTGGCAGAGATGTGGATGCCCAAATACTTGAAGGTCGTGGCCACTGGTATGGGGCAGGCGGAATTAATAATTTGTGTCTCATTTCCATCCAGCAGGAGTAGCGCGGACTTGGACCAGTTGATCAACAGTCCGGAAAACCTCCCAAATTTAGTAATAGTGGCCATGGCTTCTTTCAGTGAGGCATCCGTATCCCCCAGTAGGAGTAGGGTGTCGTCCGCATAAAGCATGACCTTTTCATGTAAATTCTTATATTGGAATCCCACTATGTTCTGGTTGGCCCTGATCCCCATGGCCAGTGGCTCTATAGCCAGGGCGAAGAGGAGGGGGGACAGGGGACATCCCTGTCTTGTACCCCTCCTCAACTCAAATTCTCTAGATAGTGATCCCGACCCCCTAATGGCTGCCCGGGGTTGACTGTATAGGAGTTTTACCCAGGCGATGAAATTGGGGCCAAACCCAAATTTCATTAGGACCGCCCACAGATAGTTCCAGTCTATGCTGTCGAATGCTTTAGTGGCGTCTAGTGACAATAGAGCCCTGCTTCCCATGTTGTCGGCCTGAGTCTGCATATTGAGGTATAGCCTCCTTAAGTTCACTGCAGTAGATTTATTGGGCATGAAGCCTGCTTGGTCTCCATGCACAATAGATGTGACTACCTCGTTTAGTCTGACGGCCAGTGCCTTAGCCAGAATCTTTACATCACTTTGAAGCAAAGATATCGGACGGTAAGACCCAGGGTCCGTGGGGTCCTTCTCAGGTTTTAGTAGGAGAACTATATTTGCTTTGGACATAGACCGGGGGAGGTTACCCCCTGTTTTGGCTGCGTTGAAAACCTGGGTGAGCTGTGGTATAAGTATTTCAGCATATTGCTTGTAAATTTCTACAGGCAGTCCGTCCTCCCCCGGGGCTTTGCCACCCGGAAAGGTCCCCGCAGCTGCCTGTAGTTCCTCCGATGTAAGTGGGGCCTCCAAGAAGTCCCGCTGACTAGCGGAAAGTTCCGGGAAGTCCAACTGATTCAGGTATATATCCAAGTCTTCTTGGGCATACACCTGGCCCGAACAGTATAAATTTTCATAGAACCTAGTAAGTTCCTGCATTACCAATTCTGGCTGACTCACCAGAGTGCCCGTTGGGGTCTTAATTGCCCCTATAGCTGGCGAGCGTTGATGAGAGGCAGAGATCCGCGCCAAGAGGCGCCCGGTCTTTTCCCCCTCCTCAAAGAACGCCTGTTGCTTAAAGAAGCGTTTTTTTTCTGCTGAGGAGGATAACAGGTGTTGATACGCACTCTGTGCAGCCTGCCATGACTCCTTATTTAGCTCGGTGGGGTTATCTATGTACGTCTGTTCTAGCTCTTGAGTTTTAGTTTCAACCTCCTGCAGTAGAGCTGTCGAGTCCCGCTTCACTTTGTTCATTTCAGCAATCAATACTCCCCGTAAATGCGCCTTGAAGGCGTCCCATTCCATTATTCTAGAACCATTCGGATCTTGGAGGGCGAAGAACCCGCGCATGCTCCCCTCAATCTCCTCATGAGAGCGAAATAGTTTCAGCCAGAAGGCATTAAATTTCCAGGGGGCTCTAGGCAAGTTGCTGGGAGGGGCCACTATAAGTTGAACCACCAGAGACGAGTGGTCAGAGATACTACGGGGTCTATGAGTGAGGTCTGCCACATACGGGAGCATGCTCAGGTTCCCCACCCCCAAATCTATCCTTGACAGTGAACCATGGGTTTTAGAAAAGCATGTAAATTGTTTCGCGCCTGGGTTACGGTGTCGCCAGACATCAACCCATCCCACCTCTTGCAACAACCGCGCCAGGGGGGTGCCCCTGGAGAGGGCAGAGGGTCTAGGGCTGGGGTGTCTATCCGCCACCAAATCCAGACAGCAGTTAAAATCCCCGAGCACTAGCAGCGGCACATCAGGCCTACCATCCAGAAAAGTCAGGAGGAGCCGGAGAACCGCCGCCGTGAACGGCGGAGGGATGTAAATGCAGGCCAGTACACATGTCAACGTATTGAATCTACAATGTAAAAAGACAAATCTCCCCTCCTTATCTATAACACTTTCAAATTCCTGGTAGTCCAGGGCAGCATGTATCAATACACTTACCCCCCTTGAAAAGGAGGTATGTGTAGAGTGGTAAGCTTTCCCTACCCATGCATATCTTAAAAAACATTCCGTGTCAGTGGTCAAATGTGTTTCTTGGAGGCAGATTACCCCAGGTAGAAATTTCTTCAAGCACATAAAAGTCATGGTCCTCTTTAAGGGGGAGTGTAGGCCCCGAATATTCCAAGATACCAAGGGAATTTTAGCCATGTATCCTACATATGAATGTCTTGTGGCGGATTATGTGTGGGTGTAAGCATACATACGGTCCATCAGATAAGTGTGTGGGTAGACTCCAGTGTCCCAGTCTTACAGTGTATCTTCTGTGTAGTCGATCGTGGTAATCTTCCTTCAAGCGGTGTACCTGGTATGTCAAACAGTAGCCAGAAAGTAGAATGTTAGTAAAACTTACGGCCTTAATAGGCCTATAAACCTGGTCCTCTGCCAACCGGGCAGGGTAAACAACAACATTGGCGCCCTTCTGGCGCCCATCGCATGCGACAGTCACTTTAAGCTTTAACGTCGTAGTAACCAAAGTGCTCTCTTGATGCTTTGTGGTATATTGTCCCCCAGCCAAGGAGTGTAAACTGAACCAAGTATGTGGGGGTTCATCCCCCTATTAAACAAGAGAGTTGAAGGAGCATTCGCTCATCCGTGAACTTATGTGTTTACCAAGTAGCGTGTCTGCAACAGTGTCAGTCCTCATCCTCCTGTGCACGTCTTTGCAGGGCCTGTTCGTTGCGGTCTAGCCAGGATGCGGCCTCTTTGGCTGTCTCAAAGAATTGGGCTTGGCCTCTGACTGCAATTCTGAGTTTAGCGGGGTACAGCATAGCATATGGAATTTGTAGGGTCCTGAGTCTACGCTTGACGTCCTGGAATTTGGCTCTGCGCCTCTGAACATCTGCTGAAAAATCTGGGTAAAAGGACACCCGGGCCCCATTGAACTGGATGTTTGCTTTCTCTCTGGCTTGGCGGAGTACTGCCTCTCTGTCTCGGTAGTGTAGTATTCTTGCAAGAAACGACCTGGGGGGGCCCCCTGGTGGTGGGGGGCGGGAGGGCACCCTGTGCGCTCTTTCCACCCCAAATAATGGGGAAAATGCATTTTTACCAAAAACTTCCAGGAGCCATCCTTCTATGTATGCAGTGGGGTCCCTGCCCTCCACCTTCTCTGGCAGCCCCACTATGCGAACGTTATTCCTACGCAAGCGATTTTCCAAATCTTCTGCACGATCGAATGCATCTCGTGCCATTTGCAGGGCTGCTCTAGTGTCCTGGGCCATGGGTTGCACATAGTCCTCCATTTCGCTGACCCTACTTTCCACCGCAGTGGTGCGTTCCCTGATTTTCTGCATGTCTTGTCTTAGCAGGGACACATCTTCCCTGAGGCCCCCAAACTGCTCTTTCAAAGTGTTAACAGATGCTGTACATTTATGCACTGCATTGAGTATGTCTGCCAAGGTGGGCTGTGGGTCTTCCTGGGAGTCTTGGGCCTGCGGGTCCGGAGCTGCTTCCCCTTCCCCCTCCTCCTCACCCCAGCATGCAGGGCCTTGTATAGGCTGCAGGCTTTGCGGCCTATGTATCTGGTCACTGGCGCGGGACGGCTGTTCCAGGCCGCTCACCCCCGACAGTCTCTGGGCATAGTATAGCATGTCTTTTGGGCCTTCTTTCCCCACAGATTTGGGAGGTTTACTTGCCTTGTGGCTTGATTTGTCTGGGCCTCGTGGCGTCCCTTTCGCTGTAAGCGCGGCGGCGCCATCTTGGATTTCGGGACCCGCGATGTCCATCTGGCTTTTTCGGGTCATTCCTCTGGTGCAGAGGGCCGGTGGTGGTTCCACGGGGGTCTCCTGAAGGTAGGTGTGCAGCATAGGGCGCTTAGAGCTCGGTTGGGTGGCTGGGGGAGGATCGGTGCAGGATCAACGCCGGGAGCTGTGGGAGATGCGTCCTCTCACATGCCGGTCTTGGCCACGCCCCCACGAATGAGGGATAAATTTACAGGAACACGTTGATTCAAACTGGAGAAATGCACTGGGATTTGTTAAACATTTATTAATATATTGCTGGCATAATTTGATCCAGTTTAGTGGATACTGGACATTGATTTATTTATTCACAATAATTAATTTTGTTGTATGAATTGCAGTTTTGGGTTGATGTTTAAATATTTGATATATATCTTATGTTAAAAAGGTCACTGGTATAGATTAATTTTAACGGTGTTAAACAATGGGAATTGGTGGCTACACTAACTGACATTTAAAATTGCCATTTCTAAAAGTTGCACTTCCAAGGGTTACTGGTCTGAAGTCTTTGCCTTTGCATTCTCATTTGTAGAATATGTTCACATTTGTGTAGCTATACCTCCTAAAGAATTATGCAAAAAAATGTACCCTACCAGTGGTTGGCCCAGCAATTACTTACCTAAATAGGACAATGACAGTTCCAGTAGTTGAGGTACCAGTATATAAAAACCCAATAGATAAAAAGGTTGAAGCACTTTTTAATGCTTTTTCTTTGGTTGGATCACCTCCGCAGCCTTCCATTGTGGCAATGGAGATATACCAGGCACTTCAGATATGGGCAAAACCCATGATGAGTAACCCAGGCTCAGTTTGCTCTGACACTTCTATGGGTGAATAGTTGGATTGAAGTTTTTTTCACATTGTAGATGCTTTGGTGGATTCCTGTCAGCAGGCATCGAACATTGCTCATATGAGGCATATGCTGTGATTAAAGTACTGGTTGGAAGAGCTTCCTTGCAAAAAAACTGTTAGAAAAGATGCCTTTGGAGAGAGGAAGTTTTTTTAGCACATCCTTAGAAACTTTCATTCACAAGCTTTCAGGTGGAAAGAATACCTTGTTGCCTCTAAAAAAGGCTAAACCTTTAGTATGTAATCCATCAATGTTGAGGGCTAAGAAATGTTCTTTTCACCCCCTTAGGTCTCATGGTCTTAGAATAAGCAAAAATTTCTGTTTCATAAGAAGAACTGGACCCCAAAACCAACTAAATCAGGAGAAGAACGCATTGCTTTCGCTGTGATTCATGACCTTGAACATGTCTTCACCTCTTCGGAGGATGGTGGAACTTCAGTCTGTCCTGGCATAGCTAAATTCCCAGGGAGAAACAATCTCTGTGCCAGAGAAAGAGGACTTCAGGGGATTTCATTCCAACCTTTTTATGATCCCAAAACTGGATGGCATTGTAAGTCTTATTCCAGGCCTAAGGCAGCTCAATCGGTACCTTCATGTACAGAAGGTTTGCAGCGAGTCCAGTCATACTGTAATTCCTTCCCTGAAAATTGGGGACTTCTAACACTGGTGACCATAAAGGATACTTATTTGCATGTCCCCATCTATGAACCTCTTCATTGTTACTGATGTGTTGCAGTAGTGGGGCAAAATTACCAGTTCATGGCATGTAAGCAAATGCAATGCAATTTGGAATTTTTGTGATTGCAACCTGTGAAATAGTCCCCTTATTACTAATTTGTGTCCTCACCAACCTGACTTGATCTTATCTGAATATGATATTAACAGTTTACTCAAACTTTCAATGTGTTGCAATGTAGTCAAATGAGAATAAAACACTCCGAAAGTAAACTGTAAACATTCACTACATTCATTGCATAAAAATCATACATTTTAATCAGCAAACTTTTGACATTTTATTTTATTTTTTTATAGGGAAGTACCTAGGACTCATGTGGATAACCCGATCATGTAATCAAAACAAAGCTTGCTGTAATGAAAAAAAAAACACAATATGTTGTCATGTAGGCTGTGCATGCTAGTCCAAAATGGGATGAGGCAATTTTGCATTGTTATTATTTCTCAAGCCTGTAGCCTTTCAATCAGCACCTGACCACACCTAATCCTGTCCACTGCTTTTTGGATTGACAACACTGCCTCTGTTGTTGAAACCCTCGTACTGTATACCAATCAGCCATAACACTATGACCACTGACAGGTAAGAGGAATATCTAGAATGGCATCTGGAAATTGGTGGGATCATCATGGGATCATTTAGGCAGCAAGTGAACATGTTGTCCATTAAAGAGGTGGTAAAAAAAAAATAAAACAACAAACAAATCATACTTTCCTCCACTGTGCAGTTCTGTCCCACTGTAATGCCGTGTGCGCAGTGCGCAATGACTTATATGGGCATGGAGCGGGGTCACCGGGTGATTTCATCCGGTGACCCAGCCCCTTATGACATCACAGTCCCGGGGCATGGTGGGACTGTTATCATAGTGAACCATTGATTTTGAACAGAGACAGAAATGCCAGACGAGGCTTAACACAGCGTTAAGCCTCGTTAAATCGCGTTTAACACCTTTTGCCGGTGTCTGACATTTTTACAGCTCTAGCGATGGAGCCTCAGAACGCACTGGTCCTGAGTTTTTTTTGCAGCTTAAAAACATGCCATTTACAGCTCAAAAATGCAATTTTTAAGCTGCAAAAAACGCTCACAAATGCAGCTGTAAAAACATCCGTGGGCATAAGGCCTAAAAGCAGAATACCTCTACTCGCTTCTCTGCCAGGCTCTAATTGATGACTGATGCAGAGCCCAGCAGAGGAATCCAGTGGTGGAAATCTTTCTTTGCTGCTGTTCTGTGTTTACTTGGCTGAGCTGTCACTGCACTGGCATACCTAGCATCTCTCCAGAGGTGCCAGCCATCACAGTAGTTGTGATATCGCTCTCACTTCTTCTGTCAGTGGCGGCGCCCCCCTCAATTCGGCTTCCAGGTCAGATGTTGTAATAATGCTGTGAAAGAGATTTAAGGGGCTGAAAAAACAGACATACATTGCTTTGAATAAGTATTCACACCCCTTGAAATTTTCCACATTTTGTTATGTTACAACCAAAAACATAAATGTATTTTATTGCGATTTTATGTGATAGACCAACACAAAGTGGCACATAATTGTGAAGTGGAAGTAAAATGATAAATGGTTTTCAACATTTTTTACAAATAAATATCTGAAAAGTGTGGCGTACATTTGTATTCGGCCCCCCTGAGTCAATACTTTTTACCATTCTCCGAAATTACAGCTACAAGTCTTTTTGGGTATGTCTCTACCAGCTTTGCACGTCATCTAGAGAGTGAAATTTTTGCAGATTCTTTGCAAAATTCCTTCAGCTCTGTCAGATTGAATGGAGAGCATCTGTGAACAGCAATTTTCAAGTCTTGCCACAGATTCTCAATTGGATTTAGGTCTGGACTTTGACTGGGCCATTCAACACACGGATATACTTTGATCTAAACCATTTCATTTTAGCTCTAGTTGTATGTTTAGGGTTGTTGTCCTGCTGGAAGGTGACCCTCCGCCACAGTCTCAAGTCTTTTTAAGACTCTAACAGGTTTTCTTCTAAGATTGCCCTGTATTTGGCTCCATCCACCTTCCCATCAACTCTGACCAGCTTCCCTGTCCCTGCTGTGTTCAGGGTGATGTGCAGTGTTATTTTTCCGCCACACATAGCGTTTAGCTTTTCAGGCCAAAAAGGTAAATTCTGGTCTCATCTGACCAGAGCTCCTTCTTCCACATGTTTGCTGTGTCCCCCACATGGCTTCTCGCAAACTGCAAACAGGACTTCTTTATGGCTTTCTTTCAACAATGACTCTTCCATAAAGGCCAGATTTGTGGAGTATATGACTAATAGTTGTCCCGTGGACAGATTCTACCACCTGAGCTGTGGATCTGTCAGAGAACAATCTGCAGAAGAATTGGCATATCTATCAATGGCCAGCAGAATTGGGGATTGACAAACACAAATTCACCAATGCTAATGCGCACACGGGCAAGAACGGTCCGAAAGTTATATTCACCAGTGCGCATGCGCATACGCCAAAGCGCACGCATTACGTTAGACTCTGGCGCCCAGTGGCCTATTTAAAGCCTGCAGCAGCAACTATTAACTGCTGGATGAGCTTCGGCTTTCCTGTGTATTCTCGAGTTCTTGTTCCTGCTATTAGTGGATTTCCTGTTACCGACCTGGCTTGCCTTTGACCTGTCTTATCTCCATTTCCTGGTTTTGACTCTTGGCTTGTTCCAGCGACTCTTCTTCTGCCTGCTGATCCGTGCATGAACCTGTCTTACCCCTGGCTGTTCCTCTGTGTATGACTTCTGGCCTGGCTCCTGACTCTGCTCCTTGCTCTTCCTGCTGCCAAATCTCATCTGGCACTCCTAAGGGACTCCTGCCCAGCAGTCCACCCTGCTCTTCAGCCACCTTCCAGCGGACATCTCCTTATCACTTCAGCCTGTCGCGGCTGTCAACCCCTGGCTTCTTTAAGTATAGCACTCCCTGTACCACCTTCAGGGGGCGCTCTGCACTTAGCTGCAAGGGAAGCCCTCTCAGCACTACGTGGCAGGGTCTCTGCAGCTCCTCTAGAGTTACCACGGGCCTCTTGGCTGCCTCTCTGATTAATGCTCTTCTTGCCCAGCCAGTCAGTTAAGGTGGACAGCCATGTCTTGGTAGGTTTGCCATACGCTTTATGTTTTTGGATGATGAATTGAACAGTGCTCCGTGAGATGTTCAAAGCCTGGGATATTGTTTTTTTTAACCTAACCCTGCTTTAAACTTCTGCACTACTTTATCTCTGACCTGTCTGGTGTGTTCCTTGGCCTTCATGATGCTGTTTATTAACTAAGGTTCTCCAACAAACCTCAGAGGGCTTCACAGAACAGCTGTATTTATGCTGAGAATAAATTACACACAGGTCATCACGTTCCGCAACGAGAGCGGGTGTTCTGCTAGCCGGCTGGCGTTTTCTTTACACAATTGCGAGTGTTTGTTTTAACTGTTGTAAGTAGAACTTTTTATTTTCTTATCCAATAAATTGTATGGTTTTACGCTATGGGAGCATCCCTTGTTTTTTTTCCATGCTGAAACCGATTGATGATTCCTGGCCTTGGATTTCTGGAAATATGTTCATATTGAGGCATTCATATTGAGGCTTACAAAAGGGAAATACTGTGGTCATTTGGATCTATTTGTGGATGTCCAGATTCAGTGTGGAGGTCTGACAGTCCGTGTTACATCAGGACACCATTTGAGTTACAGGCTTATCCAAGCTTGCCTTTTGGTAAGCATACTATTAGAGCGGTGGTGGATTTTTTTTTTTTCTAGTGGATCACTTCACAAGTCACGGATTGACCCTGCATTTTATATTGTCACTTTTTTCAGAAAAGTCACTTTAATTTTGTCTTCACATGAACTTTAAGGATTTAATATTTCTTTATCAGTTATTATTTGCCACTTTGTGTTTGTCTATCACATAAAATCCCAATAAAATACATTTACATTTTTGGTTGTAACATAACAAAATGTGGAAACTTTCAAGGGCTATGAATACTTTTTCAAGGCACTGTACTTGCATTACTTGCATTCAAAAGTGTGTTTTATTATTTAGTGAGTACTTTACTATACCTGCCTGGATTGCAGCTTTAATTTTTTTTTAAATATTCTCATAAGTAATAAGAACAGACAATTATAATAATTCCTTTACTTCATTTAATTAATTTCATGCTTCTTGACAAATAGATAGGTTTTTATGGCTGAATCAGTTTTTCTTTGTTTTTTATGATATGCATTACAATGTTAATGAGGAAAGAAACCTAAGAGGTGCAAAAAGATATGTGGCAAGTGGTAGTGGTTAAATAAAATAACAATACACTGCTCAAAAAAATTAAAGGAACACTTTTAAAACACATCAGATCTCAGTGGGGGGAAATATCATGCTGGATATCTGTACTGATATGGACTGGGTAATGTGTTAGAGCCGGTTCACACCTAGGCAGCACGACTTAGAGCGCGACTGCCTCATCCGACTTCAGCGGCGGCTTGCAAAATGACTTCTGTATAGAAGTCAATGCAAGTCGCCCGAAGTCGCCCCCAAAGTAGTACAAGAACCTTTTTCTAAGTCGGAGCGACTTGTGTCGCTCCTATTAGAACGGTTCTATACTACAGAACGGGACGCGACTTGTCAGGCGTCTGTTCCAGAGGTGTTCTGTTGGATTTAGGTCAGGCGAGCGTGGGGGCCATTCAATGGTATCAATTCCTTTATCCTCCAGGAAATGGCTGCATACTCTTGCCACAGAAGGCTGGGCATTGTCGTGCACCAGAAGGAACCCAGGACCCATTGCACCAGCATAGGGTCCAAGGATTTTAATGGGTCCAAGACAATGGGTCCAAGAATTTCATCCCAATACCTAATGGCAGTCAGAGTGCCATTGTCTAGCCTGTAGAGTTCTGTGCATCACTCCATGGATATGCCTCCCCAGACCATCACTGACCCACCACAAAACCGGTCAGTCATGCTGAAAGATGTTACAGGCAGCATAACATTCTCCATGGCTTCTACAGACCCTTTCATGTCTGTCACATGTGCTCAGGGTGAACCTGCTCTTATCTGTGAAAAGCACAGGGCACCAGTGGTGGACCTGCCAATTCTGGTGTTCAATGGCAAATGCCACTCAAGCTCCACAGTGCCTGAGCAGTGAGAACAGGGCCCACTAGAGGACATCAGGTCCTCAGCCACCCTCATGAAGTCTGTTTCTGATTGTTTGGTCAGAGACATTCACACCAGTGGCCTACCAGAGTTCATTTTGTAGGGCTCTGGCAGTGCCCATCCTGTTCCCCCTTGCACAAAGGAGCAGATACCAGTCCTGCTGATGGGTTAAGGACCTTCTACGGCCCTGTCCAGCTCACCTAGAGTAAATGCCTGGAATCTCCTCCATGCTCTTCAGACTGTGCTGGGAGACACAGTAAACCTTCTGGCAACGGCACGTATTGATGTGCCATCCTGGAGGACTGCCTATGCAACCTCTATAGGGTCCAGGTATTCGCCTCATGCTTCCAAATGTAAAACTAGTGAAAAACTTTCAGAAAAGTTGAGTAGGGAAATAAATGTCAGTGGCCTCTACCTGTAAAACCATTCCTGTTTTGGAGGACATCTCATTGTTGCACATCTAGTGCACCTGTTGGTAATTTAATTAACACTAAAGCAGCTGAAACTGAACAACAACCCCCTCTGCTACTTAACTGACCAGATCAATATCCCAGGAGTTTAATTGATTTGATGCTATACTCTGATTAAAAAGTGTTCCTTTAATTTTTTTGAGCAGAATATACTCTTTTCAATGATAAGATATACATGAAAACATGACCAACCAAGGTACATATCAATATATGTTAATGTTTTCAAAACCTTGTTACACTTAATTTTGCCATAATTAAAATGAGATACCAATATTAACTCCATTAATACAATATGCGATTGCCAGATTATTACATACACATAACCTGCTTCTTCATTTTTTTTCTCCCACTCCAAATATACGAGTTGACCAATTCATTGAAAACAACGCACTCAATATGTGACCAACTATTAGGTAGGTAACCTTAAAAATGCCCATCCACAGCCAGGGAACCTTTAGTTTTTGAGAGAGTGTGGGAGGACTTAAACCTCTGTCTGGCTTTTGTTGTTGTCCTTGTCTGATTTGGGTGATTTTGCCTTGTTTTCTTTCTTTTTTTTGACATGTGTCAAACAGAAGAGGAAGTCACCGTGAATCCCCCAACAGGAACACAGGCAGTAAAACCTCATTTTTAGCATAATGGGAAAAGTTTGGCATCATTTAAAATTCTAAACCTTCCTCCCACTATATAAAAAAAGTTTTTGTTGCTGTTTGACTTGAATGATCCCAATGGA
This sequence comes from Lithobates sylvaticus, assembly GCA_028564925.1. Taxonomy (NCBI): domain Eukaryota; kingdom Metazoa; phylum Chordata; class Amphibia; order Anura; family Ranidae; genus Lithobates; species Lithobates sylvaticus. Next base: position 471,853,792 of record CM053026.1, on the reverse strand, counting down.
AACAAGAGCTCCCTCTGGTGGATACTTTGTACACCATTACATTTAAACTAAACCTGTATTTGATTCTTTGGATTAACATAGGAGACAAAAAAAAATTGCATTTTCAATAGGTAAGTTTAGAAATAGGAGTATGGATAGCTTCTCAGTAGAGTCTTTCTATAATACAATAACAAAAAATAGAAGAACAAGAACGTGAAAAAAAAATAATTAAATACAATAATGCAAGATGCCTACGAAAATACTCAAAAATATAATTTTCTTTCAAATATGATTAGAATTAAGTCTCTGCTAAATTTATTACTGTACTGTAGTGCTATACTAGACCTGTTTTGGCTATATGGTAAATATACCATTTGTGTCAAATACTTTGTGAAGTATGTGATAATTAATATTATAATATTAATATTATAAGAAAAATGTTCTGGTGGTCTAATAGCCCAAAAATAATGGTAAGTACAAATTTTAACAAGTGATAACATTTTAGCACAGCATATGTTTATACCAGGGTTCTAAATACAATATCCACCATATGTAGTATCAAAAAGGTCCATAACCTTAAGAATTTGGGAATTCTAACATGTAACTGATCTTTACATTTTTAAATTCTGATGATGTGACACAAGACCAAGGTCCATTCACTTGCTACATTAATAAACAGAAACGAATGCTATACAATCTGCCTCAGTTAGATTTATGCAGGGTTTGGTGAATCTTGTTTAAAATTCAGTGAACCCGAACTTATTGGTGAACCCCATTAAGGATTTATAGGGGGTAATTTTTGTTGTTAAATTCTGGCCATATTTTGAGCTAATAGGCAAACTATTGTAAAAAAAAAAAAAGGGAAGCTAGAGATTTCAATGAGGAACATGTACCAATGTAAAATGGCAAATAAATTAAAATAAATAATTAAAGAGAAAGGGTCTTTTCATGGGACTTTGAGGGCAAAATTCAAGTAGCTTTAGCAGTGCCTTATGCTTTTTCTTCAAGTTATAATAGACCCACTTTGACTGACACATAGAAATTGGCCAGTAGATTGTTGTGGCTGTTCCTGTTCTCACTGATGCAAAACTCTCCTGCCAACAGTTTCTAGCAAGCTCATATGAAAAATTAAGAGACCGCAGACAATGGCGTCCCTAGGGGGTGGCAGAGGGGTCCCTGACCCCCCAATATTATGCTGTGCCCCACCATGTCCCCCCCCCCCCCAAAAAAATGTCTTTTTGTTTGCATTCGTAGCAGATGCGCCACATCCTACTCAGGCCACCGCTGGAGTAACACAGTCTCTATTGAGAGGGAGAGTATCCCCAGTCAGCTCCTGCGGGTGATTCCTCCACCTCCATCTGCTGGCGGACACTGCATAATGCGAGCACTCAGACAACCACAGCCGCCCGATCTGCTCCTTCCCCTGCATCCTCATTGGCAGGAAGAAGAGCAAGTTTCAGGAAGGACTCCACCAGGACTCTCAGTTACTGAAAAAACAGACTGATTTCTCCCTTCCTTAGGACAGGAGAACCAGCCTGTAAATTCCAATAGTGGTGACTGCAAGCTGAGACGAGTGTCAGTCTATGACACTCTTTCACAGCCCAGCGAGTCCAGTCACCCCCTCACTTTCCTCATGTACGTTAGAGCAGAGATGAATACAGCTCCTCCTCCTCCCCCCGCCCCTGTTCCTCCTGAGTCTTCCAGTCCCACCCACACTATCCCCGGCGTGCAGCTGTATCTGAAGAGAGGGGATGTGTGGGCGGGAAATATGAAATATGAAAATCAGCAGCATTCCTGGCTATGTGTCAATGATGTCTGAGCTTCTATCCTGGACCCACTGTAATCACTGAACTGCATTATCTCCATCCCTTCTCTCCCCCATCTGTCCCTCCCCCTCTACTGTTCTTTCAAGGCCTTCACAATTTACTTTCACTTTCAGTTAGGCAGGTAACAGACAGTGCAAATTTATTTCCTGCATCCACAGATTGCAGTAAAGAAACTTGCATGATTCCCCCATCAACACAGACAGTGGTGACAGGGGAATATCGTTCCTGCCCAGCAATTGTATTCTCCCAACAAACAGCGATTATCACTAGTGGCTATAGCAACCACTAGTGATAATCATAAGAGTATCTGGCAGGCTGGTTGCTCCCAATTTGATCGATCAACTTGGTACATTCAGCCTGCTCATTAATGGTTCAAATCTCAGCCAGTTCCTGCTGAACCAGCTGAGATTTAAACTGCCTATGGCTGGTCTTAGCACTTAGGCAGCCCATACATTGATCACTTTTTTTATTTAACTAGTAGGTTGAATGAAAAAAAAAAAAAAAGAAATGATCCAATTCTCCCATGTACACATTATAGGTGGATGCGGGAATCCTCCCAGTGTGGACCAGTGGTGGAACTACCAGGGTTGCTGTCTTATCCCGGCTATTCACAGCGCTGGTCTCTGTCTCCATGGCAGCGGCGGCACATTGGAATCCAGTGCTGGTTACTTTATGGGGCTGATGTACAGGAGGGCCAGCACAATTTGTTGTTAGAGATGGGCTGGGCATGTTCAAAATCCCACATGCCCAAGCCCGCCAGGAAGCCCACACTTCACAGCGTTAATCACAGGCAGTGAGACATTTCCCCGGTCCGCAGCTGCACAGATTAGGAATGTATCACTGCTTGTGATTAGCCACGTGCAGTGTCAGCTTCCTGGCGGGATTTGGCATGTGGGATTTCAAACACACCCGAGCCCATCTTTAATGATTGTAGAGTAGACAGTTGACCTCCCTGCAGGTTGCTTAGCAGCAGTGCAGCCTTCTCTGACATGCTGATCTTGATGCAATCCAGGTGATGCTCTTATTCAAATCCTAGTGTTAAATATCATAGTGCTTTTATTGATCAAAGCCCACACCTTACAGGCATAGAGCCCACATGGCTGCTGAACATACGGTTGATGTGGTTGTACTCTTGATGCTAATAAATACTGTGTTTATTAGATCTGAGCATCACCTGGATCACATCCCGATCAGCATGTCAACAGAGAAGGTTATACAGCATTACTGCTGCTAGGTGACCAGCTGGGGGCTCGGCTCTCTACAACCAATAGTGCCAGCTTGCCCCTGCATGCACCCATAATAGGGATAGGGAAAAGTATCAGCACTAGGTTCTAATAGACTGCCGTCGCTTCCAAATAGACATATGACAGACCAGAACTGTCAATAAATAGCAGGGGCAGGACAGCCAGAGGAGGTTTGGGAACACCACAGTGGCAGAACACCAAGGCCCGTGGCAAGACAACCTTTGCAACCCTGATAGTTCACCCACTGCTTTGGACCCTTATATTTTCTTGGTATGCTGGTGACATATATCTCTTGTTTTCTGACACCCTGGGGGACCCCAATACAGTAGGAGGGGGAGCTCACTGCAGAACATGTGAAAGGACCTGTTGTGGGATCGTAGTAAAGGGCCCCCTACTTTTTTCCCTATCCCCCCATGTACCCCCCCCCCCTTAAATATGAAAGCTGGAGATGCCACTGACGGCAGATAACACAGCAGTGTAGAATAAGTTAGGAACAGGACAATTTTAAATAGCAAGCCTAGGCACAATGTACTACAAATAAAGATCACAGAAGAATTAAGATACGGTAGAGGATACAGCAAAGTAAAATTGGTCAATAGCAGCACAGTTCTAATCAGGGACACCAGGCTTAAATGTAATAGAGACAGGCATTTAACTACAAGATACTACAGATGAGATGACAGTATAAAATTGTCCATCAGCAGTACACTTTTAATCAGGGATAATAGGCCTAGCTAGTGTAGCCCTAACTTTTATTTTATCTATGGGGACAGAAGGGTACAGTAAATGTGAGTGATATAATGTGAGGGGGTTTGTTGCACGTTGTTCTTGCACAAAAATGTCCATTTTACTGACACTAAAGATGCTCTGTGCCCCTTTTATACGGAGGGGGCTGGCTTTACCTAATACCTGCTTCTTGGCCCTTCTAAGCCTGCTGGTCATAGTTAAAAACATGCAATGCATACCAGTTTAGAAAATGTAACTTGGAGAAACTTGCATATAAAGTACCACAAAGTTGGTACCACAAATCTTGAACTCAAGATATTTACTTCAAACCCATGGTAGCGGTGAGCCAAAACCTTATCCCTAGTAGCAAACCCCCCATTTTGTGGGAGTCAGTTGACAATTTTTGTGAGTCAGGCCTCTTCACATGGTCCCTGTATATTATTCAAAAGCCAACATGATATCCTCTATTTTGCTATAATGTGGAACTGTTGTTGTATTATTGATAAGCATCCTCACTTTGATTCAGCTGGCAAACTTGAATACGCATTGTAATATATGCAGACTAAGAATCACAATTTTTATGCAAAGTTTTCCAGATATACAGTATGTAAGGATGCGTAAGGGTGTAAACCAGTGTGCAAAGATTAACTGACAATACTGGAAAATGTGTCTTTAACAGAACCTCAGTAACAAGGTTCCTATTGACCATTCTGAAGAATCTGATATGTCACCTACACTATAATGGCAAAAGTATTGGGATGCCTGCCTTTACATGCAAATTAACTTTAATGGCACCCCAGTCTTAGTCCGTAGGGTTCAATATTGAGTTGGCCCTCCCTTTGCAGCCTTTAACAGCTTCAACTCTTCTGGGTAGGCAGTCCACAAGGTTTAGGAGTGTGTCTATGGGAATGTTTGCCCATTCTTCCAGAAGCACATTTGTGAGGTCAGGCACTGCTGCTGGACGAGAAGGCCTGGCTCGCAGTCTCCACTCTAATTTATCCCAAAGGTGTTCTATCGGGTTGATGTGAGGACTTTGTGCAGGCCAATCAAGTTCCCCTCTGACCCAAACTCATCCATGTCTTTATGGACCTTGCTTTGTGCACTGGTCCAAATCATTTTGACGAGGGGGTATTATGGTGTGGGGTTGTTTTTCAGGGGTTGGACCCTGGAAGTGACGCACTGGCCACGAGCTCGGCGCTCGTTTTGAATTTACACTGTGATATTATTGTTCATGTGAGTACCCCCTTTTTTATGCAATAAAGCTCATTCATTTATTTCCAAAACCTACTACACTATATGGGTCCCTCTCTTTACTCTCTCCCCTCTCCACACCCACTATATTCTGGTATATGCTGAGCGGCACCTGGCTCTGAACACTAGGAAGCATCCAGACCCACCACCATATAGGCTCCATAGATCTTGGATAAGAGAGGATTACCGGATAGGAGACCCCAGAGCAACATTTCCCTGAGAGACCCCTGAGTACCAACCCCCCTGAGAGACCATCTCCTTGGCATCTACATACATGCTGCTTACCTTGCAGCAGGAAGGTAATTAGGTAGGACACCCACGGGTGTCATTAGCACTGAAGATTACAACACTGCCATCACCCTGTGCAAGCCTATTCACCACTATCTACCCCCACCTGGCACTCGGCACCACGGTGCAACCCCGATTGGATCACATCTGCAATCACCAGCACTACGCTGTTTATAGAGCTATATGCTATATGGACTGTTACATGTATTGCTTTTTGTGTTGATGCTATTTTTCTAATCACACTACACCTTCACTTGTACTTGTTGCTACCATAATTACTTCCATTTGCTGCTATTTTTAGTACTATCACCTACATTGGTCGCTAACATCAGTACTATCACTTGCAATTGCAGCTATTTTATTCACCATTATCTGTATTTGCTGCTACCATTCCCTTTATCTATTATTGTTTATACCTCATAGTCGTTGCTATGACCTGAGCCACTGGTCATCACTTTACCATTACTTTATTGTTTCCTCTGGTCGACGACTGCCTGTAGCGACCTAGCGACTATTTTTAATTTTATTTTCATGTTAGTCACTTTATTTATCCACTCCCGTTCTTTGCATATCAATTTATTTATGCACCACAGTTAGTCCTATATGACAGTTTTTTGCACAACAGTCACTTTATATATATATATATATATATATATATATATATATATATATATATATATATTTATGCTCATCTTTTATATATTAATTGATCGATGCTCTACAGCTTGATTTTAGTCATTGCATTATATGTATTCTATTGTTTATACTGATGTTTTAGCCTGAGTTGCACACAGTCACTTTAATTTGCATACTACCACTAGTTCGCTGATTTCACAAAACAGCGACTTTATGCGATTTTTGCACTGACATCAGCTTAGGAGCGCGACACCATCTATTGATTTTTTCCATTTCTCTCTTTTGGGTATTGTTTTAACCCTCTCGGTGTTCGCTGCACCTTACACATTTCCACATTAAATTCTCCATATTAGCGCGGGAATACTATATTTCTACGTGTGTGCGCTCTATCGGACTTTTGAGATCCTGCTCTCAAATTTTCCGACAACAAAATCCGATCAGACTTTTTCCGATCGTGTGTAGAGAATTCCAACGGACAAAGTGCCACGCATGCTCAGATTAAATTACGAGACCAAAGCTATTGGCTACTAGCCTCTACGTAGTTCTGTTGTATGCAACGAACGTCACCACGTTCACAACTTTGTCCGACCGTGTGTATGCAACACCAGTGTCAGACAAAATTCGTCTGAAAAAATCTGATGGATTTTGTGGTCGGAATTTCCGACCGTGTGTACGGGGCATAAGACTGGGATGCCATTAAAGTTCATGTGTGTGTAAAGACAGGTGTCCCATTACTTTTGGGAATATAGTGTATGTTTGCTGTTCAATTCCTGGCCCTGGTTTGGTCTTTTTATTTAATTTGTTTATCAGGAGTTTGTCTGGAATTTGGCTTCATATATATTTACACAACCTACCACTATCCTTAACCTTTGCTATTTGTAAGATCCTGTCTAAATACTTTCTGCCCCAAACATGCTATGGTTTTGGGAAAATTGCATTTACCTGGCATTCCTCAATATTAGCTGTTGCCAGAAGAGAAGACCTGAGCCCAGGAGCATCATGCAATTAACCACTTCAATACAGGGCACTTATACACCCTTCCTGTCCAGACCAAATTTCAGCTTTCAGTGTTCTCGTACTTTGAATGCCAATTACTCAGTCATGCAACACCTTACCCAAACAACATTTTTTAATTTTTTTCACACAATTAGAACTTTCTTTTGGTGGTATTTAATCACCACTTGGTTTTTTATTTTTTGTGACATAAGTGAAAAAAGAGTGAACATTTTGAAAAAAAAAAACACTTTTTTTTACTTTCTATGAAAAAATTTAGCAAATAAGTAATTTTTGTTCATAAATTTGGGCAAAAATGTACACTGCTACATATCGTTGGTAAAAAATAACCCACATACGAGTATATTATGTGGTCTGTATGAAAGTTATAGAGTCTACAAGCTATGAAAATGCAAATAATTGAAAATTGACACACCTTGGGGCTGATTTACTAAGAAGAATGCGTTGCGCCAGTTCCTACCTTAATTGGTGCGCTGGAAAAGTCATTAACCGAACGTGCGAACTGGCGCACTTTGAAGCGCAAAACAATAATAAATATGTAAACTGTGACTGGTGCTAGGGTAACTGTGGTTTTCTCATTGATAATTGGTTAATTTCATCTCATTGGATGTGTCTTGTTAGGCAATTAGTAGGTGTTCTCAGTTAATTAACCCTTCTGATGCTAATCTCTTTCCTATTACTTCTAATATATCTTTGAAATTCTTTTTTTCCTATTTTTACCCAGATCTTTCAATACATTACAAAGAACAGAGAAGTGTTTCTAAACCCAATAAATTTATATTTTCAGATGTTGATCTTTAAAGGTGACCATACACTACAATCAGTTAGATCTTAAAAAAAATGATTTAGTGCAAGAGCCTGTTTGATTTCCTATAATTTGAATTAATTGTTCAAGTGTGTCTTCCTATTACCTATTTTTCCGAAATATCGAGTTGTACAGAGATTGGCCAATCAAATTGCATAGTGCATGACCATCTTAAGTGCCAAATTTGGAATGTAGGTGTGCCATGACCCACTTGTATTTTCCTAATGATATGTCATCTACCCAACTTCTCTCTGCTGGTGGAAACAATAGATATAGATATATATTTGGGCAGCACAGTGGTGTAGTGGTTAGCACTTTCACCTAGAAGCAAAAAAGGGTCACTGGTTCAAATCCCGCCTGTGACACCATCTGCCTGGAGTTTGCATGTTGTTATCCCTATACCTGTGTGGGTTTCCTCCAGGTACTCCTGTTTCCTCAATCATTTCTAAAAACATCAAAAACTATAAACAAAAAAGAATTGCGCTAGGTGTAAAAAAATTATTTTTAAAGTGAATAGAAAATACCGTGATTGGTTATCCTTCTGCTGAACACTAATAACCCCGATATAGGGCACAAAATAGATGTATAAAAAGAAAAAGTGCAGCGCTGGATGATAAATGTGCATTAATTGCTAACCAAATATTTTAGTGCTAAAAAATATAAGTAAGAGCGGTATGAACCACATATGAAAAATTATTAGTCAAAAAACTCAAACAAATAATTCATAAGTAAATGTTAAACCCAAACATTAGATGGAACAATAAGAACCATGTGTGCAAAAAAAGTTCATAAAGAAAGTCCAAAGTGATCTTATGTGAAGACTATGCTTGTGTGAAGAACATCCACAGAATACTCCAACAGATGATTTCCACCTCTTGTGCTGCCCGTCACCACAGAGAAAGACAAATGGGAAGGCTTACCAGAAAGCCAGCGACCGCCCTTATTCAGGGGGGTCAAACTAAGCTTAGAAGAATAGCCTTGGTGCTGCTGTGTATCACCGACATCCCAATCGATATATCATTCGCTGCTGTGTATCTCCTGTATAAAGGATGGTGGCAGGATCCCGGTCTCCCCAAGATAGAATGAACCTCCAAGGGATGGGAAGCAGGGAAGATAAAGAAGACTCCAATAGTGCAGGCGTTTTTTAAATGTTAAGGGATTTTATTCATTCAAATATCCCATAACAATAAGATAACCTTGCAAGGTAAATAAGAGACAGCTCTGAGCGTTTCAAAGGGTAAATTTCTATCGCGCATTCGCAATGCGTGTGTACGCGTCCACTCTACGACCGTTTCGTCAGATGTGACGTCATCAGGGGTACACACGCACGCACGTGCATGCGCTTTAAATAGTGTTGAGCGTTAACTTAAAAGCTCCGCTATTGGTAAATCCCGAAAAAATACATACAAAAAATACATACAAAAAAATACATACAAGAATCCTGCCGTTTGGAATTCCAAAAGACCTCCCTGTATCAAGTACCTATATTGCCGACAAAAAACAGCATTGTACCAATTGTCGATCAAAAAGAATTCTTACATAAATGTACAGTTTTTATCCATGCAAAAATAAAAACTATAAAAATTCTCTATTAAAATTAAGTCCAAAACCTAATGCAAAGAAATTAATAAATCAGTAAAATACTGATTTCAAAACAATTTTACCCCATCATTCTTTTTTATATTATTATTTATTAAAATCATGAAAACCAATTTATTCAAAAATGGTCAAGGGTGATAAAAAAAGAAGAAGAAGGAGTGATAATAGTGGAAAGACTGTGGAGGGGACATCAACAGTTATTTATAAAACAATTGATGTCCCACTCCACATTCAAGCCACCGGGGACATGGGTACCAAGCCTATAGATCCAGTTGGTCTCGGACCGGGAGATCACACTTTTACCATTACCACCCCGCCAGTGAGGAATGTATTTTTCAAGGGCGATAAAGGTAGTGCCCTTTGGCTCCCGGTTATGTTTGAGGTCATAGTGCTTGGAGACATTATGTTTGTCAAAACCCCTTTTTATATTTGTCACATGTTCTCCCAGACGGATATGTAACATCCGAATAGTGCGGCCCACGTACTCTAAGCCACAGGGGCACCTCAAAAGGTACACCACACACTTTGTGGTGCAGGTTATAAAAGACTTGATAGGATAGGTCACACCTGTCCCTGTTGATGTAAACTCAGTAACCCTTCTTTCACGTAAGGCATTGATCCTGCAGACTTTGAATTTTCTGCAGGGAAAAAAAACATTTAGATCCCCAAAGAAGGTTGGACGTGTTGGAGGATTTGGTACATTGGGGGCAATAGAGTGTCTGAGGTTGGAGGAACCCCTGAATAATACACATGGGTTGTCTGATAACAGAGGACCTAAAATGCGATCATTTTTGATCACAGGCCAGTGTCTTTTTATGATGCGTTTAACAGCCCAGTGTTGACTCGAGTAGGTTGTGAGAAAAGCTAGACCAAAATCTTCACGATTCTCAACCTGTGAAGGATTGTCTTTTAAAAGGTCTTGACAATCCCTTTGCCCCACCTCAGCAATCAATGAATCAAGTGTCAGGTCATCATAACCTTTGCTAAGAAACCTTGACTTCAAAATCAGGGCCTCTCTATGAAATTCCTCAAGGTCAGTACAGTTACGCTTGAGGCGCAAAAATTGTCCCTTAGGAACCGCTGACAACCACGAATTATGGTGACATGAATCAAGAGGGATATACCCATTTCGATCGGTGGATTTAAAAAAAAGTGGAGGTAACAATCTTACCCTCCACGATGGTGATATTTAAATCCAAAAAATGTATCTGGGTGGGACTAGTTTCATAACTCAGTGTGATGCCTCTGTCGTTATTGTTTAAAAAGGATAGAAAGGCAGCCACCAACTCAATGATGACATGACACTTGATTCATTGATTGCTGAGGTGGGGTAAAGGGATCGTCAAGACCTTTTAAAAGACAATCCTCCACAGGTTGAGAATCGTGAAGATTTTGGTCTAGCTTTTCTCACAACCTACTAGTCAACACTGGGCTGTTAAACGCATCATAAAAAGACACTGGCCTGTGATCAAAAATGATCGCATTTTAGGTCCTCTGTTATCAGACAACCCACGTGTATTATTCAGGGGTTCCTCCAACCTCAGACACTCTATTGCCCCAATGTATCAAATCCTCCAACACGTCCAACCTTATTTGGGGATCTAAATGTTTTTTTTCCCTGCAGAAAATGCAAAGTCTGCAGGATCAATGCCTTACGTGAAAGAAGGGTTACTGAGTTTACATCAACAGGGACAGGTGTGACCTATCCTATCAAGTATTTTATAACCTGCACCACAAAGTGTGTGGTATACCTTTTGAGGTGCTCCTGTGGCTAAAGCCCCATACACACGGTCGGATTTTCCGATGGATTCTGTCCTATCGGACAATGTTGTCGGAAATTCCGACCGTGTGTAGGCACCATCGGACAGTTTCCATCTGATTGTCCGACGGACAAAGTTCTATCTCCTGCTGGATAGATTTTCCGACAACAAAGTCCGATCATACCAATTCCGATCGTGTGTAGCGAATTCTGACTGGACAAAGTGCCACGCATGCTCAGATCACATTACAAGACCAAAGCTATTGGCTACTAGCCTCTACGTAGTCCCGTCGTACGCAACAAACGTCACCACGTTCAGAATGATCGGATTTTCCGACAACTTTGTCCGACCGTGTGTATGCAACACCAGTGTCGGACTAAATCCGTCGGACCAAATCTGATGGATTTGGTGGTCGGATTTTCCGACCGTGTGTATGGGGCTTTAGAGTACGTGGGCCGCACTATTCGGATGTTACATAGCCGTCTGGGAGAACATGTGGCAAATATAAAAAGGGGTTTTGACAAACATAATGTCTCCAAGCACTATGACCTCAAACATAAAAGGGACCCATAGGGCACTACCTTTATCGCCCTTGAAAAATACATTCCTCACTGGCGGGGTGGTAATGGTAAAAGGGTGATCTCCCGGTCCGAGACCAACTGGATCTATAGGCTTGGTACCCATGTCCCCGTGGAGTGGGACATTAATTGTTTTATAAATAACTGTTGATGTCCCCTCCACAGTCTTTCCACTATTACCACTCCTTCTTCTTCTTTTTTTATCACCCTTGACCGTTTTTTAAAAAAATTAGTTTTCATGATTTTAATAAATAATAATATAAAAAAGAATGATGGGGTAAAATTGTTTTGAAATCAGTATTTTACTGATTTATAAATTTCTTTGCATTAGGTTTTGGACTTAATTAATTTTAATAGAGAATTTTTATAGTTTTTATTTTTGCATGGATAAAAACTGTACATTTATGTAAGAATTCCTTTTGATCGACAATTGGCATAATGCTGGTTTTTGTTGGCAATATAGGTACTTGAGATGTTCTGATAATTTTCTCATCCATTTTGATGACTGGTGTTTTCACTACACCTTCCCATCCAATGGATTATATTATGTTATATTATATTATGTTATAGACTTCCAAGAAGTCATACTGCAAAATATCCACGAGATGGCTCTACTAATTTTAGGAGCCCTTTTGTGAATGTTGGCAAAATTGCTGTTTGCATATAGAGTGTATTTATGTTTTATAATTCTATATATTTTATTTAATTTATTGTGAGATATGTTATTAGTTACTATCCTGTGAAGCACAATCCTTGCAGAAAGTTTTGATGTACTGTTATGATTATTTTTATGTTCTGTCGGCTTCCTACTTTCATGTATCTCACATATGGTAGTAATACTAACTAACCACAAGATGGCGTTGCTCCAGGTTTTTTTCTCTGTTTTAACCTTGGAGGCATTAAGACCAATATGTGGTCGCTGTCAGTGCGTCATGATACAGGGAGGTCCTTTGGAATTCCCGCCGGCGGGATTCTTGTATGTATTTTTTTTGCTCCAGCTGTCTGTGGGATTTACCAATAGCGGAGCTTTTAAGTTAACGCTCGACACTATTTAAAGCACATGCGCGTGCGTGTGTGAGTACCCCTGATGACGTCACATCTGACAAAACGGTCGTAGGGTGGATGCGTACACACGCATTGCGCATGCACGATAGAAATTTCCCCATTGAAACGCTCAGGGCCATCTCTTATTTACCGTGCAAGGTTATCTTATCGTTATGGGATATTTGAATGAATAAAATCCCTTAACATTTTAAAAACGCCTGCACTATTGGAGTCTTCTTTATTTTCCCTGCTTCCCATCCCTTGGAGGTTCATTCTATCTTGGGGAGACCGGGATCCTGCCACCATCCTTTATACAGGAGATACACAGCAGCGAATGATATATCGATTGGGATGTCGGTGATACACAGCAGCACCAAGGCTGTTCTCCTAAGCTTAGTTTGACCCCCCTGAATAAGGGCGGTCGCTGGCTTTCTGGTAAGCCTTCCCATTTGTCTTTCTCTGTGGTGACAGGCAGCACAAGAGGTGGAAAGCATCTGTTGGAGCATTCTGTGGATGTTCTTCACACAAGGATAGTCTTCACATAAGATCACTTTGGACTTTCTTTATGAACTTTTTTTTGCATCTGTTGGCAGCATTCTGTGGATGTTCTTCACACAAGGATAGTCTTCACATAAGATCACTTTGGACTTTCTTTATGAACTTTTTTTTGCACACATGGTTCTTATTGTTCCATCTAATGTTTGGGTTTAACATTTACTTATGAATTATTTGTTTGAGTTTTTTGACTAATAATTTTTCATATGTGGTTCATACAGCTCTTACTTATATTTTTTAGCACTAAAATATTTGGTTAGCAATTAATGCACATTTATCATCCAGCGCTGCACTTTTTCTTTTTATACATTTCTAAAAACATACATGCATAGGTAAATCGGATCCTGTGTAAATTGGCCCTAATATGCATGTATGTTAGGGACAAACACCACCTCATGTATAAAAAATGAATCATTTGCAACTAATTCACTACCTCAGAGAACAGTGAGTGGGGCATGGTGGTGGGAAGAAATTAGCAACAGTACAAGCAACTTCCTGGAGGGGCGTAATGTCATTCCTGTGTGCTGGTCACTGCTTCCAGGAACCAGATATGCGCCATAGGTACATACCTCCACGCACACAGCAGTTGGGCATCTAGATGCATTTGGCGCTTCTAGCTGCAGGAACTCAAGTTTTAGGAAAATTAATAGTAAAGCAGGTGCAGATTTCCAGAACTGGACTAACAAATGTTTCTAGTAAAAGCAACTGATGTTTTCTATTAAACAAGGTCTAAATGGGCCATTGACATGCATTACAGTTGAACTTAAGAATGTGTCTTTACAAAGTTAAAGTAAATGAAAGCCTTTCTTATTTTTGCTTGGGGATAGAGTGCAGAGGAATTAGAAGTCTTGTCAGTTTTTGGGGATGTCTGTACCCCTGATAGGGTGAAGACACCTCCCAAATTTTGCCAGTTTCTTCTTCAAATGTATTCACTTCCTGTCACATAGCCAAACTGGAAGTGAGGGTAAAACCCTACCAATGTCTTTCCTTGGGGACACACAGGGCAATCTAAATAGCTTCCTTATTAGGTAAATTGCACTCTAGCATTTTGCTCTGTACACCCCAAAATATTAGATATCTTGGACTTTGAGGTTAATTTACAAAAGGCAAATCCACTTTGCACTACAAGTGCACTTGGAAGTGCTTTTGCTGGAGATCAGAGGGGGACATGCAAGGAAAAAAAAAAATGCATCTTTACCTCTACATGAATGGATGATAAAATCACTAGTGCTTTCCCTCAGATTTACAGCGAGTACACTTGTATTGCAGAGTGGAATTGCCTTTAATAAACCCCAAAATACCTAATAATTTGGGGTGTACACAACAAAGTGCTAGAGTGCAATTTGCCTAATGGGGACACTAGTTCGATTGACCTGTGTGTCCCCAAGGAAAGACATTGGTAGGGTTTTACCCTCACTTCCAGTTTGTGAAGCCAATTTTCAGAAAAGGGACACAAAGCCCAACCTAAAAAAGACAAGCAGGGGTTCTAACCCTCACTTGGTTTACCTCAAATGCCCACAATTATAATAGGATTGTCTTGAGCTAGATTTTATCTCAGTGCTCTAAATCAGTACTTCTCAACCCTGTCCTCAAGTACCCCCAACAGGCCATGTTTGCAGGTTTTCCTTCTTCTTGCACAGGTGCTTTAAATCACAGTCAATGGCTTGGTATTTTTGACAGCTATTTTAGCTAAGATAAATTCCCAAAACATGTCCTGTCTGGGGTACTTGAGTACTGAGGCTGAGAACCATTGCGCTAAAATCGAAAATTGAATACCTACCTCTCTATAATTTTCCTTTCCTGGTGCCTATCCATGGCAGCATATGCACAATCCATGCATATGCTACCATGAAGGCACCATGAAAGTAGCTTTTAGACAAATCACACTTTTTTTGTTTTGCCATGCCAATCAGCCTAGTTAAGCTGCAGCTGAGAAATATGTTGCATGAAAATTAACAAAACACATAAAACATAAAAAAAAATGCTACACATTTTATTGGTCAACAAAACAGGACTTTGAAAAGTGCAAGGAAAGCAAAAAACACATGTATGTTAATTTGAGACACCTAAACCCTATTGAGCATTTGTGGGGCATCCTCAAACGGAAGGTGGAGGAGCACAAGGTCTATAACATCCACCCGCTCCATGATGTCATCGTGGAGAAGTGGAAGAGGTTTCCAGTGGCAACCTGTGAAGCTCTGGTGAACTCCATGCCCAAGAGGGTTAAGGCAGTGCTGGAGAATAATGATGGCCACACAAAATATTGACACTTTGGGCCCAATTTGGAAATTTTCACTTAGGGGGTGTACTCACTTTTGTTGCCAGTGGTTTAGACATTAATGGCTGTGTGTTGAGTTACTTTGAGGGGACAGTACAATTTATACTTTTATACAAGCTGTACACTCACTACTTTACATTGTAGCAAAGTGTCATTTCTTCAGTGTTGTCACATGAAAAGATAGAATAAAATATTTACAAAAATGTGAGGGGTGTACTCACTTTTGTGAGATACTGTATGTATACTATATATATATATATATATATATATATATATATATAGGGTCTTCAAAAAGTTTCTGCACTTCTTTATATTTCATAGAGTTAAAAAAGTGCAGAAACTTTTTGAGGGCTCTCGTACACACACACACATATATTAGTATAAAATCTATTGTTTTAAAACTGTAAAGCAGAAATCTATTCAGCTGAGTCAGTGGAACATATTGGACCAATATAAGGTCATCAGCAGTCATGTCATATTATGTATAAGGTGCAGTAAGTTATGCATTTTATATGGGTCTTTCAGTGAGAATGCTGTCACAGCCTGACAGCTGACTCAAAGCAAACCATCTGTTGATCTGCAAAATTTATGTTAGCCTCATCTCATAACTCTCATCAGTGAGTTGTCCTTGACAAAATCCAGTAGTGTTACAGCTCATATAGAGAAACTTTTTGATGTCTAAAACTTGGAATTTTAACTGCTGTATTATTTAATTATATATGCTTTTAAAAAAAAAAAATATATATATATATATATATATATATATATATATATATATATATATATATACATATATATATATATAATTAAAGCCCTTCAACCGGGAGGGATGTGAACCACATGAACACGCCACGAAGACTTACATCATGAAATGGACTTGAAGTGTAGACATGTGCAATTCGTTTCGTAACAAATCGAAATTCAGCTGTTGCATTGTTATTTTTTTATTCGGATGCATCCGAATGTCCGAATAAAAAAAAACGAATTTCAACTAATATGAAAGAAATTATAGCGGATATAACGAATTCATTTGACATGATTCGGTAATTCGTTAAAGATCTAATGAAACAAAAGGTCATCTCAAAATAAATCTTACAGTCCAATCAGCTGATTCATTTTGTGCTGGAGGTTGTATTACTGGCAAAGTGCATTCCTGAGAACTGAGTGAGAAGGGTGTTGTATTGTGTTTGAGCAGAGGAGAAGAGATATTGTCATTGTGTGTGTTAATAGATTCAATAAACAAACGACTTTCCAAACTACGAATCACTATCATGAATACATAGACATACATAAATATTGAATTTCAACTAATACAAAATAAATTATAGCGGATATAACAAATGAATTTGAGATTCAGTATAACTAATATTGACACTCTACAGAAATAATGAATTATCCGAAAATTAATTAACGTAACATAACAAATATAACAGAACAAAATTATGTATTTCACGAATGACAACGAACCGAAACTAAACAAAATTTTCCGTTGTGCACAAGTCTACGGAAGCGTGCCCTGGTCTGCTGGTCGGTATTTACCTAAAAAGGGGGCATACGCAAGATAAGTAATAGATGTTTGAGGAGAGAAATTAATTAGAGAAATGTCCTGAAAAGGGGAATGGGAGGGAGGGAATCACGCACCAGAACTGACAAAGACCACAGGTGAGTGGGCTGCTTAACCCCTTCAATACCCGCTCATAGTCATATGACGCCCACAAGGTGGATCTACCATCCTGGGTGGGCGTCATATGACGTCCTCTCATTCCCGGCCGCCTGAGGGGCGCGCGCCCCCCTCGATGTCCGCCGGGCACCCGCGATTGCCCCTTAAAACATCGGGACTGTGCGGGACCGTGGAGCTGTGTGTGTAAACACACAGCTCCACGTCCTGTCAGCGAGCAGGAGACCGATCATGTGATCCCAGCACGGAGGAACACATGATCGGTCTCCTCCCCTTGAGTCCCCTCCCCCCACAGTTAGAATCACACATTTAGGGAAAACATTAACCCCTCCCCGCCCCCTAGTGTTAACCCCTTCCCTGCCAGTCACATTTACACAGTAATCAATGCAATTTTATAGCAACGATCGCTGTGTAAATGTGAATGGTCCCAAAAATGTGTCAAAAGTGTCCGAAGTGTCCGCCGCAATGTCGCAGTCACGAAAAAAAATCGCAGATCGCCGCCATTACTAGTAAAAAAAAAAAAAAAAAATGCAATAAATCTATCCCCTATTTTGTAGATGCTATAACTTTTGCGCAAACCGATCAATATACGCTTATTGCGATTTTTTTTACCAAAAATATGTAGAAGAATACGTATCGGCCTAAACTGAGGAAAAAAAAAAAAAAAAAAAAAAAAATGGGATATTTATTATAGCAAAAAGTAAAAAATATTGTGCTTTTTTTCAAAATTGTCGCTCTTCTTTTGTTTATAGCGCAAAAAAATAAAAACCGCAGGGGCGATCAAATACCACCAAAAGAAAGCTCTATTTGTGGGAAAAAAAGGACGTCAATTTTGTTTGGGTGTAACGTCGCACGTCCGCGCAATTGTCAGTTAAAGCGACGCAGTGCCGAATCACAAAAAGTGCTCTGGTAAGGAAGGGTGAAAAATGGCCTGGTGCTGAAGCGGTTAAATACCCTCGGTCTCCTGTCATAAATTCAGACCACCATACTGGCCTTCTTATTTATGGTCTTAGCCCTTCAACCGGGATGGATGTGAACCACATGAACGTGCCATAAGACTTATGTCCTGTACACATCGTCGGATATTCCGACGGAAAATTTTAGATCCTGCTCTCAAATTTTTTCTGACAACAAAATCCTATCTGACTTTTTCTGATCGTGTGTAGAAAATTCCACCGCACAAAGTGCCACGCATGGTCAGAAAAAATTTGGAGACAAAAGCTTTTGGCTACTGGCCTCTATGTAGTCCCGTCATACGTTTTGTACCTCACCTCATTCCGAACCATTGGATTTTCCGACAACTTTGTGCGACCCTGTGTATCCAAGACAAGTTTCGGACAAAATCCATCGTATAAAATCTGATGGATTTTGTGGTCAAAATGTCCGACCGTGTGTACAAGGCATTACATTATGAAATGGACCTGAAGTGTGCCCTGGTCTGCTGGTCGGTATACCAAGAAAGGGGCAAAAAACATTCAGGTAGGGTTGAAAGCTTTTTATTGGTTTAGTGTTATTTACTGTTGTTTGTCTTGAAAAGATGGATGTCAACACCGGGGTCAGATTGCTGGGTTTCGGATACTGCAAGGTGGAGAATTAAATGATCTTGGAAGCGAGCCAGGTGACGTCTACACAGTACCTGGCCAGCAGGGCTATTACTGGTAAACTTGCTTAGGCTGCAGAAATCGTAGTAGGCCAGGTAGATGGCCGCTCGAATGACCAAGGTGGGAAGAAAGCCAAATGGGGAACGAGAGAGAATGGACGACATGTCTCTGAAGATGGTTCTCGTGATGGGCAAGCATTTGGAGTTGGCTATGTGCTGCTGCTTCTGAATGCCGCGTGGAAATGGCTCGGATCCTGTAAGGCCAGGAAGTGTTGGATGCCAGCTAAGTATAGTCTGATGGTGTTGTGTGATAGAGCCAATTGAGTGTAGCAATATGAAATGAAAGCTAGTATGTGCTTAGTGTCTGTTAATGTTGCTGCAGAGTAGGATGCCAGAAACTTGCAGAAGGCGTTTCAAGCTGTGTGGTAGGCCTTGACTGTGTTGCGGGATAAGGATTGATTGGTGAGCTGGGTCGCGCTGTGAGGGTACTGCTTTAACCCAATGTCAGCTGAGACCAAGGTGGGATAAGAGATGATGTTGGGTCGGCTCCGGGTTTCTGCTGAAAGATGAAATGAAGTTAAAACAGGACAGTGCGTCTGTTGCGACGTTAAATTTGCCCGGCATGTATGTGCAGTGCACATTGAACTGATGCTGCAGGGATAATTGTAGCAGCCTGCATAGGAAGGACATAACAGGGAGTGACTTGGACCTGCCCTTGTTAGCGATATCGGCCGTGGCCTGGTTGTCAGTGGTGAAAGCCACCGTTTGTCTGGTCCAGGTATGGCCCCAGACCTGAGTGGCTACCATGATCGGGTATAGCTCTAAATGAGGAAGACTGTATGAACCCAGGAATTAGGAGTATCTCTGGAGGCCACGGTCCTGAAAAACCATAGATGGCCAAAAATTGAAGCAAAGCCTGTGGAGGTTGTGGCATACGTTACTACCTGTGGTATGAAAGGTGATACTGATGTTATGAACATGGATATGCCATTCCAACTAGTAAGGAACTCACCCCACATAGACAAATCCACTTCTGCTGCTGTGTCTAGTCTAAGGATTTGATCAGGGTCCTGTGTCTGAGAGTGTAAGATCAAGAGGTGCAAAATAAAATATCGTCCCTGGGGAATAGTTCTCATTGCGAGGTTGAGCATCCCTAAGGGGGATTGCAGCTATTTCTTAGTACACCCCTGTGACCAGCTAAAGTCATGAAGAACCGAGCTGATATGGTTTGTCAGGGGGCAGGCTGACCTGTATGGAGCGAATGTCAAGGTTGACCCCGAGGAAGGTGATAGAGTATGCTGGGCCTCCCACTTTGTGTTCTGCTATGGGCTCATTGAGATACTCAAACACCACTCTTAGCCTATGTAGGTCTACTGGGCTGTTGGATTAGCAGGAAGTCATCCAGACAATAAATGACCATCTGGCACTGGGCTTGGTGTGACAGGATCCCAGTGAGGGACTGTGCAAAGGTGTCAAAGAGCCATGGGTTGTTTTTTAGAGCTGAAGGTCAGTTTAGTGGCAAAGTAATATGACTCTTTCCATTTAATGCCGTGCCAGCACCAGAGGGACGGTTGGATGGGTAGAAGCTTAAATGCGCTTGATATGTCGGCTTTAGAGAGTCAATCGCTTGTGCCTATTTTGATAATGGCCTGGATCGCCATGTCGACTGAAGCATATTTTAGGAAGAACTCCTCTGAAGCATTTAAGGAGTTCAAACTGGGGATGTGGGAAGAAAGGCCCAGGCAGGTCGTACACCAAACAAAATTTTATGTGAAGCTGAGAAATGGCCGAGGACATGGACTAAAGAGACGCCTGCTGGGAGCTGGGCCCGTCTGTCGCTGGTGGTGGGAAGAGGAGCCTGAAGAGTTCGGCTTTCCTGGCTGTAGCGGGGAAGGGCACACCCCTGCACCTTAGTTCCTCTGTTAACTTGAGGATAGTCCATCCCCTGAGGGACTGCATGCTGCCACTCTCTGAAACCGGAGAGGTGACAGAGGGGCAGTTGTGAGGTCTTCGCTGCTGGCCTGTGACATGGCTCTGGCTGACTTGTGCCCTAGCTGCAAAGTCCTGGTTTTTGAGGTTGAACGATCAATCGACCAGAACCTGGGGGAATAACGTTCAACCTGGTGCAGGATGGAACTACCTGAACTTGACTGACCTAGAGGAGAAATGACAGATGGACAACAAAGACTGGCTTTGTGCCATTAGAAGGTGAATGTGTGGCCGTGTCGTGCGACTTTGAGATGTGTTTATAGCGACTGCAAGGGAAACCTTATCAGGAGTTGAACGATGGTTAAACAAACAAATTTGAAACCATGAATGGAATTTGAAGGAAAACAGTTGATCTGAAGCTGTGGGCCGATGTGCCTTGTTGCGACTGGATTTGAACTGGACCGTAGGCCGAGCCGTACTGAGGGGTGTCTGTCAATGACCTGACAAATCATACAGTGATCTGAATTTAAAAGTGAACCGTTGCGTTGCTGAGGCGACCAACATTGAACAACAGTAGAGCGTATGACGGGATAAATGCACGAATGACCCAACACAAAGCAACTGCCGGACCTAAGGAGAACATGACAGACAATATACGAATTAAGACCACTGAATGATTGAAGTGATGGTGACACTAATCGGGGTGCTGTAACTGTGACTTGACAGTAACCGAACTGTGGAATATGGGATGAAATGGGGGCGAAATGAAATGCACAAAATGAAGCAGACGTGAATCGGAGTGCTGCTAAAGCAACTGGACTCAGATCGGCGCGTGGGGTACATGAAATGAAATGACCGAAATATTTGCCATGAGGGGCATGAATCGGTGTGTTGTAACTGTGACTTGACAGTGAACTGAACTATGGAATATGTGATGAAATGAGGGCAAAATGAAATGAGCAAATTAATTTTTTAATTTTTTAATTTTTTTGAGAAATTAAATTACCGAAATGATTGCCATGACAGAGGCACAAATCAGTGTGTCGCGATAGCGCCTGTCAGCAAACCTGTCTGTGGAACAGGAAATAACAATGGCTAACACCAGTTGACGTGAATTTGAGCAGATGCGACTGAATTTGAATCGTAATAAAGGGTATACGAAATGACCAAATTAAACGTTTGCCTTGACAGTGGCAAGAATCGGTGTGCCGTGATTGCGACTGACAACGAACCGGACTGTGCAGCATGGAATGAAATGAGATGAAATTACTAGAACGAGCCAGTAGAATCGGTGCGTCGATGATGCGACTGGATTCAAATCGGAGTGAAGGGTATGGGAAATGTAACAGATGAAATGATTTGCAATGACAGAAGCCCGAATCAATGTGCCGCAATTTGCGACTGATAACGAACCGGACTGCGGAGCGTGGAATGCATGAGACGGGAATGACTAGCACAAGTCGACACGAATCGGTGTGTCGCAGACGCAACTGGAATCGAATCAGAGTGAAGGGTATGTGAAATGTAACAAATTAAATGACTTACCATGACAGAGGCATGGATCAGTGTGCCGCAATTTGCGACTGATAACGAACCGGACTGTGGAGCATGGCATGAAATGAGATGACAAAACTAGCCGGGATGAACAAGTGAGTCGCTGATGCGAATAGATTTGGACCTGAGGGTAATGCAAACTAATACCTGAAATGATAGACGTGTGTTTTTTAACCACTTGCTTACCAGGCACTTAAACCCCCCTCCCATCCAGACCAATTTTCAGCTTTCGGTGCTCTCACGCTTTGACTGACAATTACTCAGTCATGCAACACTGTACCCAAATGAATTTTTTGTCCTTTTTTTCCCACAAATAGAGCTTTCTTTTGGTGGTATTTGATCACCTCTGGGTTTTTTATTTTTTGCGCTATAAATGAAAAAAGACCGAAAATTTTGAAAAAAAAACGCATTTTTCTTTGTTTCTGTGATACAATTTAGGAAATTATTAATTTTTCTTCATAAATTTTGGCCACAATTTATACTGCCACATATCTTTGGTAAAAATAACCCAAATTAGTGGAAATTATTTGGTCTTTGTGAAAGTTAGAGAGTCTACAATCTGTGGTGCGAATTATACAAAATTGATCACATCTGATGTACTGGTGACCTATCTCATTTCTTGCGACCCGAACAAGTCAGGAAAGTGCAAATACCCCCCAAATGACCCCTTTTTTGAAAGTAGACATTCCAAGGTATTTAGTAAGAGGCATGGTGAGCTTTTTGATGTTGTAATTTTTTCCCACAATTCTTTGCAAAATTAATTCTTTTTTTATTTTTTATTTTTTTTCTACAAAATTGTCATTGTAATAGGTTATTTCTCTCACATGGCATGTGTGTACCACAAATGACACCCCAAAATAAATTCTGCTACTCCTCCTGATTATTACAATACCACATGTGTGGGACTTTTACACAGCCTGGCCACTTAGAGAGGCCCAACATGCAGGGAGCGCCATCACGTGTTCTAGGAGCATAAATTACATCTAACTTGTTGACTACCTATTACACTTTTGAAGGCCCTGGAGCACCAGGACAATGACACGTGACACTGACGTGGCACTGATGACACGTGACACTGACGTGGCACTGATGACAGATGGTACTAATACGGGGCACTGATGACACGTGACACTGATGACAGATGGCACTAATATGTGGAACTGATGAGAGATGGCACTCATACATGGCACTGATATCACGTGGCACTAATATGTGGCACTGATGAGAGATGGCACTAATACGTGGCACTGATGACAGACGCACTAATACGTGGCACTGATGACACATGACACTGATGACACTGATGCGTGGCATTGATGACAGGTGACACTGATAACAGATGGCACGTGACACTGACAGGTGGCACTGATGACAGATGGCACTAATACGTGACACTGATGACAGATGGCACTAATATGTGGCACTGATGACAGATGGCACTAATGACAGGTGGCACTGACTACAGATGGCACTGACTACAGATGGCACTGGCAGATGGCACTGGGGATGGCACTGGGCACAGATGGCACTGGCAGATGGCACTGGGGATGGCACTGGGCACAGATGGCACTGGCAGATGGCACTGGGGATGGCACTGGGCACAGATGGCACTGGCAGATGGCACTGGGGATGGCACTGGGCACAGATGGCATTGGGGACATATGGTTATGGCAATTGGCATTGGGGACAGATTGCAGTGGTGGCAGTAGGCACAGATGGCATTTCATTTTTTTTTTTTGAAACTTACGGCGCTGCAGACGTTCATCTCCCCCTCCTCACACGCTGTCTCTGTGTGAGGAGGGGGAGCGGCGCTGAGAGATTTTCTTTTTTTCCCAAGAATTGCCAATGTGCTATGGGATAGCGAGTTATAAAACGCTGGCTGCCTTTTAATTAAAGCCTCAGATTAAGTCTTATAATGTAATGAGTCACTCCACTGGCTCATTCGCATATGTGGTAGTCTCAGCTCGGGCTATAAAGCTCTGTAAACAATGTTTTTTTTTTTTAAGGATCTTGAAGCTCTACCTGCTGATTGGATTGAAAATCACATAATATTCTGCTCACACACCTGTATACTCCCTGGACCATGAGCCAGAACAATTTGTACATTTCTATAATGGGCCAGTTTTTTCAGCGATAGATTTCTCATTACTTAAAGTGGTTGTAAACCCTGCTGAACCACTTTTACCTATAGGTAAGTCCATATTAAGGCTTATCTGTAGGTACTGGAAATATTTACCATATACGCTTGCACCAACGTCATCGACGCATGAGCACCAAAGAAAGCGCACGATCGTGGTGTTTCTATAGGGCCCATGCCGTGACCTTCTGCTCACGGGTGCATGCGCAGCAGTGACGTCACGTGACTTCGGCCAGTCAGAGAGCCAGAGTCCATGGCCCCGGAAGGAAGAGGGGTTATACACTCTATAGACAAAAAACGCGTAGCGCTACCACTGTAGGAGCCGCTGGTGAATATGGGTATCTCCCACCCTGCATAGCTACACAAATTTTCCACATATGCTGGAGTCAGGGATCAGTCCTTGCAGCTTTTTTTTTGTTTCTTTTTTAGGGAGTTTAACTTGGATAGGGGATAGGGTTATTATGGGATGCCCATTTGATCAGCACAGAAGAATTTTTCAAAAATAATTGTTCCCCATAGCCAAACCAAGTCCTTCTATCAGATAATTAATTTGTATTTTTTTGAGTTTAGATTCCTCTAATAGGGCCCAATTATTTTTGGTCTCAGAACCATTGTTACAACCAAAGGGTGTAGCTATGGGGGCATGCTATGCCCCTAACGTGGCAAATATAGCATTAAATAAGTGGGAACAGGAAACTATTTTTAAAAATAGGAATCAAGCACTTTTATTCTACAAAAGATACATCGATGATGTTATCTTGTTCTGGGAGGGTTCCCAGACAAGTTTTGAACTCTTTATGGCACAAATGAATAAAAATAAGTATGGTCTAAAATTTACAGAAGAATGTCTGGATTTAACATTAATTAATTAATCAGAATAGAATTGGCACAAAGACGTTCTTTAACCACTTTCAGATCGGACCATTTTGCTGGCTTAAGACCAGAGCACTTTTTGCGTTGCTTTAACTGACAATTGCGCGATCGTGCGACGTGGCTCCCAAACAAAATTGACGTCCTTTTTTCCCCACAAATAGAGCTTTCTTTTGGTGGTATTTGATCACCTCTGCGTTTTTTATTCCTTGCGCTATAAACAAACAAATAGCGACAATTTTCAAAAAAACACATTATTACTTTTTCCTCAGTTTAGGTCAATACGTATTCTTCTACATATTTTTGGTGAAAAAATCGATTAAAAGCGATTATTGATTGGTTTGCGCAAAAGTTATAGCGTTTACAAAATAGGGGATAGTTTTATAGCATTTTTATTAATAATGTTTTTTTACTTGTTAAGCGATTTTTATTGGGACTGCGACATTATGGCGGACACATCGGACATTTTTAACACATTTTTGGGACCATTGTCATTTATACAGCAATCAGTGCTATACAAATGCACTGATTCCTGTGTAAATTACACTGGCAGTGAAGGGGTTAACCAGGGGGTGGCAGTGTAGGGGTTAAGTGTGTCCTAGGGGCATGTTGCTAACTGTGGGGGGCATGGCTGTGTGTTACTAATCACTGATCTCTGCTCCAATCACAGGGAGCAGAGATCAGTGTCACTTGTTGCTAGGCAGCACAGGAAGATGCTGTTTACTTCCGCATCTCCCCATTCGTCGTCCCAGTGAGACGATCGCGGGTATCCCCGTGGCGATCGAGCTCGCGGGACCCACGTCCGGACTCGTGGGGGTCCCGACCGCCGGTGGTGCACACATGATGGCACGGCGGCATATTTAAAGGGACGTATCTGTACGCCCTTATGCCTGTCCGTGCCATTCTGTCGACGTATATGTGTGTGCGCCAGTCGGGAAGTGGTTAAGGAGACCGATTGGAAAGGATTTGTGCCAACTCATAGCTGCCATCACCCTCAATGGCTGGGAGCCATCCCAAAGGGACAATATATGCAAATTAGGTGCAATTGTGATAACATAAATGATTTCCATATCCAAGCAGAAGTACTCACAAACAGTTACCATGAAAAAGGATATCCATTGGAAATATTGAACAAAACCAAAGACCAAGTTTCGTTAATGGACAGGGAATCACATGTAATCACCAAGAAAAAAACCTACAAGCTAGGCCTGTCTGTTTTGATTCTGGGGCTGGGAGTGTTTAGAGTAGCAGTGGGTGTGACCACCTGGTTCCAGTTCTAAAAAGTACTCAGTGTGCTATGCGCCAGACATGAGGTGGAGGAAGATGGCGGAGAGTGTCTGCTATGCAGCGACTACCTGAAGTGCAGGACCGGGCGCTGATTGATACCGGCATCCGCTTAGAACTTTGTGCAGGGCTTGCTTTGGGAGTGACCGGAGGAGTGGATCGGCTGTGCATACTATGTTCCAGGTGCCATTTGCCATTGGAGTCAGTGTCTGGGCTTGGTGCGGTCACTGGTTGGATCCACTAACCCACCTAGGGCCGGTGCAGCGGGAGACAAGGTACTACAATATCAACCCGCTCACAGGACTTTGCATACCGCAGCCACAGGACACTCGGAGGACCGGAGAGGGTCAGGGATCACTCGCCAATGATGGAGAGGAGTGTCCACCCCAGAGTTCTGGGACGTAAGTGTACCAGAGTCTGTTGTGAAGACCCGCGGCCTGGTCAGGGGCCCGGAGGCTGCAGGAGTAAGTGTGTGGCCTCCGGATGACATCCCTGAAGAGCCGGCCTCCAGTAAGACCCTTGCTATGCCAGTCCGGAAGGAGCCCATGCTGCAGGGAAGAGAAACTACAGGTGAGCTGGATGTGGTGAGCAAGGGCCGGGTCATTAATTGGGGTTCACTCAGAGTGTTGGAACGGTTCAGGTCAGTGAAGAAGTTGTTCTCTTGGTCCTCCCCTGAAGAGGGCTCCAGTGAGGAAGAATGGGAGACCGGGGATTCCCTACCTATTGATACCTCACCTGATGCACTGGAGGAACCACATGTCCCAGCATGGACCTCATTTTGTTCCAGTAGAACTTTTAATAGTCAGCCTTCTACTACCCAGACCAGGGAACCCACTTACAGACAATGGGCCATCAAGGCCCCAGATGCCTGCGTCCTGCCTGGAAGAGGAAAAGTTAAGGAGCTGCCCCTGCTCTCAAGGTTCCAGCAGGATGTACAAAGAAGGGTTGCCTTGGAGTGGGGCTATGATTATCCTTATGTCCCAACCCAGACCATGGACATCATTGATAGCTCACGGGGGAAGTGAGAGGATGACATGGTTTGGGATTTTCTGCATATTCCTAAGTTGCTCGGGGTGCCAGAGAGTGAAGTTTGGGCCCAGTTCAAGGACATTAAGCAAGAATGGTGCTTGGGACGTGCCATTCACAGAGAAAGGGTCCTGGTTGTAAAGGCAGGCCAGCCTACCAGGAGCTACTCAGTCTCAGTCAGAGGGGAGGGGGATATTCGGAGGAGGTTGCCAGATCCCTGGTTCTATGGGTGAGTGAGGAGGACTGCTGTGTTGTGCCACCCACATGGATCCAGCCACCAAAACTGCAAGGACAGGGCAGGGTTTGGGTGGTATTCCCCAATGACACTGTGAAAAATTTACAGAGACAGATTTTGCCCGCCACCCAGGGTGCCTGATAGGAGGGTTAATTATCATGGATACCAGGGTATACTGTCTCTGTTGAACGCTCTTGCCACCTGACATTCAGGAGATGCCCCTCCAACTAAGAGCAACTGGAAGGGTTCACTTTATTTGTTTGACCATTGCCTAGGCTGCACTCTTCAGGAGGTCTCTTAGACTCCTTTTGAGCAAGTGACAGTCATAGCAGGGAACCACATACCACTTCTGGCCTATTTGAAAAAAAAAATGTGTGTGTTTTTATTCACCCAATGGAGGATAATAACCCCCTCTATCTGATGAATAGTGTGCAGTGTATAGTTAGACTGTGTGTGTGTTTTGAATCAACAAGTTTACCAGGACTCCATCACAGGATGGTACTGTGGCGGTCTTAAAGGTATAACAGTGCCACGTCCTACAAAATTGTTTTAGATCAAAAAGCACATGGAGAAGAAATGGACTTTGTACGCACCAATTATAAAAGTAACATAATTATTTATTAGACACATAGTACAAAAGGAAATTTTACATTAAAAAATTATTTTGCAAGATAAGTACATGCAAAAATATTATTACTTCTATCCCTAAAACAGCAGAAAAAAATGATACCAAACATCACAATAATCCTACAAAAATGTATGGTGTGCAATAGAACACTTTCTCTACTAGTTTCACAATTGAATGCTTCATCAGGATCTTAATAGCTGTTTTATGAAGAAAGGGAGAGAAACATATAAGCATATACAAGTACAAAATGATACATAATATGCAATAGAACATTGGTAATATGTTTCACATTTTTTGACGGAATGTATTCAAAAGGTAGACATGAAAAGGACTCCCATAGATAACATGCATCAGGTAATTCAGGGTTGAACATGGGGTGTGCCAATTGGAAAAAGGGAATAAGAAGAAAGATAGATATATTTAAAAACAAAGAGATATGATGTATAACCGTTATCACAGCATCCATTGTTAAATGGAAACTAATGGGTAAAAAGGGGGTTAATATAAAAGGGAGAAAAAGAAAAAGCCACTCCCTGCACAAAGACAGAATAAATAAAACTGACATTATAGCCTGATAGCAATGTTATTAGTAAGCCTACCTTAGCACAAAAAACATAAATAGGCTATCTCATAGGCAGCCAGATATTGGGTGATGTTGATAATCATAGTAGAGAACATAGACAGACCGCAAAAGTGGCCTAGAGCACAAAAGCATGTGTCAATAAAAAGGTATAACATATTATAATAGACAATAGGGGTGATAGGGTAGGCATTAAAGTATTTAACAATTGCTAATCTCACCTTAAGGTAGCACTAAAAATGTATGGGCCAGAGCCTTCTAGTGTGTTTGTTGGAAACAAAAAGACAGGTGGTGTATTGGGCGCTAACCTGTCTTTTTGTTCATAAATGCACAGTGTTTGGAGCACTCTGCATCTTCAAGTGTACATTGATTATAATGAAAAATAAGCAGAGGGGAATGTTTTGGAAAAAAACACTTAAAAAAAAAAGCAAATGCCATTAAACTCTCATAAACCCTTGTGCAATACAAGCCACTATGACCATTTTTTATCCTGCCAGAAGTTCTGGCATTTTTTCAGCCGCTTAATGGTGCATGGACCCTAAAATGCCTTCCCTAGGAAGCTATTGCCGTTTCCTTACAGTGGGGTCCCAAAGTGATTTTTCTTTTAAAGCGGACCACATCTCTGAGGAGCTGTGGAAGTGGATGTGGGATGTAGAAGGGGGATGCAGAGGTAAAAGCCTGTGAAAGACCCTGCACCTGTTTGTAGTGCACACCTGAATTCTGCACTCTGTGTCTAGCACACCCCTGAAACCTGCATTCTGTGTGTGGTGCACCCCAAAACCTACACTCTGTACACAGCCCACCCCTGAATTTTGCACCATGTATATAGTGCACCCTTGAACTCTGCATTTTGTAAATAGTGCACCCCTGAACTCTACACTCTGTGCGTAGCACACACCTGAAATCTACACTATATTTATAGCACACCCCTGAGCTGTGCACTTTGTGCATAGTACACCCCTGAAACCTGCACTCTGTAGCAGTTCCATAAACCTGCACTATAATGGATCCCTGAAACCTGCACTCTGTATGTAGCACACCCCAGAACTCTGCACTATGTATGAAGTGCACCCCTAAAAGCAGAACTTTGTACATAGCGCACCCCTAAACTCCACACATTACTCACTCCCGGTATTTAATTTCCCTTTTTCAACCCTCCCACTGTGCAATTTAGCCACACCTACCATGCCATGCGACTCAGCAGTTCCTGCACCTATTCTTCAAGAAAAACAGCCTCACCAAAACTTGTTGAGATATACTTTCTCATTGGTCCCCAAGCCCTACAACATAGAATCTATTGTTGCCATGCATTGCGTTGATGATGGTCCTCCAGAAAAAGCGATAAATTAGTGATAAATTAGGGTGATAAATTAGGGTGTATCTATACTGTAGACCAGTAATTCTGGATATACAATTGGTAGAATTGGCCAAGAGGTTAATTCATTATTTGCATGACTCTACTCACTATTCATAAATAAGGAACAATCTACATTTTTGGAATGAGGTATATAAAATAGATTTCTGTCATAAGAAGGCTCTGCTGTGTTTCATTACTTTTCTGGAATTTCAGTTAGTATAATTTTGAAAGAGATGGGAGTATGGTTTGTATCAAAATTATTGTATGAACTTTGTAGTGTGGCATTTTGTGTGTATGTTGCATGCATTTGTATTTTTTCTAAAAATACACTAAAATCTTCTGTATGGGAGAAGATTAGTGGCATTGTACCTGTCCTTTGCTACCATGTAATGTTATTTGTATTCTATTCTTGTCATAGAATTTAATAAACAGCATTAATAAAGAAAAATACATAATAATTATTATTATATGACATATTTACTAGTCCCTTCCCCCCACTCTCCATCCTGAAACATCCCCATGTGTACATGCAGCAGCTGCCATTGGGAGAGGAGAGGAGGGAAGAGAGGAGGAGGAAACACTGCAGGGAAAAGGGGAGCACACGGGGGGGGGGGCTGGAAAACAGGGGGATGGGTAGGCGGATGCTAGAATTGACCATCCTGCAGAACAGCTGGAGGGAGGGAGTGGAGGAGAGGCCAGCAGCACTACAGGGGGAGACAAAAGAGGATAGTTGTCTGCAGTAAGGCAGTACAGCTGGCCCTCCTGCTCACCAGGTGCCTGGGCCCCCCTTTTGAACTTTTGGGGGGATGGGCCCAATACAGGAGGGCTGGCTTTACTGCCTTATCAGTAGCCCTGTGCATGTTTATGCCACCCTAACCAGTGCCCCCAATATCAAGCTGCTTGCTATGGGGGCACTGGTGTCTGCTTGCTCCAGAGCTCTGCTCTTTGCATCCATAAGACACATAAAGCCGTGGCTTAGCCACGCCCCCTACTCTTTCCTTAGTGGCTCATTGGCTATAATTGGCTCCAGCTGCTGTTTCAGCCAATGAGGAGAGAAAGACCAGGGATAGCTGAGGCTCCTGTGCACATCGCTGGATCAACAGGGGGCTCAGGTGAGTATTACTGGGGCTTTGGGAGAGCAGATCACAGAAGTTTTTTTTTTACCTTCATGCATAGAATGCATGAAGGTAAAATACCTATAGCCATTACAACCACTTTAAGTAAAGCACTGCAGAGTGTTTGCTATCTAATGAACCTGTTGCTTTACTGTGAATGGGCAAAGTGAGTTTTACTTTAATAAAGATGAGCCAAATGGTTTATCAGAATGAAGATCCAACTTGAAGTAAACTAATTTGTAGATACAAGATATCCCTGATTTTTATTTAAATGCTAGTGTCATAGACTACTAAAAACAGGGAATGTTTATAGCAGGAATCAATTATACTTTCCGTTCTTTCTTTATTGTGATTTTGAGATTTTAAGGTGCATATACTTTTAGTGTTAATGCAATGTATGTTCAATCTAAACATTCTTATTCACACTGAATAATTTTTTTAAACATTTCTTTCATTAATAAAATTGTTTAATGAACTAAAAATGCAGGATAAGAATCAAACTGTTGGCATGACTGAGGCCAGTGTGTCTTATTGCAAAATCTCCTAAACAGATAAAGAGTATTATGGGAATTGTGTATTGGACAGCCAGCTAGTGGACAAACTGAGGCATGCATGTTAAAAGACTGGGTGCAGGTCCAGCCAAAAGAGAGACAGAAGGTGGAGTTTGAAGTATTCTTAGGCTGGCATTAACTACAACATCTTTAACAAAAAACCAACATTACAATGCAGCCCTTACTAGACAAGCTGTAGACATATTTTGGAAATTGGGCTGATAATAATTTGTTCCTTGTTAAACAAATATTTTAAATGATTGATAGCGTTGGTATTAAAAAAACAGGCTCAGTGTATTACAGAATTTACTTTCCAAGTAATACAGACCTGGAATAACCAAAGCCATTTAATATGTTTCATAAGTCAAGCGTGTAAATGAATGAATCATCACAATAAGAGTTCATACCTCCAACTGTTTTTACTGAATTAAATTACTTCAAATAATTTTGAAGTGTGTTTATTAGTGTAGCGGGGTTCTACCCCTTTTTCTGGTAGAGACTACATCTCCCATGATTCCCCAGGCCCCCGGGCTGCTGACTTCCGCCCGGGAGGCTGCTGGGGGAGATTATAAAAGGGAAGAGCGGAGACCGCCTCTTCCTCTTGGGACACTTCCTCTTCAGAGGCCTGACAGGACTGGCCTGCCTCTGCTGACAGAGCGTGTGACGCGGAGACTGCAGCCAGCAGAGACACCTGTGCGGACCGGAGCTGAAGGCCTGAAGCCTGGGCCTTGCAGCCGATGGAGTGAGACTCTCACCCCTCGGAGTCCGCGGCAGCGGAGCGGAGACTTCCCCTTGCTGTCGGTCGGACGGAGCTGATGACCGGAGTGCAGGGCTGTGACTGAGGAGATCGGACGCCGCCATTGAAGAGACCAGAGCCGCCATTAGAGGGACCGGATCGGAGGACGGTACCCCAAGGATTGGTGAGAGAGCCTGTAGGCTCAATCCTGCATTGACACACAAGTTTTATGCCTATTGAACTGCCTAGGCGCAATTTACCTCAGAGCCGCAATGTTACTTTTTGTGGATTACAAATGACACCATTTAAAGCTACATGTGCACCACCTCTACAGATTTATTGCCGGTGAAGAACACTGTACTAGTACAAGGACTGAGCTCTATTACTAGGGATCAGGCCTGGTCCGTTAGGTAGGCGCAGATAGATTTATTGCACCTCAGGGGTGCATAGCAGACGGTCGCCACGCTTGGCGTTCCGTTTCCCCATTGTTAGATTCATATACCTGTGTACATGTTTAAAGTGCATATTGCAGGGACCTGCTAAAGTATTGTGAGATATATGTTTAAATGCATGTTGCTATTCCTTTTCCTTACTGCCAAAGTAAAGCCAGTTATTCTTATTTCAGCAGTCTGCTTGTGAGTTCATACCAATTACACTTAGAGTATAAGCTAAGTTTTATGTGCATAGGGACGTACCCCTTTACTAACTGTGCCAGAGTGGGTAGAGCCAAATTGCCGGGGGTTGGTGGAGCTGTACTCAGGGACCCAAAACAAACCAGCGGCTCTCTTAACTGGGGGGTAGCGCTACACGTGGGGGCTCGTAATCCGGGATCCTGAGTCAGCGGGAAAAAGCCGCCAGAAGGTGCCGGCATGGACCCAATAGAAGTGGGACGGTGGTCCGCAACATGGGCCGCTGACCCAGCCGCAGCAGCAGTTATTGAACTGCCAGGGATATGGCAGAGAGAGGCAGTGAAGCAGCTCATAATGTCATTATCCCCATGCGAGAAGTCATGGATAATGGACATGAGAAATGATGCTGGGTACACATACGCCTTAATAGAATGGAAGGAAGAGACTCCAGAGCAGTTCAGGAGCCAGAGTATACAAGCACCGAATGGTCAGGCCTATCAAGTGCTGCATGCGCTGCCGCGGAAGGGAGACTACTCTCCTATGAAAGCCATTCTATCCCCAAAGAAGGAAGAGCAGAAGGGCGCGGAAAGTCCCGCACCCACACACACTACTCTTAGTGCAGAACTGTGTGCTGTCCTAGGGGAGATTGTGACCCAGTGCAGAAGAGACCCCGGGGATTACCCAATGTCGGGATACAGAAAACTCCGGATGTTTTCAGGGAGGACACCTGTACCCTCGGGAGAAGAGGGATTTGAAGAGTGGTTAGATGGTGCCACGCAGGCCCTAGAAGAATGGGAGGTCTCAGAAGGCAGAAAGAAGCAAAGGATTGTGGAAAGCCTGAAAGGACCTGCCTTAGAGGCCATACGCAATCTGAAGACAAGCAAAAAGGATTGCACTGCCCAGGACTACATAGACATCCTGGAAGGTGTGTTTGGTGGGACAGAAAAAGTCACAGAACTTACCTATCAACTGGAACACTGTTACCAGAAGACAGGGGAGAAGCTGTCAGAGTACATGGGACGCATAGACAAGATCCTGCATAGGATTATCCTGAAGAAGGGGATAGATCCAGGGAAGGTAGATGAAGCCCGTGCCCAGCAGGTGATGAGGGGAGCCCAACCCTTGGACCCTGTCGCACTAATTCTACGCACCCGGCAGGATGGGAAGAGCCTGGACTACCCTGACCTCATCCGAATGGTCAGAGAAGAAGAGGCCATGTTGGAAGAGAAAAGGGAGAAGCAAGTGATGGGGTCTACAAAGTCTACAGTGGCCACGGTCAGGTCGGCCTTAACCCCTGAAAGAGACACAGAGGTAGATGCCCTGAAGTTGCAGATGTCCCAGATGATGGAGATACTGACGTCTCTAGTGGCGAAAGAGACGCCCAGTCCCAAGAAGGAAACAAGCAGGAGGGAATTGTTTCCAGCTGTCCCAGCACCAGCATCCCCACCTGACTACGGTGAGATGATTTGCTTTAATTGTGGAGGAATTGGTCATATTGCAGCTGTATGTTCCAGTCCCAAGAAGAAGAAGGCAGAAAGCCGCCAGCCGGCGGGAAACGCCAAAGGGCCCCGGTGAAGGAGTCAACCGGGTGCCCATCACCTTCAGTGAGCTCCAAGAAGCACAGCAGGAAGAGAAAGCGAGGAGACCAAACCCCTCAGAAGGGGCCCAGGGATCCTCAACCAAGGTGCACTCCAGAGAAAGGGGGCAAGACCCCTCCGGAGAGACACAGCACCCCCAAACGTGAACTCTTCAAAGTGAGAGATAACAATATCCCTCAACGGGTTCACACTCCCACTAAGAGGGAGAAAATCAATGCATACCAGGCTCAAGAAAGGAGCAAGTGCAAATCAAGTGCTGGTAAAGCAAAGAGTCCAAAGAAGAGGACAGCATCAACTAGGCCCTACCCAGAGGAGCTAGTTGGTCCATCCCCTACTGTACCCATCCAGGTGGAAGGAGTGTACACGAAGGCCCTTCTAGACACTGGAGCACAAGTGACCCTGTTGTACAGGGACTTCTATGACAGATACCTGAGTCATCTGCCAATACAGAAGATAGAAGAGTTGGAGATAAGGGGATTGGGAACTCAGAGTTTCCCCTATGATGGATACTTACCCATAAGACTGACGTTTGACCCATCCGTAGCTGGGAAGTCTGAAGTGTTCGACACCTTAGCAGTGGTGTGTCCCCGCCCACCAGGAACCAGCAAGACGTCCCTGATCATAGGGACAAACACGGACCTAGTCAGAAGGCTTCTGACCCCCCTGGTGAAGAAAGAGAATCTTTCAGCTCCCAAGATCCATCCCATGCTGAAGGCAGCCTACCAGCGGTTGGTCCTAGAGCAGAAGACCCCAAGTGAGGGGATAGGAAGGGTATGGAGGCTTGGAAAAGAAGGAGCAGTGTTACAGCCTGGAGAGGTGACCTGCATGAGAGCCACGGTGAAACTCACTTGGGAGCAGCCTGGCCCCTTTGTGATGTTGGAACCTGACCCAATGGAGGGTCACTCAGGTCTGGAAGTGATACCAGAAGTAATTTCACTGAAGGACCTGAAGAAGGCTAAAGGAAGAGTCCCTGTCAGTGTGAGGAACCCCACGGAGCGGCCTGTGGAGATCCCTGCCAGGATGCTTCTGGGACAGGTGAGTCCTGCTGTCCCAGTTGGCTGGTCAGAAGTGAAGGGGACGGGTGAAGGAGAAGATGTTTGGAAGAAACTCTCCATGGAAAACCCAAACCTACCTGGGGCTTGGAAAGAGAGAGCCAAGGCCCAGCTGACCAGATGGGAGAAGATTTTCTCTAAAGATGAGTTTGATGTGGGGTGTGCGAGGAGTGCCACCCATCGAATCCGCATGCAAGAGGACAAGCCATTCAGAGAGAGAGTGAGGC
Source organism: Lithobates sylvaticus (assembly GCA_028564925.1). Lineage (NCBI taxonomy): Eukaryota > Metazoa > Chordata > Amphibia > Anura > Ranidae > Lithobates > Lithobates sylvaticus. The sequence continues at coordinate 471,817,423 of CM053026.1, read as the reverse complement.
GAGTCCCGCTAGCAGATCTGGAGGATCTGAGGGAGCAGCTTGCGGAACTGAAGAAGACGGGAGTGATTAGGGAGTCCAGAAGCCCCTACGCCTCCCCAATTGTGGTAGTCAGGAAGAAGAATGGGTCATTGAGACTGTGCATTGACTACAGAACTCTCAACAGGAGGACCATTCCTGACCAGTACACCACGCCAAGGATAGAGGATGCCTTGCAGAGTTTATCTGGAGCTAAGTGGTTCAGTGTGATGGACCTCAAGAGTGGGTATTACCAGATCCCCATGCATCCAGAAGATAGAGAAAAGACTGCCTTCATAACCCCAGTGGGATTCTTTGAGTTCAACAGGATGCCTCAGGGCCTATCTGGAGCTCCTGCTACGTTTCAACGCCTAATGGAAAGGACAGTTGGAGACATGAACCTCATAGAAGTCCTTGTGTACCTGGACGATGTCATTGTCTTTGGAAAGACTTTGGAAGAACATGAAGCCAGGCTGGAGAAAGTACTGAAGAGGCTCAGTGAAGAGGGACTTAAACTTTCTCCAGAGAAGTGTCGGTTCTATCAGTCTTCTGTGAACTATCTGGGACACATAGTGTCTGAAAAAGGAGTGGCCACAGACCCTGAGAAGCTGGAGGCAGTTACTTCGTGGCCAAGGCCCACAACAGTTACAGAACTTCGATCTTTCTTGGGGTTCTGCTCCTACTACCGCAGGTTTGTGGATGGATTTGCCCGCATTGCCAAACCCCTCAACGAGCTGCTGAAGACAGAAGGAGAGGAGGATGGAATGGGGCCTAGGAGGTCCAGTGAGTCGGTCCAAGACCAGTGGAATTCAAGGTGTGAAGAGGCTTTCAGAACCTTGAAGAGAAGTCTCACCACAGCCCCAGTTTTGGCCTACGCTGATCCCACTAGACCCTATGAGCTACATGTTGATGCCAGCCATGAGGGCCTAGGTGGAGTACTCTACCAGGAGCATGAAGACCAGCTACGACCAGTGGCCTATGTGAGCCGGAGCCTGACCCCCTCCGAGAAGAACTATCCCACCCACAAGTTGGAGTTCTTAGCCCTCAAATGGGCAGTTGTTGACAAGTTGAGAGACTACTTGTATGGGGCCGAGTTTACTGTCAAGACAGATAACAACCCCTTGACCTATCTATTCACCACCGCCAAGCTGGATGCAACTGGACACAGATGGTTGGCGGCGTTGTCTGGATTCAATTTCAGCCTCAAGTACAGACCAGGGGCTGGAAATAGGGATGCAGATGCCCTGTCCCGAAGATCCCATGTCATGGTCAGTGATTGGGAAGACTGGACCCAAGTGGCACCAGATGGAGTGCGAGCCCTCTGTCAAGGGGCTGAACTCCAAGCCAGAGGAGGATCCAGGGCTGAAGAGATAGGAGTTACCACAGTGGGAGTCCCAAAGTGTTACTGTGGGGTAACTCAACTGGCAGAAGAGTGTCTGCCGAAGCTGTCCAAGAAAGAGTTAAGGTGTGACCAATTGGAAGACCCCATGGGGAGATTGGTCCTGGAAGCCCTGGAAGACAAGAGTCCAGAGGGACTTCGCCTTCACCCTTCTAAAGAAGCTCGCCTACTGAGGAGAGAGTTGGACAAGTTACAGGTGCATCAGGGGGTAGTCTACCGAAGGGGCCCCTCTGATGGCCCAGAAGACAAGTGGCAGTTGTTTCTCCCTGAAAAGCATCGAGAGACTGTGCTGATTGCCTTACATGACCAGCATGGTCACTTGGGAGCAGAGAGAACCTTCCAACTTGTCAGAGACCGGTTTTACTGGCCCTGCATGAGGGCCGAAGTGGAGGAGTATTGCCATTCCTGTGCAAGATGCATTCAGAGGAAGACTTTACCTCATCAAGCTGCCCCAATGGGCCACCTACAGAGTGAAGGCCCAATGGATCTGGTATGCATTGATTTTCTCTGCCTTGAACCCGATTTGAGCGGATTGGGAAATGTTCTGGTGGTAACCGACCATTTCACTCGTTATGCTCAGGCTTTCCCAACCAAGGACCAGAAGGCCTCTACAGTAGCCAAGGTACTTCTGGAGAAGTACTTTGTTCACTATGGACTGCCACAGAGAATCCATTCAGACCAAGGAAGGGACTTTGAGAGTCGCCTGATCAGGAAGCTACTAGATTCTCTGGGAGTAGAGAAGACTAGGACCACACCATATCACCCTCAAGGTGATGCCCAGCCTGAAAGGTTCAACAGGACCCTATTGAACATGTTGGGAACTTTAGAGACCGAGAAGAAGCAACACTGGAGCCAACACATTTCAGCTCTAGTGCATGCCTACAATTGCACCACAAGTGATGTGACAGGTTTTTCCCCTTACCGACTTATGTTTGGGAGAGAAGCAAGATTGCCAGTGGATTTGGCCTTTGGAATTTCTTTGGACCATGCCTCAGCTGCCTCCCACAAAGGATATGTGGACAGACTGAGGCGCAGTCTGAAGATAGCTTATGAAAAAGCTCAAGCGGCCTCTAACCAGAGGGGGGCCCGAAATAAGAGGAACTTTGATTTGAAAGTTAGAGTACAGGACCTACAGCCTGGGGACCGTGTACTCTTACGGAACCTAGGAATCCCTGGAAAACACAAGATTGCTGATAGATGGAGATCAGAACCATATATCATCTGTAGGAAACTTCCAGGATTGCCTGTCTACAAGTTGAAGCCAGAAGGAAGATTGGGGCCTTTGAAGACCTGGCATAGGAATCATTTGCTCCCACTCACTGAAGCAGTCAGAATGCCTCCAGTAAGAGATGTACCTGAATCTGTTTCCATTCTGGATACCCCCAGGCCTAATACTAGGTCTCAGACATCCCAAGTTAGGGGTGGACAGGACCCCCAACCAGAGGAAGAAAGAGGAGAACTTGAATGGCTATGGCCTTCCTCAACTCCAGGAAATTCTGCCATAGATCTTCCACCTACTGAAGATGTGGAAGATAACACATTGAACCCAGAAGCCACAGAGTTTGTGCCATTCAGTGTTGTGCCTGAGTGCTGGGAAGACATCCCTGGTCTCTACCCAGAACAAGAAGAAGATGTTCCAGAACCAGAGATGTTGCCAGAATGTGTTCCTGAAGAAGTTCCAAGAGAACAGAGAACTCGCAGGAGTGTGAAGCCTCCCAAGAAGTTAACTTACCCCAAGATGGGAGAAAGTTCAGAGGACTCTGTTACTACAGCAAGGAGAAGTGCTGAAAGCCCTGACCCTTCCGCTGTTCATTTAGTGGAGGGCAACCCCAGCTCACTCTCTGGCACAGTTAAGCAGGTCGCACACACTGAAGTGACCTGTCGACAGGACAGCTCCCCATCTCATGCCAATTGGTGGGAAGCTCCTCTGTCCAAATTATGTGAAAATGTTGTTCCCGAGAAAGTTTGTAGTTTGAGCACTATCTTTGGGGACCAAAGATTCAAAGTGGGGGGAGTGTGTAGCGGGGTTCTACCCCTTTTTCTGGTAGAGACTACATCTCCCATGATTCCCCAGGCCCCCGGGCTGCTGACTTCCGCCCGGGAGGCTGCTGGGGGAGATTATAAAAGGGAAGAGCGGAGACCGCCTCTTCCTCTTGGGACACTTCCTCTTCAGAGGCCTGACAGGACTGGCCTGCCTCTGCTGACAGAGCGTGTGACGCGGAGACTGCAGCCAGCAGAGACACCTGTGCGGACCGGAGCTGAAGGCCTGAAGCCTGGGCCTTGCAGCCGATGGAGTGAGACTCTCACCCCTCGGAGTCCGCGGCAGCGGAGCGGAGACTTCCCCTTGCTGTCGGTCGGACGGAGCTGATGACCGGAGTGCAGGGCTGTGACTGAGGAGATCGGACGCCGCCATTGAAGAGACCAGAGCCGCCATTAGAGGGACCGGATCGGAGGACGGTACCCCAAGGATTGGTGAGAGAGCCTGTAGGCTCAATCCTGCATTGACACACAAGTTTTATGCCTATTGAACTGCCTAGGCGCAATTTACCTCAGAGCCGCAATGTTACTTTTTGTGGATTACAAATGACACCATTTAAAGCTACATGTGCACCACCTCTACAGATTTATTGCCGGTGAAGAACACTGTACTAGTACAAGGACTGAGCTCTATTACTAGGGATCAGGCCTGGTCCGTTAGGTAGGCGCAGATAGATTTATTGCACCTCAGGGGTGCATAGCAGACGGTCGCCACGCTTGGCGTTCCGTTTCCCCATTGTTAGATTCATATACCTGTGTACATGTTTAAAGTGCATATTGCAGGGACCTGCTAAAGTATTGTGAGATATATGTTTAAATGCATGTTGCTATTCCTTTTCCTTACTGCCAAAGTAAAGCCAGTTATTCTTATTTCAGCAGTCTGCTTGTGAGTTCATACCAATTACACTTAGAGTATAAGCTAAGTTTTATGTGCATAGGGACGTACCCCTTTACTAACTGTGCCAGAGTGGGTAGAGCCAAATTGCCGGGGGTTGGTGGAGCTGTACTCAGGGACCCAAAACAAACCAGCGGCTCTCTTAACTGGGGGTAGCGCTACATTAGTTTTGGGAAGTATTTGTTTGGTCTACAAATTGTGATATTGCGATGTTAACGTCTGCTATAATTGCCTTTATTCTCTGACCAAAACTGTTCTATACAATTTTAAAGAAATCGAAATGAACCAAACACAGGCTGAATACCAAGATGCAAGCCATCTTTCCAAGCCATAAATCCTTTTGAATTTGTTTCTCTAGCACCAAGTGAAGTAGACAACATTCTCAAACTTAATCTGCAGCATTGTCCAGACTTTTAACATATTGTTAAAGTGGTTGTAAACCCACTCCACAAAAAAAAAAAAAAATAAAAAAAAAGCATAGTATAATAATAATAATAATAATAATGAGCTAGTATGCATAGCACCTTAGATCGAAGCCCCCGCTGCGGTCCTCGTACACTGGTTCGGCCAGCAACATTGCTCCCAGAGTTATTTCCGGTATCGCGGGCTCCGACGCTGTGATTGGCCGGAGCTGCAATGACATCACTCCTGCGCATGTACACGGAAGCCGCAGGTAACGGCACGTCAGCTGAAGCAACAGCATGAACGAGCCATTATTTCAGTGCGCATATGCCAATGACGTCGGCACATACAGGGGATATCTCCTAAGTCATGCAGGTTTAAGAGACATCTGGGGTAGCTACAGGTAAGCCTTATACAACCATTTAACAAGCACTAAAAGAGCTTTAAAACAAGCCATCCCTGACCTCTATAAAGCAATTCATCCTCAAAGATTTTCAAAGTTCCAAACAAAGACTCAAAAGTCAGGTTTTAGTCCAATTCAAAAAAAAAAACAACAAACAAAAATTCCCAGCTCTCTTATCCATCATACTGCAACAAACTGAATGAACCCTGTCAGTTACCTAACAGTTCACGTTAAAACCAGGGGTTTAGTTTGCACACATTTGCAAATATATGCGTAAGCTGCAGCACCCCAGTGTACTGCAGTCCTAACTCTATACATTTTGAGAGTCTCCAAAGTTAGAGCACATAAATAATAATGGATAGATTAAGGGCAGATATACCTGGATGGAGACCACCCTTGCTTAAAGGTATAAGGAGGCACTGGACACCCAGCAATAGCACAATAGCAGCGAAGGTATCCAGTGCATCCCCTCACCAATTCACCAATAGTACAAACAAATGGCAACCACCCAACCTATAATTGGCATTTGCAGCAATGAGCACATTGAAGAGCGCATGTAAAAAAAAAAACAAATAAAAATTTCCAGCTTATTTGCTAGCCATCCTGCAACAAACCAAATCAACCCTGTCTAGCAGTTCATGTTAAGACAAGGGGATTAGTTTGACACACCTTTGAAAATATATTCATGAGCTGCAGAGGCCATGTCGAGGCACTCCTAACTTTCTACTCTCCCTCCAGGCTCACCTGTCCTCTGCCTATCCATTATGATGCATGTGCTTCCACTGTGGAGACTCTCAAAATTTAGAATTAGGACTACAGAAAATACTGGGGTACCTTGACGAGGCTCAATGCATGTATAAGCTATAATGCATGTATTTGTAAATGTGTGCAAACTAAACCCCAGTCAGGACATTTTGGTTGGTTAGCAGGCTGGTCAGACAGTTAAGCTGAGAATTTCTTTGGTTTTGTTTCCCATTACACATGGCTTGCTATGGGGGCACCCGCAAGAAGAAGGAGCAGAGAGAGTGCTGGCGGGAGACTCTGGGTGAGGAAGTAAGGGACCTTTCTGTGGAATATTGTTGCACAGATCAGGGAAAATATAGCAACTTTTTTTTTTTATAAAAAAAACAACAAACTTTTGTATTTAGAGTCACTTTAAAGCATTTTACATTTTTGTGATAATCTGAATACAGATGTACAGTATATTAATAAATGCCTTTAATAATGTAGTTAGGCTGGTGGCCTGTTAGGACAAAAACATGACAGTTGCATTGCTCACTGCCTCTGTTGCTGAAATTGATTCCAATGTTACAATGTCGCCTAAAGGAAACATATAAAGCACGAACAAGGAGGATTTGGCTCAGGGAACATAAAGGAAGTTTTTTTTGTTTACTTTGTGAGGCTTGTGTATCTCACAGTAATCGTATTTAGATGTTGTTTAAACTGTCATATAGGAGCCTTTAGGTGCAGCTTAATAAATATGCTTGGCTGATAGAAGGGTGCGTGTTGATACCACTTCCTGTCAAAAGATTGAATATTTAGTGCTCAGATTATTTGATTGCCATCTCTTGTCTTTGGATATTCTAATTTACACTATTGTACATATAGATGATTATGGAGGTGTTTATTATCTGTCTACCATTAAGGAAAATGTACATCAAAAACCCCAGGACGTTTGCATAATTGTTTTTAGAATTCTTGGCAGTTGGCACCAACCACAGCATTTCTCTTTGCCAGCACCACTGAAAGCCGGTACATATGCCATTTGAAGTGCCATATGCCATCGAAAATTATAGTTTTCCCTTCACTTGAATGCTGCTTTCTGTTATCACAAAATCAGATTAGGATCAGAATAATTAATCTGGCAAGTGGATATAAAATGCAAAGTCGAAATAGAAATGCTATTTACTAGAAATTCAAAACTCTTTGTATATCGAATAATGCTGCACGGATGTTGTCAGAGGCTCAAAGTGGTTGTGAATATAATAGTGATAATTCATCATAGTACAAGAAAAAAAAGGAAACAAAACATTTTTTTTATTTAATTGCTTATCTGAAAGACTGTCTCTTTTTGGAAGATTGAAACCCCTTTGTTTGCTGTCATATGGATCAGCAGTGGGGGGTGACTAGTTGGCTGCTTGGCAACCAGCTGCGCAAATCCAGGTTTCTTGGAGCCCAGCTTTTCCCTATCCAATGTATGTGAGTACATGGTGTCAGGAAATTCCAGTGCAGGAGTGCATATGAGCTGCTGTACCCAGCACCCACTGAAAAATCTGCCCTCCCTCTGTAGGCAATATATTGATGCTAATTTACTATAGAAATTAAGAATCTTCACTGAAAATAATCTGGGACTATTCACTATAAATATCCAATCATGTGAAAAGCTATTTCCAAATATCTGCTCACTTAGAATAGCCGGTCATGTGCATCAACATGACTGGATAATTGAAGTGAACATAGTAAATTAGCCACATTATCTTTACAACTATTAGGCAGAGAATCTGTGTGACCGAAGTGAAATGCACAGTTTCTTCTCATGGTTCTCAATTCTGTGTATTTAAATCCTAAAGCTGGCCTTAGATGGATCAAAATTCAGCCAGTTCAGCAGGGACCATCTAGGATAATTCTTGCTAGACAGAAGGCAATCTAATGATCAACTTCTCACAAACAAGACTGTTGGAAAATCCCCCACTGTCAGAATACAATAATACAGCAGAGAGCATTCTTCCATGTACTACAGCTTCTATGAATGAAATGTGATCTATGAATGGAGGACAGGTAGATTATTAAAATGCATTGATGAGTGCTTTTGACAGCTCCCCCAGTTCTATTAAACCCTGTTGCACCTGAATATTACTGTGGCTTGAGTAGGAGAGGGGGCAATTGGAGGAGGAAGACTCCAATGAACGAGGGCTTTTGAGGACCCCATTGAGTCTTGCATGTCTCCTCTGCAATAAAGTGCCCTCCTTGTTCACAATTTTATTTATTTAGATTGAGTTCTGCTTTTAACTTGGGGGGGGGGGGGGGGGGGGGGGGGCATAAAATTAAAGTCAATAGTGTAGGGATTAAGTGTTAAGATCTTGGGGTTTAGTTTGAGTGGAGTGATTTATTATAGGGACAATCCTTTGCTTACAGATAGTAAGTGATAACGCACTACTTTTACTAGTTCATGCAACCAAAAGCCCAGTCTCAAAACCAGCATCACCAGGCTGATGGTGCTGAAAATTATTGTAATGCCCTAACACCCTCATACGAATTGCAAACTCTCAGTAATGTAAAAGGGGTAAATGTTTAAAAATTCACATCTTTGGTTATGTACCCTAGCAAACACCTCTCTAAAACTGGAGGAAAAAGGCTATTATTTTTCTTCAGTCCTCCCGAAGACACACAGACATAGGACTTAGCGAGTACTGGGGGGTGGGGAGGGTGTACAGTGCTAGGTTCCCCTTTTCATTTTTTCTGTAAAGGTAAACTAACACTTTAATATTAACAATGCCATCCATCCCCTAATTGTAATGTTTGTCTTGTAAAGTGGAAAGAAAGGATTGCTTTGGTCCCCATCTAGGAGTATAGACTCAATCAGAAAAAATGATATGCGGTTGGCTGTGCCCCTGGCAGCCTTGCCCCCCACATCATGGCCCCTATTGGCAATGCTGAAAATCAGACTGGATCATAAAGGGTTATTGGGTATTTAGAAATGTACTGTAAGAAAATTACAGTGAACACTTAAAGTGGGTAATAACAACATTAACAATAATAAGCATAAATAGTTTGGAAAAACAAAACAAAAATAAACACTATATTTTTTATTTGAAATGCTTGCACTTTATATATCTAGAGAGTTATGTGTTATTTATTGTAAAACTAAAGGTCTGATACAATAGACAGATTTAATGGTCAATGTTCTCTATCATCCATGCATTTTTAATATGAAGAAATGTGTCAGGCAGAGGCCTAAAGAACAAGTGTCACAGGTGCTAATGTGATATATTGTAGAGGACAAATAAAATGTCATTATTCCAAATGTGTTTTAGTGTTTGAATAATACATAAACCTTTCTTCTCAGATACAAAGAATCTTTATGGCTTCAAAAGTGACCGTTTATCAGTGAAATAACACCTGTCAAGCAACATCTCAACAGTGCAGTGTCTTAAGCGGTTCTGTGGGGAATACCCTTCTTCTGTTATCTCTCTTTTAGTCCTATACACATGAGAAGACGTTATGAATGAGAAACGGTTTAATTAAGCTACTTTTTGAACATGGATTTTGTATGTTTTCTGATGTCATTATCATTATTATCTTTGATTATGCAAATAAGTTTTGGGCCTTCTACACAACCAGCACTTGAATTTTAATGGAATGGGAGTAAAAAAACAATCACTCGCTGCATTGTGTTAATCTTTCTTATATACAATGGAACTTTGCACTAAAAAAAAATATTATACAAAGAAAGTGTGCACCAACCTTGTGGATCACCTTTGACACCACTTTATTTATAAAATATAATAAAAATATAATAACAAAGAAACATAAATAAATTAAAATTTCAGGCATGTTACCATGGATCATATCCTAAAGACAAAACCTCTTCATAACTCCATCCTTCAATTTGTTGATGGAAGTTCTTCCTTAGCAACATGTAGATGGTAGGTGATGTGTTTCGAGAGGCAAACTTTCTTCCTTAAAGCTCACCTGCTTGCATGAATGCTTCCCCTAAATAGTCTATATACAGTGAGAGGCTACCAATCACCACTCCCTCCTTGAAAGGGCAGGATCTTGGGGGATAGTCCACCCTACAAGAACAGCAGCATCAGACCAAAAAAGTATATGCATAGACAACAATCATATGTATAGACAAAAAAGCAGACTAATAAATAGCAGCTAAAAGTTAAGAAATATTAAAATAAAATAGTTATTCTATGTGAATGGAAACACATTACAAAAAGATAGTGAGATTTTCTCAAATTTGTCATCAAAAGTAGAAATACACTTTAAAGATGCTTCCTTCAGTAGAGCATTACACTCTTACACGTGTATCACCTTCCTTTAACTCACACCACTAAACAAAGTTGTCAATGATTGGCTGTGGTGGATAAATATTCATAAGTCAGATATTCTTTCTCCCCACTCTTGTTACTGGAGCCCCATTCAACAGTGAAAGGCAGAATAAATCAATTCCCTGCGCTTAGAATAAAACTATAGAGCCCCGAAAAATATACAAATGCTTAGGCTGGCTACAGCCTAGCTGCAGAACAAACAGTAAATTAACAAAGGACACTCCAGCCTAAAGTTTTTCTAAGCCCAGGAACAATAATTGTATGCATTGCAGCTTACCTTTCCTTAGAAGTGGTGGCTGCATTCCTTTTTCTTCTCTATTTGCACCTGATGATCCTGTCAGGAACATACTTCCTGGGCTATGGTGAAAACTGTACTGCACCTAGGAGGAGCAGCGTTGTCACCTTAGGAAGGGAGTGTTTTACAACTATATAACATAGGTGTAAAAATATGCCCAAACCATTGTGACTCCATTTTGATATGCTTTGATATTCTTTGCCATTTCAACTATGAAAGGATGCTTAGAAAAGTGCTTGCACAAGCACTGTACTCTAGATATATATCATTGTGGATTGGTTTGTCCTTTCCTGTTCTCTGTTCTGTAGGCCATTGGACAGGATGCATGACTTATGACTCATAAACAGATGGCCTGTTGACTCTTGTAACCTCATGATAAGGGTATTTTAGGGGTCATTGACTTGTATAACCATATATTTTATACCAATACATAATTTACTAACCACTCCCCCCTCCCCTCTTTCTATTGGTATGTTGAACCATATATAAGCTGTAACACACCTAATAAAGGCAGACATTTTACGAATGCACAACCTGCTTCTTGTTTCATTCGGTGTCTCCAGATATCTGAGGGCCCTATTGGTGTACCTACAAGAAGGTTGGCCATCCAGAATACCTACTATTTCCTTTCACTGCCTTAAAGTGATTGTAAAGAATCATTTTGTTTTTAGTAAAATAACAAACATGTCATGCTTACCTGCTCTGTGCAAGGGGTTTGCACAGGATGGTTCCGATCCTCCTTTTCTGGGGTGTCCCAGCGGTGTTCCTGGCTCCTCCTGTTCATCGGTGCCCCCGCGGAGAGACGCTTTCCATGGGGGCGTCCATTGACACATACAGCAGGACTCGGCCTCACCCCCGGCTCCCGTGTCACTGGATTTGATTGTCTCCAATGGCTCCTGCTGCTATCAATCTATCCAATGTGGACCCAAGACAGTAGCTGGAGCTGCAAGATCTGGTTCAGGTAAGAAAAAGGTGGGCTCTGGGGGGCTGCTGCAGCACAGAAGGGCTTTTCAACTCATAGAATGCATTAAGGTGAAAAACCTTGAGGGTTTACAACTCCTTTAAGCACTACCTGTATTTCAAGACTTGTATGACGGCTTTAAGGACTGTGGCTTTTCTGGAGCCAAAGGCTGGCCATAATCCTAGTCTTGATGAAAGAATAATGTTAAAACTTTTCATTTTTTGTCTGTACTCTGTATAGACATTTTAATTTTGTGATGGTTATCTTGCTTTGATTGCCTGATCGCATTGTATTTGTTTCCCATTTATTACAATTTTCTGAAGATAATTTTACAAATGTAGACTCTAAATGCCGCACAACCAGTAAGCACTACATTTGAAAACACTTAGCATAATCCTAGATATTGTTTTCTGTTCTAGATTCTGAAACAACAACATGATCTGAAGAAACCTGCTTTACTTGGTATCAGCATCTACTGTATAACCACTACAATACTGTGCACTTTCGCCCCCTTCCTTCCCAGACCAATTTTCAGCTTTCAGCGCTCTCGCACTTTCAGTGACAATTGCACGGTCATGCAATGCTGTAACCAAATGAATTTTTTATCATTTTGTTCGTACAAATAGAGCTTTAGTTTGGTGGTATTTATTTGCGACTCCGTTTTTTATTTTTTGCGATATAAGCGAAAACAAAGCGGAAATTTTGAAAAAAAACGATATTTTCTCCTTTATTTTTTAAAAGAAATCCAAAAAAAAACATAAATTTAAGCCAAAATTTTCTGCTACATGTTTTTAGTTTCGTTTTTTTAAAAGAAATCCAATAACAGATGTGTGCAGGTGATCACGGACATTTGTGCAGATAATCATTGGCACATGTTATTTTACTGGGACATATGTGAGGGACATGTGTTTTTATTATTTGGGGAAATGTTTTTATTTGGGGACATGTGTTTTTATTATTTGGGGACATGTGTTTTTGGGGACATGTGTGTTTTGGGGACATGTGTGGGGACATGTGTGTTTACACTGTGGGGACACTACTGGTGATCAGTGAGTAAAAAGCTGTAAAAAAACAGCTAATACTCACTGATCACCAGCCGGCTGCAGCGATCCGCTCTCCTCTCCTCACCGTTGACTTCCGTGTGAGGAGAGGAGAGCCGATTGCCTAGCAACCGGCTGTTTGTTTACATCACATGACGGCTGTGATTCGACACGGCCGTCATGTGATCAGGAGGGCCAATCACCGAGCCCTCCTGCCGATCCGAGATGCGCCGTGTCCGGGTGACACGGCCGCATCGGGATCGCGCCGCTGCGCGGGCACGCGCGCGCGCCATCCCTCTACTTCTGAAGGACGTTCCAGAACGTCCTATCAGAAGTAGACGGCTCCCACCCGGCCGTATATGTACAGTGGCCGGGTGGGAAGTAGTTAATAATCAATTCTTTAATGGACTTTCTGTAGCTGACACAGACAGATACAGACCGGTTATATTTAGATATTTATCATTTATTTTATTCACATAAAAAACATCTCAGTAACTTGTAAGAAATTTGTTAGAAATTCTATTTTTTGGCTTATAGATGCTAAGGGGCTTAGGTCCAATCAAATTTCTACAGCGTTGTCGTCATATTTACAGTAACTGTTCCCCACACTGTCTGTGATGTTGTTATAAGAAGATGTGATAACGTTTGAAGAAGTGCAGTGTATTCTGGACTTTCTCCTTTCCTGTGCATCTGCAGATGAGCTGTGCTAGCACCTTCACCATGGTATTGCAGTAGGTAGACTGCTGATTGCTCACCTGGAGCAGATTTGCTTGGGTTTGTACTCTTTTGTATAATAAAACTTCACAGTCATTGTAGGTAAACGACTTCTGCAACTTAAAAATCCTGAATACTGCATTCAAAAAGGTTCAAAGTTCATATTAAATGCATGTATAATCCATATGTAAACAACCACGTGCCATTCAGGTGCTCAGTGCACAAATAAATATGAAAGTGCTGCAGTGTGAAAGTGCTTCTCAAACATTGAGACCTCTTACCAGACAGGAATGATCTTTAATTACAACGATCACATGTGCTTTATATCCAAACAGAGGGCTGACACTCACAATTAGACCTTCAAATAGCTCTGTGACCCCCTCAGTAAGATACAGCAGTGATGACCCCACAACAGGAATGCATGTCTTAGCCTCTATTTCAATTAATGCTCTCCAGCATAGATATATGTTAAGCATAAAAAAGGAGAGGCCTCATGGTGCAGTACTGTAAAAACCTCTTTTAATAGATAGTAGTTGCACTTACAATCCTAGAGGGCACCTATTATGGAGAAATGCGCTAGTTCAATGGCCGTACTTGGTTCTGTATACCACTTGTATATTTCTTCTAAATGTAAGTGCAAATAGGAAGGCCAGCATGGTGGCCTGCAATTATGGGAGGAGCCTGGAGGGTATAAATACCAGACCTCTCCACGAGGCTGGTGTCGGTTCTAGCGCGCCGTATTACACGTCACCAGGCCGACAAGCAACTCAGTACACGTTCCTGAGTTGTCCGACGCTCCTCGTTCCAGATTACGGATTCGATTCCCGATCGCACCCCCAGTTCGTTCCGCTTCAGCGTCGCAGGTAGGATTTATGCTTTTTTCGTCGCTACGTCGAAACCCCTGTTTTTCCACTGAGTCATTTCAACTACCATGCTATTGTTTGCTTGTTTTCCACCCCACAATTCACCCCACTTCCACTGGTTGTTACGCCCGCTACCCAGTGCAAGCATCCCCTCACTCACACGTCCACCACAAACCCCCCCCCCCCCCCCAAAAAAAAAAAAAAAAAAAAAAAAAGAAACACACACACCCACCAGAGCATCTGTCACTGCCCTCTCCACGCACTTCTTGCAGTCACCGCAAGTTCGTGTAAATGGGCCCCCATACCTTGCAAAATAAATCACACACACACCCACCAGAGCATGTCACTGCACTCCCCACGCACTTCTTGCAACCACCGCAAGTTCGTGTAAATGGGCCCCCACACCTTGCAAACCTCAGCAAGACAGTCCACTCCTTGCCTTCCACGGCAACCCAGCCAATGTGAGGCACAGCCGCCCCCCGCACATCTTGCTTCACCGCAGGTTTGTGTCACGGCTCCCACATCCACCTCCTACATACCTCTGCAATCGTTGCAGCTCGATCTCCATTGGCCTCGCTGCCACAACTTCCCCAGTAGCAAACTTCAGCTACTCACGCCTTTCTCTATCCCTTTTCACCTTTCCCTTAGGTCAGTAAGTCGTCCCTTGGTCTCCTATACAACAGGATCGGACCACCCCCTTTCTCTTGCCAGGTAATTTCGAGGGCTTGCATCTCTTCACCAGGGGGTCAACTACGGCCCCGAATCAGCTCTTGCAACCCATCTCTCACAAATAATTTCATGTCACCCCACCATAGGCACCAGGTCTCCCAGGCTTGACCCCAACAGAGACTCTATCACTAGGGCAGCAAGCGGTGCGTAGGTAGTCGTTGTTTCAGTTTTCCATTCTCTTCACACACCTTTTCACTACATATCCCTGTCACACATACTTATTCGGCTCAGCACCAGGCGTTAGTAACTGTCACATACTTCTATGCATGTCACACTATTTTCGAAGCACAAGCCTTCACTACGCAGACAAGGTCACCTAATCTCATGACTTGCTGGCAGTGCAAGTATTAGCTGACCGAACCTACGTCATATTGCTACAGATCGAAACATTCCTACTTAGCAAACCAATCAGTAGCCACTCCCCCAGTGCCGCCCTGGGGGGGCTCTGGTTAAACAGTCCGTGCCGAGCACAGATGGACACCCGAGCATCGGTTACCTGGCCAGTCACCTCCTGGCTTACCTCGGTTGTCACGCATTCTTTGAGTTCCACAGGCCAATGAAACAAACTCACCCAGCGCTCACGCGCATCCCCGATTCTCACCATACCGTCGAACGGTATCCTGCTTCGTTCACACATCTCCCCTTCCCATCCACGCAGAACACCATAGTTTTGATAAAAAATTTCCAGGCGTTAGTAACTGTCACATACTTCTATGCATATCACTCTATTTTTCGAAGCACAAGCCTTCACTACGCAGACAAGGTCACCTAATCTCATGACTTGCTGGCAGTGCAAGTATTAGCTGACCGAACCCACGTCAAATTACTACAGATCGAAACATTCCTACTTAGCAAACCAATCAGTAGCCACTCCCCCCAGTGCCGCCCTGGGGGGGCTCTGGTTAACCAGTCCGTGCCGAGCACAGACGGACACCCGAGCATCAGCCACCCGGCCAGTCACCTCCTGGCTTACCTCGGGTGTCACGCATCCTCCGAGTTTACATATAGGCCCATGGAACATCCCACTCAGCGCACGCGCGCAAACCGTTTGTCCCCAATGCCCGTCACACAGGCATCCCGCCCTGCCCCCCCCTCCCCCCTTCATATTTCCGCAATCCACAAACACAGATACATCCTCTCCTGCCCTTAAAAACTTAAAACAAAAAAAAAAAAAAAAAAAAGTAAACGAGAGAAACATGCATCCCCCCCCCCCCCCTCTTTTATTCTAGCAGACGCCATGTCTCTGGCCGGCAGCGACAATCTCAACCCCGCCCCATCACCTCCCGAAGCGGGCCCGGCAGACAACTTCGCACAAGCCTTCAGAGCTTGGACCATCCCCAGACTCTCAGCCGAGCTGAGGCGCAGGAACATCCCCTACCCCATCACGGCCAGGAAAGCTGAACTGTTCAGGCTACTGTTCCCAAGCCCATCCCCACCAAACCCACCAGACACGCAGGCATCACTACAATCAATTGCCTCGGCAGTGTCCCAGCTACACACGCTGGTCTCCTCCCTATCAACTACCATCTCTGACGTCCAGGCCAGAGTGGGGACCTTGGAGCTCCAGCAAGTTACCCCCACTCCACCAGCTGTCGCCCCCGCCACCCCCACATCATGCATTACAAGAATCCGGACCCGATCCGACCATGTCCGCTATCCCTCACTGGTCTCAACTAACCCCAGTCTGAGTCACCACCTTCACGGCGCCACCAGTCTCATAAACCTCTCATTGTCACACAACACGCTGAAAGCCTACCAAGCTGCTTGGAGGACGTACCTACGGTTTCTGGACACATGCCACGGGGGGTCACCAGGGGACCTCCACCATATCCTAGCCTTCATTTCCCACTGCTACACTCGGCTGGCGTTATCACACAATACCATCAAACTTTATCTAGCCGGTATCCAGCACTTCATTTCCTTACAAGACCCTTCTAAACCATCTTTGTTCGCTTCCCACGCAGTCAAGGCAATCCTGCGCGGCATCCTCAAAAAACAGCCGCAGGTCAATGCCAAACGCCTCCCAGTAACCGGTGCCATTTTCCGGGATTTATCGATCATGCTCTCGCATTCCCCTTTTGGCCTTTTTCCCAGCCTGGTCATCCAGGCTGCCATGTACCTGGCCTTCTACGGCTTCTTACGGCCCAGCGAGTTTTCAGTTACTGGCCCTAGCTGCAAGACGCTACGCAGGCGGCACCTCGTACGCCATCAGACCTTTTTCATCCTGCACCTCGAGGCATCCAAAACGCAGCAGACTGGCCCAGGCATCGACATCAAACTGTTCGAAACTCTCAACGCCTGGTGCCCCGTGGCAGTTCTAGATCAGCTACTAGCACACCTACCTGATCCCTCACCTGACAGCCTATGTTTTGCTCCTTCACATCGTTATGGACCGAGGGCTCCGACCATAACTACTATCTACAGTCTACTATCTACAAATTCCCAGCAATAATTCATTGTTCAATGGAATGGAATGCAGTAAAAAATGCCTGGGAGCATGCACTAGAAGACTGCCCTCTTTCAGGCACATTATTTGGGCTCTCAGGGTGCATCCACCTACTCCAGTAGGAGGTGGGTGGGGGGTACTATGCACAAGTGTTCATGAGTCCTGGACAGAAGATATATCTTAGGGACAACATTAATAATAGATTATATAATAATGTTTTAAATAACATGGTTGAGTTTGCTGTAAAAGGTGCACATACAGCTACAGATATAATTAAGTACATAGAGGTACAGAACAGTACACAGTAGTCCTTTAAAAGTGACATTTCAAAAAAAAGTGACATTTCAAAAAAAAGTGACATTTAAAAAAAATGGCTATTAGAAATTACTTATCCCAAAAAAGGATAGTGCATTAAACCTGTAGGTAACTGAGAGAACCAGAATCTTCATTAAGTGTAAGAGTAGGTTCGATAATAAAGTTGGCAGTGCCTCCATCCAGGGCAGCATGTCTGTGAACAGATGGGATTCCCTTCCTGGGAAATTAACAAGTATTCTGATTTAAGTAATTGGGAGCAGAGGAGCTACAGCAACCAGCATATAGCATTAACTGTAAGTATATAGATGCACACCAGTATGGAAATAGCACATATAAGAAACAAAGAATAATAGTAATACACCCAATGTACAAACAGATATTATCAGCAAAGGGCCCAACAAGAGTTATGGTGGCTTTGTGCACATTTACCTGGGTATATATAGTTATTACTCAAGATACCTTCAGAGGAAAGATGCAACAAAGTCCAGTAGCAGGGGCCCCTGAAGATGATCATAATGCAGCATTTACCTTGGGGTCAGAGACCTGAAGATAAAATCTGAAGTGATCAGGAAGCCCTCCGGCCATTGTTCAACCAGCATGGAACACATTTGTTCTCCAACAGAAATTGTGGTATGATACTGGAACTCAGAGTCAGCCTATCTACTTTGCGCTTAGTCCCTAGTAGCATCTAAAATGTAGTACACTCACTTGGTAAAAATCAAAAAACCCAGGAATAGAATAAAACTGAAGTTTCCAACCAGCAAAATGGCTGCCACATCCTGATACATGATGACATCACAGGTCATGACTCATCTCTATGTGTTTCATCATCAATGGCGTCATCAGGGGCGTACTACTCTTCTTATTATTACATTTACTAAAAAATTCTACACTATGTTAGGCTCCTTCTATTCTTCCTCACATATTTGTGAGTAAACAAGGAAGCTGCGGGCAGTGAAGGAGTGTTCCAGCAGGAAGAGCATGGGGATTCATTTCCAGGGACACCAATTCAGGATTGCTTTGGAAACTGCATGTCTGACCTTCCCTTGTGAAGGTCCATATTGAAGGGTAAGAGGCAATGTGAACGGGTGTTGGTGATGACTTTCCTCTGGATACACCTTATCTCTATCCTTGATGATTGCTATTCCAATCAAGTTTGATTCAGAGTTCAGAAGGATTTTTAATGGACTGTTAAGTCATATGTAAATCTGATTTTGTTTTTTAGCGCTGCACCTAAGATATAAAAAGGCCTTTATCCAGACATGCAGCCTGAATGACCAGGAAAGGGAAAGCAGTGAGCATGTGGTCTCCCTTATACCTTTACATGCCTTTCAACATTGGGAGTGGAGGTACTTTGCAAGAGGGTAGGCTTTGCTGCCCCCTTGCAAGGTACCTTGTCTTAAAGTAGAGAGATAAGGGCGTCTTCCCCACATCCTGTCCTCAAAGGGGTGTGGGGGTTTGTTGGGGAGGCTTACAGGTGTCTTAAAGACCCTTATAGAATAAGGGGATTGACATATAGCTGCCCCCTCCAAGGGAAATAAGTATGGGGTAGCATCTCTTTTTTTACAAAAATTAAACATTTACACAGACACAAGTATTTAAATAACATTACAATTATAATAGGAAATAATTTCCTCCAATGTAACTCTATTGACAACCATGTCGTCCTGTGACGTAAATCCATTGCCAATCACAGCAACCTGCCAATGATGTTTTCTCACAACTACCACCATGACCTTCATCCTGACAATGCTGTTCCCACCACACTCCGATCACAAATGACAGATTTCCCAGGGCTGCAAAATGTAAACACAGCACAGGGGATCAATGACATCACCTGGGATTCCTGGCTGTTTATTTATATTCTAGTAGCAGTGAATTTGGGAAGGCAAGCAGGCAAAGTATGGCTAGTTTGTTCAGTGATTAAAGGGTGAATAGTTATGTGGTAATCAGCTTGGGTATGATTCACGGAGAGGGGGTGGGGGTTCACTGAACACCTAAAAAAAAAACACTTTTAACTAACTTTAATGTGAACCCAATGGAGTTTTTGCTTTTTTGCCTCCTTACCAGTTTTTGGTGACACAAGGATTGGTCACATTGACTTTGCACATTGGAGTCTTTATTCATCCATCAGCTAAGGACTCATATACACTGTTACAGGACTCATATGTGTTGTTATTTGAGATTTTTTCACACAATAAATGTGTAACCTTTTTATGGTTGTAATCAAATTTATGCCAATTAGAGTGCTTTTGGTATATATTGTTTGGTTTCCTTTGCAACATTACTCTGTTGGTTACTGTTACTGTGGCCGCACAATTTATAACTGGCTTGCATTTTGGATACTCGCGGGTGGTTTTGGTGAGCACCAGTTTCCTATATTCTTCAGTTTCTAGGAGGCAGGCAGTCACTTGCATCCCAGCAACCAAAGATGCTTGTGGCCTGCAGAGCAGGATATTGACTCTTAGTGGTGGTACTAATACCGCCACTAGATGAAAGATTTATAGCTGCAGCCATAATTACACTTAGGTGGATGGGCAAAACCCATTGTTTACTCTTTTACTGAACTGTGAACACTCACATTTAGCGTGAACCCTGGGCAACTGTGAACAAAGACCCCATCCCTATTACTCATCTCTAGTAGCAAAGTATTGTTTCATTGTATTTAATATTTTAATTAATTGTTAATCAAAGTTATGACCTTTTTGATATTTTAAAATAAAATGTGTTCCTTATTACCCTTAGTTAACACTAATCAGCCTTCAATAACTACTTACTCCCCTTTACCCCAATTTTATTACTATATAGTTTTTTCATTTACACTAATTTTGTTTGTTTTTTCCAATGCCAAAAAAAATCCCCTTTACTTAACTTAACTCTGGTATGCTTTGTATCAGAAACATTATTTTATTGTTTTATTGCCATTTTGAATGGAACAAATGATAGAAGAAAATGTAGATTTACCGTAAAACTACTTTTTAAAGCTAGCACTGATCACAATAGAAAAAAAACACATTTTAAATTTTGTATGCATTTGCATACTAATTATTTAGAAAACACAATAATTTGTGACAATATTGCCAAAGAAAGCAAAGTTTGTCCTGTTAAAAACAATATATGTATTACTTTGGTATCTATAGGGCTCATGCACACTGATGTAAATACAGGTGCATGGTGGTACAGCATATAATACAACTGAATTTGTTGTGCCCATAAGTCTTAAGTGATTATAAATGGCCATCTTGTAAAACAAGCCCATCAGTTTAAAATAAAAAAGAAAGGCAAAACATTTTGCATAGATATAAAAAAACGTTTTCAATTCAGTAAAACCTTGGATTGCGAGCATAATTTGTTCCAGAAACATGCTTGTAATCCAAAGCACTTGTAAATCAAAGCAAATTTCAACATAAGAAATAATGGAAACTCAAATGATTCGTTCCACAACCATTTATTCATAGGTCCTTCAATTTATAGTCCATATAAAAAGAATATAGCAATGTGACCAGGTTGTGTAACCATAAAATGTCCATCCACAAATGGTAGCCTCCACAAGGGGATTAGAAGGAAAATCCAGCAGGAGCTACAGTATAAAAGAGAAGAGATGCGCCTCTAAGTGTAGCAATATTTTCCTAAATGTTTCACCTTCATTAAATGTAACCATATTGCTACACTTAGAGGCGCCTCTCTTCTCTTTTATACTCAGTTGTGACATGACGCTACTTGTATATCAAGACATCGCTTGTATATCAAGTCAAGATTGAGTTAAACATTTTGCTTGTCTTACAAAATGCTCTCAAACCAAGTTACACTTAAAGCCAGGTTTTACTGTACTTTTTTTCCCTTTTTTTAAGTGATCACATCCCCTCTGTTCTCAGCTACATAACAGCTGGGAGGAGGAGAAGCAGCAGTACACTGAGCATCCCAGTGAATGGCTGTGCAGTGGAGGTGTGTCAGGACAAGTCTGATCATTGGAGAAGAGTACACTGAGTTCCAAGCATAGCTAGAGAACTGATCATGGTGTGCTTTCCTGCTTAGTGTGGTCATTTTTTTTTTGGAAAGCAGAGGGACTGGCAGGAAAACCAGGAATTTCACATAAAGGAAGCAATACAAAGAGAACAGGATACTTTATCATACAAGTACATGGTACAGCAGGCACATATCAGGAATATGAAGTGTTGGGATAACAAACACTTTATGTGCATAGGACTGTATTGGTAGAATATGCTGTACAGGGGTAAATGCCTGTATATGCCCAAAAAAAACTTGCATTTACAGGTGCACACATATACCTGCACCCCTAAATGCATGTACTGGCATTTAGAGGCATATACAGATGTATAGCACATTCTGTCAATACAGTCCTATAGGCAGAATTATGCACCAGCTGGGACTCCCAGGACAGCAAATACAGGCATATTTTATGCTGTATGCCCATGCATCTGTATGTATACCCATGTCCATGAGCTCTAAGTAATTATAATGGTATTGCCAAAATAAACAGGCTTATCGTGGAAATGTAACCATGTTCTGGGCCATAGTATATAGGTATGAGAGCTGAAGCAGTTGAAACCCTAGCAAACTGCTTTTCACAGTGGTTGTCAATGCTGGGAGCCTAACATTTCAATCTAACAGCAATGGGCCCCTGACACTGAAAATAAAGGTATTGCAGAATCTTCTAACTTTTAAAATGCAAAATGTAATTTAATCTATACTTACATTTTTTACAAAATACATGTAAATTCCTTCCCAGTGTGTTTCAATGTAGCAATTTTTGCATTCCCCAAATGTGAATTCTTCACATATATTACTGCACTATATTGTATGCCCATACCCGCTGTATCTCTATCTGCCAGCACCAATTGTGTATGTTAGCATTTGGCAAGGTGAACTGTGCTTTTGGCACTATGTCTCTGAAAACCCAGATATTGATACATTAAGCATTAATTTGGTTGATATACAATAATAATTATGTGCTTCTTGATAGCTGTATGAAGTGCAATTATCATTATCAGATATAATTTGTCAAATTTGTAATTCATGATCATGTTGCATTCAGATTTCTGTCTAGATAAATCATAGGCATAAATTTGTGTCAGGCTAGCCGCATCTTTATTATTTCAATAGCATTCTCCTTTTTTATCTCAGCAAAATGTGTATGTAATACAGTCTTTCAGATTTTTCTCAAACATCACCACATTTTCATTAAATCAGTCTTACTTTGTTACTTTCTTGGTTTCAAGAAAATAAGTCTAAAGCCATCATATCTATCAAAATAGTGGAGGTTTTAAGAACCCGGTTCACACAGGGGAGACTTGGCAGGCGACTTAGCCGCCTGACAAGTCACGTTCCGTTCTGTACTATGGAACCGTTCTAATAGGAATGTCTCAAGTCGCTCCGACTTAGAAAAAGGTTCCTGTACTACTTGGAGACTACTTCAAGGCGACTTGCATTGACTTCTATACAGAAGTAATTTTGCAAGCCACCGCTGAAGTCATGTACAGGTCGCCTTACAAAGTTGTGCTGCAAGTCGTGCTGCCCCTGTGTGAACAGGCTCTAACAGTTCTACCCACAGTACCTAGAGAGGTAATAGTGTACATGAATGATGCTTTAATTTCATACAGGCACAAAAAGCTGGAGTACTATCTAGGTACTATTGTATATTGTGCTAGCTTGCAGATGCCTGTGGAAAAAAAGAGATAAGCCTCTTACACACGATCAGACTTTCCGACGGGAAATCTTCAATGACAGGCTGTTGGCGGACAATCCGACCGTGTGTATGCTTCATCGGACAATTGTTGTTGGATTTTCCGCGAACAAATGTTGGCTAGCAGGTTTTAAAATTTTCCACGGACAAATGTCTGTTGTCGGACTTTCCGAGCGTGTGTACACAAGTCCATCGGACAAAAGCCCAAAGTACAAACACTTATGCTCGGAAGAAAGGATGAGCCAGAAGCGGTCAGTCTTGTAAACTAGCATTCGTAATGGAGAATTAACATTCGCGACGCGGCAAATTATGAAATCTCCAAATGCAGCACACAATTCTCTTTCTTCTTTAATGGGATAATAATGAAGCTGCTTTGCTGGTGATACTGATGGAGTCATTGCAAATGATTTTTCAAAGGCTTTTTTTTTCTAGTGATATCAAGAATCATATTATTATGTTTTTTTATTTTTTTATTTGGGCAAGTTACCACAACACCATTATCTCGTAGTTTTTAAGATCAAAGATACAACTATGTTGGTGTCCCTTGTCAACATTCCATTTTTTAAATGTAACTGCCTACTCCCAAACTGTCATTTGAAGTAAAACACTTATTCTCCCCAATCTTTTTATTATGCCTTAAAAAAAGAAAACAAATAAAATTAGAGATGCTATCTGCCAATAGAATTTAACCAAAAAGTGCATTATATGCATCCAAAAATATAGAAAATATACCAAATCAAACCATTATTCAACCAAAAAAATAATGTCAAAGCAATAACTCCAAGGCCAATAATAACGACCATTCAGAAACGAACTGAAAAGCACGAAATGAAAAACGCAAAAGGAAAAGCGGGAATCAACACTCACCAAACTTCTACTAACACAAAATTAGCAGAAGGAGCCCAAAGGGTGGCGCTAAGAGCTGAAAAACCACGTTCATAATTGTTGGTCAACATTTGTGTGACCGTGTGTATGCAAGACAAGTTTGAGCCAACACCCTTCAAACAAAATTCCACGGTCTTGTTGTCAGAAAGTCTGATTGTGTGTACGAGGCTTTAGAGTTTCTGCTCAGAAATAATATGCAAATACCATCTTTTTGAAAATGGGAATTTGTTTATAGCTAGACAAGCCCAGTGGCGTCACTAGGGTTGGTGTCAGCTGGTGCGGTAAAACACGGTGTCAACCCCCCCCCCCATAATTTTTTCAACCTGCATTTGGGGTGATGTTAACTTGCACTGAACTGCAGCAGATCACAAGGGCAGTGCAACTGGAACACAGTGCAGGAAGCTGCACAGGAATGTCGCTTTCCCTCACCGCATTCTATATTAAAAGACCCCAAAACTGTAAAGCAGTTCTATACAGCCCAGGATAGCAGAGCAGGGAACTCTCTCAGGGCCTGTTCACATCGGTACGTGGTACAGAAAACCAATGTTCCCTGCACCTTTCTCGCACTGCATTCCAAATGCACTGCCCTTGCGATCTGCAGCTGGTGTCAATGCAAAGTTCAGGACACCCCAAATGCAGGTCGCATTTGCAGTGCGTTTGCCCCAACAGGATCGCATGCTACAGAAGTATGCAATCCAGTTGTAGTGCATTTACAAAAGTAGTGCATGCACTACTTTTGGTGTGGTGTGATTTCAGCCTATTTGAAATGAATGGGCTGAAATCGCACTGCACCGCACTGCACTCAGATCACATGTGAATTGCACAGGAATGCACAGCACGTTCCTGTGCGATTCATAGTGTAAATAGGCCCTAAAACCCAGTTCAAAAAGAGACTAGAACAAAGCATTTACATTAAAGAGAAAAACTATAAAGCACTCACAAGATGAGAATAAATCATTCATTAAACACAACTGTGGGAAAGATGACACCCTGCATCCAATCACAGCCTGAATGGGGAGGAGAACAATCCAGAGCAGGCAGAGAGGGAATCTATCATCATCTGAGATGCTGGTGTCTTCATGCTACACCGGCCACTGTGAAACAAAGTCCCACCTCCTGGATCAGCTCCTATGATAGACATCACACTGGTCATATTTCCCAGCATTGGACTAGTCTGGTGTCGATCATAGGATCCGATCCTGGACCTGGACTTTATTTGACAGCGGCCGGCGCCTCAGCTCGAAGCAGTGATAGATTCCCCTCTCTTTCTGCTCTGACCGGCTCTCCTCCCCATTCAGGCTGTGATCGGATGCAGTGTGTCACAGTTTTGTTTAAAGACTGATCGCTTCTCCACCACTTCCACTGGATGTCTGTAGCGTAAGCAGTGCAGCCTCTCAGGGATCATCAGAGCGGCCCCACTCAGTCTAGCCCTGGTGTCACCCCTCTGGTGGGTGTCACCCGGTTGTGGTCTGCACCCCCCCTAGTGACGCCACTGGACAAGCCCAAAAAAAGGCAGATGCATCATCTGTGCAGCCCTGAAACAAAAGCCTGACAAGTGTTCGGCTACCGCTTCACTATTACCGGGTGCATGTGAGTAGAATACCGCTCACTGGCTACAACATACACACACACTTTTTTTGGAAATACTGCGCAATTGGTGTATGTTTCTTTTCTCTCTATATGCAAACCTGCTGGAAGTGTCTGTAAGCACAGTGTAAAAGGCAGAGGACGAGAAACGCTTGGATGTGTCAGCAGCAAAAAGGAAAGTGACAGTTTATTTCTTTTTTCCTTTTTCCTGTGCCTGTGTGTCATTCTGTGTTTGATCAGCAACTTCCAGAAATGTATCTTTTTGCATGCAATATTAAGCATTGATCCAGCCTGGGAGGATACTACATAGGATTATTGTTCACTATTTTGAGTATTGGCGGCTGTAACCAATACAGCGGTTATTATTTTAAACTCAATTAATTGTTTTGTTCATTCATTGGCACTAGCTTCATATTGAATAATAGGAAATTGATACCTACTAATAGCAATCTTTTAAGTGCCCCACTCATTCAATCATCTAATCATTCAATCAATCAAGGCTAACAACCAAAGGATGTTCCACATTCCACAGGAGCAACTTGACAGATTCTTGTCAATTATTTAACCCTTTTTAAACAATACCTGTTGGGGGTCTAAATACAAATTTTATATCACCGCACCACACGGTTTTATATACATCACGTTCACGGTTTA
Organism: Lithobates sylvaticus; assembly: GCA_028564925.1. Taxonomy (NCBI): domain Eukaryota; kingdom Metazoa; phylum Chordata; class Amphibia; order Anura; family Ranidae; genus Lithobates; species Lithobates sylvaticus. The sequence goes on along the minus strand of CM053026.1, from coordinate 471,791,022 downwards.
TATACCATATATTTAAAGTGTCATATAGGTTTATCAAATCTTGTTGTAAGGTTGATATAAGCGCACTCATCACACATTTATTTGTGTACTTTTAACATATCATCTGTGCAGACAATTAAATTGCACAAGGGCCCTCTGGGATTTAGGGCCCATAAATGGGTTGTGTGGGTACTGGGACTTCCTCCTGCTGTCATGCAGACATGGATACAGATTTTTTCTTGGACAAGTGAAAAGTACCAGCCATTTTGTATTATACCCTAACTGTTTCTTCTGAATAAATAGAGGGACCTAAAAAAATGTTGTCTTACAGTACCCCTTGTTGGTCTATATCTGCCACTGGTTCCACATAGACAGTGTTTGGACCCAGCAATTGCAAAGGCACCTTGAGCTTTTATTCAGAGAGATTGTTGGACAAGTGGAGGAAGCCCAGTTTTTTAAAATGATTCTCTTGGCGACTAAGAGGGATATCAAAATCCAGGATTTGTGCTTAGAGTTGGTGGTGTTTGGAGATCCTGAGAAGAGTTGTTTGTTCCAGTATCCAAAGACTAGTAGGAGAGGGCCCTTTGGGAGTTGCACTGAGGTGATTCCATTGATGAAGGATAGTATCTGGTCAAAAAAGGTTGAAATGGTTTTGCATGACCACAAGCAGTGGGAAAGAGACGGCCTTGATTGAGAGCAGAGAGGACATAAAGCCACTTGAGGATTGGCTTCATCTGATATAAATGGAAGGTAAGCACGATGGAGAATTTTTATCTGTGTTTCTCTCCATTTCTCGTTTGGGATCAGGCGTAGTATGTGGTTATAGCCTTGAAGTATTGTATCCAGGATCTTCGGGTCAAAAAAACCTTTCCCCTAGTTAGCCGTTGAGGATGAAGAAAGCGGGGGAATGAATTTGTTAATCAAGGGTTTGTAAATGTCCGAGATGGAGTATGTTCCTATTTCGAGTAGAAGGTCAGGGATTGAAGATTGGAATCTCCTGTCGCTGTTTCTACAGTGAGAGCGCACAAAACTGATGCACTGACCATAGTAGAGAGCGTGAGCCATTGAGAGGGAGAATTGTTCTGCTATTTCCAATAAAGCGTATGGTGAGCCAGTGCTTAAGTCATACAGGGAAGAAAATTTGGTGAGACCTTGTTGACGCCATAGGGAGAAGGCCTTACGTTCCATTCCCGGTGGAAACATGGGATTACCATGAATAGGAAGATGTCTGGAAATGTAGGGGGTGTCTCATAGTAAGAGGTTGTGTTGAAGATCTGGACAAACAAATTTCCACTTAGCATGGAAAAGGGCCTCCAGAGAATAAGGGTGCATAATCTCAGATTCAATATAATATTTGGAGTACCAGGATGCTTTCAGTAACCAGTCTAAACCCGTACAAAGCAGGCATGCTAAATTGTATACCCTAATATTGGAGAGACTTATGCCTCCTTGCTTCTAGGGAGATAGAGTTTAGAAAGTGCAATACATGGGTGCTTTTTGGTGGATTGATTTTAATACGCATTAACATACATATATAAATAACTTTATAGTATTTATTATAATTTCAAATAATAAAACTAAATTCAAAAAAGTATTTGAGTAGACCAGCTGAATGTAAGCAACACTACTGTAATGGCCTTTAAACATGGCAGAGAAACACATTTCTGCAACAAATCACTTGATTACAGCCTTTTAGAGATATAGGATTGCGACATTTGATTCAGCTCACTGGGACCCACTGAAAAAATAAAACTTAACAGGTACAATAACCACTGTAAACATCTGAGATGATGAAATCAGTAAAAACAACCAAAGCATAAGCTAGATAAGTAGCCATGGTATAAAACGATCTGCCTTATTATGTGTTAGTTTTACATATGGTCAGACAGGTACAGTTTTGGAGTGAAGGCTATTTTTGCCTTTGTTTTGGACCTTGATTGGCACCACTATTCACTACTATTAGCATTTCAGCACCACATACACAACATCCGCCCAACTGTAAGAATATGTGAAATGGTACTCCATACACAGGAAGCATATTAATGTAACATCTTGATACTATGCAAGATGAAGATTGGCTGCTCTCCAAAATTATAACTAGTCATTACAGAAAGACACATTTTTATTCCAGAGCTGTCTCTAGCCATTGACTAGGAAGTGGGGGATGTATATGAAATGTGGGAACCATGGAATAAATAATAAGAAATTCTATATGAACAACATGTTTGGGGGGGGGGGGGGGGGGGGGTTCATTTGGGAAATCATTGTCTCCTTTTGATCTTCAATGACATCATATTCATTTTGCACCTTTAGATTCAAGTGACTGTAGAGCACAATCATTTTTGCCTGCACAGGTTTCAGATGTATCTACTTTTTTTTACAGCTTTTATATTTTTATTTTTATAAGTTATTACTATTTTTAAGAGCTATTCAGTCACCAATGTAGAGCTGGCATGTTTTACCAGCCTGTCTAAAGAAGCATAGCTAAATCATTGGAATATCTTCCTCACTCCATTATTCTTAGGCAAGAATGTTGACCATATAATGGTAGCCTTATATGTAGACAAATTATTGCATGAACTGAACTACTCAGGTATCATTGAAAAACAATGTGATCATGAAGAATAAATGATCAAAACGAATTTGTGTTGACCATTAGGCCCTTTACCTACTAGGTTAGAATACTAACTAATAGCCAAAACCAAACCTACGCATATATGAAAAATACATTCAAAGATTTTGTCATAATTATCGTGCCTAAGGCTAAGGGGTCTTTTAAAAAATTGGGCAGTGACTTTGGAGTATTAAGTAAAAAATATATTGCCCTTGGTTTAATATAACATTTATATCACATGACAGTATATTTTTAAATGTTTTAATATTTGTTGAACATCTTTGTTTTTGTCATTTATTATTTGAGAATGTTTGTTTAGAATAATTTGTTGCCTATTCATCAGAAGATGTAAATGTCATTGTGACTTTTATTATTTGCCCAATATTCTATTCCATCTCTATCCTGCATAACCCGTACTACAGAATATCAATAAGCTGTAGATTTCAACTCACTATGTCCTTTAGCCAATTTCATCGTATCTGTGTTGGGATGCATTGTCAATAAATTGTATCATTTCTGGTGCTGATTAAATATCTGCAAAGCTTCATTTCATGTTCTGAAGCATCTCACGCTAAATTTATGTCACATCCCTGCTCCACTGTGGACGGGAGCCATCTCTGAACGGATGTGCATTTAATCTGGCAGCAAGCGAATGACTGGCATTCAATAGAACTGCCAGGATTTTGGCATATCATTAATAGGACAACCTGCTACAATGAAAGCCTTCCACACCTACCAGATGTGCGGCTGGAAACATTGCCAACATTTCACACATTGTTGTGATGCAATGCACTATAACCCAGAACTGGCCTATGCCATCACTTTGAATGTAATTTCTCAATAGCAGTTGATTATTTTATTTTTTATTTCATTAGTTTTTTTCCTTTGTTCTTAATTTAAAAAATGTAAACACAAACAAAATTATAGATTGGCAAATAGTGTGACTTTCTGATTCCTATTTGTTACTGCAATTGCTGGATAGGAAATAGTTTGAAAAACATTTATTTAAAACTTTTTTTTAAATAATCTTCATCATGTTCTTAAAGCAAGCAATGTTCAGACTTCCTTGCCACCTTAATGTTGCTTGTTGCTCCCTAAATGTTATTGAACACACATGTGCTTTTTCAAAAGTAAACACAGCTTTGTTTAGAGGATAATATTAGGTATAAAGCTTTTTATAGCTGGTGCATTAATAAATAGTAACAAAAGAACTAAAAAGTAGACATGCAGAAACGTTAACATAGATGTCAGAGGATGGTTCACTGAAGAACTGGCACATCTGCCAATACTCAACAGGGCCGCAGACGATGTTTGCGGGCACTTGGGCATGCGACAGTGCGAATGCGCATTCGTGCATGGCCTCTTTGGCTGCGAACATAAGTGCGCAATCACACGCATGTGCGCCATGGTGCATGACAGATCCTGGCACCCGGGGGCCTATTTAAAGTCAGCAGTCTGATCCACAGTCTGATCCCCCACCCCCCTGTGTGTTCCTATGTTCCTTCTTATGCTGTTATTGGACTTCCTGTTACAGACTCAGCTTGCCTTTGACTTGTTTTATCTCCATCCTCAGTTTTGACCCTTGACTTGTTCTACTGATTCTGCTGCCTGATTGCCCTTGTGTGACCTTAGCCTGCTCACCTGATTTTGCTGCTGCCTGATCTGCTGTGTATGACCTCGGCTTGCTCCTGATTCTCCTACTTGCTTCTGCTCCTGGCTGATCTTCCATGTATGACTACTGGCCTGGCTCCTTACCTTGCTCTTGGCTCTCCCTTCTGCCAAGCATCGCCCAGTACTTCTGAGGGACTCCTGCCCTACAGAGAATCCTGCTTGTCCAGCCATTATCCAGTAAACATCTCCTCAACACTTCAGCCCAACGCAGCTGGCAACCCCTGCATTTCCTGTTACCACTTCAGAGGTGCTTTTTACTCAGCTGCAAGGGGAGCCCTCTGAGCCCTCTGCGACCTCTGACAAGGTACGTGACAATAGTTATCAGTGTGTGTAATTACATTTTAAATTACTCCAGCCAAAACCCTTTTAACCACCCTGGGATATGATTATGTCAGATTTTTGCATCTCAAAGCAGTACATTGTTTTGCATAGAAATTTGGCGTTTTATATTGTAGGCCTGTAATTCTTAGTAAGAACACACTTAAATCTGTCCAAACAAGAGTCTAGTAGACATCACATGTATGATAAAGTTTGAAACACAAAATCATAAATTATAATATAATAAATACCTATAAATAATTATAAAAAATAATATTATAATAAGAAAATCAATTTCCCCACGATTCACTAGCGCTCAATTCTGCAAGTGTTCTAATTTACTATCGCTTGTTTTCTAGCTGGTCTAAAACCACTTTTGACGTAAAGGGACACTTTTTGGTTGCCATGGACAATCTCAAGTTTCCAGGAAGAAAGTATATATAATATAAAACTGCATGCAGGGCACTGAACAAAGCATTAGGGACAAAAGGAAGGTAAAATTATTTTGTATATTTGGTAAATTGTTTTGTAAGATTACAGTGTACTGTATGTGTTATGTTTTGTGTACTTTTTGAATTTGCCGCCGGGCTCCGCCCTTATGCATCGGGACGCTCGCAGGAAATGGAGCCCGTCACACAGAGCATCAGGCGGAGGACACAGCCCGCAGACATAGCAGGGGGACATTGCAGGATCCTGGTGACAAGGTATATAACCAGGATTCTGCAATGCAATTCCGAGTGTGGCTGGGGGTTACCGCTAATGGTACTGAAATTTAACCCCGCCAGGGAGGTTAAGTGTTGGGTGTTGGATTGAGTGAGGAATGGCTAGGAAAATTCATCTTCATTATATATATATATATATATATATATATATATATATATATATATATATATATATCATGGTAGCTATTGCTTCTAGGATAAAACAATCATGTTAAATACCATTTTTTATGATCAGGAGTAGGTCCAAAATAGTAGGATATCTTCCAATGACCTGCATCAGATGCCCCAGTGGAAGTCTTTTTTAGACGAAACGCATCAGATGAGGTTCACCATTTCCCATACTGCTTTTATATCGTGATCACTTTTATATTCATGAATTTTTTGATGGTTTTTATCAATAAAACCTTCTGATCTGCACTGTTGGAGCCCCCCTTTTTTTCTTTTTTCCTTACGGTTTGAAAATATCTGGGGGAGCACCGTTTTCCGAGTCTGCACCCACCTGCTGTGGCGATACAGTATTTGTTCCAGCCATCCCTTACAGACTCCATTTTGGATTCCACTACCCTTGTTCCATGGTCGTGGCCTACAGCTGACTCAGCGATCCACGGTCTGACCATTGGTATCATCTTTGTGGGACCCGATGAAAAGAACAGCCGAGTACATCTGCCTGCCCCAAGGAGTACAGTGAAAGTCCAGCCCATTGGCTTCTTCAAGCCTTTCCATGCCTGTTTGACTCTCTGTCGCTGACAGGGGGTCAACCTTTGTCGGTAAGCATACATCTATTCTATTCTTACCCTAGAGAGTGCCTGATTGGAAGATTTGCACGATTCAAGACATTCGTGTCCTGACATCATTACTTCACCTTTGTGGGACAATCACGTTTTATATTACGTTATCACTATTTTTCTCCTTTTTGTTCTTTTGGGACATTTATGTTTATATTTATGTATCACATGGAGAAGTTCTAGGTAGAGTGTTCACCTTTATTCCATTTGCTTTTACACTAATTTACTCATTTTAGCGCTACATTTTTTACTCACCCACTGTATAATGCAGTGCATAACTTTTTCCCTGGTCATCGGAGTAACAACAGCAAATAATTAAAAGTAATGGATAACAATTTCTAGAAAAGGGTGGGCTAAAAGCAGCCATGTTGCCAGTGAGCAGTATCACTATTGGAGAGAGCTGAAAATTCTATGCATGGAGAGATACTGGTTTTGGTAGCCATCCCACATGGCAGTCCTTATTAACCCTACAAATGGCCAGAATCAATTAACAAGATTTGGCCCCTCGACTTCAGGAAACTGTTCTCCAGTCACCCTCAGGCAGATTTGCTAATGCCTAGTCAAATGATCTTATTGAGGCTATCAGAGAGGTTAGTATAAACATTTTTCTAGTGCAAGAACTATTCGCACTTGTCTGTTATCATGCACAACTCATACATTTTGCTGCAAGAAAATGCATTAAAAGCTGAAATTTCATTCTTTCATATGTGGCTGTTTCACATTTACTGCAGATCATTTTTCAATAGCTGACCAAGTACAAGCTTAACAAATAAACACACACACAAAGATGATGATATGTATTTGCATGGGCTGGGATGTTCAGCACAGAAGAAATGTTCAAGCAATCTCTATAGTAGTATAGCTGAGAACATTTACCATTATAAGTATATTTGCAGAGTCTGGCATCAGTATTTGGTATAGTTAAGTACATATTAGATTACACACAAGCTTCATGATGAAATATTTACCATTATAGTTAACGCCGCTAAAGCAGTGGGAAGAAAAGATAACAGCAGTCCTGATGCTATCATTGTCCAGATCCTATCATGCATTTTTCATGCAGTTTCACAAGCACCTGAATGCACCATAAAAACACAATGTAAACAGAACTTTGTGACAGTAGGCCTGATTTACTAAAACATATGCATACACCAGCTAATGATCATGTAAAGACAGCCAAATTGTGTTCTCACCTACTATGCACCCATGATGAACATGGATATGCACACACAAACTGAAGTATACATGTAAGTAATCTACTACTTGCACTTACTAACTGACTCACAAGTCTTCGCATATGCTCTTTTTGCTCTAACCTACACTCCTATAACCAAATACATAGACCTAGGACAGATTACGAACAGCTGTGCTCCCTTTCGGAAACCCCCAGGCACCTACTATCCACCCTGTACAAGCTACAACACTCATTAATTCATGACCAACTCCCTGCTTACACAAGGAGGTAGGCCACAGACCTGGGAAGGGACCTCTCATTGAATGACTGGCAAAAGTCATTCCATTTCACGCACAAATCTTCCATCTCCTGCTATACACAGGAGAAGAATTTTAAACTCCTATCTAGGTGGCACAGGGACCCCAGGTCCCTCCATAGAATCTTCCCCTCTACTCCTGCTTCATGCTGGAGATGTGGGAACACAGATGGAAGCTACCTCCACATTTGGTGGGAGTGCGGGGCCATACAACCCTTATGGTCACAGGTTTTTGCCATATACAGTAGCCTTTACGATAGACCAACGACGCCCACGCCAGAGATCGCATTGCTGTCTATGCTACCGGGCTCAATTCCCTCCCAAAAATGCACCCTCCTCTGATTCCTCCTTGCAGCAGCCAGACAACTCATTCCCCTTTTTTGGAAAACCACCACTACCCCTCCCTTGGCCTCTTGGGTCTCCATGGTTAATGACATTATGAGAATGGAAGAGATGATAGCCTTGGATAATGATACATTTGATAAATTCACGGCTCTTTGGCTGACCTGGATTGATTATTCTACCTCTGATGCCTTAAAAGCCTTGATAACACCCCAGAACTGACCTGACCTGGTCTAGCCCCCTCTTACCCTGGGCATATGCACCAGGATCTGCTCACCCCCTCTACCACCCCCCCCCCCCTTTCCCCTCCCTTCTTCTCTCTTCTCCCTCTAGCCCCTTCACTCCCTAACTGCTCTCTCTCTTCCTCCTTATAATTATTGTATTAAGGCCTCAGAACAGGCGACTTTATCCACATTAATAACCAGGTATTATCTAATGCCGCCTATAAGAACCAATTTGTATTGTTCTGTATTATATACCAATACCATACTATTTACCTGATCTTCTACCATGACACGGAATGTTTTAAATGCACATTACTGTTCTGAATCTTTAAGTGTACAATGTATGTTTTGTTTCACCCTGTTAAAAACTTAATAAAAACATATTTGACTCTAGTATTGATTTTAGGGGGAACTCCACTCAAAATAAAACAAGAAAAAAGCATAGAGTCCCCCAAAAATACGTACTTTTATTTGAGCATGCAGCCTGGCTGTCCAGGAAAAGGTGGGGAGGTGATGAGCATTTGCCCCTCCCCTTCTAAAATATACCAGGCCACATGCCCTCAACATGGGGGAATAATCTTATCATAGGAAGACCCCCCTTAGCAAACCGCCTTGTCCCCATGTTGATGAGGACAAGGTCCTCTTCCCTACAACCTTGGCCCAGTGGGTGTGGGAGGTTGTAGGCAGGGGCTTAAAACAATCTGGAAGCTCTGCAAAGTAATTGAATAAGAAAATGGTATCATGTATGACCAGCTCAACTCTCCCCTGTCTCTTCAAACTTCATGAGTCAGCAAACTTTCCCTGACCCGTGGAGCGGCAAAAAGTCTTATGAATTTTGTACCATCTCTACTGCTGTGTGGCATGGTGCCCCCTTTTAATTGGTGACCAGGGCATGTGCCATACATACCATACCCTGAATACACCACTGTAAATAACTATACATACATTTTTTTTATGCTTCAAATGCACAAGGTACGGGCCTTTTTTGATCTACTGCTTTCCTTGTTGGCACATGTGCTTTTCATTCCTTAGTGAGTCATTGGGGTGCTTGTCACAATATTTTTCACTTAAAAGGTTTAAAAAAAAAAGTTAGGCATACACCAGTTACGGCTTCTATCCCTGAATAAAGCTATTCTGCTTCTAGCCAATTTTACATTGCTGTACTACCTGCAGTATACTAATTCTTGTAGTAAAGCCCCAGTCTGTGCTCTTTGTCCATGGTCCTTTATGTTGCCTTTATGTTGGATTTATAGACTTGCACGGCTTTTCCCCTAATTTTACGAATGACATTTATCTGCCATTTTGTCTTCTTCTATCATTTTACATGTATTTGATGAAAGATAAATGTGTATGTTTGTTTGCAGCTTACCAACACATTGGTACATTTTCTTGGTACAACTCATGATATGACAGTATTTTCTAATAGCCTTCAATTTGCAGGCTAACATTTCATTTTTGGAAATTAATAGTGAAATGTAATGGTGAAAGCCATAAAAATGTGTCTTTGTGGGAAGATTTACTAAAACTGGTGCTCATAGAATCTGGTGCAGCAGTGCATAGTAACCAGTCAGTGTCTAACTTCAGCTTGTTCTAAGCCTATTCTATCTGACCCTGTAAAGAAAAGACCTGTACACTTATCTATTCTGACACTACTCTGGTCCAGTCACATGATCTTACCAGTGGCTACTCTGTGTAGAGGAGAGATCGCCGACAATGGCAGCAAATGCCTAATCCAACGTACACACGATTGGACTATTTGGCCGGACTATCCGGCGGACTTAATCCTTAATACTTAATACTTTCGGACTTTCCGAACGTGCGGACTTGCCCACACACGCCTGGACTTTTCCAGCGGAGTAGATCCGGTGGACAATCCGCCGAAGTTTTGGCGGATGTCCGCAGGACTTTTGAAATGAACGGACTTGCCGACACACGTATAGTCCGTTCATTTTGAACAAGACTCCAAGTAGACGGGACTAACAAAGGAAGTTAATGCCACCACCTCCCTCTGCGATATTGACACCTTGCTAGCCCCGTCGCCTGGTATAGATTTAAAGGGGAATCCCTACGCCAAAAAAACGGTGTGGGGGTCCCCCCCAGATCCATATCAGACCCTTATCCGAGCATGCAGCTCGGTCAGGAAAGGGGGTGGGGACGAGTGAGTGCCCCCCCTCCTGAGCCGTACCAGGCCACGTGCCCTCAACATGGGGGGTGCTTTGGGGAAGGGGGGGCCCTGCGGCCTCCCCACCCAAAGCACCTTGTCCCCATGTTGATGAGGACAAGTGCCTCTTCCTGACAACCCTGGCCATTGGTTGTCAGAGTCTGCAGGCGGGGGGCTTATCGGGAATCCGGGAGCCCTCTTTAATAAGGGGGCCCTCAGATACCAGCGCCCCACCCTATGTGAATGAGTATGGGGTACGATGTACCCCTACCCATTCACCTGGTGCAAAAAGTGTAAATAAAAAAACACAACACAAGTTTTTTAAATACTTTATTAGACAGCTCCGGGGGTCTTCTCCTGGCTTGGGGGGTCTTCTCGCCGGACTCCTCCTTCGCCGCCGCCACTGTCCAGGGGTCTTGTTCCGACTTTGGGGGTCTTGTCCCGCTCTTCGGTTCTTCTTGCCGGGCCTCAGCTTTCTTCTTCCAGCTCTCTCTTTTACTAGCATTGGCCCGGTCTTCTGTCGCTGTCGCTGCTGTCTTCTGCTTCTGCTTCTTCTGCTTCTTCTGCTTCTTCTCCTTCTTCCTTCATTCGATGTTGACACGACGGACTCTCTGGCTGCAATGGCAGCGACACGTTGTGAGGCAACTTATATAGGCACAAGGGGAGGGGTCACTGGGACTGTGACATCAAAAGGGGCGGGTCACCATGTGACATGAGCCGGTGACCCCGCCCCTTGTCCCTATATAAGTCGCCTCACAACGTGTCACTGCCATTGCGGCCAGAGAGATGGAAGAAAACCCCCCGATCTGACTAATAAAGTATTTTAAAAACTTGTGTTTGTACCCCATACTCACTCACATAGGGTGGGGGGCCGGTATCTGGGGGCCCCCTTATTAAAGGTGGCTCCTGGTTTCCGATAAGCCCCCCGCCCACAGACCCCAACAACCAACGGCCAGGGATGATGGGAAGAGGCCCTTGTCCTCATCAACATGGGGACAAGGTGCTTTGGGGTGGGGAGGCCGCAGGGCCCCCCTTCCCCAAAGCACCCCCCCCATGTTGAGGGCACGCAGCCTGGTATGGCTCAGAAGGGGGGGCACTCGCTCGTCCCCACCCCCTTTCCTGACCGGCGGGGCTGCATGCTCGGATAAGGGTCTCATATGGATTTGGGGGGACCCCCACGCCGTTTTTTCAGCGTAGGGATTCCCCTTTAAATCCATACCAGGTGACGGGGCTAGCAAGGTGTCAATCTCGCCGATCGAGGCGGCGACATTGACTTTCTTCGCTAGTCCTGTCTACCTGGAGTCACCTTCTAAATGAACGGACTTTACTCCGTGTGTGGGGCAAGTCCGTTCATTTCAAAAGTCCAGCGGACTAGCACACAGACGGCTGGATTGTTAATAATTTTGAGTCAAAACTTCTTTCTAAGTTCGCCGGACTCTTGGGAAGAAAAAGTCCGCCGGAGCCCACACACGGTCGGATTGTCTGCCGGAACATCCGATTGTGTGTACGCGGAATCAGAGATGACGTCACCCATAGGCTTACTATGGGGCATCTGTTGTGCGCTGTCCCTCCTCTACAATGAAGCCACATCTGACAGCTGATCATTATTATACAGGATTTATATAGCGCCAACAGTTTGCGCAGCGCTTAACAAAATGAAGGCAGACATTACAGTTACATTACAATTTGGTACAAGAGGAATTAGAGGGCCCTGCTCATTAGAGCTTACGATCTAGGAGGGAGGGTCAATTGATACAAAAGGTAATAGTTGTGGGGGTGAGCTGATGGATCATGGGACCAGAATGGAGTGGCTTTAGGATAGGTATGTACATGCATCTTTTCTTTACAGGGTTAAATGGAATAGGCTTAGAATGGGGGTGTGAGTATGTTTCGCCTTAGTTCGATTTTGTCTGAACTTTCACTTTAAGCTTGAAGCTGATTCTGTGTTACCAACCCCAAAACAGTAAAATCAGTCTGTGCAGTAAAGCATGCCTGTTATACTGATTATGGAACCTAAGAGGTTAATTATGTACATTGTGTAAAAATGCTGTTTGATCCTGTCCTCTCTAAACCTATTCTTTCACAGTCCTCAGTCCATCTGCTTATAGTACAGCGCCTTGGGGGCCCTCTGCACATGCTCTGTTTGGTGTGTATTGTTAGAGAGGTTTTTTTGGGGGGGGGGGGGGGGGTGCATGTGATCGGCACAGGGCCACTTAGCACTGTCCATAGAGGGGGTCAGGAGTCATGCAGCCTCATAGGACAGTCAGAGAGGAATGAAAACTCCTCCTACAAGCTTTAACCAGTGTTCGGCCAGACATTGATAGAAGTCACAAGACTGTTATATACGGCTCATGAGAAAGGGTATTTAGCAGTTTATATTTACTAAAATAATTGCATTTCCATGTGCTGTGTACTGTGGGAGGCCAGATATAGTGAATGCAGGGTCCTGGGTTTAGTAGCAATTTAACTGTTTGGTTTCAGGAGTAAATGTACAGTACAGTATATCACTTATTGGTCATTTCATATATAATAAATTCTGTGTCCACCCAATCTGGGATATAACTTATTACCTTTGCTTATTACCTTTTCGTATAATCCTATACATTCAATCTACAAATCAGAATAACTTCCTTACTGTATTATTCTCATACGTGTTAAATTAATTTGTTCACATCCCAAAAAATAGCTGGCATGTATATTCCTTAGCCCACCTTCAGGGAGAGTAGACAGAGAAGCTGCATTTTTTGGATGTTCAGCACACTCTGCTATATTAGACATCAGTGTAAAATTTGATTAAAGTAGAGTGATAACACTTGTTAATTAAAATTTAACTTTATATCCTGATATATAATTAGCTTTTTAACTCATAGTAATAAAATATGCCCAAACCTAAAAATTTGCAGTAATTAAAAAAAAAAAAAAAAAAAAAATCACATTAAAGTTCATAAAATATACTTTTTTCATGCTAAAGTTTCTGCTGAACTGCTGGTGTAAGGCATAGGGATGTACAGCCAGAGGAAGGGGGGTCACTGGAATTTATCTATGACTAGTGAATTCCAGTCTGCTAGTGCTGAAACAGGTATGTGCATACGCTTCACTCACACAGCTCTGAATTGCCTTCAGTTTTACTATCAGATGAACAGCCTGACATGCACGCTCGGTATTTTACAGAGATATATAAATGACAAGTGGGTGTTCTCTGGCCGAAGCACTTGTCCCCTCTGATAATCCGGAGTGTCGCTGTCCATTCAGCACCACGCGGGTCAGGAACCTTTATATGGGAAGGTCCAGCTAGGAGAATTCTATATAATAGGAACACTGCACAGCTTTACTCTCCTGCCCTCCATCGGATGTCTGGGAGCATAGACTGCCCTTTCCAACATTGTACACCGATCAACTAAACATCCTGATAGGGAAGGGAGGACAACTTATTGAAATACTTGAATCCAAAAGGAATGATACAAAAATAAATACATTCATAAAAAAGTCAACAGAGTTTATTCAATAAAAAAAGAAGAGAATATGATTAGCAACCCATAGTATCCAATCTACTTTTATTCCACTACTCCACTAAGAGACAAATTCAGACCTTTTGGTATGGGCATGTATATATCTCCATCGTACACTGCACTTCTTAATTATTAACCCCCACAGTGTTCATGAATTACAAGATATAGATAGATAGATAGATAGATAGATAGATAGATAGATAGATAGATAGATAGATAGTATTTTTATTTGTACATGGGCAAGTGTACGTGTGTATATTAAAACAGTGTATAAGCAGGGAGTGCATGACATGTTTGTTCTGTATTTGAGCTCCTACTAATATCCTTATACTATCCCTATACTATCCCTAATATCATCATACTATCCCTACTAATATCCTCATATTATCCCTACTAATATCCTCGTACTATCCCTAATAACATCCTCATATTATCCCTACTGATATCCTCATACTATCCCTACTAAAATCCTCATCTTATCCCTATCTAATATCCTCATACTATCCCTAATATCATCATACTATCCCTACTAATATCCTCATATTATCCCTACTAATATCCTCATACTATCCCTAATAACATCCTCATATTATTCCTATTCAATATCATCATACTATCCCTAATATCATCATACTATACCTACTAATATCCTCATATTATCCCTACTAATATCCTCATACTATCCCTACTAAAATCCTCATCGTATCCCTATCTAATATCCTCTTACTGTCCCTAATATCATCATACTATCCCTAATATCATCATACTATCCCTACTAATATCCTCATATTATCCCTACTAATATCCTCATACTATCCCTAATAACATCCTCATATTATTCCTATTCAATATCATCATACTATCCCTAATATCATCATACTATACCTACTAATATCCTCATATTATCCCTACTAATATCCTCATACTATCCCTACTAAAATCCTCATCGTATCCCTATCTAATATCCTCTTACTGTCCCTAATATCATCATACTATCCCTAATATCATCATACTATCCCTACTAATATCCTCATATTATCCCTACTAATATCCTCATACTACCCCTACTAAAATCCTCATATTATTCCTATCTAATATCCTCATACTATCCCTAATATCATCATACTATCCCTACTAATATCTTCATACTATCCCTACAAACCTGCCCATATTATCCCTACTAATATCCTCATACTATCCCTAATATCATCACACTGTCCTTACTAATATCCCCATAATATCCCAAATATCATCATATTATCCCTACTAATATCCTCATACTAAGCCTAATCTCATCATACTATCCTTACTAATATTCTCATACTATCCTTATTAATATCATCATACTATCCCTACTAATTTCCTCATACTATACCTACAAATATCCTCATACTATCCCTACTAATATCCTCATACTATCCCTACTAATATCCTCATATTCTCCCTACTAATATCCTCATACTATCCCTACTAATATTCTCATACTATCCCTACTCATATTTTCATACTATCCCTACTAATATCCTCATACCATCCCTACTAATATTATCATGCTATCCCTACTCATATCCTCATACTATCCCTACTAACATCCTCATACCATCCCTACTAATATTATCACACTATCTCTACTATCATCCTCATACTATCCCTACTTCATAACAAATACATCTATCTATCAATCTATCTATCTATAGATATATAGATATATGTAGATATATACACACATACTATATGTATACATACATACATTCTCTATTTGGGCCTCCACTACTATCCCCATATAGTAATATATATATATATATATATATATATATATATATATATATATATATATATATATATATATATATTCATATTGTATATGTATATGTGCAATTGTAAATTGCAACAGTGTGTAAGCAGGGTCTGCATGTTCTTCTGCATTTGGGTCCCTATAACACCCTTATACAGTACTAATATCTTCATTGATTTCTGAATCACTAATAATAACCCCCACAGTGGGCATGGATTTACAAACTATATATATATATATATATATATATATATATATATATATATATATATATATATATATATATATATACATACATGTGTACGTTTGTATATTGCAATTGTGTCTAAGCAGGGACTGGATGTTTCTTGTGTATTTGTGCCCCCACTAATCTTGTGTGTATCTTTAATTCGTGTCATTATCATATATTGTACTCATGTGCTGCCTGTAATGACTGCTCACTAATTAGACAATGGTTGATCAGTAATCAGGTAAAATCTCTTGCTCGTCACATTTATGCTGTGCAGCCCCTGGGGGCTCTTCTCCTCTGTCTCTACTGTGTGGCTACATAGAGGTAAGAAACTGGTGGATTCCCTTTGAAGTGACTATTAGGATGGTAATTAGCTGGGATTCTAGTAGGGATGCAGTCACTGTCCTGGCTACTGAATGCAAATATCATGTGCTGCGATCACTCCATTGTCATCTCATTGTGTAGCAAGGCATATACTGCAAGTAAACATAGTTTGTCCAATGCCATCATTCATTTCTTACACATCTTTTCTCCTTTATTAAGTGAACTACAATCACTTACTATTTGGCCATGTATATATCATCTGGAAATATTTGTTTCATGTACAAGTTTGTGCTATTTCATCTGCAGGGATAGTGGTGAGGATTGGCAGATTTCTTTGTTGTATGGATAATTATAGAGAAGGGAAAATGTGAATGTTGTGCTGTTGCAGAAAGTGGTAGAAGTGTCTGAGTTGTGTGTACTGTTTGTATGGAGTTCCAAGGAGCCAGGGGTTAATACACACATCATTTAGTACATAAAGCATATCCCCAGAGCATGCACAGCTCATTATTCCCCAAGTGGTGAAAAGTGGAAAGGCAATTTGTCTTGGTGCGTTTATAGTATTCTTCTCTACTGCCTGGTTAATCTGTTTGATGAATGCTTGTCATTCCTGTGGGTTCTCTGCTAAGAATGCGAAGTTCAATGCTCTGGGGACACATACAATGACATAACACTTTTATAATGAGATACTAATAATAATACATTATTAATATTATTATTTATTTTAAATACTACTACTACTACTACTATGACTACTGCTAAAAAAAGAAAAAAAAGTAATAATAATACATTATTATTATTATTATTATTATTATTATTATTAATAACAATAAAAATAATAAGAAGATCATATCATAATTAATTATGCTGATCTGCTGGCCTGATTACATGATGATATACTTGTTTTTCAGATTGGCAAAAAGCAGTGTTGAAAAGCTAAATGGATTATACCTTGTTATACTATGTTTATTGTTATATCCTAAATATTGTATAATGTAAATACATACATACTAAAGCATAGATAGAAAGATAGATAGACAGACAAATAGATAGACAGACAGACAGACAGACAGACAGTCAGACAGACAGACAGACAGACAGACAGATAGACAGATAGATAGATAGATAGATAGATAGATAGATAGATAGATAGATAGATAGATAGATAGATAGATAGATAGATAGATAGACACTATACATGCTGTATAACATAAATACAGATATAGACACATTTGTTATGTAATGTATCTAGACAGATATTTTTTTACATCATTTCAAATCCATTTCCTTGTTCTTATATATGCATTAATGTGGTAGTAAAGGCTTATTTTAATTTATATTATATATATATTTTATTATAATACGGCTTACCTGTAGGTACAATGAATATCTCCTAAACTTGCACCATTTAGTAGATATTTACTTTAGCAGTACTGGTGATGTCACCAGCTCATGTGCACTGCGCGCTCAATGGATGGCGTGCCGTCTATTGAGAGAGCCGCGCTGCGGCCGTGACTCCCACGTGCATGCGCAGGAGTGACATCATCGTGGCTCCACCAGTCAAAGAGTAGGTAAAGATGGAAGCCCCAGTGACAGCGCGCCGCTGGAAGGCTTTGGTTTCAGGTATGTCTTTCATAATGAGCTAGTATGTGATGCATACTAGCACATTATGTCATTGATTTTCAGGGAGAAGATTTGTTTTTTTGTTTTTTCACAGTTTACTACCGCTTTAAAGCTTATCTAAGAGTATCTAAGCCCAAGAGAACACAATGTATTGTATTGCAACTTACCTGTCCTTAGATGTGGTGGCTGAATTTGTTTTCTTTTTCACACATTTTTCTGGAAGTGACCATATAGTATACAACCTGTACAATTTCCCTTAGATCTATCATAAACTATGTAGTCAAGGGCTTTGCTTGATTTTTTTTTTGCATGTCTTTTTTTTTTCAGGTGTTGCCCACTTATTGTGGATTGTTTAGGTTTGTCCTATTATTGCATGGATTCTTTAGGTTTATCCTACTTATTACATGGATTCTTTAGGTTTATCCTACTTATCGCATGGATTGTTCAGGTTTATCCTACTTATTGCATGGATTGTTTTGGTTTTTCTTATTATTGCATGGATTGTTTAGGTTTGTCCTATTTTTGCATGGATTGTTTTGTTTTTTCCTATTATTGCATAGATTATTTAGGTTTTTCCTAACACATGGATTGTTTATGTTTGTCCTAAAAATTTATTGCATGGATTGTTTAGGTTTGTCCTACTTATTACATGTATTGTTTAGGGTTATCCTACTTATTACATGGATTGTTTAAGTTTGTCCTAATATTGCATGGATTGTTTACAGTAGATTTGTCCTATTACTGCATGGATTGTTTAGGTTTATCCTACTTATTACATGGATTGTTTAGGTTTATCCTACTTATCGCATGGATTGTTCAGGTTTATCCTACTTATTGCATGGCTTGTTTTGTTTTTTCTTATTATTGCATGGATTGTTTAAGTTTGTCCTATTATTGCATGGATTGTTTTGTTTTTTCCTATTATTGCATGGATTATTTAGGTTTTTCCTAACGCATGGATTGTTTATGTTTGTCCTAAAAACGTATTGCATGGATTGTTTATGTTTGTCCTACTTATTGCATGGATTGTTTAGATTTGCCCTACTTATTGCATGGTTTCTTAGGTTTATCCTACTTATTGCATGAATTGTTTTGTTTTTTCTTATTATTGCATGGATTGTTTAGGCGTGTCCTAAAAACATATTGCATGGATTGTTTAGGTTTGTTCTACTTATTGAATGGATTGTTTAGGTTTGTCCTATTGCATGGATTGTTTAGGGTTGTCCTCCTAAGGCCTCATGTACACTGCTGCTGGTAAACGTACGTTTAGGCCCCTTTCACACTGGGGCAGGAGCGGCGTCGGCGGTAAAGCAGCGCTATATTTAGCGCTGCTTTACCGTCGTTTTAGCCGCGGTATTCGGCCGGTAGCGGTGCGGTTTTAACCCCCGCTAGTGGCTGAAAAAGGGTTAAAAACCCCCTGCAAAGCGCCGCCGCAGCGCATTGCCGCGGTATTACAGCGGTGTCTCATTGATTTCAATGGGTAGGAGCGGTATAGGAGCGGTGAATACACCGCTCCTTCACCGCTCCAAAGATGCTGCTAGCAGGACTTTTTTGACCGTCCTGCTAGCGCACCACTCCAGTGTGAAAGCCCTTCGGCTTTCACACTGGAGTGAATTGGGCCGGATTTTTTCAGGCGCCGTACAGGCGCTATTTTTAGCGCTGTATCGCCTGAAAAACGCCCCAGTGTGAAAGGGGCCTTAGGAGCAGTTGAGCATTTTTTTTTCAACTGCTCCTTAACCCTCCTCTATGTTATCTTATCAGTACATGTACACTGGTTCGTTTATAGTCATTTCTAGGCAGCTGTGTTTAGAGGCTTTTTTTGGAACACCAAATGCGTCTCGTTTACAGGCGTTTTTCATTTTTGACTATTTTGAAAAAAAACTTTATTTTTTTCAACCGCTTCTAGACACAGACGCAGCATGTAAACGCAGTTAAACGGACGTTTTTAGATGCTGGTTTCTAGCTGTCAAGTTAAATCTTTCAGGAGAGGTTGAACAACGTCCCGTGTACATGAAGTCTTATTTCACGGACTGTTTAGGTTTGTCCTCCTTATTTCATGGATTGTTTAGGTTTGTCCTCCTTATTTCATGGATTGTTTAGGTTTGTCCTCCTTATTTCATGGATTGTTTAGGTTTGTCCTCCTAATTTCATGAATTGTTTAGGTTTGTCCTAATTTCAGGAATTGTTTAGGTTTGTCCTCCTAATTTCATGAATTGTTTAGGTTTGTCCTCCTAATTTCAGGAATTGTTTAGGTTCGTCCTCCTTATTTCACGGATTGTTTAGGTTTGTCCTCCTAATTTCATGAATTGTTTAGGTTTGTCCTCCTAATTTCATGGATTATTTAGGTTTGTTCTATTGTATGGATTGTTTAGGTTTGTCCTCTTTATTTCATGGGTTGTTTAGGTTTGTCCTATTATTGCATGTATTCTTTAACTTTTTCTTAAATATTTATTGAATCAATTGTTTTGTTGTTTTCATATTGGTAAAGTTAAGGAAGATTCTAAAGAGGTTGTACAATCAGATTGCATAGTGTATGACCAGCTTTAGACAAATGTATTGTTAGAGTTTACAATTTATTACTTTACATTGTATGGATAAATTCCGTATACACAGCAATTATTTAGCTAACCCTATTCTCATTACCACGTCGTTTCAATGGTCTTTGCATTCTTGCAGAAGGCTTTTATTTATGATACGAATAATATAAAATGTATATTGGCTTTTCTTGCGATGTCTACATTTAATGAATGGTCTCATGGTATGTGCAGCGTAGTCACCGGTCTGAAGATGGTGTGCTGATTTTGTGAAGGAAGCAGAGAAGATAAATGTATGTGATTAGCATTTAATACCAGTGTTATTACATTGTTTACTCTCCTGAGCAGTTGTATCTCCCCCTCTCCCCGTGCTGTTTGCCAATTCCATATGCCATAAACTGCTTGTAATTGCGCCCGAGCCTGAATGCCATTCTGACGTATTCATCTGCCATCCGCTCCATAGAGAAGCAGAATAGGCTCATTGTGGGGACGAGTGTACGGAGTAATTGATGCCAAATCACTATCAATGGCAGAAAAGAGCTCTCAGGCAGTCAGGTTACAAACAAGTGCGCCTTGACAAAGGACTTCATTTATCAGAAACAAAACAAAGCACATTAGGGAGAAGAAAAGTAGTTAAAAGGAGCAAACATACCAAAAGACTACAAAAGCCCTCCCTGCTGCCTAGCCCCTGGATGGCATGTGGTTGAATGCTTGCAGTATGCTTGCAGCCTTCTGATCAACCTCCTAAATCATCTCTGCAGAGCATTGCACATGACCAAGGGGAACAATCCACTATTATCAATGTGTAATTCTATTATCAGGGAGATCTCTGTATGCTGGAAGACAGATGAACCCTACACCTGGCTGCATACAGTAACCAGACTGAAGGCATTTCCCAGGGAGCTATACTGTATGTACTTGGTTACTTTATTCAATTAAACACCACTTATAATTAATCACTTGTACTTCTCAGTCACCCTTGTCCCTAGGGAAATCGTTGGAATTTATTAAAAGACCTATTTTAAAAAAAAAAAACAGCATCTAGTACATTTCTTCAGCAGATCAGAGACTGAAGAGTTGTAATTGAATTGTGATCGGTTGAGATGCTACAGGCTCTTGGTCTTCGGGCTATGGTTTTCATTATTATAATTATTATTATACATGATTTATATAGCGCCAACAGTTTGCGCAGCACTTTACAACATGAGGGCAAACAGTACAGTTACAATACAATTCAATAGAATACTGTGGGGTTGATTTACTAAAGGCAAATCCACTTTGCACTGCAAGTACACTTGGAAGTGCAGTCGCTTTAGATCTGAGGGGAAGATCTGAAATCAGTGGAAGCTCTGCTGATTTTATCATCCAATCATGTACAAGCAAAAATGCTGTTTTTTATTTTCCTTGCATGTCCCCCTCGGATCTACAAGCGACTTTACTTCCAAGTGCACTTGTAGTGCAAAGTGGATTTGCCTTTAGTAAATCAACCCCAATGTGACCTATCCTACAATCTAGGATAGGTCACATAATTCAATTACTTTACTTCTGGTAAACCAATATTAACCACCTCCAGTCCAGGCTTTTTTTGGCACTTTTTGTAACAATTAGTACTTTTTGCAAGAAAATTAATTCTAACTATCCAAACATTATATATTTTTTAAAGCAGAGGCCCTTGAGAATAAATTGGTAGGTTTTGCAATTTTTTTTTTATGTCATATGATATTTGTGCAGTGTTTTTTCAAACACATTTTTTTTAGGAAAAATTACACTTTTCTTGAATTTTAATGCAAAAAAAAAAAAAAAACACAATACAGAACCCATTTTTTTTTGTATATAAAGGATGATGTTACACCAAGTGAATAGATACCAAACATGACATACTTTAAAATTGTGCACACCCGTGCAACGACAAACGACATACATTTTACTATTCATACGCAACATTTTAAAAACCTTTACAGGTTACCACTTTAGATTTACAGAGGAGGTCTGGTGCTAGAATTACTGCCCATGATCTGATGTTCGCGGTGATACCTCACTTGTGTGAAACGATCACTGTTTGCGTGCGTGCGGGACCGACACGCGTGTCTGCCTTTGCGTTCAAGCATGGGAGGACAGGGGAATTTTAATTATAATTTTTTTTAATTATTAATTCATTTTATAATTTTTACACTATTGCTTTAATTTTTTTTATCACTTTTATTGCTGTCACACGGAATGTAAACATCCTTGTAACAGCAATAGGCATGTGACCGGTACTTTTTATGGAGAGATCTGGGGTCTATAAAACCCCAAATCCCTCCCCTGCACTTAAAAGCATTCAAAACCAAGATCAGTGTTTTTGAATGCATTCGATTTTTAAAAACTGGGGACGGTGGTTTCCAAGTTAACTGGAAGTGATGCCATGTCATTGCTTCCTGTTTACTGTTGCGAACAGCTGATCAAAGCCGCTCCTGATCAGAGGGATGGGAGAGCCCAAGAGAGCCTCAGAATGGCGGAAGGAGGGTGGGGAATGTCCCCTCCCGCTGCTTGTAATAGCAATTGAGCAGCTAGTAAGCCACTCCGATTGCTATTACAAAAGAGCTGACCTCTGCAGGGATCATCCCGGTACAACCACCAAAAGCCCAGCAACGTACACAGGAAGTGGTTAATAAAATGAATAGCTTTGCAGATAGTGGGCTGGAGCACTTTGCAAGAGCAGTTTCTCCAGAGCTTAGTAAATGAGCAGATGCTCTACTGACTTCCATCACCCAATCGGGCATGCAAAAATGCTGATATTTTATTTTGTTTGCTTGTGATTGGGTATTCTTTGCAAAGTGAAGTTTTACCTCATCTACTATGCTCTGGAGCAACTGCACTTGCAGAGGGCAACAGCACTTTAAAAAGTGCACAGTCTTTTGACCTTTAGTAAATCAGTGTATGTTACCTGCATTTTGCTCCAACATATTTACAGACTCTAAGAGGGAGATTTACTAAAACCGGTGCACACAGAATCTTGTGCAGTTGTGCATAGTAACCAATCAGCTTCTAGGTTTTATTGTCAAAGCTTAAAGTGGTTGTAAACATTTTCTTTTTTTGAAATAACAAAGATCTCTATTATTAAATTTTCTGTGCAATTGAATTGCACAGAGTGGTCCCGAACCGCCTATTCTTCCTCCGCCAGTGCTTCTGGCTCCTCCTGTGCTCCCACAGGAAGCATTTGTACATGTTCGCTAGAAGTTAGAAGCAAATTGGTTACTATGCACAGCTGCAACAAGATTCTATGTGCACCAGTTTTGGTAACTGTGAAAACTGCAATGATGTTCTGTAAACCATACCAAACAATCAACTAACCATTCCTGCTTTCAGCAACAGCAGTAGCAGGGTAGTTGTAGCAGCAATGTAGTAGTAGTAGTACTTATAGTGACAGCAGTAGTGGACACAGCAGTAGTAACAGTGTAGTAATAGTGTAGCGGTAGTAGAAGTAGCAGCAGTAGCAGCAGCACCAATACCATAGTTATTACAGCAGCAACACAATCACAGCAATAACAGCACCAGCAGCAGTGTAGTAGTAGTAGTAGTACCAGTAGTATATGTAGTACTAGTAGCAGTAAAATAGTAGTAGAAGTAGCAGTAGCAGAATAGTAGTAGCAGTAATAAAAGTAGTAGTTGTAGCAGCTGTAGTAATAGTAGTATTATCAGTAGTAGACATAGCATCAGTAGAGTAGTAGTAGCAGTAGTAGTAGCAGTAGCAGAGCAATTGTGAAAGTAGTTATAGTAGCAGGAGTAACAAAATAGTAGTAAAAGTAATAGTAGTAATAACAGCAGCAACAGTAGATGCAGTAGCATAGGCAAAACAGCAGCAACAGTAGCACAATAGCAACAGTAACAGTTGTAGTAGTAACAGTGGCAGTAGCAGAACAGTAGTAGAAGTAGTGGTAGCAGCAACAATAGCAGAGTAGTAGCAGTGGTGGTAAAAAGAGCAGTAGTAAAAGTAGTAGAAGCAGAAGTAACAGAGTAGTAGTAGAAGTAGTAGCAGCTGTAATAACAGTTGCAGCAGCATAGACTTAACAGCAGCAATAAGAGCACAGTAGCAATGGCAGCAGTAAAGGAATAAGTAGCAGTAGCAACAGCAGCAGCAGAGTATTATTATTAATATTTAAGGTACTTATATAGAGCTGTAAATTTATGCAGCGCTTTACATATACATTGTACATTGTACATTCACATCGGTCCCTACCCTCAAGGAGCTTACAATCTAAGGTCCCTAACTCACATTTATATACTAGGGCCAATTTAGACAGAAGCCAATTAACCTACTAGCAAGTCTTTGGAGTGTGGGAGGAAACCGGAGTACCCGGAGGAAACCCAGCAAGGCACAGGTAGAACATGCAAACTCCAGGCAGGTAGTGTCGTAGTTGTACTAATACATGTAGCAGTAGCAGTTGTGGCAGCAGAGTAATGGCAGACTAATAGTAGCAGTAGTAAATTTGTTAGTTTCAACAATAACTTAACGGAGTACTGGAAGTAGCAGAGTACTAGTGCAGCTATAGCAGAGTGGTAGTAGTAGTAGTAGCCAGTGCCGGGACAGGGTCATACAGAGCCCAGGGCAAGGATGCAGAATTGTGCACCCCTCCCCCACTATTAATACATACCGTAGAATGGGTGTACCACCCTGGGTCCATTTTTTGCCCCTTTGCTTTACTGCGCCCAGGGCAACTTCTCTTCTTGCCCACCCCTTTCCCAGGCCTGGTAGTAGAAAAAGTAATAGCAGCAGCAGTAATAGCAGTATAGCAGCAGCAGTTGTGACAATAACTAAGTAATAGTAGTTGTAGCAAGAGCAGAGTAATTGTTGTGTTACTAGAAATAATAGTATATTATTCTTATATTAGCAGTCATTGGGGGTTATTTACTAAAGGAAAATCCACTTTGCACTGAAAGTGCACTTGGAAGTAAAGTCGCTGTAGATCCGAGGGGGACATGCAAGGAAAATAAAAAACAGCATTTTAGCTTGCACACGATTGGATGATAAAATCAGCAGAGCTTCCACTCATTTCAGATCTACGCCTCAGATTTAGAGCGACTACACTTCCAAGTGCACTTTCAGTGCAGAGTGGAGTTGCCTTTTGTAAATGACCCCCATTATCTGAAATCTGAATTGATTTTAATTTAAAGCAGTATATAGAAAGGAACATCGAATTGTACAGTATATTATGTCAATTAAGCACAGCAGTTGTCAATATGTCTTTATTGGTGGGAAAGTGTCAAATGTCAGTTTGAACAACCCCTATCACCCAAATCCCCTCACCGCTATTAATCAAAAGGAATAGCCAGCAAAATATGTCCCACTGTCATATCAACCTCTTAATCCTGATAGTAATTCGCCCAAGCTACATTCCACGAAGCCTCTATTAATCCCAACCTGATGCAGCAGATCCCATTCCTGTCCCCTCCTGTGTGCAGCATGATTTTCGGATTGCAGATTGTGCCTAAGCAGCCAGACAGAGGCGCATTACCCTGATAAAAGCTGGATTCATAGAAGCCTTTTCTGTGATTAAATGAAATAACTGAGGCATTCATGAAAAAAAAAAAAAATTAACCAGGAGAAAGTGTATGCTTGTTTACACAGTAGAGTGTAATGCTGATACAACACAACTATTGAGTCAGTGAAGGGTCTCAAATGCTTAGAAGTGAAGTGACCTAATTCTGGCAGCAAGGCGTTATTCAGTGCAAAAGTCTGGGTGTCCACTGAGAAGGTGACAATGCTTGCAGTGACACTGAGATGGCCTTTACCAGCACAAGCCTCTAACACCCCCCCCCCCCTCCTCCAGTTCACAGGCACTAATCAATAAATTCGTTGTTCCAGCAGGACACTAGTGCTTGGCAACATACGCCTTCTGTCCCCCCACCCAACCATCAAGAGCCCCTCTTATGTCTTCCTCACACAATAGGGGAGCATAAAAACACAATGCACGGTCGAAATAATAAATGGGTCTAGCAAGCACAAACGGCATTTTTTGCAGCTTTTGCCAATTATTAGCAGGATTTACATTCATGGCTCCAGCAGGACAATAATACGTCAATGGGATGTGCAAAATCTGCTTGTGGTTTCATGGGCAGCCCCATTGTGAAATGTTTCTTAGAAAGTCCAAGTTAAAAATGGATACACTTACACCAGCCTAATCCTTCCTTTATAAAGACTTATTCAGTTTAATGGAAGATTGTTAAGAATAAAAAATTGTAAAATAAAAAAAGATATGATTAAACTTTTACATGTTTAAAACACTGGGACTATATAATGAAATACTATTATGACATTGTTTGTGATAAGCACCCTTTAATTATTATTTAATGGAACATCTTCTAATTTAAAACTAATAAAAGTTTCCTTTTCATCTCCTTCAATCCTTTTGTGTGTATGAGGATGCGTGCTATATTGCCCTTTTTATTTTTTTAGAATGCCCATTCTTTCTTCTTTTTGTTTAGCAATTGTTACAGCTATATAAAGCAGCCTTTCTTTTTTTTTTTTACCCTCTATAGATGCATATATACAAGGGCCACTAAAGGATCCCTGTGCTATTCACTGATCTCTCATTTGTTCTGAAGTCCTAACAGGGGTGACCTTTTCTATGCAGTCCTCTGCCTTCCTACTTGGGCAGTGTATGTGGTGGAAGCAGATGGCTACTGATTGGGTGAGCTTTGTCCTTCTAATGCTGAATACTTTCTAGAAAAGGACTTTATCATGCTTCATTGGGCAGAGGAGCAACGGATGAGATTTATGACTGGAGAAAATAAATCTACTTTTACCCCTTTTTTTTTCTCTCCTTTAAGTGGTTCAGTGCTCAGTATAATTTCTTGGCTATATCTGCTTTTTGTGTTTTTACTGTATTTGCAGTAGATCTGAATGAGAGACAAAGGATGCTCTTCTTCTGTATCTTCAAGGGGAATTAATATACAATTCAATATAAGATATAGATGCGAGGGTAACAAAAAAACAAAACAGTTTATGTGAATAATCACATCAACAAGGTTTTACATTTCAATAACTTTGTTCCTATGTACAGTTTACAGGAACATGCTAATAGACTATATATACAAGTTAACAGTCATATTTACTTATTATATATGCAGACTCTGCAGTGGTCCTGCCTCGCAGTCTTTAAAGTGTTACTAAACCCACAACAGTAAAATCAGTCTGTATATGCAGTAAGTCATGCTTGGTATACTCACTGTGAAACTTAAGGGCTTAATCCTCTGCAATGTGTAAAAAGGCTGTTTTATCTTGTCTTCTCTGATCCTCCCCTCCTTCCATAGTCCCCAATCCATCACCTGATAGTACAAAGCCTTGGGGCACTCTGCACATGGTGAGTATTGCTAGAGAGTTTTTTTTTTTGTCTTGGGAGGGTGCATGTGATCGGCACAGGGCAAATCAGTACAGTCCAGACAGAGGGTTAGGGGTCCTGCAGCCTCATAGGACAGTCTGAGTAAAATTAAAACTCCTCCTACAAGTTTTAGCCAAGCACTGATAGAAGTAAGACTGCTATATACTGCTGATGAGAAAAGGTATTTAGCAGTTTATATTTACTAAAATAACTGCATTTCTGGTGGTGTGGTCTAGCTCTGGTCTGAGATTGCCGCTTGAAGAAGAAGCTCCATGCATTGAGACAATTACACCTCATTTGGGCACCTTCAAACCCTGCAAAAATGCAGAGATCAGGCCACAGCACATCTGCAAACCGGTCCCCATGGGATATGAGCACTCCGTTAAGTGGCAACATACAGGCACTGTTCCGAACCAAGCACTCGGAGCGCCAAGCGGCCTCCACCTCGCCGACGTGGCGCTCGCCTGGCAGTGATCCAGAAGCTACGATGGTGACCAGTAAGTCTCATGGCGCTACTGCCTCTTCTCTCCCAAGCCTCTCAGACTTGCAAACTGTAGCCGCCGACATAAAGTGCTAAGACCTGCACTCTGGGATGATGAGGCTCAGTGAAACAGAGAAGGCCACCACGCTGCAGGGTTCCGTCATCAAGCAGCTGCAACGCACATCTGACTCCCATGTTGCTCATCTCATAGAGATGCACAGACATATAGAAGATCTTGATAATAAGGAGAGACGGCACAATATCAGGGTCCGTGGTCTCCCTGAATCTGTTGAACCCCAAGCCTTGGAACCAGCGGTTACAGCCCTTTTTAATGATCTCCTAGACAGGTCAGCCGATACTCACATCAAGTACAAGCAGGCACACATGGCTCTGTGGCCACGGGGAAGAGAGACTGACCCACCTCGGGATGTCATATGCTGCCTAGTCAGTTATCCACTGAATGAAGCAATCCTACGCAAGGGAGAAAGATCAGATCATCTTCAATGTCTCTGATATCAAGCTATTTCAGAACTTATCCAATATAACTCTGCAGCACTGCCGGGCCCTGCGCCCGTTGCTGGAACTTCTCGACACTAGGGGAATAACATACAGATGGCGCTTCCCCTTTTGCCTCTTTGCCTCCACCCGAGGCAGATCTGCCTCCCTAAGGATGCCAGAAGACCTCCAAGATTTCTGCAAGACACTGGAGATCCCCATGGTTGATCTGCCTGAATGGTACAGTGCCTTCTATGCTACTGATCCCTGAATATCGGTGACCGTCAACAACACTCCTAAAGCCCAGCGACAATGTGGAAGAAGACGCCACTCTCAGGCTGCCTCTACCCCTCCACGTCAACAAGATGAAGAATGAAGCAGCCCTACTCCCTCTCGCCTCCAGGAGTGCCTTGATCTCTAATCCTGTCTTTGAGAGCTCCTTTACAAGGATTGTTATAGATAACCTTCTTTGGACTTTTCTTTTTTGGGTGAGGTGCTTTGTTTTTACTTTATTTATTTCTTTTTTTATTGTTTTACCTTACTCTCCACACTAGGAAACATGGGTGCTGTTAGATTGAGTTCTTCTCACCTACCCAGTCCACAATTCTAGTGGAATTCCTATCTTTATCTGCAAGTCACCTTCCCCGGGCTTCTGCCCGTGTTATTATATATGTATCCTAAGCCCTCCTGTCACCTGGCTGACTGCTACCTGGCACTGGATTTGCGGGGGAGATGGGGGGGGGGTCATATCCTGAGCTCCTGGCAAGTGGAACTTCCTGAACTCTCTCCGGCCTCTACTAGGCCCTAGGATTCTGCTGGAGTCTGATTAGACCATATCCCATTCACACAATATTGTCAGATGAATGGTCCTTACAAACCAGTGTTTTACTTTTTGTTATGTAAGGCTACTCATCTTGTTTACTTCATTTAAATCACTCAGTGATAACGATTAATCTGCAGAAAGTTTAATGCAAGGATCTCTGGAACGTGTGTGACACAGTGGCTTTCTAGGTGGTATCTGTTGAGCATCACAGGCACTGGTGGCGGTCTCTCCCAGAGGTCCTCGATCTAGGTGATGTGGTGAGGGGCCGGCGGATGGACACTCTGATCCATCATATTGATTAATTTACTACGGACTGCTCAATGCTGCCACCTTCCCATTGTTTTATAATCTTTACTAACAGCAATTACTTTTGGTACAGAGTAAGCCACCATTTTATTGGAATCTCTTATCTGAAACCTTATTAATCTCCAAACCCCCCCTTTTTTTTCCCTCACTAGCCTTGATTATTCCAGGGGAGGTCTGCTCTTGTTCAAGTTACCCAGTAGAAGTCATTGGTTCATGGTTTTCGCATATTGTTCTGCACAGTATTACACTAACTCTTGTTATTAAGGTGTACCGTTGGCCCCCAATTTATGGCGGCTCTACATTACATTACACTATATGATACTTTTTACATCCTCTGTCTGTAGACTTGCATTTCTTCTATATATAAATCTATAGGTGAGTACAGGCCATTACCTGCACCTATTGCTGCTACATGGTGAGTGCAGAAGGATGCCCTCTATTCACTCTAATATCGCATTATGTCTCCATACACGTATTGCTTATCTCTTCTCTGGCCGATTGTGCTTTGCTTCACTCCCATCCAGAAGAAGCTCAAAGCTCCGGCTAAAACTTCCAGAAAATATCTTCCTTCAATTTTCCCCTTTTCATAGACAAGCCAGCGTGTCTGAGCTTATCTCCGGATACATCTTGTTTTCCTCTAAACTTTCTTACATTCTGAATACGTTTCCTTGCCTCCTATTCTCATCCATCTTTGCACGTTCACCTTTCTTCTACTCTTCTTTCTATCCTTCTCTCACACCCCTCCTCCCCCCCCCCCTTTCCCTCTTTTGAAATTATTCTTTTATTTATTTTTATTTTTTTACCTGCTCTTTCCCCAGGAGTAGGGATCTCCCTTTGAATCGAAACAAGCTACAAACTCTACCTGGCTAAACCTTAACCTCATCTCGCATCATGACTAACCCAGTGCCTATTACCATGCCCACCTCAATAAGGTTTGTTTCGGTGAAAGCTAAAGGGTTGAAAAAGCGCTCTCAATTTCTTGCAGAATTCCGCAGATTGAGAGCACAAGTAGTTCTGATTCAGTAAACACACTTTAAGACGGGACATATCCCAAAATTCACTAATAAACATTTTCCAGTAGTGTTCCATGCCACATCTGCCGAATATAAAATGAAGGATACATCTACGAGCACCTCCTCTATCCCTTATGGCATTGTGCCAAATCAACATACAGCTTCAAAATCTTCAACTACACAACGCTTGGAGGGTACTTAACCTGAACGAAAAGGACTACACGTTTTACTCCCCCATACATAAAAAGTTCTCCAGAATAGATTATTTCTTTATTTCTCAAACTGACCTCTCCTATTTATCCTCGGCAACAATTGAGTCTATGGTCTTGTCTGACCACCACCCCATTACCTTAACATTGTCCTTCCCAGAAAAGATCACTAGGTGTAAGATCTGGAGATTGAATTTGTCCCTTCTTAAGAATGCAAAGGTGGTCTCCCAGCTTACCACCAAGTTAAACGACTTCTTTGTAATCAACGACACTCCTGAAGTAGAACCTTTAACACAATGGGAGGCTCACAAGTGTACCATCAGAGGGGAATTCCTATCTGCATCAGTGGCTCTGAAAAAGTCCCATCAGGCCATGGTGAATTCCTTGTATTCCAGCATTCATACTCTAGAAAAAGCACACAAGCAATCCCTTGCGGCATCTACCTTGTGAGAGTTGACAGATGCTAGAGCACAGCTTCTTGAAATGCTTGGCATAAAGACCTATTGGCAATTATTGCTCCGCCAAAAAGTATTTTACGAGCAGGGGAATAAAAACAGCCATCTTCTTGATAGGGCAGTTCAGGCCCAAAAGAATTCAACAACAATTCATTCCATTAGAGACTCTCAAGACCTTAAACATTGCATGAATGAGGCCATTGCTAAACAATTTGAAGAGTACTACAAAATCCTTTACAACCTTAGAGACCCCATCGAACCTACCTCTGTGACGAATACTAGGAAACAACTTATCACTGATTTCTTGGCTTGTTTCGGGTCCCCCCCCTCCCCCAATTTCGGATTTGGAGGCCTTGGAACTTGAGGCCCTATTTCGGGTGATAAGCTAGAAAGAGGGGTGAAGGAAATGAAATCAGGGAAAAGCCCTGCCCCGGGTAGTCTTACACTCCAGTATTATCACACGTACTTGGATATACTAAAGCCAAGATTTCTATCTGCTTTTCACTCACTTGCTGCCTCTTCCCCTCGCTCCTCTCTTTTGGAGGCTCATATTACTGTGATTCCGAAGGAGGGGGAAGACAGCTCTCAGGTGACCAATTACTGCCCCATATCTCTCCTCGATTTTGACATTGAACTTGTATGCCAAAATTCTGGCCAACCGTCTGCTCCCTCTTCTGTCATCCCTTGCATCTTTGGATCAAGTAGGTTTCATTCCAGGGCGAGAGGCACATGATAACAATGTCAAGGCTCTGTATATTCACTACTGGCTCACCTCGCAGAATAAAAGGGGCTTTTTCTTGTCATTGGATGCGGAGAAGGCATTTGATAGAGTGGCTTGGGACTACCTAGAAGCAACACTTAAGAGCATTGGGTTGTTGCCAAGGATGTGTGGCAGCATACAGGCTTTATATTGAACCTCTCAAGCCAGGGTCCGGGTTAATGGTCACCTATCAGACGCCTTCCGTTTGTCCATTGGGGCGAGGCAGGGATGCCCCTTGTCCCCTGCTTCTCATTCTCTCGCTTGAGCCATTCCTAAACAAATTGCGTTCGAACCCCGATATTCATAGAATATTGGTTCATGGCTCGTCCTATAAAGGAGTGGCCTTTGCCGATGATCTTGATTTTTATAGCATAGCAAAGCAATTATGATTGCTATTTTTATCCCAGCTGCATATTTCCCTCCCAAATCTACTTAAGGAACTGGAATCTTTTAAGAACTTGTCCAACTTAAGGATCAACTATTCCAAATCTCAAGCTTTAAATATCTCCCTCTCTAATGATGAAGTCGAGCAATGCCAGGCCAATTTCCCTTTTCAGTGGCACCAAGAAGCCTTAACTTACCTAGGCATTAAAATCCCTTCTAAATTCTCTGATCTCTGCCACAGAAACCATTTAAATGTACTAGAGGGCATATGTAAAGAGATGCGATTGTGGCAGTCTCTAAATATATTGTGGTTCGGTAGGACTGCTTTAATTAACATGTTGCTCCTCCCTCGTATCCTCTATATCTTGCAAACTGTTCCTATTTGGGTCCCTCCAACATTTTTTTCTTTATACAAGAAGGAATGTGCACAATTAATTTGGGGCAAGAAGCCCAACAGAATTAAATATGCATGTCTAAATGCTCCAAAACACAAAGGAGTATTAGGTTTCCCGGACCTTCAGGATTACTATACAGCCTGTCTCTTAGCCAGGATAGTTGACTGGAATGTTCATGAGTCCATTAAAGCTGTGGTGGCTCTTGAAGGTTCCCAAACCTATTTACCCTTGCATCTCCTACCTTGGCTTCAACCAGAGGAGGTACCCACTAAAGTTAAGTCGCACCCACTCATGAGTAAGCGCCTACATGGAGGGCCTCGGAGGGGTCCACCTACTCCTCTTTGTTTCACTCTGCCTTCCCGCCAGGTGTGTCACATTCCTTTTTATGATTAGGTTGGCCAAACCGTGATGTCCAGGCCCAGCATTTTTTCCACAAGGGGAAATTGCTATCACCAGCAGCTATCAAGGTTTTAAAGAGTCCACATACGATACCTTTCTGGTCACACCTTCAAATTAGACATTTTCTCACTTCACAGATCAACTCCACACTCTGGGAGAGTCCTTTAAACCCGATGGAGTTAACTTGTAGTCATTCTCAACCACAGCGACATATGATCTTCTTTTTCTACAGGGCGCATTTGGACTCAATTCCCATTTCTGTTACCCCATTCTATCAGGCCTGGGCCCGGGAGCTGAATTTGACACTCTCAGAGACAGAGTGGGAAACTACATGCACCCACTCAACGTGACAATTCAAGAAAACGGATACAAAATTATTTCTCGGTGGTACCGAACTCCATCTGGACTCCACACATTTTATCCCACCGTTTCCAATCTCTGTTGGAGATGTGGAGTGGAAGTCGACACCATGCTCCATGTGTGTTGGTCTAGTCCTATCCTTCAGCCCTTTTGGAAACAAGTACACAATATAATTTGCAAAGTATCCTCCTATAGCTTGGATTACACGCCGGCGCAATTCCTTTTGCACAACACCTCCCTATCGAAACGTGTATATAATAAATCGCTGGCAATGTGCATGGTGAATGCTCCTAAGCTATGTATTCCACGTCATTGGCATTCGGCAACTGTTCCATTGATTTGTGAATTTTTCCACAGGATTATTCACATGGAAGAGATGGCAGAGCTGATCCACATTTCCCAGGATAAGATTTCCAAATTCAAAAAGACTTGGTATTGCTGGATTGACTACAAGGAGTCTCCAGAATTCCAAACATATATGCGTCAGCTAACGTAAGCAAATGCCTGCACATTTTGTATCTTCTACCCGCTCCTATTCCCCATTCCCGTTTACTCGACCACCTTCTCCCCTCTCCCTCTCACCCAATGCCCATCTCTCCTTCTCAAATGCCCATCCTTCCTCCCCCCTTTTTTTTGTTCCTTCTTTCCTTCTCTCTTCCCCTTGACTCTCATCCTATTTCTGCTCTTCCTTTCTTTTTCTACTCTCTACCTATCCTCTTAGTTTGAATTACAATTTGGAATCCAGTCATCTTGGCTTGCACTATCAATGACAGTCTGCTCGCTGGGGGCAAAACAATCACCCAGGCTCAGCTACCAAGTGCTATCGATCTCAGGAATGTGCTTTTTTCTTTATATAGGCAGCTGGGCCACTTGTTACCCATGTAGGCCTCTACGATACTGTAAACCTGTTTATCATAGTTAAGTTCATATTGTACTTTTTTGGTTTCTCTTTTTTTTTTCTTCTTTGTTTTGGAAATCCTAGCTTTGACATAAATTATGCTCAGACTGTAGTTCAATTATTTTTAATATTTGCCTTTTTCTGTATGGATATTAATTTGCAATAAAAAAAAAAAATCATGAAAAAAAATTATTGCATTTCCATGTTCTGTGTACTGTGGGAGACCAGATATAGTGAATGCAGGGTCCTGTGTTTAGTAACATTTTAATGATGTGAAACATTCACAATGGTGGCATACAATGGCGGCTGGTGGTTTCTTTGTTTGGGGGGGGCAGTAAACAAACACCACCCCCCAGCTGTCTGCCGGTCCACCAGCACTTACCCCTTCCTAATTTTTATGTAATGTAGCACCAATATTTAAAAATGGCCCAAAATACATCCCTGGGAATTACAGACCAGTTAGCCTAACATCAATAGTATGCAAGCTCTTGGAGGGGATGATAAGAGAATATATACAAGATTTTAGTAAAGTACTTTCTATCACTCTCAGCTTCCTCTAAAACTCAATTTTCTATTTATTTTTTTTACTTCCTACCAGAGGGTGCTATGTTTATTCCTCATTGCCCCACAGTATGTAGGAATGTAGCCAGGGTGGCTACATTCCTCTTCCTCTTGCTCACTCCCAAGATGGATTATGGACTCTGAACTATGGAATTTGTAGTGTGCATAGAATAGTGTATGTGACTGCAACTAATGTTGCAGTCACATACACTATTCTATGCACACTACAAATTCCAAGCAAATTCCAAGCAAACTGTTCCAAGCAAACTGAAGTGAGTAGGAAAAGGAGAGGTTCAGAACTCACAAAGGATGGTACAA
The DNA here is from genome assembly GCA_028564925.1 of Lithobates sylvaticus. NCBI lineage: Eukaryota > Metazoa > Chordata > Amphibia > Anura > Ranidae > Lithobates > Lithobates sylvaticus. The sequence goes on along the minus strand of CM053026.1, from coordinate 471,755,487 downwards.
GGAGGCAGAAAAACACAGCAAAAAGCAATTTAATGAATAAAATATATAGGGCCATTAACCTCCCTGGCGGTATTCCAGAGTGTTGCTCGGGGTGAATTTTCACTACCCAAAGCAGTAACCCCGAGCCACACTCGGGATTGCATCGCAGTATCCTGGGAAAGTTACTTACCTTGTCCCCAGGATCCTGCAATGTCTCCCTGCTATGTCTGCGGGCTGTGTAATCCGCTCGATTCATCACTGTGCTGGGCTCCGATCCCTGCGGGTGTCGTGATGGGAACGGAGCACAACGCCAAATTCAAAAAGTGCAAAAAACACACAATAATACAGTGCACTGTAATCTTACAGATTACATTACTGTATCAAATTATTTCACATCCCTTTTGTCCTTTGTGGTCTGTCCAGTGCCCTGCATGCAGTTTTATATTATATATACTGTTCTTTCCTCCTGGAAATTTGAGATTGTCCATAGCAACCAAAAAGCATCCCTTTACGTCAAAAGTGATTTTAGACCAGCTAGAAAACAGCGATAGTAAATTAGAATCACTTGCAGAATAGAGCGATAGTGATTTGTGGTGAAATTCGTCATCAAAAACACTGAATGTAATGACAGCGACAATTCTGCGACTGAGCAAATTTCTGTGTTTTTGATTTGATTACATTATTGAATACATTTTATTAATATTATATTATTATTTGTTCTAATTATTTATAGTTATTTATTATACTATAATTTATAATTTCGTATTTCAAACTTTATCATACCTGGGATGTCTACTAGACTCTTGTTTGGACAGATTTAAGTGAGTTATTCCTGAGAATTACAGGCCTACAATATAAAACGCCAAATTTCCATGCAAAACATTGTACCGCTTTGAGCATCAAAAATCTGAAATAATCAGGGAGGTTAAAGTGGTTGTAAACCCTTACAAACCACTTTGACCTACAGGTAAGCCTAGATTAAGGCTTGCCTGTAGGTCCAATAAATATCTCCTAAACCTACATGGTTTAGGAGATATATAGAAAAGAAATGGCAGCGCTATCTATTGCGCACGCGCCGTAGACAGCGGCGCGCAGGCGCACTGAGCATCCTGGAGATCGCAGTGATATGCCGCTCTCGTGCGCATGCGCGGGAATGACGTCATCGCGACTCCAGCAAGACCCGGAAGTCACTCCGGGAGTGATGGCGGCGGTGGAGGACATGGACGAGGGTCGCTTCGGGGGCTTCGTTCTCAGGTAAGTTATTCATAATGAGCTAGTAGCTATGCCTACTAGCTCATTATGCCTTTGCCTTGCAGGTTCCGTTTTTTTTTTTTTTTTCACGGAGGCTTTACTTCCTCTTTGAAGAAGAATTCCAGTTATGGCTATTTATTACATAGTTATATTGGTCCAGCTTTAACCAATGTAATTAAACATATACCATACCTGTGGGATTCCACTAGAAGGTGAATATCACTATAGAAGACACCGGTACCACTGATCTCCACTTGCTTCTGGGTCCAGTGCAGAGCAGCAGCCCTGCTGCATTCTGAACATAGGTTGGTTGTTCGACATGAATACCATTCAGATAATGTTTTGGATTTTCTCAATGAATGCAAAGCATTCTTTAATTGGACTAGGTGAGAGGTGTGGGGGGTGATGTCTCTCTCTCTCTCCACCTCATCCAATCAGAAAATGCGTTGCATTTATTGAGAAAATGAAAAACACTCTCTGAATGACGCCTATGCCCAGTGTCTGATCTCCTGCAGTGTGGCCACAGAGAATCTGGAAAGCAAGTGGAGATCACTGTAGTACTGGTACCTACTACAGTGATTTTTAGATAATTACTAAACTGTAAAACGAATGCAGCCATCACATCTAAGTATTGATAAGTTGCCATATCATACATGTTTGCTTTTTTGGGTTTTAATACCGCTTTATCTGTGGACTGCAATATGTAGGGTAAAACAAAATATTGTTGCTAAATGTATAAGATTAGAAGATTAGAAGTACATCTCTGACCTATTCAACAACACATTGGACCAGGTTTACTAAACCTTATTCACCTACACAGTGCATCGGTTCACATATTTTTTTTAATATTTGAGAACAAGATAGATGAATACCATCTCTCTTTCTTTCCTATTATATTATAGTACTTTGTATTTAAAATTTTGTTCAGTTGGATCCGGAGAAACACTGGTACATGACTATCCTGCAATCATATTGCATCCTAATCAGGCTTTTCTAGACCATTCTGAATATGCTTTGAGCAAGACTATATAAGATTTATGTTCGATTAGGATCTCTTTAAAAGATCTAAAGGCTATCCCTTAGGCTGTGAGTTTTTTTTTTATCTTCAAATAGGTAATTTTACTTACCATTTAAAATGTGTTTTTGCATTACTCTTTTAGATTCATATAGCTTATTTATGAGATATATGCTCTTTTCCTTCTTCGTCCATGCCAGGAGATCCCAGCGCACCCCTCTTGATTCACCCTGAAGGCTGGGAAGGCCTTTCTGTCTTTTTCCTTTGCTCATATTCATATACTCACCACCTTTCATTGACTGACTTCTACCGTTTCCGCTGTTTTTATCCCATTGCTGGCTGTGTGTTGACAATTTTCATCAATGCATTGTAAGTACCCTTATCCTTGTCACACCCAGGCCATGACATGCATATGTGAATGATGACAAATGCTCTCATGTATGTTTTGTTTTATAGACCATATGTACTATGATTGTTAAAACCTCCCTGAAGAAGGAGCTTTAAGGACTCTGAAACGTGTTGGTGATTGGTTTACATTTACATAGCATTTGTACTCACGTTAAGTGTTTTTTTTTTTTTTTTTTTTGCCTTGTGGCCACAGACCACATTTGATATGTCTTTTGTATGTATGTTTTATACTGTTAATTTCTTTTAAATACTTTTTTGATACCAATAATACAATATATTTAATACTATTATTCCTGACCTTTGCACATTCCGTTGAGTCTAAAAAGTCCCAATTTTTCTGAGGGGAGATTTCTATAGTTTGGAAAATGTATTCATAAGTGTGGTTTGCTGTAGAGTGTATGTTCTAGGCCAGTGGTCTCCAAACTGCGGCCCGGGGGCCCTTTGCTTGCTTTTATCTGGCCCATGGGGCACTATTTTGTCTACTGATACCAACGATGGGGCATAATTCCCTACCAATGAAGGGGCACAATTTCTCCCAATGACACCAATATTGGGGCAAAATTCCTCCCATTGACACCAAAGATAGGGCACAATTCCTCCCAGTGACACCATAGATGGAGTATTGTTGTTTTTCCCACTGACATCAAGACCTAGTTACATAGTTATACAGTAGATGAGGCTGAAAAAAGACACAAGTCCATCAAGTCCAACCTATGTGTGTGATTTTATGTCAGGATTACATTGTATATCCCTGTATGTTGCGGTCTTTCAGGTGCTTATCTAATAGTTTTTTAAAAAAAACAATGCTTCTCGTGGAAACCACTGCCTGTGGAAGGGGATTCCACATCCTAACCATTCTTACAGTAAAGAACCTTCTACGCAGTTTAAGGTTAAACCACTTTTTCTACTCTCAATGGCCATAGACCAGCCCTCCTAAAGTCTGAGGGACAGTAAACTGGCCCTTTATTTAGAAAGTTTGGAGACCCCCGTTCTAGACATATCTATAAAAAATGTATCCTGTAATTCATCTGCCTCCTTCCCATTCAGAGAACATTTAGCATTCCGTGAACACAATGCAAGGAGCGTTTTGAATGGAGGAGAGGAAAGGAAGGGGTAGGAAGCCGTTAGGACTATTTCAGTGTCAAGGCCGGTTCATACCAGGAATTGCACAAGAACATGCTGCTTGTTCCTGTGTGATTAACTTGCAGTTCAGTGTGGTGCTATTTGAGCCCAGTCATTTACAATGGACCCAAATTGCACTGAACCGCACCAAAAGTAGTGCATGCACCACGTTCGGAAACTCACCTTAACAGCATCACATGGTCTTTTTGTGATCAGGTGCAGGCAACCGCACTGTATTTGCATCCTGCATTTGGGGTATCATTAAGTTAACACTAACACCCAATGCAGATTGCAACTGCAGTGCGTTTTGAACATGGGTTTCCCACCCTGCATTCTGTTGTGAGCGAGCCCTTAGACTTGATGCAGTCAACCCATGCAGAGCCTGAAGTTCAGCCCTGTGAAGAAAACATTTCTACAGTAAGGAGCAGTCAGCAGGGCAAGGGAAACACTTCACAGGTAAGGTATCAAGCCATTGCAGTTCCTACACAGCAGAGCTGGAGCGTTAGAGGAAAAATCCGTACAAAGGTTAAATTAATTCATGCCAGAGGCATAGAACCTTGAGGGCCCTAGTGCAGGAAACCATGCCCTTTCCACTGATCCCGGGGGCCCTTTAGTCCCATCTCAGAGCCCTTTTTTACAGACCTGTGGTGGGGCCCTTTAACATGTTCTGCAGTGGGCCCCTTTCCTACCATCTTGGGGCTACCAACGGTGGCAGGACGCCAGGGCCCAGTCGCAAGTGCAACCATTGTGACCCTGGTAGTTCTGCCACTGGTGTCAGTAGGACTGTGAATGGTGTCAGTCAGTAGAACAGTGGATGGTGTCAGTATGGCAGCGGACTTTGTCAGCAATGCAGTGGACGCGGTCAGTAGGGCCGTGGACATGGTCAGTAGGGCAATAGACAGTGTCAGTAGGGCAGTGGATAGTGTCAGTAGAGCAGAGGATGTGGCCAGAAGGACAATGGATGGTGTGAGAACAGTGTCAGTTGGGCAGTGGATGTGGTCAGTAGGGCAGTGGCCAGGGTCAGTAGTTTAATTACTTTATTATTTTTTTGTCATTTCATTTTATTATTTTTTTTACAATTTTTTTTTTTATTATTTAAAAAAAATTTTTAGGAGACACACTTGGGGGCTTTGGTGAAATATCCAGGGTCTAAACAGACCTCTAATGTTTCACTTTTGGTACAGAGTAAGGAGATTGAAGACACAGACAACAATCTCCATCTCTGCAGCCTCAGCTGCACAGAATGAATGGACAGGAATAGCTCTGAACAGAGCTTCCCATTCATTCACAAACTAAAGCATAGTATACTGTGGCAGCAGGAAACAAGCAACCTGAATAGGAAGGGTGGTGGGGGCAGTATATAGAGGAACCAATGCCCTCCGTTTTCCTCCTGCAGCTGCTGAGTGCCAGCAGAAGGGAGAGAAGGAGAGGAGAAGACGCTGGCTTTCAGTGACTGCCGGGGGGGAATGGAGGTTATTAGTTCCTCTATAAGTTGCCCGCACTGCCTCTCCTATCCAGGTGTAGAAACAATTGTTACAGGGGAGCTGCATGGACCCCATGAAGCATGGAGCCAGTTCGCAATTTGGACCCCTGCGATCCGCATAGTTACGCCTCTGGTTCATGTGCTAGGAAGGGAAGGCAGAGTGACAGATAGATGAGCTCATGGCTGTGCTACTTCTCTTTTCACTGTCCAGTCAAAGGAATAGGTCCAGGACAACCTGGGCTTAGGGAAAATGGATTGAATGATACTTGCCATCAGAAAAAATACTATGAGGGAAATCTCTGCACGGAAGCTGTATATTGCAGCAAAAGCTCGTTTTTTTATTTTGTCTTTTAATGTCTTTCATTAGTATTTATTATTTTTTTTACTAACCAGTGTAACAATATATATATATATATATATATATATATATATATATACATTCTGTGTAAAAGAGCAGATCTTAGCACAGATGTATTACTTAGGGCACCAAAGAACGTGTGCCTGCTGGCTCCAGCAATGAATATGCAGCCCTGTTGGCATGTTATGTGACCAACTCTGAACATCCAGAAAAGTGCTCAGAGATCGAAGTGCTGTGAAGTGGGGAAAAAAAAGTATGGAACAAAGAGTGGAATGAGCAAAGAATCTGTTTGATAGCTTGAACTGCAGTTGGAATTTACAAAAGGAAGTTTTCAGTAAAGGACAAAAAAAATAAAAAAAGGATTAAAAAAAATAAATAATTTAAATTGTGAGATTATGTATGTTGTCTAGTTGAAGGACTCAAATTTCTAATAACAAAAGACATCTACTTGAGTCTTGTTTTTCTCCTTTTCACTGAGTGTTTTTGTTTGATGGTTCCTTTAGTGTTTTGACCTCATTTCATATGGACTTGAAGCACTGACTGGAGAAGGTGACTGATTGTGCTTTGTAATTAAACGTCAGATCTGTTTGAAAAAAAAAAAAAAATGGATCTTTTGTAGGTTAGAGTAAACTTAACATTGATTTCAGATTAGCATAAGTGCCAATTAGTCGACCATAATTATCTTATGCCGTTTTCATTAGTGTATTCCCTGTCACTGACTTCTTGCTTGAAGCTATATTACTTGGGAGATAGGCCGAAATTATCAGCACTGTTGTGTCCATTTCACATCTGATCCTATCATAGTCCTTCATCAGTAGGTGCCCTAAATAATGTATTATAGGCCACAGTAACATGGCTGAAATATTCAGATAACTTAAAGTGATGATAATCCTAACACATCCATTACCTAATAGCCCTGTGATCTATGTTTTATTAAAGTGATTATAAAGGTTTGTTTAAAAAAATAAAATAATAACAAACATGTTATACTTACCTGCTCTGTGCAATGGTTTTGCACAAAGCAGCCCGATCCTCTTCTACGCTGTGCTCCTGGCTCCTCCCCATTGACCAGTGCCCCCAATAGCAAGCCACTTGCTGTGGGGGCACTGGTGCATGCTCACTCCTGAGCCACACTCTATGGATCTATTGACACATAGAGTCATGGCTCGGCCTGCCTATAGCTCTCTCCTCATTTTCTCACTGTTTGTGATTGACAGCAGTGGACTCCCACTGATGTTTCTCAGCCAATGAGGATAGAAAGACCCAGGTCAGCCGAGGCTTCTGTACACATTGCTGGATCAAGTGGGGGATCATGTGTATATGGGGGGGGGGGTGTGGAGGGAACAGCATACAGAAGGTTTCTTTACCTTCATGCATAGAATGCACAACGGTAAAAAAAAACTTCAGACTTTACAACCTCTTTAAATAATGTATTACTGTTTTTACTGCCTCCTTGAAACATGCTCCATGAGCTCCTATGTTTTTCCTTTGCCCCTTCACTTTGGAACGAGCAGTGCAAGTTAGTTATGGTCATGTGCACTGTTTTATGCACACTACAAATCCCATAATCCACAGTCTCTAGACAATCTCAGAGTGAGCAAGAGAGGGCGGCTATATTCCTACATTACAATGGGACCATGGAGAATGAACATATCCCCCCTCTGGAAAAAGTTGGATCACAGATGTGAAAAAAAAGTAAAAGGCATTTGGAGACTTGGAGAAGGCATATTTGCAGAGATGAATAAGGCAGATTGGGGTCTCGGGCAAGGTATCAGCTTTAACCGCTTCCCGACCGCCTAACGCCGATATACGTCGGCAAAATGGCACGGGCAGGCAAAATCACGTACCTGTACGTGATCGTGCATGTGCCTGCCTGTGGGTCGCGCGCAATCAGCTTTAACCGCTTCCCGACCGCCTAACGCCGATATACGTCGGCAAAATGGCACGGGCAGGCAAAATCACGTACCTGTACGTGATCGTGCATGTGCCTGCCTGTGGGGTCGCGCGCGCGCCGCCAGCGGCGCGCTCGCGACCCGGTCGGGAGCTCCGTGACCCCGGGCGCGGGACCAGCGGACCCGATCGCCGCTGGTGTCCCGCGATTGGGTTACGGAGCTGAAGAACGGGGAGAGGTTTGTGTAAACAAACCTCTCCCCGCGCTTCCTACACTGACTGTCAGTGATGGGCTGTTCCCTGTCATCGGGAAAGCCGATCAATGACGTCAGACGTACAGCCACGCCCCCCTACTGTAAAATAAACACAACACGTCACACTGACTCCTCCCCGCCCCCTAGTGGTTAACTCCTTCACTGCAACTGTCATTTACATAGGAATCAGTGCATTTAAATAGCACTGATTTCTGTATAAATGACAAATGTCCCAAAAATGTGTCAAAAATGTCCAATGTGTCCGCCATAATGTCGCAGTCACAATAAAAATCGCTGATCGCCGCCATTACTAGTAAAAAAAAAATATTAATAAAAATGCTATAAAACTATCCCCTATTTTGTAAACGCTATAACTTTTGCGCAAACCAATCAATAATCGCTAATTGCGATTTTTTTTACCAAAAATATGTAGAAGAATATGTATCGGCCGAAACTGAGGAAAAAAAATGTTTTTTTATATATTTTTTGGGGATAGATATTATAGCAAAAAGTAAAAAATATTGCATTTTTTTCAAAATTGTCGCTCTATTTTTGTTTATAGCGCAAAAAATAAAAACCGCAGGGGCGATCAAATACCACCAAAAGAAAGCTCTATTTGTGTGAAAAAAAGGACGCCAATTTTGTTTGGGAGCCACGTCGCACGACCGCGCAATTGTCAGTTAAAGCGACGCAGTGCCGAATCGCAAAAAGGGGCCTGGTCCTTTGGCTGCCAATTGGTCCGGGGCTGAAGTGGTTAAGACCCAATTTCCTTTAGCTGACATTGCTAAGGACTGAAATAGGCACAGAGAAGCCTTTGGACTATATGTGCTGGCGTGACTCCATCAGACACCTATTGCCTACAATTGCATTCACCCTTTGGTAAGTGACAGGAAGATGCACGATGCTATCCTCTAAGTTTACTGCAGGAGCCTAAAGCCTCGTACACACGATTGGATTGTTGGCCATCAAAACCGTGGAATTTTGTCCGAAGGGCGTTGGCCCAAACTTGTCTTGCAAACACACGGCCATACAATTGTTGGCCAACAATTATGAACGTAGTGACGTACTACGTTGTTTTTCTGCTCTTTAGCGCCACCCTTTGGGCTCCTTCTGCTAATATCACCAGCAAAGCAGCTTCATTATTATCCCATTAAAGAAGAAGAGAATGTGCGCTGCATTTAGAGATTTCATAATTTGCCACGTCACGAATGTTAATTCTCCATTACGAATGCTAGTTTAGACGACCGACCGCTTCTGGCTCGTCCTTGCTCCCGAGCATGCGTGTTTGTACTTTGGACTTTCGACCGACGAACTTGTGTACACACGCTTGGAAAATCCGACAACACACATTTGTCCGTGGAAAATTTGAAAACCTGCTAGCCAACATTTGTCCGTGGAAAGTCCGACAACAATTGTCCGATGGAGCATACACAGGGTCGGATTTACCGCCAACAGCCTGTCATCGAACATGTTCCTGTCGGAAAGTACGATCGTGTGTACGAGGCTTAAGAGTTATCATTAACCCACCCATCATCACTAGGCTCCTGCTTAGGTTGCCTTGTGGAAAATCAAGCTCTGCATATAGGTACATAGGTTGAAAAAGAAAACCCCAGTTCATCTAGTTCAACCAATAGAGAAAATACATTGTAAACTTCCACATAACAATACAGTTAATGCATCATAGAAATGGAATAAAATTAGCATTTTAAAGATTAAGGCTACGTTCATACTGAGGCAGTTTTCAGGTGTTTTAGCGCCAAAAATAGCACCTGTAAAGTGCCTGAAAACTGCCTCTCATGCCTCCCCAGTGTAAAGGCCCGAGTGCTTTCACACTGGGGTGGTGCGCTTTCAGGACGGAAAAAAAATGTCCTGCAAGCAGCATCTTTGGGGAGGTGTGGGAGCGGTGTATACAGTGCTCCTAAACTGCCCCTGCTCATTGGAATGAACGTTTCCGAAGCGCCTGAAAAGCGGTTTGGAAGCGCTGCAACATGGGCGCTATTAACCCCTTCTTTGGCCGCTAGCAGGAGTTAAATGCATGCTGCTTGGCAGCCGAAAAGCGTTGCTAAAACAACGGTAAAGCGCCCCTAAAAGTAGCGGCGCTTTACCGCTAATGGAGCCAACCAATGTGAAAATGTGAAAGTACCCTAAAATGGCCTAAATAGTGACCTAGAGAGAGTGCACAGGATACCTGGATGATTTACAGAGCAAGGGGCTTTTGAGCAAACCAAACTAATCAAAACATCCCTGTTTGAGTGGATGGAACGCTCTGTATTGAAGGATATATGAGTGAGAGAGTGAGCAGAGATGGTGGTGAAGGCAGTGGCGGCCGGTGTTTCTTTCTTTAGGGGGAGCGGCAAATAGCCACCCCCTCAGTCAGTCGGCGGCGGCGGCAAACCCCCCCCCCGGAGGACAGACGGGACATCAGTTCTGCACTTACCCCATCTAGGAAGCGGGTGGGTAGCGTGTCTGGCAGCTTTCTTTCTCCTCCTGTGGTGTGGATCACTGCACCTTCTGCCATGCTTCCCTTTCATCCTAGGCATCCAATAAGATAGCCTGACCTTTCAGCCTATTGGGAAACAGCAATCAGACTTGCGCTTGCTGATTGGCCGAGAGGCGATTCAGTGTTAGAAAAGGAAATGAATATTCACATTTCTAACACACCTGGGTGGGCTTTGAGTGCAATGCTCTGCCCTCTGAGTCCACCCTATTTTGAAGCCTATTAGAGCCTATGGCTCTAATCAGGTGCTTACAAAAAACACCCCCGCAGCTGTAATTCATGCGCCCGGCGTCCTGAAAGGGGCCTGATGCATGAATATTGGGTGGCCGTGGTGGCCGTGTATAGATTCATGTTATGCATGAATCTATCCATTAACCATATAGGGGGTGGCGTGGATAGAGAGGGCAGAGCCCGTGCACCCTTAATGGATGGACAGCCCCTGGGTGTGGAATAGAATCTTTTTGCCCTGAATTTGAATCACTGAGGAACATTCACAGACTAATTGGTTTATATTTGGTTATACTTGGGGACTATATGTATATTTTCTATATTTTTTTAAATAATTTCCTTTGTATTTATACATATTAATGTCATTGTACATACTTTGTTGTTTGAGCGCAACTAGTAATTACTAGTATTGTATCTTTATTTTCATTCTTTATTGAAGCACTGTAGCTGCAGCCATGGGCGTCCGCAGGTAGGGGCAAGAGGGGTCAAGTGCCCCCCCCTGGAATCAGGGATTGGATCTTAAATTCATCACAGTTGCATCGCTATCGGAGTGGGGGCAGCCCGCACCTGGGTGCCAACCGCCAGTGGGGTGACACCATCAAGGTGCAGTCAAGCCCCCCATCAGTGTAGTGTGACTTCGGCTCTTTTCCCTGCTCAATCCAGCTGAGAACTCAGCGGCACTGTGACAGGAGAAAGGTGAGCTGCGGGCTATCAGAGGTTTCTCCCGCTCCCCCCCTTTCTCCTGTCAGGGAGAAGAGACGGGGGCTCTCACCAGGTTCCCTGCATAGCTTCCTGCCCGCTCCGTTCCTTCCACATTGGTCATAACTGAGGGCCAATCAAAAGAGACTAGGAGAAGAGAGCATCACGGGACATATAGTCCCAAAGATTGGCGGCCCCATTTTCCACAGGGAGGAGGCTACAGCTCGATCAAGAGAGAGATTGAAAGACTGCAACCTGGAAAAAAGCTGAGGGAGAGAGTGCTACAGGACAAAGAAAGAGGAGTGTGCTGGGCGGAAGCCAGAGAGAGAGCCACACTGCCCAGCGCCACCAGAGAGAGCCACACTGCCCAGCGCCACCAGAGAGAGCCACACTGCCCAGCACCACCAGCGATAGAAAGACTGAGCCACTGCCAGGGTACAGACATGATACACTACTGACCAGAGTCGCCCCCGGGAAACCCAGAGTGATCGTCCAGCCAGAGGGATCACTGCCGTAGTTTTGCTGGGTTTGGTAAGAGGGCCTGTTGGCCATTACCCATTACTTATCCTAGGGACTGTACTACGTCTGCAGTCTCTGACCATGATAATGTGATAATGACATTGTCGAAAAGGGCCTGTGCATGGGTGACCATAAAATTATGCCCCACCCCTGAAAAGAGTTGTGCGGACGCCCATGGCTGCAGCTGATATTTATATATTCACTGTTATTGATTGTGCCGGTGACACCCACATTCTATAAAAATACCAAATCATATGTGATTCTGGTAAATTTAATAGGTGTGATCATAACCGATTAACATACCATGCAAGGGTGCAAATATTAGAAAATGGTATAACAGCGTGCAATCTCTGTATTTGTCAAGGACAGGGAAATGTGCATTCATTTATTAATTGTGTATTTTTGAAAAACCATTAAAAAAAAATAATAATTAATTACCACATTAAACATTTTTTTTTTTTTTTAAGTGAGTTGTATTTGCCTACTAACTAGAAAACAAATAATGATAAATCTACTTCAGTAGATAAAAAAAACACAGTAAAGCAATTTTCTATGAAAATGGAGGAGAAGTGGATGCGCTGCCTGTAATACCCAATCATAATACAGCTGTTATTTTAAACTTAAACTAGGCTGAAATTTAATTGGAGAAGAAAAGCTCTTCGTTCATCACCTTCATATTTTTAGAATACCCCTTTAAAAGGCATTTTACCTAGATGGTGGATCACAGAGCCTTTGCAGGGTCCTCGGCTTTGACATGAAGCTTTTGAAAGCAAACAAAGCCACTGCTAATGAGAAAGCAAGACTTATCTATTTACCTCTAATGTAGTGAATGTCCAGATTATTGATATGCTCTGTGACATTAGGAATTACATACGCCTCCATATGTTGCATCTAAATTGGTTCTTCATGAAACAGTTTAACCACAACAATACAGTGATGACACGCTTCACTAATTGCAGCTGCTGACTTCTGTTCCTAAAGACGCATCGCATAGTAAACTGCAAAGCATTGCCTTTTCATGGGCTAAAGCAAACCCGTACTGTGAGAAATGTGTGTACTTCTACCACTGGCCTCCTTCTGGAAAAGGCTAGTTTCCTGGCTGTCTCTGGCTTTAGAACACTCACAGTCATTGACCCAGACCCAAGCATGCAAATCATGAAAGTCAAAGTGAATTAGGAACCTTTGATCTGCATGTTCTGGTTCACGGATCCAAGAACTGAAGCTTTAGATTAGCATTACAGCCAGGGAACAAGCATTTTCAAAGAAAAAAAGAGGTCAGCAGCAATGGAAGCCTACATATATCCAGGGGTGTTGCTAAGATTGTAAAAGACCTGGGCCGCCTTTGGACTCCCAAAGGAGAGCAATAATGCATCGCATGATGCTGCGAACAGAGGGTGTGGGTAAATTCCATTAACCACTTGCCCTCCGGAAGATTTGTGTATGTATGTATGTATGTCATTTTTTTTCTCATAAATAAAGCTTTCTTTTAGTGCTATTTGATCACCTCTAGGTTTTTTTATTTTTTTCAGGGTTTTTTTTACGCTGTAAACAAAAAAAAAAAGACTGACAATTTTGAAAAGAAAACAATATATTTTTTTACTTTCTGCTCTAAAACCTATCCAATAAAATAAATAAAATAAAAATTTCTTCAGAAATTTTGACTAGTGTGTACTCGCTTACACATTTTTGGTAAAAAAAAATAATAATTGTATTTGATCTCTGTTACAAAGTTCTACTCAGAATAAGTACCATATATTTTTTAATGTCATCTAGTGATAACCTTACCAGATGTGATATCCACTATTGGAAGAAGCGCCAGACCAAAGAATAAAAGAGTCTAAAACCTATCCAATAAAAAAATAAAAAAAATCTAATTTCTTCAGAAATTTAGACTAATGTGTATTCTCTTACACATTTTTGGTAAAAAAAAAATCCCAATAAGCGATTGGTTTGCGTGAAAGTTATAGCATCTAAAAACTATGGGCTATATACTGGAATTTGTATTTATTTATTTTGTATACTAGTAATGGTAGTGATCAGCAACTTATAGTGGAACTGCAATATTGTGGCAGACAATCAGACACTAACTGACACTTTTGACACTTTGTGTAAATCAGTGACACTAATACAGTGATCAGTGCTAAAAATATACACTGTCACTGTACTAATGACACTGGCTGAGAAGGTATTAAACATCTAGGGCAATCAAAGCGTTACATGTGTACCTAACCAGTGTTTATGTGTACTATGTGTGGTGTTTTTACGAAGAGATGTGATGGATTTTCTTTCCCTGAGTTGCAGGAAAAGAAACTCCATCACATCCCCGCTGACAGGAGGGAGTTCTGCCTTGTTTACATAGGTAGAGCCCCATCCTGTGTATCCCCTTGCTGATCAGTGGGTTGCGGTGGACATCCATTGGCCGGCACCCACTGATTGGCATCTGCTATGACTAATCACATCAGAAACTCACACGCCCCCTAGGCGGAAGTGCAGAATCACGTATATATACATGATTCTGCACAGAACGGCTTCCCTGTAGCATGGGGCAGTAAGGGAATTGATTTATTATGGCTTTGATATTTCTAATACCATCACAGTTGATTGCTGCAAATGCAAAAAAATACCTGGTAATTCTTTCGGAAATACAGTGAGCTTTTAACTTCCTTTAGACATGTGCGCCCTCAATAAATTTGTTTCGTTCCGTTCTGTTTTTATTAGCCGTTAATTCGTATTTCGTAATTCGTGTCTGAAATTCAATTTGGATTTGTACGAAATACGAATTTTCGTTAGGTTCGTTAACTTTTTGTAACAATTACGAACGTTCGTTATGATGAATTTATCATTATGAGGGGCTCCCACAATCCCTGTGCTGTGCTCATTGAGGGGCTCCCACCATCCCTGTGCTGTGCTGACTTCCTGGGTTTTTAACTTCATCATAACGAATAATCCTAATTAACGAACATTCTTATTTTGTCCGAATTCTGAATCTCCCATCGACTACCAGTACCAGTCTCCCACTCCCATATTAAAAAAGGTAATTTTCCCAACCCTCACTCAGCAGCAGAAGAAAACCTCTGATTGGTCAACAAAACACCAGTCACGTTTCCGTTGTAACAGGATTTGGATCCGAAATTCGTAAACGAAATTTCATATTTCGTACAAAATTCGGAAGCATAGCAATTCGTATTTCAGATCCTCCCGAATGTACGAATTTACGTAAATTCGTACGAATTTTCAATTCGTACGAATTTTGGATTCGTACGAAACTAATCACACATGTCTAACTTCCTTCCCTGAGCCAACAACACCGCATCTGCTGATCCAGAAATTGTCAACATTGTCTATTTCTCTTCTCCTGCAGTATATAATGCCCTACCCTCTTTTTATCTCCAGGGAGCCTGGTAACTATAATTTTAAGGAAGTGGTCAGGAAAGGCAGTTTGTATATTTATCAGATAAGGTCTCCCTTAATGCCCCTAATCTATATGTTTAGCATGGAACTGAAGTGATCATCTGTCAGTGTCATAGCTTGTCTTCAAACACTGTCCTGGCAGGGGTTCCCCAATGGGGAGTATTAAGAGTCAAAGGCCTTCAGTGTCAAGAACAGCCTGCAGACCACATTACTGTTAAAGGGTCACTACATAAAGAGAAACACAAACTTTTCTAATTTCTTGAATGCACCAGGCCATTCATCTCAAAGTACTGTTTTCAGCTTGCTCACAGGAATATGCAAAGGCCAAGCCAAGGCACACCCTACCACAGCCAGTGAGCACCCTACCCTAAAGCAGGGGGAAAAATGTATGAGGTTTTCTTCTGACAATCAATAATGTTTCTAGTAAAGTAGGTCTTTTAAGTGTTGCTTTAGTAAATTACTTTTTTAAGTCTCTAATTCTATACTGAAGTATCCAACAATCACATCTTTCTAGAACTCAGTTAGCCTGATCTATGCATCGGAGACAACAGCATTAGCCCCTGCTGCTGTCATTTTAATAGGTTTGTTCTGTGGTCTGTATTTCTGAGAATGTAACAGGGGGAGATATTAATAATTCCTGTGATACACCTGTAAAATGCATTTCCAGTGTGGAGCTGAATCTTGCCTTTGGAATCTAAATAGGCATAAAGAACCAATGGTTATTTAAATCCACCAAGGCTCTCACATAATGGATATCATATTTGGAATGTATTGCACATGGAAACCTGTAGACCAAACTGAAGGGGCAGAGATGTGAGGATTAAGGATGAGTAAATCAGCCTGGTTTCAGCCTGTGGTCATTTGGTGAACCCATTGTAAAATCTGGAAATTGTGAACTTTATTCCAAATACCTATGAAGTCAATTAGGAAAGGGGCACTGTAAATCTTGAAATCCTTTCTGGCCATATTTAAGGTTACTAGGCAAGGGCTTGTTTAACAAAGGTCTTTGGGAGCTGTACCAATGCAAAAAAAAACATACTTGGGAGATGCCTTTAACCTGCATGCGGTGTTACCAAACAGTACAATTCTCATGGACATAATAACTTTTTTCAAGTCTTAAATGCAGCAGCCACCCAAGATTAAAAGACCAAAGTACACTACCTTCATGAGCTGTGAACTAGAAGCATAGTTTGCAGGTCTTGCCTTTTTTGCACTCCCCCTTTCTATGATAAAGTCCAAGGCAGACACTTTTTCTGCCTACCCCTCAACCCTGCCCTGCCCTCACGTTGTCTCCTTCTTGTTTATCCTCACTTTCCCACCTCCACATATTCCCCGTCTGCATACACTGCAGTATCTGCAGCCTCAAGTGATAGAAAGAGAAGTCTGACAAGGGGTTGGAGAATCTTATCTTATGTCACATCAAGTGTGAAAGATAGTTAACATGTGGCCATGCTGAGTAGGGTCAAAAGTAGGCTTGATGGAGACAGCACAGTCACTTCTCCCCCTTCTCCTCAATGGCCTCAATCATTGACCCCTAATAACTACCAGTCCCCAAAGCACCCAGGAGCTCAGGCAAAGTGGTACCAGGCTATTTTGCAGATGATACGCTTGGGGGACAGGAGCTACACTGGGCTAGAGATTCTGGAGGTGTTTCAGAGACAGGCAGGCTGAGATGTAGCTGACCCCACACCAGTTTGTTCCTAGTCAGGTCGTGTGACATGCCCTTCAACAGGGAAAGCACAAATGTACTTTGCTTGGTACATGTACTGAACCTGGTGATTCACCAGTACCTAATTAGGTTTCCTGGCTTCCAGGATGTACTGCAGAAGGCCAGAAGAGTGTGCATAAAGTGCATAAGTTTGCCCAGGCTGAAATGCAGCATCTACACAAGCTGCCTGCCAACTACTTGATATGTAAACATTTTTATAATTCAAATTCTGTTTTTTTTAGTAAGAAGTTGAATTTTAGTTTCAATAGTTTTTTTATTAAAGTTTTTCAGAGAAAATACAGAGTAATTGATACATTCTTTTACATAGTGGAATAATAAATCCATAGTAATGCAACGTATAAGAGAACGCAATTCAAACAGATATATTTAGAAACAACTGTGGTTAGTGGGCGCAGGTACATCATTTAAACATAAGGGGGGGTAGTGCAACCCCTCTCCGGACACCCAAAGTGGGTACAAGCTGTGTCATGGAAAGGGGAGCGGCACATCCAACCCACAGATTTAATGCTATTTAAACTAGCGGGGATGTTACCGTCTAAAGCCTGCTACCCACCTAAACAGGTATTATTTTAGCAAAGGTGTTATTAAGGAATAAAAATAAAGAGAGAGAGAAAGGAAAAAGAAAGAAGATGTATAGAAGGAGAAATGAGATGTCCTTCTGGAATGTTCTACCAAGATTGTTTTATCCAATTCCTACGAAGATGTCAAGGGTATGTGCATGTAATCTGCCCAAGGTTCCCAAATGGCCTCAAATTTTTGAACAGTACCTTGTAGGATACTAATAATTTTTTCCTGAGCCATGATCCAAGATATTTTTCGTTTGGCTTGGTCACTGGAAACCGTAGACTGCTTCCATGCTTTCGCTATCGTAATTTTAGCTCCTAGAAGGATAAATTGGACGAGGCTCTTTTTACTTAGAGGCTTTTTCTATTGGGAAATTCAGCAGTGCTATGTGGGGGGACATAGGGACGGACAAATCCGTCGTCTTTATGATGATTGCAAAGATCCTATTCCAGAACCCTCTTAGTTTTGGACATTCCCACCAAACATGGATCATGGTGCCTGTGTGATTGCATCCTCTGAAACATAGGGGGGAATTTTAAGGATATAATTTTGCAAGTCTAGCGGGAACCAAGTACCATCTAGTTAGAACCTTTAGGTCTGCCTCCATCAGAGATATGTTGAGTATACCTCGATTCAACCATGTGATCACTCTGTGCCATTCGTCCAGCTCCCATTCCTGTTTGAGCTCACTTTCCCAGGCGAACATACAGGTTGTTTTAGAGTGCTCTACAGATAGTGACTCGTTTATCACCGAGACCCCCCCCCCCCCCCCCCTCTGCTCCGTAAGCTAGCCACACCAATGTTCATATGGCGTTATGCTAGGTGATAAGGGTTTGGATGAAGTTGAATTTTAATAACCTGGTGTGAAGGTGCACTTTGTTGGCTTCATACTGTTTTAGCAATCAAAGTTATTAAGTATTTGGTGTCCAGGCTGAAACAATTGATGGAGGTTGGTCCAACATGGGCTTTATGTGCGTGCCAGCTTTCCCTGCTGCACGTGTATTGTCAAAGGAGTCTTCACCGCAGCAGGTGAATTTGTGAGAAGCTGCATTTTAATAACACAGGGTCAGGTTTTGTGGTGCTTTGGGTACAAAGTGTTTTTCCTTCTTTTGTCTGGGGGGCAGAAGCAATTGTCTAATAATGTCTAATTAACACAAAGCTAAAGGTTATAATGGAGACAATAAATAATGATATTGCATATTATAATACAGATAGAATAAATCACAATGTATAAATAAAAAAGTGTGGGCAAATCTTTGGCCATACTTCTCTTTTAAAGAAGAGATCAAAATTAGATTATATTGTTTTACTAAAAAGAAGACAGATAATTGGTTCAGTCCATGCACTCTATGTGAGCTGTTTTATTGACCACAGTTTCCCAGGAAGATAACAGGCAGGTTATTAATCAAGGAATCAAAGAAAAAAAATCCAAAAAGTCTAATGACTCAAAGCATTTTTACTATATCTCATTATGAACTGGACCTACAACAGCCAGCTTTTAATGAAAAAAAAACAATAAAAACAATTAGAGTGTATTTAGTTCAAAGAAAGGAGCCCCCAGAACATTGTAGTGGCTACATGCAGTATTTCAACATTTTGACTAGGCTCCATTTTGAATAGGTGAGACAATAACCAGCCATTAATAAAAAAAAAAAATAGTTTATTTCATTGAGAAAAGCCCCATGTATTTGATCGCTTTGATTAGGCCATATTTTGAACAGGGCCCACACCAGCCATTTTTTATCCAAGGAATCAGCACTAAAGATTATGTATTTCAAAATACTCAAAAGCCCTGAAAATATTGTAGTATTTGTGGTCTTTAAACACTTTCATTTGGCCACTTTTTCAAGAGAACCTACGCTCTGTCAATAAAATCCAGACCAGCCAGTTTTTAATAAAAAAGCAATATTGGAGAGTATTTATTTCAAAAAAAAAAAAAAGCAGAGAGCATGTGAACTGTCTTTAAACACTTTCACTAAGCCACTTTTTCAACAGGACCCAAACCAGTCAGCTTTAAATAAAAAGAAAACATGAGAATGTATTTATTTCACTGGAAAAAAACACCAAAGACATATTAGTAAATGCATGTCCAGTCTTTAAACGCTTTCACTTGACCGCTCACTTAAGTACATGAACAGTCTATAAACTTTTTCCCTAGGCCAATTTTTAAACAGGACCCAAACCACCCAGCTTTAGATGAATACAAAAATTACTAAAACATATTTATTTCACTGATCCCCCCCCCCCAAAAAAAATATTGTAGTGAATTAGTGAGCACATGAACAGTCTTTAAATAATTTCAACAGGCTGTTTTTTCAACAGGACTGTTTTAGAGAGGGGGTTGGCACATAGAAATACTCCCATGATTGGACCTTCCAAGCCACCTGACCAGTTTCAAAGGCTAGGTATTGCATTGTTGCAAATTGGATGCTTTAGATAAAAAGAGATGCATTAGTTCACCATTTATCTGAACCTCTAGTGACTTGGGTTTGGGTAAAATCATGGCTGACCTGATTCTGAAATTCATCCTAATGAGCATCTTTCCTTTAGGGTTATACTATAAAAGGCTTCAGAGAATTTTCAGCTTCCTTTCTATCTCTAACTAACACACAGGAGTATTAGGGAAAGTATTAAAGAAAAACTTAAACAAAGAAGATGAGAATTGTATCTCAATAAATTGTGTAAATGTTCACTTCAATTATCCAATCAAGTGAAAAGCAAATTCCTATTCACTTTGCATACCCAATCATGTGATGGTAAAATAAGGAAAAATTAATTTGCTTTCACATGATAGGATAATTGAACAAAATATTCACAACGCTTATTGAGTGAAGATTCTCACCTCCTTTGTAAATCAGCCAAAATGTGTTTAATTTATGTATTACCTTTGATACATAGTGTGCTGTCATTATCTGCCCTTCTTCCTTTTTTGCTTTCTATATCAGGAACAGCTAAAGGCGGTACAATACTGTCTTGAATAAAGTGCAACTGTGGGTCAGAAAATATGCAAGTTCAATAACTGATTACTATTAATCGCCTCTGTTTCAATGATAGTATTGCTAGAGTTATGGCCTCTAATTTGACCTCTCTGTATATCCTAGTGAGGTTCCCCCTCCCACAGTACATAGGTATAAATAACAACAGGATTCCTGTCCTATTGTTGTCTGCATTGTGTGGGAGGCTGACACTTCAATTAAAAGTGAAAAATAAGCATTGAAATTCACACAGGGAACCCAGCCTACTAGTTAAGGGCTTTAGCTTTTTATAAAGGCATAGTGATAGTCCAACTGTTTACTCACTTTTGTCAGTAATCTGGTGATCTAGAAATCTCTTTTGTTTACTAGTTCATAATGTTGAGGAGATATTGCTAGACATGCCAATATTAGGCTCTCTGCTTTCTCTCGCATATCGAATGTTGGATGAAGCAAAATATCAGTTCTACGCACTTATTTAAAGCAGTATTAAACCCAAAAGCAATCCTTTATTACATTGCAGCTTTCCAATTCTTAGATGTGATTGCAGCATTTGTTATATATTTTTTTTTTTTTTTTTTTTATATATTCAATTGGTGATCTGGCCAGTAAGTCTTTTGTTTTTCAAAAGAACAAGATGTATCAGTTACATGGATGAGACCAAGGGCGGATACAATATTCAGTTTTAAAGTATTAGCTGGAGTTTGGCTTCAATGTTTTAGTGTTTCTAAATCTGCAAGTACATCTAATGCCGCGTACACACGGGTGGACTTTTCGACGGACTAGGTCCGGCGGACCGGAATCCATCGGACAATTCGATCGTGTGTGGGCTCCAGCGGACTTTTTTTTCCCAAAAGTAAGACGGACCTAGAAATAAAACATGCTTCAAATCTTTCAGACGGACTCGAGTCCGAAAGAAAAATCCGCTCGTCTGTGTGCTTGTCCGACAAAAAACGACGCTAGGACAGCTATTGACTACTGGCTATGAACTTCCTTATTCTAGTCCGGTCGTACGTCATCACGCTCAAATCCGTCTGACTTTTGGAGTGATAGTGTGTGGGTAAGTCCGTTCGTTTGAAAGTCTGACGGATCTCCGCTGCAAAGTCCGTCGGATAGTCAGCCGGACCTAGTCCATCGAAAAGTCCACTCGTGTGTACGTGGCATAACACTCCCCAGCCTCCAGACTGACAATGCTGCTTTCCAAACGTGCCCCCTGTGCTCCTTCATCCAGAGTGGAGGCACTCTAATAAAGGAGGGGGATTACCGGTCAGATCACCAGGTGAAAACATAGGGAACAAAGCCTAAAAATTATAAGTAAGCTGAAATATATTACATTTAGCATTTTGCGTTTGCCCTTTAATCATAGCCACCAATTAAAATTAACTTTTAGCAAAATATTAGCAGTTGATTCATTGGTTTCACTTGTTCTTGGAAATTGTTGTTGGGATCTGAATATTCTGATTTAGTAATTGAGGTTGTTCACATAGCAAAGTGCTAAATAAGGTCAAGCTGAGTTCGCTTTGAATACCTGACTATGTGTGTGGGAAATGAAAAAATATATATTTTTGCTACCACATGAATGGTTCATTGAAGTGAACACAGATTTGCGTTATTCCTTGACCATGTAAACAGCCTCTTCTCCTTGGTAAATCAACCTCAGTGGTATTTATTGAGAGCAATATACCAGTGTCATTATGCCATGATATCAGATTTACTTGCATTGTGGTCCGAAGCTGTAGAGCATAACTGAAATGAATTGTAGCAAAGTTCCAGGCCCCTTTAGGCTTAATGGTGATCTCCAGAGTCAGGGACAGCTGACATCCTTCCATGTAGAGTGGGTTACAAGGCATGGTGGGTGTAATGCAAGATGAAACGGTGGGCGCCAGACACTTTTTGAATGTAAAGAGATTTATTGTCTCTTAAACAAAACTGGGGAGAGAGTGTTGGGACCAGGACACCCTTCGGCAGATGTAATGTTAATTAGCAGACTCCGAGACCTCTATAGGTAGACATCTATACAGGTGAAGGCCTCCAGACGGACACCACTTCTGTATAGGTAGTACGCTGTCTCCTATAGCAACAATCTTGTAGAAGTTACTAATTGTAATTGTATTCAAGTATTTGCAACACAGTTCTCAGCCTACCCCACAATCACTCACTGTGGGTCTTCACTCAGCAAGCTCCCAGTCTCTCTCACCAGACCTCAGATCCAATAGCCACTGGATCCCCTGAGCTCTTCCACTGTTAGCACTCAGTATGTTCCTCAAGCGCCACCGCCGCTTCCCTGCTGGGTCCCTAGTAACTCACAGATACTCTTCAAGCATCAGTCCTGTGGACACACTAGGTCCCTGGCTTGAAACTCACCGATGCTCCACAAGTGTTACCTCCACTGTCGCGCTGGGTCCCTGACTTGGCACTTGCTAAAGCTTACCCACTTCTTCACTGTCCCCGGCTGGCGAGAAGTCTGATTTGGAACTAGCCTCAGCTTACTCACAGTGGTCTCCGGTCACAAGGTGGGTGGTACCTTAGTGGCGACAGCTTTCCTTTTACCTCCAACCACAAAGGGTTCCCTGCCGGTGGAACTGTTAATTCTGGTTGGACTACAAGCCTGCAGTCCAAACCCTATGCTGCTCTCCTGCTTCTGGATAGGCCCTTAGACAGCCTAGCAGCCAAATGTCCCTGGGATAGGCATAAGGCGTACGGCCTAGCAGCCTGGGGCAACACAACACATGTCCACCCAGACAACCGTCCAGGGAGCACAGAACCCTGATCACCTGACTCCACCCAAATAAATAGGCTCTCCCAGCAGGTAAAGGGACTCAAGAAGAAGACACACCATTCATTCCTAATCTGCCCTTGTTATGCCCTTGTCTTATCTAATGTCACCAGCTACAGTGCCACCCAGTGACAGAAGAGAAAAGTGCAGCAAGTCCAGAATTAGGGAGAAATCAATTGATCTCCTAAACATCAGGATGCGTAAACATCAGGGTGCTACAAATGAATGTTATGTCAAGAAAAAAAAAAAAAAAGTAGAGACCCTGGTCATGCGACACATTAAAGTGACATAACTCCTCAAATGACAGTGCTCTCTCTACTGCACTAAGCAACTTGGCCCACATTTTATGAATGGACCTTAGCATGTGTACACCAAGAAAATATACAAAAAAATTGACAGTGATATCCACTCACTGTAATAAATTGGCTTGTAAGTGTCAGCTATGTTATTCATTAAAGTACACGTTTGGGTAATTTTACAATCTGCATGAATACATTTCCTGACAATATACAGTAGCTATACCATTTTCAGGGAATATATTCCTTATTTGTCATTAAAAAAAAAAGTCCATGAGCTCCACTGAGTGATTTTGACTTGACTGAGATGATATAATCAGTATGTTGCAGGAAGAAGAAAGCATTTCCTTAGTCTCCTTTGCCCCAGTGATCAGGTTACAACATTGAAACTATGGGGAGACTATGGGGTTAATTTATTAAAACTGGATAGTGAAAAATCTGGTGCAACATGGCATAGAAACCAATCAGCTTCCAGTTTTTAGTTTTTTTTGTCAAAGCTTAATTGAACAAGCTGAAGTTAGAAGCTGATTGGCTACCATTCACAGGTGCACCAGATTTTGTACTCTCCAGTTTTAG
Organism: Lithobates sylvaticus; assembly: GCA_028564925.1. Classification (NCBI taxonomy): domain Eukaryota; kingdom Metazoa; phylum Chordata; class Amphibia; order Anura; family Ranidae; genus Lithobates; species Lithobates sylvaticus. The sequence continues at coordinate 471,731,460 of CM053026.1, read as the reverse complement.
TAAATCAACCCCAATAGCTTAGGTGATCTGTGTCAGTAATTTGTGAACACTGATAAGATCTGCACATGCACGACAATTTATAAGTCCAGGAATTCAATCCTGACTCTGTATATTGCATGGCACCGTCTTTTTGTAAATAATATTCACATAAAGGCATTGTTAGGAGAAGTACTTTCATTGATCTCTGTGGGGGGTTATTGAAAAACCATGAGTGTTACATTTACACAAGCACGCATGCATTAAAATATATATGATGGCAGTTCTACTTTTAGCAGGCAGACATGTAGATATTTTAAATACATCCTTTAAACCTTTGAGAAGATAATTGTATTAATTGTATTAATCATCATAGATTTGTACCCTACGGGCTTATTCACACTAGGTGATCAACATAGGCTTAATGCAAGTAAACAGAGAAAACAATCGTTTTTTTTATGCGCCGTGTTCACACCATAAAGGTATGTTTGTATGTGTTGCACAAAAAATGCACCATATACCCTGCCTTTACTTACTAAAGTTTTACCCTCTCTATCAACTCATCCCCCTTTAGATTTTAATCTCTCACAAACAGGGCCCTGCTAACTCTCATGTACTGAATGTGCCTCTTTATATTGAAAATAACTGTGCAAACTGTTGGCACTATATAAATCTTGTATAATAAGATAACAACATATTTTGCTCAAAGTACAACTAATTCATTATGAATTTGTGCTTTTGGGTGTCCGGGTCCCGGATCCGAACCCGAACTATTGACTGTATGTTCGGGTTCCGGTCCGGTGTTTGGCGATGAATTTGCTTTGCTAACACTGAACAGCCTCTCAGCCAATCAGGTGTCTGGGTCTGATGGGCACAATGGCAGCATTTGATGGGCACAGTAGCTGCATTTCATGGCACAGTGGTAGCATTTTATGGGCACAGTGGCAGCGTTTCATGGCACTGCAGCAGCATTTGATGGGCACAGTGGCTGCGTTTCATGGCACAGTGGCTGCGTTTGATGGCACAGTGGCAGCATTTGATGGCACAGTGGCTGTGTTTTCATGGCACAGTGGCTGCGTTTGATGGGCACAATGGCTGCGTTTGATGGGCACAATGGCTGCGTTTGATGCTCACAGTGGCAGTGTTTGATGCTCACAGTGGCTGCGTTTGATGGGCACAGTGGCTGCATTTGATGGGCACAGTGGCTGCGCTTGATGGGCACAGTGGCTGCGTTTGATGGCACAGCGGCGACAATTGATGGGCACAGTAGCTGCGTTTGATGGCACAGTGGCTGCAATTGATGTTTTTTTTTTTTAGTTTGTTTGTGCCACTGTAATAAACCCAAAAATGCTGGAGACATATAATTCAACGGAGTTGATTTCCTAAAAAAATATATACTTAGACCCCTTTCACACTGAGGAGCTTTACAGTTGCTACAGCGCTAAAAATAGCGTCTGCATAGTGCCTGTCTCTCCAGTGTGAAAGCCCAAGTGCTTTCACACTGGAGCGGTGCGCTTGCAGGACATTAAAAAACTGCTCCTTCGCCGCTCCTGCCCATTGAAATCAATGGGGCAGAACAGCTATACCGCCGGCATAGTGCTGCTGCAGCAGCACTTTGCGTTTTTTTTAACCCTTTCTCGGCCACTAGCGGGGGGGTAAAAGCGCCCCACTAGCGGCCGAATAGCGCTGTAAAATTGATGGTAAAGCCCCGCTAAAAATAGCTGTGCTTTACCACCGACGGACCCACCACCCCAGTCACCACCCCAGTGTGAAAGGAGCCTACAAGGGGAATTCCAGGTATGGATATTTGATACATAGTTATATTGATCCAGCTTCGAAGAATGTAACTATGTATATATCATACTTGGCCAACACCCCTGGAAGCTGGAAATCACTGAACTAGACACCCCTACTTCAGTGATCTCCACTTGTAATCTATGTAAGAATTATTTGCATGGACAATCAGTGCCAGGGAGTACTTTAGAAATTCTTAAGGCTACTTTCACATTGAGTCGCTTTACAGGCGCTATAACGATAAAAATAGCGCCTGCAAAGTGCCTCTCCTGTCAATCCACACATATAATTAATGTGAATAATTAAAAAGAAATAAACAATAATCTCATAAAAGTCTGTGAAACCACTTGTGTACTATGAACATTCTTCTCTCTTCAAAGTGCTTCTGGTGACCCACCACCAACAGGTGAAGTGCTCGCTCACCTTAAATATCTGACCCCACTACTAAGACAAATACGCCTTTATCACACTCCTCCTATAGAGAATGCAGCTAGATCTCCTTATCTTCCCATCTGGTGGTATATCTGCTTCCTTTCTTTCTTCGATCCTCGATCCTCAGTATGTTATATCATGAAACAGAACAGAAACAACATAGTGCTCTCCATTCACCCACATTTATTGCAGAAAAAACAGGATTAAAAACACTCACAAGAACATTGGGATAACAGGCATGTAAAAACCATCAGCTCTGCATGCTGTTACTGGTAATCGATGTATGATGTCAAGGGCTTCGCCTCCTCCCACCGATACACGTTACACCCTCTGATTGGGCTTCCTCAGTAGGCCTTATTATTTGACGTTGACAAAATAAAAAGGGTACAAGTTCCGTATTTGCAGGATCCTACCATAGATATAAAGCTGGTAGAGGGATTTTTCATCTCTATCTCTTTCCCCTTTGCGCCATTTACTGTATTTATAATTGATCTGCTTTATTTCTTACTATTTAGGAACCAGTAATGGACATATGAATTTAAAGTGGTATTAATCCCCTAAATTGCAGCTTACCAATTGTTAGATGTGGTGGCAGCATGTTTCCTTTTTCTGCTTTCTTTTTCTTTCTTTTTACTTGTTTAATTGGCCAGTAAGCCTGTTTTGACTTTCCTTTAACAGACCAAGTTATCCAGCTAAGATGACAGTAAAAATATTGCGAAAAACAATTGAGAAAAATATATTGTTTCTGTAATTGCTTAAAAGTGTTAGCTAGGGTTAATATTATTATTGGTATTATACAGGATTTATATAGAGCAAACAGTTCACCTTTAATTTGTTAGTCAAGTCCATCAAAATCTGCTAATGCATTTACCCCAGTGGCGCTGGTGCGCAAACAAACTGAAATTTTTTTGAAAAAACAAAACAAAATTGCTGCCACTGTACCATCAAACGCAGCCACTGTGCCATCAAACGCAGCCACTTTGCCCATCAAACGCAGCCACTTTGCCCATCAAACGCAGCCACTGTGCCATCAAATGCAGCCACTGTGCCATCAAACGCAGCCACTTTGCCCATCAAACGCAGCCACTTTGCCCATCAAACGCAGCCACTGTGCCATCAAACGCAGCTACTGTGCCATCAAACGCAGCTACTGTGCCAAACACTGCCACTGTGCCCATCAAACGCTGCCACTATGCCATCAAATGCAGCCATTTTGCCATCAAATGCAGCTACTGTGCCAAACGTTGCCACTGTGCCCATCATATGCTGCCAGTGTGCTCATCATACGCTGCCAGTATACCCAACTGCCCATCATGTGCTGCCAGTGTGCTCATCAAATGCTGCCAGTGTGCCCAACTGCTTATCATATGCTGCCAGTGTGCCAATTAAACACTGTCAGTGTGCCCATTAAATGCTGCCAGTGTGCCCATTAAATACTGCCCGCCCGCCCGCCCACTCGTCGTCTGCCCGGCACTTACCCTGTGTCTGTGGGCCAGCGGGTGATGGCGATGAGCGGGGCCGTTCATGCATCTCCTGCCTCCTGATAGGTGTCCAATAGCGGCACCTGTTGTTTCAGCCAATCAGGTGACAGGTAACAGACCCAAGCACCTGATTGTCTGAGAGGCGGTTTCATTGTTAGCAAAGCGTATAGTCATTTGCTTTCCTAACACAGCTGAGTGGACTGCGAGCGCCAAGCATGGCACTCACATTTCATTTATTTTGCAGCCTTACTTACTAGCTCCGTTTGGGGGTGTGCGTTCCACGGAGCTTCTGACGTCACTTCCGTTTTCCCTGTGGCACAGGGAAACCGGAAGTAACATCTTAACTCCAAGAACAAAGCACCGGTGGAAGTTGTTCGGCATGATGAAATACGCCACAAATTAGGTAAAAATCCTGAAAATGAAGCCCCTCGTCTGCAATCTTGTGATTGCATTGACGTGGCGCTGCCCATAGTGCACTGTGTACGGCGCCTGAACACAGTGCACTTAAAGGAAGTTTTGTTCTATTTTTTTAAAGGACCTTCCTATGGACGGCCCGCCACTGCCCTGTCCCAAGATGGACAATGCTGCTGTCCAAAGGTGTCTCTGTCGCTCCTCCATCCAGAGTGGAGATATCCTAAGGCAGGAAGTATGTTACTGGCCAGAGCACAAGATGGGGGAAAAAAAAAATAATCAAGAAAATGAATGCAGCCACCACATTTAAGCAATGGTAGGTTGCACTATGTTACATTTTTGTTTTAGGGCTTAATACCACTTTAAAGCTTAAAGTGGCATTACACCCAAAACCAAAAATGCGAATATTGAAGCTTACCAATTCTTAGATGTGGTGGCTGCATTTGTTTTTTTAGGCTTTTTTTCCCCTCTGTTTTCATCTGGTGATCTGGCCAGTAACACACCTCCTATATTAAAGTGCATCCACAGTGGAACCTTTGGACAGCAGCATTGTCAGTTTTGGGGGAGGGAAGTATTAGACAGACTAGCAGATTTACATACACAAACAAATTATAGCCACATTCCAGCACACATTTTATAAGCAATTACAGCAAACAGTTTTTGTTCCTTTTGGGATAAAGGTTTTACATAAATAAATAAATGCTCATCATTGTAAGCATGCCATGCCAGTAGCACATTGTTTAACCTCATCCCTTTAACTGCTACATCTGCAGGAGAGCTTGCTCTTTTAAAAAACAAACAGACTTACTGGCTGGATTACCAGATGCAAATAAAAGAAAGAAAGCCTGAAAAAGAAAATGAATGCAGCCACCACATCTAAGAATTTGTAAGCTGCAATATAATACATTTTTGCTTTTGGGTTTTATATTGCTTTAAACATGATTTTACAGTATCTCAGTCTGTTCTGTAACACTATGATTTTTTTTTTATATATATGTAAAAAAAATACACCCTTAATTTCTGTCTATAGCAATGATTTACTAAAGTATATCCATGTTTACTTCACTTCAAATATCCAATACAGTTAAGGGAAATTCTTAATAATTATAAAAATAATAATAAAATAGAATTGTGTCCCCCTTTCTTTCCCTTTCTCTTCATTATTATTTCTCTATCTCTTTCTCAATTCCACTTTGTTTCTCCCTCTTGCAGCCTTTCTCAATCTCTTTCTCCATCGTTCTTTCTTTCTTTCTTTCGCTCATGCTCTTTTTCTATCCCACCCCTCTCTCTCTCTCTCCCTCCCTCTCTCCCTCCATCTCCCTCTCCTTCCCTCCCTCTCTCTCTCCCCCCATCTCTCTCTCTCTCTCTCTCTTTTTTCCCACTCTGTCTCCACCGTTCCCTCTCTTTTATTCTGCCCATTCCTATCTATCTTTTTATTTTATTACATTCACACTTTCTGTCTCCTTATCCCTCTCTCTCTTTCTCCCCCCTTTTTTTCAATCTCTCTCTCTCTTCCCTTTTTTCAATCTCCCTCTCGCTCTCCTTTTTTTCAATCTCTCTCTCTCTTTTTTTTTCTCCCCCCTTCTCTCTCTTTTGCCCATTCCTTTATCTCTCAATCCCACTCTCTCTTCCCCTCACCCAGTCTTTCTCCTAATCCCCCTTCCCCTCCCTTTCTTTCAATCCTCATGTCTTTATTTTCTCTCTCACTGTCCCTTTTAATTCTTTCTTTCTCCTTTTTCTTGTTTGATAGCTCACCACTTATCTGTCTCTATTTTTCTCACTTAATTTCCTTCTGAAGGTAAATATTTGGGTAAAATATAAATAACACTCATTTCAGTTTTCTATGAATGTGTTTTTTCCCTCTCTATCTCTCCTTTTTTTCTCACTCCATACCTTTGCTGTTTTACCTACACTCCATCAAACATTTTTCTCACTACTTATATAATTGTCTATCAGTTCTCTCCTCTACTGTTATGCCGCGTACACACACAAGCGGAATTTCCATCAGAAAAATCTTGGATGTTTTTTCCGACGGAATTCCGCTCAAGCTTGGCTTGCATGCACACGGTCACACAAAAGTTCGCTGAACTTTCGACCATCAAGAACACGGTGATGTACAACACCACGACGAGCCGAGAAAATTAAGTTCAATGCTTCGGAGCATGCGTCAAATTGTTTCCGAGCATGCGTTGGAATTTTGCGCGTCGGAATTGCTACAGACGATCGGAATTTCCGATCAAAACTTTTTCCGACCGAAAAATTGAGAACATGCTCTCAATCTTTTGCTGCTTCTGACCAAAAGCTCTCATTGGTCTTTTGCTGGCCGAAATTCCAATCATGTGTACACGGCATCAGTCTTTTGCTGCCTGGAATTCCGGCAGCAAAAGTCCGATGGAGCATACACACGGTCGAATTTTCGGACCAAAAGCTCTCATCTGTCTTTTGCTGGCCGAATTTCCGATCATGTGTATGCGGCATCAATCTTTTGCTGGCTGGAATTCCGCCAGCAAAAGTCAGATGGAGCATACACACGGTCGCATTTTCGGACCCAAAGCTCTCATCGGACTTTTGCTGGCGGAATTTTTGCTCGTGTGTACAGGGCATTACTCTGTCCTTCCTATACATTTTTCTTTTAAACAAGTTGTCCTTGCTGTCTCCAGGCTTATCCAACAACATGCATAGTGACCCAGGAGCTGTACTTGCACACAGGAGAAAGTCTAAATGGTTGCATTGCTCCAGGCTGTAGGGCTAGGCATGATTCAGTGACAGTTAATGGGTTAAGTGGACATGGCAAAGGTCATTAGCCTCTTATTTATGTCTTTGTGTGGGCATTCAGCTAGGACAGGTTTGCAAGCTTGACATGTTTGTGCAACGAATGTTTCTCAGCGGATGTACTGATGGCATGTGTTCCCTGCACTAATTCTTTTTACAAGAGCGTGTGCCAATTAACCATATTTACATGTGCTGGTGCCCAGGAAAATCCATAATGAACAATGCTCTTGAAACACATTGCAGAAGCACAAAAGGCTGTGAGGCTTTTTTAGTCTGCATATACCATTACAGGACACAAGTGATTTCATCTTCGCAGAATAGCTGTCAGATTAACGGTGGGGAAACTTTGATCTACATAGTCATACTAAGTGATCAGATCCCCCACTACTTGTAAGAGGAGCTCAGCAATCATTTATGAGCATTATTCCCACTTGTGCCTCGATTAACTGCCTATCATTCAATGATCACAGTTGGGTTTTAAGTCTGGAAAACATGGCAAGAAATAGGAGGAGTGCACAGCTAATAGCTCTTAATGCTTCACACATATGCACGATGTGCTCTGCTGCCAGAGAGGGATTATTACACAGAGCAAGAAGGCAGGCACACAGGGAAAACTGCAGTCTCTATTGCCCAGGGATCGCTGGGACTTTTAGTCCCACAGCAACTGCATGAGAGAGGCATCATTTCTGTTTTGATGAACCATAAATGATCTGTGGCTGGACTGACCATTGAAGACTCCCAATTCACCAGGATAAGGATCTTTATTTTCTAACAAGTATACAATTTTCAGTCCCAAGACCTTTAAAAATGACAGTTACATTACTAAATCAAAGAACCTTATACGTGTAATAAGGCTTTGTAAAAGAACATTTGTTGGCTTAAAATCACATCTGTGCCTGAAATTGACAGATACTTTTTACCCAGAATTCAGACCAAATAGTTAAATGATAAATGATTGAAGTGACCTTACCTTACCTTGTTTGAGCCCATTACCCCACCTTGTTTGAGCCCATTACCCCACCTTGTTTGAGCCCATTACCCCCCATAACTCTGCTGTAAGTAACAAACTTCATATACTGTAGGGGTTATTTACTAAAGCTTGAGAGTGCAAAATCAGGTTCACTTCTGCATTAAACCCAATCATCCTTGTATTGTATTGCCAACGCTTAATTAAACAAGCTGAGGTTAGAATCTGGTTTCTATGCAGAAGTGAGCCTAACTTTGCACTATCCAGCTTTAGTAACTAAGCCCCTGTGTGACTGGTGGCTACATTTCATTAGTAGTTACACCCCACTTTTAAGTACACAATGATGTGTATTTACTAAAACTGGAAAGTGCAAAATCAGGCTCACTTCTGCATAGAAACCAATGAGCTTCCAGGTTTAATTACCAAAGCTTAATTGAACAAGCCCAGGTTAGAAGCTCATTGGTCTCTATGCAAAAGTGAGCTTGATTTTGCACTTTCCAGCTTTAGTAAATAAACCCCATTGTGTACTTAAAAGTGGAGTATGCCTGTATTTCAGTGGGGATCCAAAGAGATTCCAATGATAAAAAATGTCTTTCTTTTTTTTTTTTTTTTGGAACAAACGAATAATTAAGCTCATATTTTGAGTATACATTATGTAACAAATGCAGGTGGTAATCGTGTTGGTCCCATAGTATTCCACTAATAACCCTAATAGATTGTAAGCTCTTAATATCAGGGCCCTCTTAACCCTCTTTGTATTTTACTGTATTGTAAATATACTGACTCTCTATATTGTGTGTATATATATATATATATATATATATATATATATATATATATACTGTATATACAATATATACTATATATATATATATATATATATATATATATATATATATATATATATATATATATATATATATATATATACTATATTGTAAATATATATATATATATATATATATATATATATATATATTGCACAAACTGTTGACCCTATACTGTATAGTAATACTAATTACTTGATTTACAACAACGTTAGAGCAAAGCACCGCATTTTTATTGTGAAAGCCTTCCCATTTTCTGACAAGACCACTAACTATAAATGGATAATCTGTAATTTCTAGATGCCAGCTCTTTACATAGTGTCAGCGCTATTATAGAGTAGAGCAGTTATATGGGCTCCCAAATAAAGTTGACCCCTTTATATGTCATTGTAGGAGCATCTGAGGATTGTTGAAAGAAGATGATATGAAGTGTGCATTACACACAGGAGATGAATGTGTATACTCTTCTACTACAAGTCATGATGAGAAAGATTTTGGCGCAGCCTTCTGATTTTCAATGTAAACAGACATTTTCTGAGGTTTTGGATAATACCCATAAAGATGCCATATCATTCTTCAGTTTGTTGGATTCATGTTACTGCTGCATGTATCAATTTAAATATTTGAGGAACCAGTACGATCTGCTCTTATACAAGAAATAATTGAATCTTAGATCTATTCACCTTCATGCGATGTCCCTCCTAATTTATAACAATCCTGGAAGGATTCTTTAGGAGGCGTCCATTATATTGGCGATCTGCAAGCTGATTTGATAGTAATATTTTTTGGGGTGACTGCCATAGACCCTTGTGTATCTACTACTATACCATGGATGCATATCTCTGCTAAATTAGTTTTGTGCTTATAATTATTTCATCTGTTTTCCAGGAAGAATAATAAAATGGAAGACGTTGCTCTGATGTACATGAAACAAGCGACTAGGTGGCACCAATAATCTTTTACTAGGTTCAACTTGAATTACTCAGGCCTTAGTTAATTTATTAGAATTACCTCTTTATGAGCTAGCAGGGGAGGTCCAGTCTACCTCGGTGCCATTCGCCATAATGGGATAAGGGAGACGTGTGAAGACTGGTGGTGGGGGCAATGCTAGTCTAAAAGGCAGCAACGCTATGACTTATAATTTCTTTAAAAAGGACACACTCCAATCTAATGGCCTCCTTCCATTAGAGGAAAAAAAAAAAAAGAAAGAAAGAAACAGCAGATAATACATTAACATAAGATTACACTTGAGAAAACTTGATGTTAGCTCATATGAAGCCAAGCAAACACTATAAAATAATTATCAGGTCTTCTTTTTGACCTACATCCTCATCAACCCACTGGAGTGCCAAGGAACTAAAGTGCCAGGTCTTTCTAGAGAATGGTAACTATATCAGTCTCCAATCCACGAATATGGAAGAATGAATGACGATTATCGAAAGTTATTATAATTCTAATAATCCATATTAATAATAATAACCCATCATGGCAGTTATCACTTCCTATAGAATACAGTACTCCGATATATACATTAGCTTTCTGCTTTAAAACATTTTGGTATCACTTTTAATATGCTAAAGTGTTGCTCAAGATAATACTACTACTACTAATAATAATAATGCTTTAGTGGGGTTGTTGTCTTCCTCTGGATCAACTGTGGGTATAGTATTGTATACATTGAGATTTTTCTATTTGTGTGTGGTTTTTTTTTGTGTGTTTTTTGTTTTTTTTCTATGTTAGTTGAACTGGATGGACTGTGTTTTTTTCAACCAGAGTAACTATGTACTGTAACTATGCAACTCTTTGACTAATAATACTTCATCGTGACAGTTATTACTTGCTATAGATTACAATATTCGCATTAGCTTTTTGCTTTCAAACATTTTGTTATTGCTTTAAATATGCTAAAGTGTTGTTTAAGGGTAAGAACTACAAAAATCAGTCTATAAAACATACACTAAAATTTGCATAGTTGCATGGTTAATCTGGTTGAAAAAAGACACAAGTCCATCCAGTTCAACCAACATAGAAAAAAAAACACACATACACACACACAAATAGAAGAAAAAAAAAACTCCATATATACAATCCTATACCCACAGTTGATCCAGAGGAAGACAAACCCCCCAATAAAGTAGTATTATTATAATTCTAATAATAATACTTTATTGAGGGTTTTGCCTTCCTCTCAATCAACTGTGGGTATAGGATTGTATATATGGAGTTTTTTTCTATTTGTGTGTGTGTATGTGTGTGTTTTTTCTTTTTTTTTCTATGTTGGTTGAACTGGATGGCCTTGTGTCTTTTTTCAACCAGATTAACTATGCAACTATGCAAATTTTAGTGTATGTTTTATAGACTGATTTTTGTAGTTCTTAACCCTTACATGAATATAACTATTGTGTTTTGCATTTTTTAAACATAAGGAAAAATATAAGACGAATTATTCTGCCTAAAGATCTCAGCATAGATGTTCTAAAAGACTCAGTATAGATGTCCTAAAGGAAAGTCACAATTTTGTTTGTGTTGTGTATTTTTTTCTTTTCTGCAGGTGCCTGCTTCTTGCCCAATGGTTATTTAGCTCTATTATTTGGACAGTGATAAGAACAGTGACCATTAGTCACTAATAGAAACCCATAAGCAAGTCAGGTAGCTGGATGTAGCTGGAGGCGATGGTGGAGCCTTAGAGAGGAGAGGATTGGCACTGCTGGAAAGAGTTAAAGGGAGGGGACGTGGGCTGTCACGCGTCATTGGGCAGATTATGTGCAGCAAACAAAAAGTGTGTGTCTGTGTGCCAGTCAGTCACTGCGTCGGGTCCATCTGCACAACTCCTTGTCTTCCTCTTCTTTTTTTTTTTCCTTCCCTTCTTTCGGTTTTCTCTCTGCTCGTGTTTACTCCTTTTTTTTTTTTTTTTCCCACCCCCCCTCCCATTCATCTGCTTCTCAATCTAGCCATCCAGCAAAGACAGAGGCACACAAGCACGTCTTGCTCCTGCCATGGAAATACTACAGTAATACGACCTACATTTAGGGGGGGACACAAGGAGAGGACAACTCCTTCTGGATTTCCTTATACCTTGGACTATACAGTGACACTTTTTTTTGTGGTAAGTGACAGTGCATGCCTTTTTTTCCCCCATTATCTTCCCCTTTCTTATCTGTTTATACAAAGGAAAGGAATGGGAGATGCTGAGCCAAAAAAAAAACGTGTTTGATCCCTAGGCAAACAATAACTGGGATGGTTGGCTATGGGGACATTGTAAGAGAATATATATGGGTTGGTGACACTTCTGCAGCTGGTGGCTTTTTTTTTTTTTTTTTTTTTTTTTTTAGGAGATCTCGGCAGCTGGGTTTATAGATCATTAGCCAGCAAGCCGAGCTGGGAGAAGAGACAGAGGGGCAACCAGTGTCCTCCTTGTGTGGGCAATTGTCCTTCTAAGCTGAGCTTGTACAGTAGATGCATTGAGTGGAGACAGGCTAGTCAGCGGTGACTCCACTGGAGGTTGCTGTCCCGTGCCGAGGTGCTGAAACGGAGCGGAACAGTATAGAGTCGGACCACCAGTACAGAGCACTAGGAGCCCCCCTCCGCATCTACTACACATAGCACTTTGTCTTCTTCTAAACTAGCTTTCCCCCAAACCACTATCAATAAAAAGTATATACACATTAAAAAGTATATATACAAAAATATATTAAACAGAACTAGAACATTTTTTTTTAATATTTTTATTCACTATTACAATTTAAAAATGTGATAGATTTGTTAACAGTAAATGTATTTAAGTAAAACCAAAAAAAAAAAAATGTAGCAGATTAGTAAGTAAACTAATAGTACATTAACATAAGGAATTAAAGACTATAATATATTAATTAATACCTAATTGACATCCTTCATACATAAAAAAAAGTAAAATGACCCAGAGATGAAGCTGGATAGGTAAAGTCGGTCCGTGGTAAGGTAGCTGGCATTCACCACCAATCATAAATAAGTGAGTTCCTGTAAACAAATAAATAAAATAATAATGATTACCCCTGCTTGCTGCTTTTAATTAAAGTCTCTAAAGGGAAAGAGCTGGATTATGATAATGAGCAGACATACGTTCCCTCTTGTAGACTAGAGCTAAAGGTTAGATGAAATGAAATCAGTGACATTGACAGTCCACTTGAAATCCATTCTCCATGCTCCTCTGTCACACTACGCTAGACTCTTGATAGCATCCTAATGACTAGAAGATATGCCTGTGAGGACCAGGGGAGCCTTCACCTAAGCTCCTTATAGGGTCAGCCTGCCAACACCTGGGGATGGACAGCAGAATCGATAGCTTGATCTCCCCTACTGCCATGTGTTTGGTATCTCCATAATTATTGGGTGCCTATTCATTCATTAATACCTTCTAGGTGAAGAGAGTATGGCAATCCGAATTTTAAGGTGTTGTATTATAGATGAATATATAGTGTAAGTGTTGTATTATAGATGAACATATAGTGTATAGTGTGAACTAAAGCATTTAGGGTCCCTTTTATTGTTTTTTTATATTCAGGATATGTCAGTCATGGATGACACTGGCGTTCATAAAGCAATTTGGGATGGTGATGCCAAAGCTGTTCAGCAATGTCTGACGGATATATTTACAAGCGTCTACACCACGTGTGACATCCCAGAAAATGCCATCTTTGGTCCCTGCGTGCTGAGCCACACTTCGCTGTATGACAGTATAGCCTTCATCGCCCTCAAATCTACTGATAAGAGGACAGTACCCTACATATTCCGGGTAAGAGCCACTGTGACACTATGACAACCCTCTGCTCTAATGGAGGTTGCTGTCATTCCAAAAGTATTCCACAACTTGTGCATCTGCCAAAAGTTAGATGTCATTGTGCAATGTGCATAAGTCTTACACTTCAAAAAATATATAGAAATGTAGAAACTCAATAACAGGATTTATAGGTAGGTGACAACAGATATAAAGATAGACAGATAAAAAATACATACAGACAGACAGCTAAATATGGGGTGGCTAGTGAGAGCATAGATAGATATATAGATAGATAGGTAGATAGATAGAATAAGGAGATAGAGAGAGCTATAGGGAGCTAAAATATAGAGATGGGGAAAGAGAGAGATAGCAAGATAGATAGATAGATAGATAGATAGATAGATAGATAGATAGATAGATAGATAGATAGATAGATAGATAGATAGATATAGACAGATTGAAAATGATGGGGGGTGAGAGCATAGATGGAAAGACAGATAGATAGATAGATAGATAGATAGATAGATAGATAGATAGAATAAGGAGATAGATAGAGCTATGGAGAGAGCTAAAATATAGAGATGGAGAAAGAGAGATAGAAAGAGATAGAATATAGAAACGGAGAGCTAAAATAAAGAGATGGGGAGAGATATAGATAGATAAGATAGATAGATAGATAGATAGAGACCAATTGAAAATAACGGGGTACTAGAGCATAGATGGAAAGATAGATAGATAAATAGATAGATAGATAGATAGAGAGATATGTAAATATAGATAGACAATAAAGGGGAGGGAGAGCAAAAGATAGATAGATATAGACCGATTTAAAATAATAAGGGGTGAGAGCATAGATGGAAATATAAAGATAGATAATAAAGGGGAGGGGGAGAAAAAGAATAGATATATAGATGGATAGATAGATAGATACAATATATATAGAGAGAAAGATAGATGGATAGATGGATGGATAGATAGATAGATAGATAGATAGATAGATAGATAGATAGATAGATAGACAGACAAACAGTAAATGGGGGTCAATAAATATATAGCTAGATAGACAGATAGATAGATAGGTAGATGGATATATGGATACATAGATAGATAGATAGATAGATAGATAGATAGATAGATAGATAGATAGATAGATAGATAGATAGATAGACAATAAAGGGGGGGGGGGGCAATATATAGATAGAATATAGAGAGAGCTAAAATATAGAGATAGATAGATAGATAGATAGATAGATAGATAGATAGATAGATAGATAGATAGATAGACAAATAGATAGATAGATCACAGTATGGCAGTGGTTATTCCAGTGTGAACAAATATTTTTTTTTAATTGGTAATAACAAACAATGCTAAAGAAAGTCTTAAATCAGCTGCATTTTAAGTCATTTAAAAAAATAAGTGTAATATATTATAAAAAAAAAAAAAAATAATCTTTCATGTTTGAAAGGCGGCTGACGTATTATTTAAAGCACAGATTTACCAAATTTATCTCCAGACGTAGAAATAAACAGCTCCCTGCTACTTTTGAGAACAATCTGGAAGATTGGTTCATGTGAGAGCACATTTCAGATAGAACATATGGAGGGCTGTCATGTCAGGTCTGTGTGATTCAGCTGGGCAGACGATTTCCATTCATTCTGATGGTCTACATCCATAATAAAGCTCTGCTGTGCATTGGGATCCCCTAAGACTAGTGCTGAGCTCATGGGGGACGTTTTAACCCTCTTATACTTCATTATCCTTGCTTTTTCTGCAGGTGGACACTTCAGCTGCAAATGGATCCTCTGAGGGACTGATGTGGCTCCGTCTGGTTCAGTCTGCCAGAAACAAAGAAGAACAAAATCTGGAAGCCTACATCAAAAACGGACAACTGTTCTACAGATCCCTGCACAGGATTTCCAAAGACGAGGAACTGTTAGTTTGGTATGGGAAGGAACTGATAGACCTGCTTCTTCTTAACCCCAGCAGGACCCAAGCAAAAACTGCAGGTAGGTAAATAACTCTATAATGTGACTGGCATGACATTAATATGCCTTAATCACCCTTTAATTCCACCCCCTCCGTCTGTACTGCCTTCTTCTGCTGTCTGTCACTTTCCCTTCCTACCTGTGTATCTTCTTCCATCATCCAAATAGCTGTCCTTCCCGTCCTTCTATTCCTGTTCTATTTCTATCCATGTCCTAATCTCTTTCAAGCTCCTTCTATTATCTTTTTTTAGAGATACTGTATATGTAGACAGAAGTCCCAGATGGCCAAGCAAATCTAAAAGTATAAATAAAATCTAAGTATATAACAATGCATTGCAAAAAAGTAATATTAATACTATATAATAATCATATGACTGATGTACTATTGTGTAGGTTTTTTCATGAAAAAAATGTAGCAAGCCTGGTCACACTACTCAGCTGTCATTACAAATATCTCCAAAGGATGCCAAAGGATTAAACAAGTTTTTGACAATATGATATACTTAGTTGTGTTACTCCTATTTTTAAGCTGTTGGAAGAATTTGGTCATATGTCATGCCACCTTCACTGTAAACTCCTTTTCTTTCAGGATCATCTCAGTTCACCTGTTTGGAGTGTAACCAGAGGTTCCAGTATGATTTCCCCTATGCGGCTCATGTGAGATTTCGCTGTCCTAAGAGGCTCCACACTTTAGATTCCAACTCAGAGCAACCAGGCAAGGACACTAGAGAGATAGAACCTCGAAACGCCATGATCTCTACAGTAAAATACAGTAAACTATCAATTTACCAGCCTCAGAAAGAGAACCACAAGCCCACCACAGACTTTCATAACTTGGCCAGGGACTTGGAGAATTGTAGAGGCCCTGGTTCATCATCCTTCCGTTCTACTCCGTCACCCAAGTCTAATCTATCAAGACAGGACTCTGAGAGCGCTGCCGAGAGTCTCCATAAAGCCAAAAGAAAGTATGATGACCACCTGGAGGACATCAGATCCAAAAGGATTGACCCATCTGGAAGGTTTCTGGACAGGCCAATGCCTTCTTCCAAAGAGGATTTAGTATGCAGCCCTCAGTCTTTCAGAGGGAACTCTTACTTCAACGTGGATGAAGGTGGACAGTTATATGCCCCTCCAAGCCCAGAGAGGGGAGAAGCCAAAAGAAGTGCTTTTGTAGAAGTAAAAAATTCATCAAGAGGAGTTGAAGAAAATAATTCAAGCACAGATGGTAAAGCTATGTCTCCTGCCCATGCCAGCAGCCCAAATGAAGACAAGAGGCTACACGTCAGGCCAGAAAACCGAGCAGGAGACAGCCCTATCATGGGCAGTGCCTTTACCAGTGTAGCCCAGATATCAAACCCAGAGCAGGAGAGAAAAAGTGCTTTTTCTCAGCCAACCAGAAGCAGCTTCAACCATGTAGCCCCTTTGCAGGTGATGGGACAAAAACTGGTGTCTAGTGGGGTAGGCTTGGATTGCCACACAGACAGCGTTGGGCAACCAAGGTTGTTTCAGACTGACTCTCTCTCACTCAAGATGTCAAGCCCTGAACTGAATGGCAACTGCACACTTCCAGGAAGCTTGCCAAAGCAAAGTCCTTTCCTCTTTGCCACCACGTTTTGGCCAAAGAGCTCAGCTGCACCTCTCCAGCTGCAGCTGCCTTCTACACTTACTCTATTGCCTCCTTCTTTCACCTCTTTATGCCTGCCAGCTCAAAACTGGTGTGCGAAATGCAACGCTTCTTTCAGG
The DNA here is from genome assembly GCA_028564925.1 of Lithobates sylvaticus. Lineage (NCBI taxonomy): Eukaryota > Metazoa > Chordata > Amphibia > Anura > Ranidae > Lithobates > Lithobates sylvaticus. The sequence goes on along the minus strand of CM053026.1, from coordinate 471,714,315 downwards.
ATGACCTCAGACCTAGTGTATCACATGAGGTCCCACCACAAAAAGGAATATGCCATGGAACCCCTGGTGAAGAGGAGGAGAGAGGAGAAGCTCAAGTGCCCCATATGCAATGAGTCCTTCAGGGAACGTCACCACCTATCAAGGCACATGACCTCTCACAACTGAACTTTTGAATAACTTTGCTACTAGAACTTTTAAAGACTCTCACACAGTGGCAACGCAGGGTCATGGATGTCTTGATCCTACCTTGAGTGTGTTGGGTTGTTTTCTTTATCTGAATGCACGCATTTTCACTTTCCAAGAGTACATTTTTTTAAAAATGTCATATATATTGCAGCATATTGATGCATTTGTCATATCTTTCTACTTTAAATTATGGAGCACTTATGATTTAGATAATAATGTATTTAAAGGGTTACGTTTACCTTATCGGACAGTACCTGGGTGGGACATAGTTAGCTTGTGCATTACCTGCTGGCCTGTTCTCACCTAAACAATCAGTGTGGATATTACAGTGGACGTTGCAATGACCAAGGCGATGCATGACTCATATCACACAACTGTATGGACTTCAGACAGACTGTCATCAACGTGTATTTCTTTTCGAAACAAAGTGTAATTTTGTGCCAGTTGCAACCTTATTTTTTTTCTTTTTCCCCTATCCCTCAAACTAAAAAAAAAAAAAAAAGATTTTATTAAACTGTATAGTTTATCTGAGTATGTTGAATGCTTTGACAATAAATTGCTTTATTTTCTGCAAACCACCTGCTTGGTAAAGTAAACCTTCATTTCTTTTGGGATAATTCCAGCAGTTAAGCTCTGCAGTCTATTTATTAACTAAGAGCATAGACAAGGGCTGTTCATGGTGACAGTGCCCATTTTCGCTACGGGCTCTCTTGTTAGCATTAGCACGTTTTCAGATATGTGATTTAACATCTGATCCCCTTGACTGTAAATCTTGTGATGATATGTCTGCTTCCATTTACATTAAGATGAACATGTAGACACAAAGGGGTTAGCATTGTGCTGACCCTGCTGCATTAATGTGTGGAGATCTGTATTTTTAGATGTGGTGTTGCACTTTCCTCAGCACACAATGCTTGGTCGTGTTCAGATCACACACATCAGTAAAATGAGAGAAGGCAGAGATGGGCTGTGTTGGACATTCAGTTGTATCTCTCGCCTTTATATTATTAGAATGACCTTAACTGGATAAAACTGTCTTGTGCCAGTAGTTACATTTCTAAGATAGCATTTTGCAGATCTGCAGAAAGATCTCAACACATCATTCTCAACATACTGAACTGACTTGAGCTAAAGAAAAATAAATTGTTGCCCTTTGCATGTATTAAATAAGTCGTAGTGTTACTAATAATTAGCATTTGGTACATTTAACTATACTGTTAAATGATTTTCTACAACGGTAACACTTAAAGACTGCAGCAAGTCTCATGTGTTTTACAACTGACATGTATAATACACCTAAAATTAAGGGTAAAAAACCTTTCAACGTATAATATAGTAAAGTCCCAGCATTAACCAGTAATTCATTATATATGACTATAGGTGATCTTAGAGAAACTAGACTTCTTCAATATTCTTAAAAACAGTGTTATCTATTACAATGCAGTAAGAAGAGTGGATTAGCTTAGCTAACAATAAAAAACAAATAAAACAAAGTTTTGTACAGTGTAGTATATACTAGATGTCCTTTTTTATTATAATTTTTTTTTTATATTCATTTCTGCATTATATATTGTTAGAAAGTTCAAGCTATTTTAACATTACAAGTTAAACACCTCCTGTAAAAATGTTTTTATTGTGGTTAGTTTATATACGGTAAGGTACAAGGTGGTGTAGATCATGGGAAAAAGCCCAGAATTTATCAGTTCATCTGACTTTATTAAAGCAAAATTGAATGGGTTACTTCATTTTGCACTTCTGCTTTGCTCCAAAAATTTATTTATGTACAGTACCTGACAAAACACGACAGGGAGCGAAAGAGAGATTGTGCTTGTGATGCCATGCTTGCAATCAGAGGTGCTAGACATTTGATGAATATGTGTTGTAATTGCTATGTATATAAGTCACTAATACACACATCACACTAAGGCAAATTGATCATTTCCTATAGCTTAAGTCAGCCTTAAGGGTTATGTTTTGTCTTTTAAAAACTCTTGACAAATGAATCTGCTGGTTGACATTGCACTCACACACTTATAATAGTGTTACCATATAGCACCGGAAAGAAATATGTATCATACAACATATATATATATATATATCTATATATATATATACACACACAACTGCATTTGACATAATAACCCTGTATCAGCTGAAAAATAATTAATGTAGATAAAGATTTGATCATCACAGGACAATCTACTTGGATCACAGATTATATTAAAACAGCTTCAGTAGGCATTATAATTAAGACTACTTCAACACTTTAATCTGGGTCCAGTCTTACAAACACATATTTATGGATTCTAATTCTTAGCTAGCATTTTCAATAAAAAGTCCCTTTTTAATAATACTATGTAGTTGATTTTGAAGGAGGACTTTGTAGTTGGACAGTAATAACTGCAAAACCATCGCTGAGCACATTAATCTTTGAAAATGATGGTAGGTGGATGTGACAGTGGTATATTCAGAAGGTTTAATACATTTAATTTACAACTAAGTAACTGAACACTGGTAATTTATCATTTAGGACCTAAGTATTGGACGTATTCCAGTTGGTGGCTGATCAGTCCTTATTTCCAAAAAATTTCACTTTAATTGGTAGCCGATACCTTTTAGATTTTAATTGCTTTGTACCTTAAACAAACTTGCATTTTCTGAATAAAATGATAATATACATAGAACAAATTTCTAACCAGTTGGAAAATTATTTTGACAGATTTTTCCTATTTTCTTCAGTCACCAGTGATCACTTTTGTATCTAGATAGTCATTTGGCAAGCTGAATTTTCATTGCATTCTCTGAAAAGCTTTGATGTGTAGGCTTTGCAGAAATTGCAGAAATTGCAGAAATTGCTTTTACTGGGTGGATAACTGAAGTAATCTTAACTCAATGAATTAGGTGATGATTCTCAACTCTTTCAGCAAATGCGTTGTAACATAGGCCTGTGTGCTGTATTTTGTTTTGCCTGGTCCCATTCAAAATTCAGAACACAAAGCAATACAAATGAAAACACACTGCAATATGCATCATCTGTGCTATTGTGTCATAAAGCCCCAAAATTACCCATGAGCATGACTTGACAATGGCCTAATCCAGTTATTGCTAGAGCAGTACAAACCTACTCTGTTCTTTCCTCTTATATGCCATTGTGGCTGGCACCATATTTCAACTCCTCATACTTGGTTGGGCCAAATTTTCTGTTAGTGGAGCTCTCTGACCTCAGATATGCCAGAGAATGGTCTGATTTTGCCTACACTACAAACTTCCCTGCTGTGTATATAGGTTCATTAAAGTGTAACTGCATTTTTCTGTGGCCCAATTGGAAGAATTTTGACTAGCAACTTTGTAATGTTGTGAGGGATATCGCTCTGGATCAGGGACAGGTGAGTTTAAGACTGACAGGGGGCTGCGGGCAGTGGGTGCCTGCCATATAAGTGTAACTGCACCAAAGGTGCAGTTACGCAATATGGGTTTGAATAAATAAAGGCAAATTGGCTGTTCTCTTTGCAAAGGAAGTTGCATTTTGCAATGGCGTTTTCTGAAGAACTGAATAAATGTGGTGAAATTTTGCATTGTGAATACCCAATCACATGCAAGATAAATCAGTGGCATTTTTTCTTGCACATGAATGGATGATGGAAGTCAGCAGAGTTTCAATTCATTCACTAAGTTTTGGGGAAAGTTGCCTTTCAAAGTGCAACTTTCTTTGCAAAGTGAACCACCTGTTTGTCATTAGTAAATCTACTCCTAATAGTCATGTTCACTAATTTATCCTGTCACTAGATCTGCCCTAAAGAAAAATATAACAATAAAGTTATATAGGTTTTAACTAGTTTAAGAAGCTTATCAGTGTGTGTATATATTGTAACTGCTATGACAAGATAATAATAATAATAATTCTATTTTCAATTTTCTTTAAAGTACAATTCAAACATATTACCACTCCAGTTTAGCTCTGTGATTTAGTAGGCCTCACGTGTCAATTTTTATTCCTTGCTGTCATCTAATGTGTATAAATTTGCACACACCTGGAGGGAATTAGAATATTATCTGATGATTACAAAGAATGCTTATAAGCTTATAACAATATGGGTTCAGTTAAGGTGTACATAATACAAAGCCACTGGAGAGGCAGATTCATAAGATACTTGTGAGGATAATCAAGTGAGATACCTATGGGAGCTCAATCCATACATCTATTGCAATAGAAATGTGATTGTCCTCAATAAACAAAGCATCTAGAATAGTAACAACAACAAGTTATTAACCCCCATAGGCACCCAACAAGTTTAAATTTGTGCTTAAAATGAATTACTGGATAGTAAGTTTTAGTTAAATGGTTAGATGCTGTGGGCCAATAGAGTTAGGCCTGATTTCAGACATTTTTAGTGAAGGAACAGTGACAACTTACGCCAACTTTTATCTAGCTCTAGGTATCTACATCATTTCTTTGTTTTTGATGAGTGTCTTTTTGAACCAAGTTTTAGGCAACAGCAAAATCAGAGTATACAAGGAAAATAATTTTCTAAAGCAGCCAGGTAATTACGCAGAAACGTAAGGGTAGGGGAAGGCAGTATGCTATTCCTCATATTAGCTAGACCAACTTTTTTCAATGGCCCCCTGGAGTGATTTCTGGGGTTTTCACTTCTGCCTTGGCAAAACACCTAAAAATTGCCCCAAATTGCCCAAAAATTTTTAAAAAGCCAATAGGTGGCTCAAGGCTGCCTTTTTTTGTTATATAAAGACACAGGTTTGTATTGTTTAGAATTACAACTTTTGGCATCGTGTGGGCCAGCCGCTGGCAACCTAACAACCAATGACATCATCGGTAAATACGGAGGACATTGGGAGCTTTGTCGTTCCCTGGCCCCTCTCCATCAGCACTGGCATCACATTAGCTGAGTGAGGGAAAGAAACAGTGGGAGAAGAGAAATGCTGGAATACTAGTGAAATACTAGTCAGTAGTAGTTACAAAGGTGTATTTGCTTTTGGAAAAATAAATCACCTTTACTGTTGGGTGTACTATGTGTGTGGATGTTGCTGCATTATGTAAAACTATTAGTTACATTTTTTTTACATTTTAGAATGGGGTGCCTTGAGATTGTTCAGAGCTTTAAAGGGTGCCTTGACCAAAAGGGGTTGCAAAACACTGAGCTAGATATTTAACATCTTTCTCATCAGTTTCCCAGCAACAAAATGGACAAAACAGCACATCTAAAACAAAACAAAAAAAAAGCCATAGGAGATCACAGAAGTTAGTGAGTTTTACTTAGCAAATTTTAGTGTGAACCACACAAAAATAAACAAGAGTAATTGGAAATGAGTGCAGGATTTGACTGCCTTTGGGGGCTGTGATTGGCCAGCGGGTTCAAGAGTGTGAATTTTCTACCAGGTAGAATGTTCATGTGATTAGAGAGGGCATGAGTGTTAGATGAGTAGTATTGGCAGATGCTGATTGCCTCCTATCTCACAGGAGAACAGTGATGACCAGGGCAAGTTTTCTAACCTGCCAGATGAACATTTACCCAACAACTGCAGGCCAGGTAGGCTATTAGGTTCTCCATAGACATGATATGATAGTCTTCCAATATGGGCATTTCTAAAGTACCAGTATGTTTGTGTGAATAAATAAATTCCTGCCTTGTCATAATATACAGCAACAGAATTAATTTTCGTTTGATTTTATGTTGTTCAGCTGCTGGCAGGAATAAGCTTTTCTTCTGGTACAGGCATACCCCACTTTTAAGTACACAATGGGGTTTATTTACTAAAGCTGAAAAGTGCAAAATCAGGCTCACTTCTGCATAGAAACCAATGAGCTTCCAGGTTTTATTACCAAAGCTTAATTGAACAAGCTGGTTAGAAGCTCATTGGTTTCTATCCAGAAGTGAGCCTGATTTTGCACTTTTCGGCTTTAGTAAATAGACCCCAATGTGTACTTAAAAGTGGGGTATGCCTGTATAATCTCATGAACTATCTCTTTTTGATGAAATAGTCCTCCATGGTGTTTGCTATTTTTTTTTTTTTTTAATCTTTAGAGATGCATGGTCCCCACTTGATTTTATCAAATAAAATAATCTACTGAAACAAAAATTTCAGGAATGGAGTCTCCAAGGCATATATGACGTAAACAGTTGATATAAACTATCCCATAGATGCCCCATAAAATATCTGGTTTTGGTGGTATCATCCTCCAAAGTGTTTCCTATGAAAAAAACTTCAATATCATAAGAGATCCATGGTCCCAATTGATTTTATAGAAATACAAAAAATGCTGTGTTTCATGTCAACCAGTCACAGATGATTTTCATTAACTAGGTGTAGTCAGACTAAGAAAATGTTAATTCTATACAATTATTAGAAAAACAAAAAATATTAATTAAAGTCAGTAGTATACAAACCTATTCTCGTACAGAATTTCATATATCTATAGGTTAAAACAATAAAGAGGATATGTACAGGGCTGAAGAAACTTTAGACAACCTAACTGGGGCACCATCCTTCAAGGGAAGTTTAGCTAGTAATGGGCAAATCTGACCAGGTTCGATTCCCCAAGGATTCAGAAAATCTTGTTTGAAATTTGGAGAACCTGAACCCAAGGTGAAGTCTACTGAAGTCTACAGTGGGCAAATATTGTTCAATGTTGATAAATGTTGTTAAACTATGGCCAATTTTAGGGCTATTAGGCAAAGTACTGTTAAAAAAAAGATATGGGAGCACTTCCATCGGGAACATGTACCAACACCCCCCCCCCCCCCACCAAAAAAATTTAAAAAATTACAATACCATACAATTAGTAGAGGATCTTTTTATGTGGCTTTAAGGGAAACATTTAAAATACACAAATCCTTTAAATAAAATAATTGGGGGGAGGGGTGTGCCTTAAAACTGTACATGTTGTAATAGAACAGTATGGTCAATAACTGGTGAATGCTTTACAAATTTAAAAAAACAATTAAATATTTACTCACTTTATCTATTTCTTCTCTGAACTTTCACTTTTTGCCGTGATTATTCCCTTGTTATAAGGACCGTTATCAACCATTCCAAGTAGGGTATTTTGGAGCTCTCTGGGTATTTTACCTTCCCCGTATAATGGGGAACCTATGTTTGTCTCTCGAGTTATATAATGCTCTAGAACATTAAATAACTTGTTATGCTGTCAATAGTATATTTTAAATAACTTTCAAAATGTGTTTATTGTGTTAAGGGAGTGTGACCAATTGTACTTCTGCACATGTATGTTATTGCCTGTACACTGCAAAGTCTTCTTTAATAAAAATCTTTGAACAAGAAAAAATAAAAGAATGAAAAAAAAATGCAAACCCCAAAATACCACCACTGGAACAAAATCCACTTTCTTGTTTAAAAGGCAACCAAAATAAAGCATTTTTTCCTAAAACAAAAGACCTATCGTCATAAAAAAACACATATACCCCAAAATAAATGAAAACCCCAAAATATCAACCCCTGAAACAAAACAATTTTTTTTAAAGGGAAGCCTTGGGGCAAAAAAAAAAAAAAAAAAAAAAAACTCATGTTACGGATGAGGCAGCAACTAAAAGTGATTGTTGCCCTCAAATCAATTACAAAATACAATTAAACCATAAGGAAGACTCAATATTAAGAACAAATACAGCAAAGGGATTGAATGTCTTAAGAGCAATCAGAATTAAAGAACATTTTCCTAACAGACAATAATCATTCCCTTTGAAGTTTGTCAGCTTTCCTTATGCATTCCCTACAACAGCTTCAAATACACTGACACTATGGCTGCTCTGGAGGGTTTAGCTTGACCAAAAGCCCCCTTGTTGGCTTTTCTAAGCCTGCTAGCCATAGTTCAAAGGCAGTGGGCCTTAAAGTTAAAAAAAATTCTCCCAGGCCAATCTGCACATAAATTTGGAATGTTAATCTCAAACCAGTAAGATTCCATTTGAGCCCATGGTAATGGCGAACCAGAACTACAACCCTATTGAAAATTTTATCAGATCTTATATTCTCTTGACCTGGAATGACAATCTAATAAGTCTAACCATTATTCTTTGGTTTTTCTTTTTACTGTCTTTATAGGTTCCATTTTAATTTCAATTCCAATTTACCAGCACATCACATTTGGACATGCAATATATAGTAAAACGGGGCAGAGAGCATTGATGATATGTAAAGTGTAGAATCCCCGATCAACTATCAAAAACTCTGTTTCACCTATCTGACAGTAATCTGAATCTTAATCAGTTATTGTGTGCTTTTGTACATCTTGATTGCCCTTGCCTGCCATTTTAAATACAGCAAGACTGTAGATCCTTTGATGATTTATTGGAAGGACGTAATAACATGAATAAACATTAGTAATGGGGATTTCCTAAAACTGGTGCATACAGAATCTGGTGCAGCTGTGCATAGTAACCAATCAGCTTCCAGGTTTTAGGGCTCTTTCACACGGGGCGGATCAGTGCAGATCCGCCCCGTGGATAGCCGCTTGCTCAGCGGGGATCGCCGTATCGATCTCCGCTGAGCAGGAAGATGACAGGTCCGTCCCTGCACGGAGTGCAGGGACGGACCTGTCAGAGCGCCGCTCTCCCCTATGGGAGATCGGGTGACGACGGACCGTAGAGTCCGTCGTCACCCGATCCGCTCTGCAGACGGATGAAAAAATGGGGTTTTCCTCCGTCTGCAGAAACGGAGCATGGCGGGCACGGACGAGAGCGGGTGTCAGCGGATGCTCATCCGCTGACACCCGCTATCCCATAGGGATACCTGTATGTCTGTTTTGCATCCGAAAACGGAAGGCTGCAAAACGGACATACGGTCCGTCCGTGTGAAAGAGCCCTTATTGTAAAAGCTTAATTGAACAAGCTGAACTTAGAAGCTGATTGGTTACTATGCACAGCTGCACCAGATTCTGTGTGCACCAGCTTTTTGGCTTTTGAGTAATGAAAGGAAACCTATCATTAAAGTATGCAGACTGCCATTGCTGACTTCTTCTGGAAAGTGTAGTTGTCTGGCTTTTATGCTGATGCTTTGCCATCCAAATGTTCCTGTTTCATGTTTGTTCCAGGTCAGAGATTTAGAGGTATGAAAACAGACAAAGCCAAGCAATTAGCATGGGCAAAAGAAGGTCAACAACGGAAGCATCACATTTTTCCTAATGTATACTTTAAGCTGCTCACAATATGGTAGCTCAATTCTGTTGGGGAAAAGGTGCAGAATGATGAAGTTTCACAACGATGCCTTGCAGCACTGAGATCCAGGGTTCATGTCCCACTGTGTCATCACTTGCATGAATGTATATTCTACTTTTGTTACTGTGGGTTTCTTTCCTCATTTAAAAAAAAAGTCAGTTTTAAATTGTAAGCTGTTCTAGAGGCAGAGACTGAAAGCTAGTGTTATATTATACAGATGTGGCAAATAAATACAAGAGGTATAGCTAATTTATTTTATTCCACTACAACAGGTCAGAATGTATCCCTAGATATGAAGTAATAACTGCTGCCCCTTTGTTCATATGGATAGGAACTCTCCGCCAAGCAGAACATGGAGTTGCTGGCCAATTCCTCTGCATGAGGTTAGTTGGAATATGCATACATGTCCAACCTCCCTCTGAGCTGTATTTGTGATTTAATTAGGGCTAATACCACACATGATGCCATACAAGCCTGTGATAATAATAAAAAAAATCTAAAGGTTTTTACAGCAAAAAAACTCATCTATCTAGGGCACATCAGCACAACATTATGATTTATACCATCCTCCTCTTTGCAATGGTAATGCTGCAATTAATACTAAGAAACACAATTTACATACAACTATATACAGCTACACAGCAAATAAATCCTATACAAAAATACAAAGTAAATATACAATATAGTACACATCCTGCCTCTAAGTGCTTACACCTACGTCCCTAAATTGTGAACTATAAATCAACATAGCATGGTAATACAGTTACACAAATATTTACACATTATATCAAGCTAAATTGTTTAGAATTCCTTTTTAATATGAACAAATTAAGTTTGATAATAATATCAATCTATTTACTGCAGACAAATATTTATTAGTAGAATGTCATACATTTCAAATGCTTAATTTTAAAATGACCCCCCTAGGTTTGTGTTATTAATTGAAATTCTCAGCAGTGTCTGAGTTCAAAGGAATGGGGGGCTGAGATGCGATTTCTGCTAAACATTGCCAAACAGCACCACCAAGTGGAAGTACACAGAAGTACAATGATTTCAATGTAGGGAATAGCTAGAGAGGCATGAACAGTAATGTCAATTAGAAAAAAAAGATATACATATATATCTATATCTATATATATATATATATATATATCTATCTATCTATCTATCTATCTATCTATCTATCGATCTATCGATCGATCGATCGATAGATAGATATCTATATATATATATATCTATATATATAACTAAAGAAATCGACATATTAAGATATTCTAAACTTATAAACACACACACACACACAAAATGATTTTAGGAGTTTTGTGTATTTTTCCTTATGTCAGGGCATCAAAAGAGAGCACCCTCTCTTGCTCGATCCCGAGATAGACTAGGAACTATGGAATATGGACTAAAGACTGTAGGATGTGTAGGGTGCGTAGAACAGTGCACATGACCACACATAAAGTGTGCTGCTCATTCTAAACAAAGGAAATTGAGGTGGAAAGGTGAAGTTCAAAAGCTTACAGAGGATGTTACAAGCAGGCAGAAAAACAGTAAGAAACAATTTCATGAAAAATATATTACCATAGGGCCACTAAGTAGTGGATGGGTATTGATTATTGCTTGAAAAATAAGGTTATTGTTTAGTGTCACCTAGCATATGCAAACAAAAATGTAATATGTTGCAGCTTATCAGTCCATATACAGTAAATCCCTGGTTTAAGAGTAACTTGGTTTGAGAGCGTTTTGCAAGACAAGCTACATTTTTAAATACATTTTAACTTGATATACAAGTAGCGTCATGTCACAATTAAATATAAAAGAGAAGAAAGGCACCTCTAATTGTAGCAATATGGTTACATTTAATGAAGTTACAACATTTAGCAACATATTGCTACACTAAAGCCCCATACACACGGTCGGACTTTTTCATGGATTCTGTCCGATCGGACAATGTTGTTGAAAAATCAGACCGTGTGTATGCACCATCGGACAGTGTACGTCGGATTGTCCGACGGACAAAGTCTTATCTCCTGCTGGAAAGATTTGCCAACAACACGGTCCGATCACACCAAATCCGATCGTGTGTACGGTTGTCCGACCGGACAAAGTGCTACGCATGCTCAGATCACATTACAAGACCAAAGCTATTGGCTACTAGCCTCTACGTAGTCCCGTCGTAGGCAACAAACGTCACCACGTTCAGAATGATCGGATTTTCCGACAACTTTGTCCGACCGTGTGTACGCAAAACCAACATCAGACAAAGTATGACGGACAGGATCCGACCGACCTGGTCCGCGGATTGTCCGACCGTGTGTATGGGGCTTTAGAGGCGCCTCTCTTCTCTTTTATACTCTGGAGCTCCTGCTGGATTTTGCTTCTAATCCCCTTGTGGAGGCTTCCATTTGTTGATGGACATTTTATGGTTACACAACCTGGTCACGTTGCTATAATCCTTTTATATGGACTATAAACTGAAGGAATTATAAATAAATGGTTGTGGAAGGAATCATTTGAGTTTCCATTATTTCTTATGGGGAAATTTGCTTTGATATACAAGTGCTTTGGATTACAAGCATGTTTCCGGAACAAATTATGCTCGCAATCCAAGGTTTTACTGTATGTGGTACAATTCTTTTTGCTCCTTTAATTTTACCTAGTGCCAGATATCAATGTTATCAATGTTCACTTATTGATAAGATAACAGAAAATATCCCTATGTTATTCCCATCTTCTCCATAAAATGGGGGGGGGGGGGGGGGATGTTCTGTAGTCCATAGAGATAGCCAGGGCCGGACTGGTAATAAAAAACAGCCCTGCAAAAAAATTCATACCAGCCCCATAGCATTATTATACCAGCCCAACATCAAAACCATAATAACGTCATTATTTCCTTGTTCGTGAAAGGGAAAACCATGCATTTTAAAGCACATTTACAGAGTGTATTATATTTATATATATATTAGGGCTGCTACTGATTAAAATTTTCGCGTTCGATTAATTTTTTTTAATCGATTAATCGACTAATTTCGATTAATTATAATGCACATACAGATCCAACTACTTTTAGCTGATCTCCTTGCATTGCAACTCTGCATTAGTCAGTGGTAAATGTGGTATACACTATATACAATCACCCGGCACTAGTTAGTTTCCACAATCCCTGTCTTAACTTCACAGTTCACACAAATACGTTTTAAATTCAAACTGTATCACTGACGTAAGAATTTTTTTTTCCACAGTAGCGTGACAATCCCTCCAGCTCCGGTCTAACTAATCACTCTCACCTTATGGCGCAGACCCCTGTGCAAACAGGTGGTCATGCAAGCGGGTATCAAAAGGGTTAACACGGACCATAAACTTCTCTCACGTCTCCTTAGATCTCAGCAAGGATGCCAGGTCTTGGGTAGAAAGAAAAGATCTGTGGTCGCCGCTTAAGTATAAGATTTAATTTTTGTGTTCAAACACAAACTAATCACATAAAGATGATAAAAACACAGCATGTAAAGCCGACAATCACGTTAGTTCCGTAGGGCAGCAGCGGGTGACGTCATGCGTAGCTCCTCCCCGTATGCGCTACATTCAATCAGAACTTCAACGTCACCGGACATAGGACAGTACAAAGGAGGAATCACGTCAGTTCTCCCACATAGAGGAGTTTGGTTCCCATGGTTGAGACGCAGGATCTTTCATTCTATTACTAGGGTAGGACCTACTAATTTGGGGTACTTTGTCGCAGGAAGTGGGCTTAGCACTATATGACCATATAGTGTGACCAATCCCCTGTATTTTTTGAATATGTTCAGGTGTTTTTCATTAGCCTTGCAGGAAATGTCATTCTTGAATGATACAGTAGGTGTCAGAGGCTGCGGGCATGGTACAGGAGATGGTTAGAGACTGAGGACATCATACTAAAGATGGTCAGAGACTGCAGACATGGAACAAGAGATGGTCAGAGACTGCAGACATAGTACAGGAGATGGTCAGAGACTGCAGACATGATACAGGAGATGATCAGAGACTGCAAACATAGTACAAGAGATGGCCAGAGACTGAAGACATGGTACAAGAGATGGCCAGAGACTGCAGACATGGTACAAGAGATCAATGCAGCCTCATCAGTACCGATCAAATGCAGCCTCACTGTGCCCATCAATGCAGCCTCACTGTGCCCATCATTTCAGCCTCACTGTGCCCATCAAATGCAGCTTTATGGTGTCCATCATTGCAGCCTCACTGTGTCCATCATTGCAGCCTCACTGTGTCCATCATTGCAGCCTCGCTGTGCCCATAATTGCAGCCTCGCTGTGCCCATAATTGCAGCCTCGCTGTGCCCATAATTGGAGCCTCGCTGTGCCCATCAATGCAGCCTGGCTGTGCCCATCAATGCAGCCTCACTGTGCCCACCAATGCAGCCTCATCATGCCCACCAATGCAGCCCCTGTGTGCCCACCATTGAAGCCTATGTGTGCCCACCATTGAAGCCTCTGTGTGTCAGCCATTGCAGCCTCTGTGTGCCCACAATTGCAGCCTCTGTGTGCCCACCATTTCAGCCTCTGTGTGCTAGTCATTGCAGCCTCTGTGTGCCCACCATTTCAGCCTCTGTGTGCCCACCATTGCAGCCTCCCTGTGCCAGCAATTGCAGCCTCTGTGTGCCAGCCATTGCAGCCTATGTGTGCCAGCCATTGCAGCCTATGTGTGCCAGCCATTGCAGCCTCTGTGTGTCCACCATTGCAGCCTCTGTGTGCCAGCCATTGCAGTCTCTGTGTGCCAGTCATTGCAGTCTCTGTGTGCCAGTCATTGCAGCCTCTGTGTGCCCACCATTGCAGCCTCACTGTGCCCATCATTTCAGCCTCACTGTGCCCATCAAATGCAGCTTCATGGTGTCCATCAATGCAGCCTAACTGTGTCCATCATTGCAGCCTCACTGTGCCCATAATTACAGCCTCACTGTGCCTATAATTGGAGCCTCGCTGTGCCCATCAATACAGCCTTGCTGTGCCCATCAATGCAGCCTCACTGTGCCCACCAATGCAGCCTCAACATGCCCACCAATGCAGCCTCACCGTGCCCACCATTGAAGCCTCTGTGTGCCCACCATTGCAGCCTCTGTGTGCCAGCCATTGCAGCCTCTGTGTGCCCACAATTGCAGCCTCTGTGTGCCCACCATTGCGGCCTCTGTGTGCCAGCCATTTCAGGCTCTCTGTGCCAGCCATTTCAGGCTCTCTGTGCCAGCAATTGCAGCCTCTGTGTGCCCACAATTGCAACCTCCGTGTGCCAGCCATTGCAGCCTCTGTGTGCCAGCCATTGCAACCTCTGTATGCCCACCATTGCAGCCTCTGTGTGCCAACCATTGCAGCCTCTGTGTGCCAGTCATTGCAGCCTCTATGTGCCAGTCATTGCAGCCTCTGTGTGCCAGCCATTGCAGCCTCTGTGTGCCCACTATTACAGCCTCTGTGTGCCCACCATTACCGCCTCTGTGTGCCAGTCGTTGCAGACTCTGTGTGCCCACCATTACCGCCTCTGTGTGCCAGTCGTTGCAGACTCTGTGTGCCCACCATTGCAGCCTCTGTGTGCCCACCATTGCAGACTCTGTGTGCCAGCCATTTCAGCCTCTGTGTGCCCACCATTACCACCTCTGTGTGCCAGCCATTGCAGCCTCTGTGTGCCCGCTATTACAGCCTCTGTGTGCCCACCATTACTGCCTCCGTGTGCCAGCCATTGCAGCCTCTGTGTGCCAACCATTGCAGCCTCTGTGTTCCAACCATTGCAGCCTCTGTGTGCCCACCATTGCAGCCTCTGTGTGCCAACCATTGCAGCCTCTGTGCCTACCAATTGCAGCCTCACCATTTCCTGGATCACACACAGTGGCCGATGATTGGCACAGCTGGGTCTGTGTGTGTAAGGTGGTGCTGCAACAAGCCCCCCCCCCCCCCCTAGACCGGCTTGTGTGATAGGAGGAACTCAGTTTTCCATCTAGAAGACTATCACACGAGCTGGTCTAGGGGGGCGGGACCTTGTTACAGGGCCACCTTACACACACAGACCGAGCTCCGTGCCATACAAGAGGAGGAGCCAGGGGACAGAGGGAGGGAGGGGAGCACTGTAGCTGCCACTCAAAGGGCAGCCGGCCTACCAGGAAATGTCCTGGTATCCCGGTAGACCAGTCCGGCCCTGGAGATAGCTGGGAACAATGCTAGCAAATTACAGTCAGCAGAAGCATATTAACTCATGTGATTTCTGTCAGGGTGAATAGGTATTTTTTGCACTTATTTGACAGGTCTATTAAAATACTTTGATGCTGCGTACAGACAATCGGAATTCTCGTCGGAAAAAGCTCTGATGGTTTTCCCGTCGGATTTCCAACGGAATTTCACTCAAACTGTCTTGCCTACACACGGTCACACCAAATTCCGACGGTCAACAACGCCGCGACATACAACACGTTCAATGGCACTATAAAAGGGAAGTTTAATGCCTCCGAGCATGCGTCAGAATTTTGCGTGTCGGAATTGCATACACACGATCAGAAAATCTGATAGAAAGGTTTTCCGTCTGAAAAATTAAGAACAGACTCTCAATCTAAAGTCCGTCGGAAATGTCGACAGAAAAAGACCGATGGGCATACACACGGTCAGAAAATCCGATGAAGAGCTCCCATCGGACAGTTTCCATCGGAAATTCCAGCCGTGTGTACGCGGCATTAGTGGTATATTTAACAGACCAGAGGGGAGAAAATAAGAGTTCAGTTTTAGGGTTTACAAGCACTTTAATCTGAGTTTTTGCTAATCCACTGAAACAAGGATCCAGAGTTCCCTTACAAGACAACTGGGAGAGCACTTTTTGAAGTGGGTAATGCGCTCTTTCTCTCTCTGGTTTCACTGTTTCATGGAATCTGACTAGTAACTGGGATAAACTTCCTTCTACTAAGTGGGTATAGAGATAGTAAGGATCCTGGAGTGAATATGCTAGATAATAGCTCTCCTGCACCATAAATAGGGGTTAAAAGCTAAACTATCTCAATCGACATTAACTATTTTTATTTCTTATGCTGCTAGCATTAGTAAATAGATATGAAAGTATATCATATTAATTTGTTTAAACTTTTTTTTTTTACATTTCTTCAGTTACTTCCTGGTTTCTGGGGTTTCTCAGCTAAGCGTGCCTGCATACAAAAATACATGTTGCGCTAATTCTTAGACAGATCCTATGATACTGTAAATACTGATGGCCTGGTATATGATGGCTGCAATGCAGCCAGAGAAAAAGTCCACTGATTCAGGGCCAGCCTTTTGCAGGCCAGGAGAGATTACAGAGCGGCAGAGACAGCTCCCCCTTGTTTGACCAGCGTGATAGATGCCTTACTGAACGATTCTGAACAGATGTACCGTTCATTGTTATCCCAAAAGTAAGTTACTATGTGATTTTTTTTTAAATACACACCTAACAAGCGTGCCTGCAGGCCTTAGCTAAGAGCAGGTTGTTTTTCAGAGTGATTTCTCAGCAAAATAAAGTATAGAGACATGGATGGATGGGTGAGTTTGCTTTGGATATTCAAAATGGTGTCAAATAGTGTTTTCAGTTTGTGGTGCTCAGATACAGTTTTCTTCCACTAAATAATAATTGTGAACAGACAGACATTTTAATACAGAAGAGACATACAATGAGGGGATTTACTAAAACTGGAGTGTGCAAAATCTGGTGCTGATCTGCATAAAAACCAATCAGCTTTCAGGTTTTATTGTCAAAGCTTAATTGAACAAGCTGACGTTAGAAGCTGATTGGCTACCATGCACAGCTGCACCAGATTTTAGTAAATCTCCCCCACGTCTCTTCTCCATTAAAGTTCCTTACATGTCAGCCTGGGTATAAAGCTTTAATCAGCGATCACATTGATACAGCAGAAAGCAACATTTCAGAGCCACGCAGGACCCCTTCATCAGGCATGTGACCCACATGCCTGATGAAGGGGTCCTGCATGGCTCTGAAACGTTGCTTTCTGCTGTAACGATGTGATCACTGATAAAAGCTTTTGGAGATCTATGGGAGTAATGTTTACTCGGCACAGTCAATGAAAACGACTGAAGATCAGAACCCAGAAGAAGCCCAGCAGAGAGGATGTCAGCAATCAGTGAGGGAGCTTCTGAAAATTGCATTGTTGAAGGGGAGGTGCACATAGTTCCACTTTAAGATGATCACATTACTTACCAAACGGATTGGAATGGCCTGGTGAAGTACAGCAATGTCTAGGTGAAAAACTAAAAAGTCTGAGTTAATTTTCTGTGCTTTTCTATGCATCTCAAAGTTTGATTTTGATTTTCACCTTTAACTGAAGTCTACCTTTGAGAACAACCCACATTAGCACAAGTAGATAAATACATGTTCTATTTTAGAAGCTGCACATGGTCACTTACATGAAAGCGTCAGTTCTTACATAGGGATGAGCCGAACACCCCCCTGTTCGGATCGCACCAGAACCTGCGAACAGACCTAAAGTTCGTGTGAACTTTAGAACCCTATTAAAGTCTATGGGACTCGAATGTTCAAAATCAAAAGTGCTAATTTTTAAAGCCTATATGCAAGTTATTGTCATAAAAAGTGTTTGGGGACCTGGGTCCTGCCCCAGGGAACATGTATCAATGCAAAAAAAAACTTTTAAAAATGTCCATTTTTTCAGGAGCAGTGATTTTAATAATGCTTAAAGTGAAACAATAAAAGTGTAATATTCCTTTAAATTTCGTACCTGGGGGTGTCTATAGTATGCCTGTAATTTTTTTTTTTAAATAGCTTTTTTCCTGCAAAAATGACACTTTGTGCAGGGACAGTTCTAAGCACGGGAAACATGCGCCCCTTTACAGGCATACTATACACACCCCCCAGGTACGAAATTTAAAGGAATATTACACTTTTATTGTTTCAATTTAAGCATTATTAAAATCACTGCTCCTGAAAAATGGCCGTTTTTAAAAGTTTGATACATGTCCCCTGATGCAGGACTCAGGTCCCCAAACACTTTTTATGACAATAACTTGCATATAGGCTTTTAAAATTAGCACTTTAGATTTCTCCCATAGACTTTTACAGGGTGTTCTGCGGCTTTTCGAATTTGCCGCGAACACCCTAAATTGTTCGCTGTTCGGTGAACAGGCGAACAGGCAATGTTCGAGTCGAACATGAGTTTGACTCGAACTCGAAGCTCATCCCTATTCTTACATTGGTCACTACCCCATGTCACATCACACTGTAACATTTTGATATATAAGGAGTGACATAGAGTGTTTCATATTTTCCCAATTCTTTATACTGATTCTTTGTACTGTTTCACTGTGATAAGTAAAATAAATGTGCCAAAGCCATAGTGCAGTGAAATCCTGCTCTCTCACAAATGTCCTCCCATTTGTACAGTGAAATACTGTACTGGCAAATGCAAACATTTTCTCTAATAACAACATACACATGGGAACTTTTATCCCAACCTTCAATTATGAGGAATGAAAGTTTGTACTTCTGGCCAAAGGATGTACGTAGCACTGACCTAAAATACACAGTTTATTATGGACAGACAAGAACTCTTTGGACACTCCGAAAATGTTTATTCTACTTTTTTCATGCATTCCATATTTGATTTCATATTTTTATTTATATATTAATACTTAAATATTCATGATAATGGAATATTATTTTTAAAATGTTTTACTGCCTCTTAAAGAGTAACTCCACTTTTGTTGTGAAAAAAAAACATTCCCCTCTGGGTGATCTATGTACATTACAAGGATTTTAACAAACTTTTTTGCAGATTCCTACTTTTTGTTTTTTTGAAGAAATCTTTTTTTATTTCTCTGTGTCCATGTGGAAAGTGGATCTAATGGGCGTGGTTTCATAATTATCAATCAGCTGCTGCACCTGCGGGGCTCTAATCAGGACAATTGCGGGGTCTGCATCCCTTTAGAAGTGATTTCTTATTGAGAATATCTGATTTTGTTGCAGGAGATGCCAAGAATATCATTTGTATCTTAGTGCAGACTTCTGGAAAAATCAGTGAGCCAATCACAAAAGCAGGAAATTATGTTTCTGGGGGGGGGGGGGGGGGGGGGGGGGGGGGGTCTGTACAAATTCAGCACACAGAACAACTCCAGGTATCCATGTTGGGGAAACTATAATATATTTTAGTAAGTACACAAGTTGTTATTTAATTAACATGTGATACATTTTTGATGCAAATTTCATATTGTGTACTTACTTGTAGGGATATATTTTATCTATTGTATTTCATTTACATATGTGTAATGTTCTCTCCAATGATTGACCTGTGTATTAGGGAATATGATTAGAATATTTGCATTACAAATGATGAGATAAACTCAACTATCCTTTTATATAGACTTATGCTCCGTACACACGATCAGACTTTCCGACAACAAAACCGTGGATTTTTGTTCGAAGGATGTTGGCTCCAACTTGTCTTGCATACAAACGGTCACACAAATGTTGGCAAACAATTACGAACGTAGGGACGTACAAGATGTACGTGATATCTCCATTACGAACGCTAGTTTTACAAGACTGAGCGCTTCCGGCTCGTACTTGATTCCGAGCATGCGTGGACTTTTGTCCGACGGACTTGTGTACAAATGATCGGAAAGTCCGACAACAAACATTTGTTGGCTGAAAATTTGAGAACCTGCTAGTCAACATTTGTTGGTGGAAAGTCTGACAACAAATGTTTGATGGAGCATACGCACGGTCGGACTTTCCGCCAACATTTGTTGTCAGAAAATCAGATCGCGTGTACGGGGCATAATAGTTTTGATCAAGTCAAACCTGACCCATACATTTGCACCGAGAGCAGGAGCAGTGAAGGATAGTCACTATGTGCTCCTTTTTGCCTATATTAATGAGAAGCAAACATGGCTTCCCTCAACTATGTACAGAAAAAAAAACATTAATTAATAAGGTCATTTAAATGAAGATGATCACATTTATGTATATTTTATGACTGCCTTTTTCCTAATGGAATAAAGACTCACAAACTGGCACATGCCTCAAATGCTGTCAGATAAGCCGTGCAGGTGGTGTCAGTCTGGATGTTAGGAGCAGCTGTACATAAAGGTATACAGATGTTACAGTACAACAACTGCTCTCTCAAAGGCATGGAAGCCCCCAAAGGATGGATCGCAATATTGAACAATATATAGCATATTTAAATTCTTTAAAATTGTATGAGGTATAGCTTTTTTTACTTACCGTATATACATTTTAGTACTTTGAAAACAAAAAATCCTGTTTGCAATTGCTGCATCCTTGCTGCGGTGTCCAGCAAAACATCGTTTCCATGTAGATGTTATAGAATTGCATTTGAAATGTGCCACAGTGCATGAAAAACAAATAGAGATAAATGTCGTTTAGTGGAAAGCTGCTTTGGAAATATGTCCCTCTACATGATTAATTGTGCAGGATTTCAAGCCTTATAAGCTCACTGTGCATATTGGAAAATGTATAAAGTTGGTGTATTTTGATTTGGATCACCAAACCTCATACCACCAGTGTACAGTGTTGACTGTTTAATGTAGCAAGTTCACAATTGGTGATGTTTACTAAGAGACTCTATTTTCAATTGTTCAGAGAATATGGCTGTTCACTTACAGTTGTTAGACCAATATCTTTCACAGAAATGCTCAGAACCAACACATAATATCATTTCCATTCTTATGGGCAGGTTGTTAGGGAAAGTGTCGCCATAAAAAAATTGATTAAGTTTGTACAGCAAGTGTCGTCCGCCTTTCTCATTGATTAGCTAAGCGCAAGCAGAGGTGAACTGATTTCCTGCATGGATGAAAATAAATTCTTCTTTGGAAAATCGCAACCAGGATACCTTCCATATACAGATGGTATAGAGTGCTCCCATAATTCTCCATTCTTGATTGTGTGACTGGCTCAGATACTATAAGTAAAAAACTTGGATATCCTTTTCAAGAAGAGTTCATTTTTTGTGTGGCTCCAAAGGTTCACTTGAAGTAAAAGCCCAGCACGTAGTACGTGATAGCACCTACTCCATCCAGGCCATGACATGTTTCACCAAACTCACGGGCTTAGGCTCAAGTGGTTATAATATTGAAAGGTAACCCTCCCAATTAGAAGTCAGTTTGAGAAAGTATGTGGTAAAACTAACAGAATTTTCAAAAATCTTCAAAGAAGTTTTCTAAAATCCTTGGATCATATACTGCATAAATTATCTAGAGGGATTTTTTTTCTCCATAAAACTGCAGTCATGCTTTGATTTTCAGCTATTATATAATGCTACGGGAACTGGTGTTACAGGTATACAACATGATCATGGCATAGTGTCATAAAGTAGGAGTGTGGTATGTAACCCTGTCCTATAGCAGGGAAGGGAACTGATGATTGCAGCTCACGTGGTGGAGCAGTTAGCCTGGCATAAAAAAAATCAGCCATATTTGCTGAGAATCCCAGTTCATACAATTGCCAGTTCATGTGGGCTATGTATAAATGTACTGTTGAATACAAGGAATACAAGGAGATATAACCTAAATGGCAAGTGTTCCATTCCTTTACATTAGTGCCTATGTGCACAGAACATCCAAGGAAAAGACAATTATAACAATCTTATAAGAAAATTGGGAAAAACAAAACTTAATTTTTGATTTGTGATGGACCAAAATATGCATATCAAAACAATTTAAGGTTCTGCGCTGTCACGTACCGGGTATGGCGGGGAACAGGAGGTGGATCCCCTATGCCAATGGGGCGATAGCTTGGGTTGTATTGGAGGACCGGTTCTAATGTTGCTACTGGTTTTCACCAGAGCCCGCCGCAAGGCGGGATGGACTTGCAGCGGCGGTAGCAACCAGGTTGTGTCTTCCAATAGCAACTCGACCCCACTGACAGCTGAGACAGGCGCGGTACACAAGGATTAGGCAGAGGCAAGGTCAAACGTAGCAAAGGGTCAAGGCAGGTGGCAAAGGTTCGTAGTCGGGGGCAACAGCAAAGGTCTGGATACACAGTAGGAACAAAACACACAACGCTTTCACTGGGCACTAAGGCAACTCAAGATCCGGCCAGGACAGGAAGGGGAAGTGGGTTTATGAAGTGTTTTGGGTGTAACAGTAATTTGGGCCAGGCACCAATTACTTGTGCGCTGGCCCTTTAAGAGCATCAGTAGTGTGCGCGCGCGCGCCTGGGGAGCGGGGGCGCGCGCGCCGGAGAAGGCAGGAGGAGAGAGGCAAGGAGAGTGGAATGCGATCCCCGGGCAGACCGAGGCCGCCACGAGGATCGCATCCTGAAACCCGAGCGGCGCCTGCGGTCAGCGGAGCCGACCGGGGCGCTGCAGAGCCGAGGACGCCGTGGGCGCTCCGGGATGGAGGAGGCACCCGGAGCGCTCGGCGTTACATGCGCTTCCTGTTTGCTATCCCCTTCCTTAATAATAGTTGTATAATTATCCTATCTGGACATTAACTATAGATCACTCAAATACAGAGCAAAAAGTAAAAAAATTCATAACACCCTCACCACAAATTAAATCCAAATAAAATAATTGATATATTCATATGAAATAAATAAATAAAATACAGATCAAATAAATAAAATAAAGTAAACAATATATATAAATCCATACGCTATAATGATAAGACAAATATTATTGTGCAAATAATATGTGTTTCTACAGGCTCAGTGGTAGAAAGTGCTACTGCTTAACAACAAAATTCATATAAATCATACAGAATATACATGCACACATAAACAAGTCCATGCACCCAGTTAAAATAAAGGGCTAGTGTTTTACTTAACAACTGATGAAGTTCAGTGTGAAGAAATAGGTTGGAAGGGGCAAGGTACTGTGGCACTGACACACACACATGTGAGGGGTCCACTGGTACTGGTCCTTCAAATTACTTTGAAGTTTTGCAGTGATGTGGCAATCTAGATATATTGCAGGCTGTCAGTCCTTAGTGTTGGTCAGAGCACTTGCCTTGTGAGTACTCTTTGTTTTTAATTTGATGTTTTAATAAAGCTACATTGTTACTCTACATTTTGACTAGCTTGTAATAAGGGATCAATTACATTTCATCAGTGATAATGAGTAAGTGGGATGTGTGATGCACTAGTACTTTATTTCTTTATTTTAGTGAGGTTTTTGCCGACCCATTGTATCAAATGGACACTAGTATTATGTATAGACTTACTGTATATGATTTATATGATTTTTTTGGTTATGCAGTAGCGCTTTCACTTTTCAAATTGGAAATAATTTGTGGTGGGAGGGTTATGTGTTTTATTTACCTTGTTGGTAAGAGCTGTATTACCTCAAGGATAAATTACTAAATGATTTAAGAAACTTCATAGAGAAATGTGTGAATATTTCCTTTAATGTTCTAATCATGTGAAAAGAAAATTCCTGTTCACTTTAAACACCCAATCACGTGAAGAGGCTTTTAACTTTTTTGAATCAACAAAGTGCATTTTCATGCAGTTTATTGAGTGAAGATTCTCAACTCCTAGATTTAACCAGCCTCCTTTCTGAAAAAGCCTTACTATGCTTCTTAGTGAATACAGTGAAGATGTGTTCACTTCAATCATGTGAACGTCTTATTTTTTTATTTATGTATTATTTCTATTGTACATGATTTGATGTTCAATATGAATTTACCTTATTCAGCAATCTAATTACATTCTTAACTCTTTTTGTAAATCAGACCCAGATTTTGGGGCTGAATTAGCTGCTCGACAGTAAATCTATTACAATACAACCTTTTATTTTTACCATGATATAACAAGAATTAGGTGGAGAAAAATGCATCAGCAAACTATGTCAGGAATGTAGAACAAGGTAGGCAAACCTGGGTGGCTTATGTCCTTGTCTTGTACAACAGATGGTATAAGGGAGCTTCTCCCCCACTTGTGATATTTTTACCTAGTTCATCCCAGTGTCCCCATGTGGCTTCAGAATTCACCAGTGTATGACTAGCAGCTGTCACCAGACAAAGTCTTACAGCTGCCTGGAGCAGGGGACTCAGATTACTAACACAAACATGAAAATGTAGCCTTGGTACAGGATATAGGGCATCACTGGCTTATTAACAGATATGCTAACAGCTACAATTTATACCCTTTTTGTAGTATTAAATTATGCAGTGTGTGTGTGTGTGTGTATAAAAATGCAAAGCTAATACAAATATTTTATTACCTTGTACACATGCGTAAATGATCTTCTCCAAACTCGCTCAACAGTTTCTGCAAAAGAGCTGTTCTTCAGCTCACTCAAATTCTCTTGATAGTGTACATGGCCATACAAACATGTGAAAATCTTTTGTATCAGCATACAGCACATTAATAGTTCTTTGAATTCAATAAACTCAGCAAGGAAAAACTTTAATAAGTCAGTAAAAAAGAGAAAATTGAAAATTGGTTGGTGTGGGTTGCTGTATCTAGAACTCCAGAAATAGAGTTATTCTGGCACATAATGGGTCACATTGTATTGTGTAGGTTTTTTGATTTTGCACAGTGTCTGCTGTAACCAATTAGACACTTTTCAATGTTTTTATTTAGACAATAGCAAAAGCAAAGTATAAAGCAAACTGCTTTAACCAACAGAAGTGAATGATCTTTTAACTAACCTTCTTATGCCCCATACACACGGTCGGAAATTTCGACCACAAAATCCGTCAGATTTTTTCCGACGGATTTTGTCCGACACACGGTCGGACAAAGTTGTCGGAAAATCCGATCATTCTGAACGTGGTGACGTTCGTTGCATACGACGGGACTACGTAGAGGCTAGTAGCCAATAGCTTTGCTCTTGTAATGTGATCTGAGCATGCGTGGCACTTTGTCCGTCGGAATTCGCTACACATGATCGGAAAAAGTCCGATAGGACTTTGTTGTCGGAAAATTTGAGAGCAGGATCTCAAACTTTTTTCGTCCGATGGAGCCCACACAAGGTCGGAATTTCCGACAACATGGTCCGATAGGACATTTTCCGTCGGAGAATCCGACCGTGTGTACGGGGCATTACAGTAAATTAAAATCTGCTTAATAGCTATAGATATTATCATATTACTACATTTTTCACAAACCCCCTTATTCCTCTATTACACATATATGTAACAATACAGGGTGCACTCTTCTGTAGCAAAAAATTAACCAACGCAGTACCATTATGTTTCACCCTCATCATTGCCAAGCCATTTATTCGTTTTTAGCAATGTGGTACTTTGACTGACAACTACTCAGTTTTGCAGCACTGTACCCAAAATAATTTTATATTATTATTATTATTTTTTTTTTCAAAATATTTTTTATTAGTTTTTCCAATTACAGGGAAAGAAAAACATTGTTGTAGTACAAATAACATGTGTACATACATTAATGAACAGTAGAATACAGTCTATTAATACAGTCCGAATGTAACAAAGACATAAACCAGGGGTGCCCAACCAGTGGCCCGCGGAGCTCTCTGATGTGGC
Source organism: Lithobates sylvaticus (assembly GCA_028564925.1). Classification (NCBI taxonomy): domain Eukaryota; kingdom Metazoa; phylum Chordata; class Amphibia; order Anura; family Ranidae; genus Lithobates; species Lithobates sylvaticus. The sequence continues at coordinate 471,688,460 of CM053026.1, read as the reverse complement.
CCGCGACCTCCTTCTCTGGGATGGCGAATTGGCAAACCCAGATTATGGGTTGCGGACCCGCCAACCCAGGGCATCTGTGTTGTTAATTAAGCCGGCGGTAGAGAAAGCAAGTGGCTGTGGAGCAGAGCTTTGTAAGCTGATGCTTCCTGTATAGCGCAGTGTCCTGTCACAGGCAGAGTGATACCAATTGCACTCTACCTGGGACAGCAACAGCAGGTGATACCTGAATGGAAGACTGTTATTAAAGCGAAGTTCCACCCATTCCGCTCATTTGTCTCCTCCGGTGCCACAATTGGCATCTTTCTGGGGGAGGGGGGACAGGATACCTGTCTTTGACAGGTATCCTGTTCCCACTTCCGGGAGTCCGGGCTGCGGCCTGTGACATCACCGCAGGGCTCCCTCCTCCTCCCTCCTCCTCTCCATGTCGCTGGGCCAGTAGGAGAGAGGAGCGGGGCCTTGCGCATGCGCAGTAGGGTTCCCGGCATGAAGCCATAAGGCTACATTGCTGGGTACCCTTACCCGCAATGGCGGCGGCAGCACCTAACAGCTGATGGAAACCGCAGCTGCGGTGCCAACATCGCTGGACTCCAGGACAGTTAAGTGTCCTATTGTTAAAAGCCAGCAGCTGCAGTATGTGTAGCTGCTGGCTTTTAATTAATTTATTTTTTGGGGGCGAAACACTGCTTTAAAGGTCAGTTTATTACTAAAATTGCAGTATATGTATGGGCATATCTGCGCAGTGGTTACTGGGCTGCTTTCAAACTGATCCGCAGGTGCAGTGACCCTTCAGGTTACCTGCGCTGAGGCATAGACTACTGTTATTACCTGCAGGTTTGGTGTGCTTTTAGAAAGTGCACCACACCTGCAGGATATAATAGAAGTCTATGGCAAAGTGTAGCTAACCCACAGGAAAGACACAGATGAACTGCACTGCATTAGTGTGAAAACAGTCTTAGGCCCCTTTCACACAATCGGTTCTACCCAATGAGACCCTCCATTCACCTCTATGAAACGGGAGATGTCAACAGATTTGTCTAGCTCCCAACTTTCCCTGATTTCGAGGGACTGTCTCTGATTTGGAGCAATGTCCTTCTGTCCCTCATCCCTCCTCATTTGTCCCTCATTTTGGTCTGATCTACATAGTTGTATATAAAATGCACTTTTTATCTATCAAAAAGTGTTTCCCAGTGCTAAACCTTTCATCTGATTTCTAAATTGCAGCATTTGTAAATTCCAAAAGCCAATATACAGTAAAGGAATAGTAGTGGTAAAAAAAAGCACTTGTGGGTTTAACCAGTCTTGTTTTTTTGCACAATTCTCCTTTAAGGGGGCGTGGCAAGGGGTGTGTCCTATGCCTGCATACTTTTGCTGATAGGTGTCCCTTATTTCCATCTCAAAAAGTTTGGAGGTATGGATTTGTGTCCATTTACACCCGCCTACCTCCAATCTGATTTGCTAAAAAAAACAGAAGGGGATCAATCCTTCCGTCATAGAGTAGAGTGGGCTGTGTTCGTGTCCGATCTGCATATGCAGAGCCAACACTGACTTGTCATCTGCCTGCTCTGCTCATTGTGGCCCACGACCAGTTACAAAGTCACCTTAGTGGCCCTCACTCTTCAAAAGGTTAGGCACCCCTGACATAAACGATTGCAGCATAAGAAATATCAAAAAGGGGTATAACCCTCATTCATACTTAGCCAAGGCTTTCAGGCGTTTGTATATTTTGCAAGAGTGTTATTTTGCAAGGCAGAGGTGAATTCATACTAAATTAAGTTGGAATTTAACATCTGAAATGTTAGGGATCAGGGAGCTCCTCCATTTGTGCATTATAAGTAGCCTGGCTGCAAATAATATATGCATTATTAGGGTTCTGAATTTGTGTGGAAATTATTATATTCCTATGCTTAGAATGACTAGGGAAGGAGTGGGACACTTTATATAATTTTTTAGTGGTATTTAATAACCACTTTTTTTTTTTTTTTTTACTTTTCCTATATGAAAGAAAACTATTACACTTACTTTCTTTCTTAAAACATAGAAAATAAAAATGGCAGGACAGCACAAAACCCACAAAGTGATGCCTTTTTGGAAAGTAGACTTTACTTTTTGCCAACATTTTTGGGATATTAAAAAAATTACCAGTACGGAGGCGGTTAAAACATGGAGATTGGTATTGGTGTACTAGGTACATTAAATGTACAGGTCATACACAGAGGGATCGAGAGGTGAAGGGGTTATTGTTTAGGGCACATACAGTAGCAGGATGATGATGAAGGAGTGCGTTACAGATGATCAGAAGACTGTAGCTGAAGGGCTAATACACAGGTCAGATCAGTGCTAGGATGGGGCTAAAATGTACAGGAGAGTCGATTAACAGAAGGTGGGTTGTTATATTATTGGTACTGCACTGGATTTAACTGGTACTTGCTGGAGGCCAGGCATCTTTCATTCCTCTCACGCACCGATCTGTACTCCATTATTACCCCCTAATTGTATGGTGGACTTAGTCTATAGAACTGGGCAAAAGGAAAATTATACGTTATAACAATCAGACTGCTTCTGCTGTTTACCAAGTGCATATTTGTAAATGAAAGTTAAAATCAAATGTAATGCCATGTATAACACCTGCAGTTCTACTGTTCTCATCCTTTTACCATAGGTTATGCACTCTTAAGCGGGCCATACATAGATCGAAATTCAGCCTGTTCAGCTGGCCGGACTGGCTGAATTTTGGTCCATATGTGGCCACTACGGTTGAACAGAAGTTTATCTACCGATCAACTTCTGTTCAACCGCCCTGTCAGATAAAAGCTGCTTGATCAGCCCAAAACATAGACAACAGTACTGCTCAAATGCCCCCAAACCTATGTCATTCGGTCAGATCAGCATGTGACTTGACTGGTGCAAGACCAGAATTGGCTTGTCAGGCTCTAGGAGACTTCAACAAAATGGTGACCGACTGCACACAGACACGGACTCCTTGATGCACAAATATAAATAAAATCAGTAAATTATCCTGTAACTCCACCTGTAGAGAACTACCCAGATGTGTTTCACTCTTTTAGGGGCTTAATCAGTGTCTATGTGCAAGTGGTCACCGTGTTGTTGAAGTCTGCTTAACTTAGCACTGCAAGCAATAGGCTACAGCACTGATCCGTGTATTATGACAGTGGGGGGTCTTCCCATTGTCAGAATACAATAGCACAGTGAGCCACCTCGAATGTGTGGATGGGGGGAATCGGTTCGGACTGAACCATGTATGGCCAGCTTTATATCTGAACTAAAGCAAATGCTATGTTATAAGGAACCTTTGGAAATGTCAATTGCATCTAAGTAAAAACCTGATTAAGGTACTTTTTATCTGAAATTCTTCATAAAAAATAGCAGTGCACTTCCTGGTGACTGGGTGTTCGAAGGGAACACAGGTTCACTTGGCTAGGTGCAAATGTAAATTACAGACATGTAATGTCATCATTGATTGCAGGGGATATCAGGATCAGGAAATTCCTAATAAATTTAAATTTAAATAGACAGACATCATTATTTTAAATTGATGAATAAAATGCAATGATAATGTTAATTTAGACATTTGAATTATGCAGTTTATTGGGAGCATATTGGTGGACACAAGCAGGGTGTTAGCTGATTGGATCATGTCTACTTAGAACTCTCAGTAGTGCTAAAGACTTTGAACCTGAGTGAATAAGCTAAACTGGCAAATTTATAATTCACCACAAGAGGGCTCTATAGTAGCTTTTATGACATTCTCAGAATTCTGTCTTAATATTTCTTTGCTTAAACGTATGCTGTGTATATACTGTATACAGTATTTAGTAATATAGAAATCATATTAATTAAACCAATAACCCAAAAATGTAATTTTACTGCACTAAATTCATTCCAAGTAAAAATTCAATTTGTTACTGTGATTATTTACAACCTATGCCTTACAGTGTTTTTAGAATATGGGATGCATCATTCTTGTGTAATTATGTGTGCTAAGCTGGATAATTGATTTGAATGGTAAATGTACAAAAATGCATGTGTCATTCCTTTCTGTGCATCTTTAGACCTAAACAATAGGAAATCTGTATTCTTAGGCTCCTCTTCTAGCAAATCAAATAACACATTACCAAAAATACATGTTGACATGCTTGTGCAATAAAATCAATAATTTTTGGTGATAAGTAGGAGCATTCAGTGATGTGTGGCATAAAGACTGGCTACTACATACACATAGATGCAATAAGCTCTTTAAATGGGGGGATTTTTCAAGAGTAATCTTATGCAAATGTGACCAAATGATTAAGCAACCTATTATTTTTCTTCTAAAGTTATATTAGTATGTTTATCTCTCTTGTGGCTAGGGATGAGCTTCGGGTTCACGTTGAGCCTGAATGTGACCCCAACCCAGCTTGTCTGCAGTTCAGAAATTGTGAGAATAAACAAATTGACCATATTTTCACCAGTTCACCAGCCCAAACCTATAGCTGATGCTTGAAAACAAAAATCATCCAGAAATCTGTAATTTAGTGTTATGCCTCGTACACACGATCGGACTTTCCGACAACAAAACTGTGGAATTTTGTCCGAAGGGCGTTGGCTCAAAATTGTCTTCCATACACACGGTCACACAATTGTTGGCCAACAATTACGAACGTAGTGATGTACTACGTGGTTTTTCATCTCTTTAGCGCCACCCTTTTGGCTCCTTCTGCTAATTTCGTGTTAGTAGACGTTTGGTGAGTGTTGATTTGCGCTTTTCTTTTTGCGTTTTTAATTTAGTGCTTTTCAGTTCGTTTCTGAAATCAGTTCGTCAACCAGACATGTTGCGGAATCGGAGGAAATAACGCGTTTTTTATTATTGGCCTTGGAGTTATTGCTTTGACATATTTTTTTTGGTTGAATAATAATTTGATTTGGTATATTTTCAGATGCATAGAATGCACTTTTTGGTTAAGTTCTATTGGCAGATAGCATGTCTATTTTTTTTTTTTTAATGCACGATAAAAAAATTGTTGAGAATAATACTTGGCTATGTGTTTTACTTCAAATGACAGGTTGGGAGTAGGCAGTTACATTTTAAAAAATACAATGTAAAATTGACAAGGGACACCAACATAGTTGTATCTTTGATCTTATAAACTAGGGGATAATGGTGTTGTGGTAACTTGCACAAAAAAAATAAAAAAAATAATATTATTCTTGATATCACTAGAAAAAAAAAGCCTTTGAAAATGTGTTTGTTTGCAATAACTCCATCAGTATTACCAGCAAAGCAGCTTCATTATCATCCTATTAAAGAAGAAGAGAATGGGGGGCGCATGCACGCTATCATGGGAGATGGCTGCTTAATCCCTGCACTCCACGCCACCGGCCGCTACATCTTCGGCTGACAGAGCACTATCACCCTGCTAACACAAACTAGTAAGCCCCTGGGATAGCAGACACCGGTGGGCACCCACGGGCATGTACCGCTCACAGTCCAAGGCAGCTACCGCGGTGGGGAAGGGCACCTGATGACACCACGAGGCTCTCAGTAGCAGGTCCGGCTTCCCCTTTGGACAGCTTGCAGCAGTACCCCTCGGATCTGGTAAGCCCTGATCAACATGACTCTGATGCTATGCTAGCAAAGTTCCGCTCCATTGTGAGGGATGAAATTTCCATAGCCTCAAGTAAGCTTTCCTCTGACCTCATGCAGGGCCTTAAAGAGCTAGGCTACCACACAAATCAGCTTGAACAGCGTATGGACTTAACCACTACAGTCCTGGAGGGCCATGAGGAAGAGGTTGATAAGCTCAATGCTGAGCTGGACAGCTTACGTGACAAGTTAGAGGACTCCAAAAATAGATCCGTGGGTTATCGAAAGTCATAACTGATTTGCAAGGCACGGCAACGGCTTTCTTCCAGGAGTCGGCCCCTGAGATCCGGCTAGAACGCCTTGAAATTGACCGTACTCATAGATCTCTAGCACCCAAACCCACAGAGGGCCCGCCCAGGGATGTCGTTATAAAGTTCAATTTTTACCGCACTAAAGAAAGACTCTTACAGGCGGCGAGAGAATGTCCAGAGATCTCTTTTTAAAATCACTCTCTTCAATTGTTCGCGGACCTTTCCCCAGTCACGATTGCCAAAAGAAGGAACCTGAAACCTTATCTCCAAATCCTACAAACCAATGGTATCAAGTACAGATGGGGGTTCCTCTTTAAACGTTCTTTTTCTTACCAAGGTCATCATGTTCAAGCATCCTCCTTGCCCGACTTAAAACACCACTTTCAGGATCTCCACCTGGATCTCCCTCCATCCCAAGAAGGCCCCTCCTCATCGTCCTCACACCCACAGATGTCTCATCCCCTCCGCAAATCCTTGCAGACTTCCCAACATGGCTCCCAGGCCATTCGTTCACTTCATGCACAACGTTTCCAGGATGTCCCCAAACTTTTACATGTTATTTTTTTTTCTCTACAGTTTTGCTTATGTATTGGACTCTTGTTTTACATTTCAGTAGGGCCGGCTTGGCCGATTGCAGGTCTGCCACCCTAGGCCGCCTAAACAGATTGATGGCGGCCAGGGTGGAGTGTGACCTGTGGCTGATGCCTTGGAGACATTCCTGACCAATTTTCACCTATGATTCCAGCCATGCTCACTATTGTTTATTTGTGTTGCTTGTTATGGTTTACTACAGCAGTTAATTCATAGACAATTGGTACCAGCAATTGAGCCTGCTCAATTTCCAGGCTGATTGCCCCCCGACGACCTTCCCTGAGTTCCCAGAGGGACCTGGAGGGGACTTAACCAATTATTTGCCTTGCCTAGAAAATATTGTTTCTTCTTTAATAGTTTGTGACTGTTATTTTACATTACATTAAGTGCTCATTTCTCAAGCATTTCTGTTTTATGGATTACAGATTAAACAGGCCGAAGGGGTTCGGTGGACCACTGCACCCCCACAGTGTTGGCACTTGTCTAGGACTATGGTCTTGGCCAAATACCGACCTATTGGTGGGCCCCCAGGACCCACGACTAGTTGCACTAACATTTTGTTTGCATATAACTTACCAAGATTTTCTCGGCTTTACTGTGCTCACCTTTCTTTCTTCTGCTACTTACCTCTTCCTTCCCCACAACCTCCCTTCTCTTTATTCTCCCCAGAGTCTTTGAGGGTTGCGTCCAGAGCCACAGATATGCCTTTAATTACTTTTCCACCATGACACTACATTGGTTGTCTTTAAATGTTCAAGGTATGAACTCTCCGCAAAAAAGGGTGAAAATATTTAAGTATCTAAAAAGGCAACGTATACACATAGCATGCCTACAGGAAACTAATTTTTCCTCTACCTCTAGCCCCAAGTACTTTGACGCCCAATATCCCCAGGTATTTTCAGCTAATGGCTCTGACCAAACAGAGGGGTTTTGGTAGATTTTCGTAAATCCGTCCTTTTTAATTGTGTTAAACAGATAGCTGACCCCGATGGCAGATACCTTCTTCTTGTGGGAACTATTCAGGATGCGGAAGTAACCATAATGACCTATTATACTTCTAATTCTAACCCAGGACCCTTCCTGTCACATGTCTGCTCCCTTTTGACATCCCACCAAAAGGAGACCCTGCTTTTATCAGGGGACTCAAATATCGCCCTAGATCCAGTATTGGACAAATACCCTTCAGAACGAGTGGCTACTTCATCTGCAGTGAAAACTTTTCTCACTCCCTATGCTCTCATGATCTGGTAGACCTCTGGAGGGAATTTCACCCATTGAGTAAAGACTATACGTACTATTCCCACCCACACCACTCCTATTCTAGAATTGACCATATGGTTATGCTTAGAAAACATCTCCCTTTAATAGAGTCGGTGTCCATCCTTGCGGCCCCCTGGACAGACCATGACCCCCTTCTAGTGGTCTGCCAGTCCTTAGGGCATAATCCTCGACATTCTTCGTGGATTATGAATGACTCGCTTCTATCTCTACCAGACGTTTCGGAAGAACTATTAAAAGCTTCCATAGAGTATTTTCGCCTTAATTCTACCTCTGTCTCCTCGCCGGATGACTCTCTGGGAGGCCTACAAGGCCGTGCTCAGGGGGCATATTATACAAATAGCATCGAAACTAAAAAAGGAAAGACAAAAGTTGCAGACGACATTGGAATCCCGGCTGGAGTCCATCGCCGCAGCTTTTAAACAACTTCCCACACCTGCTAATCGTAAGCTTTTGGACCAGGCTCGCACAGAATTAGACCCTTGTCTCACTGATCAGGCAGAATGCGTATTACGTTGGTCTCGACAGCACTGGTATATTAAAGCAAACAAACCAAATGCGATGCTCGCTAAGAGATTACGTACTTTTAATTTCAAACCCTCCCCTATCACCCTACGCACTCGACAAAATATTCTTACTAGCAAATCGATCCGTATACTGGAAGAGTTCCGTCATAGACTTACCAAATTGTACTCTGCCCAAGATCTTGCTACCGAACAGGATAGGATAGATTTTTTGCAGCACATTTCGCTTACCTACCTTATCCAAGGCACATATGGACCGTATGGACCGTATGGACCGTATTCAGGAATCTGAAGTTCGACAATGTATTAAGGACCTGAAGATAGGTAAGAGGCCTGGTCCGGATGACTTTACGGCTCTTTACTATAGAAAACTAGTGGACGTATTGGCCTCCCCCTTGACAGACATGCTAAATTCCATTAAAAACGGTCAGACACTCTCACCCGATCTTCTGACGGCTAATATAGTGATGTTGCCGAAGCCTGACCGTGACCACTCCTCTTGGGCCAATTTCCGACCCATATCAATAATTAATGTTGATATGAAGATCCTCACCAAAATCCTGGCCAACCGGTTGAACGCATTCCTTCCCCGCTTAATTAAAAAAGACCAGGTAGGTTTTATTCCACTGAGACAGGCAGGGGATGCCATTAGGAGAATCATTCAATTACAGCACTTAGCCCACAACCGCTCCTTGGAAACTATGCTTTTATCACTGGACGTGAACAAGGCCTTTGACACTTTGTCTTGGTCTTATCTTATGACAGTACTCTGCCACTATGGTTTTCGTGCTTCGTTTTTACGTTGGTTAGCGGCCCTGTATGATGCCCCTCAGACTAAAATTAAATATTACAGGTTTGAATCCTCTATTTTTCCTATCCGGAGGGGCACTCGGCAGGGTTGTCCACTTTCGCCTCTCTTGTTCTTTCTGGCTATGGAACTGCTAGCAGAGGCGATCCGTTCACACCAAGATATAAAAGGCATCACGATTGCGAGCTCTGATCATAAGATTTCCTTATTCGCAGATGACATCCTATTGACACTGACATCACCCAGAATCTCTTTGCCTAACCTATTTTCCCTCTTGGAGACCTTTGCGTCTCTTTCAGGCTTATGGGTTAATTCTACTAAGTCAAAAGCGATGTCTGTGAGTCTTTCCCCTCTAGAATTAACCTCCTTGAAAGCGAATTTTCCGTTTCAATGGCTCCCCTAGCTGCCCTATTTAGGTATACGCCTCACTCCCAAATATGATGGTCTATACCAGGCCAATTTTCCTCCTCTCTTTCGGAAACTCACTGATACATTATCCTCTTGGTCCCTCCTCCCGTTATCCTGGTTCGGCAGAATCTCTGCAGTGCGTATGACCTACCTACCGAAATTGTTGTATTTTTTTTTGAGTGCTACCAGTCCCGATTGCCTCCAATATTTTGTGAATTCACCAACGGAAGCTTTTAAAATGTATCTGGGGTTCCACCCGACCCGGGATCAACAAGCGAATACTGTATGCTCGACGGATCAGCGGGGGTTTCTCAGTCCCTAATCTTCAGGCCCACAGCAGCCAATATAACTTATCCCACCTTCACGACACATATCAAATGCCTCTGTGGACCACTATTGATCTAATTGACTCTCACCCTATCCCTATTTCTTCAGTACCCTGGCTACCCCCCCCCCCCCCCCCGAAAATGCCCACATGGGTTTGGCCCATGTATGGCTCACTCCCTCCGTATATGGGACTATTCAGCAGGACTACTATCCCTCCATCTACCATTGCTGCACCTCATTCACTGCCCTTTTTTTCACCCCAGCTGCGAGAAACAATTCTCTTGGTGGGTGGATAATGGATTAATAGATGTCCATTCTCTGCTCATCCCCATGAGAATACTTACGTTTGAGGCCCTTAGATCTTCTCATGATAGTCCCCTTAGGGAGCATTATAGTTACTTCCAAATCAGACATTTCCTCCAACGACTCATAAGGGCCCAACCTACCCCGTATACTTTGACCCCCTTTGAAAATATCTGCAGGGCCCGACCCCACTCTTCAGGATTAATATCCTTAATCTATTCCTCTATCATCTCCTCTAGGAAGCCCCCAGTGAGAGCATATCATATTCAATGGGAGAAAGACCTGGGTAAAAAATTAGATCCAGAGGACTGGCAGATCATGACAATATCCCTTATAAAGAGCTCCAGGAATGTCCTCTGTCAGGAATGGAGCCTAAACACAGGCATCCAACACTAGTGAACAGATCGATGGGCTGCACTAAAGGAATCAGGCTCCAAAAGGTAGTGATAAAGATATATTTATTAATAATAAAGACACACGTGAACACAGCAACCACAAACAAGCAAGAACACAAATAACACAGCAAACCCCCAAGCCCTAATCTAACTAACTAACAATACACTCAAGAAAATGGAACATATATATATACACATGTATATACAAGGCAGGGAGGAGAGACAAAGGGGGAAACAGGAAGCCAGGGAACATCAAGGCAGGAATCAGGGGACGGGTCTCAGGAACCAGGTAAGGGGGACAACATCCAGGACAGGGCAGGAAGCGGATAAAGGGTCAGGTTGCAGGTACAGGTTACAGGTCCAGGATCAGGTTACAGAACAGGCAAGACAAGGCTACAGAACGGAATACTGAAGCACTGAACCTCAGTGAAGGACAGGCTTATATACCCAGCAGATCCACAACAGGTGTAGCCTGATTCCTAGAATGTCCATCTGCTGGGAGACCCCCGCTGGTGGCCACCAGAACTGCACCCTTTGATGCTGAAGGAAGTAGTGACACCAGCAGGCGATCCAGGTAATAACACTATTCCTGACAATGTCCATCGGCTGGGAGACCCCTGCTGGTGGCCACCAGAACTGCACCCTTTGATGCCAAAGGAAACAGTGACACCAGCAGGCGATCCAGGTAATAGCACCGCTCCTGACAGTTCCCCCCCCCCTAAGGAGTGGCCTCTGGACACTCCATTCTGCCCTAGATCTGGCAGTGCGTGTAAAAGTGGAAGAGTCCCAAAAAGTCTTCTCTGTGACGGCAGACCTCCTTGCGCTCTCTGGCCAGAGTCTCTTAACCTACTAGGAGGCGTGCCACCCGAGTCCGACAATGGGACATGTACCCCACCACCAGGGTCTGGAAGTTTAGATCTGGAAATAAAAACAGACAGGACATCAGGCTCCGGGTCATCAGGCTGGGCAGCGGGCACCAGGTCATCAGGCTGGGCAGCGAGCTTCGGTTCATCAGGCTGGGCAGCGAGCTTCGGGTCATCAGGAACTCACCAGGCTGGGCAGCGGACAGGAACTCATCAGACTGGGCAGCAGACAGGAACTCATCAGACTGGGCAGCAGACAGGAACACCTCAGGCTGGGCAGCAGACAGGAACACCTCAGGCTGGGCAGCAGACAGGAACACCTCAGGCTGGGCGGCAGACAGGAACACCTCAGGCTGGGCGGCAGACAGGAACACCTCAGGCTGAGCGGCAGACAGGAACACCTCAGGCTGGGCGGCAGACGGGAACACCTCAGGCTGGGCAGCAGACAGTGGCTCATCAGGCTGGGCAGCAGACAGTGGCTCATCAGGCTGGGCAGCAGACAGTGGCTCATCAGGCTGGGCAGCAGACAGTGGCTCATCAGGCTGGGCAGCAGACAGTGGCTCATCAGGCTGGGCAGCAGACAGTGGCTCATCAGGCTGGGCAGCAGACACGGGCACATCAGGCTGGGCAGCAGGCACAAGCACATCAGGCTGGGCAGCAGGCACGGGCACATCAGGCTGGGCAGCAGGCACGGGCACATCAGGCTGGGCAGCAGGCACGGGCACATCAGGCTGGGCAGCAGACATGGGCACATCAGGCTGGGCAGCAGACACGGGCACATCAGGCTGGGCAGCAGGCACGGGCACATCAGAATGGAAGGCAGGCAGCGGGTCATCAGACTGGAGAACTGGCAGCGGGTCATCAGACTGGAAAACTGGCAGCGGGTCATCAGACTGGAAAACTGGCAGCGGGTCATCAGACTGGAAAACTGGCAGTGGGTCATCAGACTGGAAAACTGGCAGCGGGTCATCAGACTGGAAAACTGGCAGCGGGTCATCAGACTGGAAGGCTGGGACGTCAGGCTGGAAAGCTGGAACATCAGGCTGGAAGGCCGGCACCAGGACATCAGACTGGAAGGCTGGGACGTCAGGCTGGAGGGCTAGGACATCAGACTGGAAGGCTGGAACGTCAGGCTGGAGGGCTGGCACCAGGACATCAGACTGGAAAGCTGAGACATCAGGCTGGAAGGCTGGCACCAGGACATCAGACTGGAAAGCTGAGACATCAGGCTGGAAGGCTGGCACCAGGACATCAGACTGGAAAGCTGAGACATCAGGCTGGAAGGCTGGCAACAGGACATCAGACTGGAAGGCTGGGACATCTGGCTGGAAGGCCGGCAACGGGACATCAGACTGGAAGGCTGGGACATCAGGCTGGAAGGCTGGAACGTCAGGCTGAAGGGCTGGCACCAGGACATCAGACTGGAAGGCTGGGACATCAGGCTTGAGGGCTGGAACATTAGGCTGGAAGGCTGGCACCAGGACATCAGACTGGAAGGCTGGGACATCCGGCTGGAAGGTTAGGACATCAGGCTGGAATGCTGTAACATCAGACTGGAAGGCTGGCACCAGGACATCAGACTGAAAAGCTGGGACGTCAGGCTTGAAGGCTGGGACATCAGGCTGGAAGGCTAGGACATCAGGCTGGATTGCTGGCACCTCCGGCTGGAACTCTGGCGCTTCAGGCTGGGACAGATTAGTGGGTGTGAAGGCGGATTGGATTACTGGCAGGATCGTTTTGGTTGGGAAGAACTTTCGTTTTTTCTTTGACTTGGTCGCTGAAGCCTTGTAGGTGGGGGGTGCAGCAGACAGGAAAGGAGGATTGGAATATGGCAGAGAAGAGGTAACAGTAGCTGGGGGACGTTTTTGTGAATTTGTAGGCAACTGAGAAGAGGCAGGGGGGTTAAATGCAGGATAGGTACAGGGAGCAGAAACTGGATATGAGTATTTGGCTGGGGGCAGTGTGTACTGGGTGGAAACTGGGTTTGGTATGGGTGATGGGGAAACATACATTCGGGTAGGCTGGTATCTGATGGCAGAAGTGGTTTGTTTGGCTGGGGCTAATTGCATCATGCCAGACCATGCTGAAAGTATGGGTTGTACAAATTGTGGATTCAAGTTTCCCTGTCTAACAAAAGACTGCGCAGACACAATGCATTCAGAAATCACCTGTGGGGAACAGCCAGAGTAGTGCTCAAAAAAGTCGTCGGGATCATCTTCAAAAAGCCATACTAGGGATACAACCTGATTCATATCAAAAGGGGGAGTGAAATCATCACGGCCCTCAGGAATACAGGGCAGGGCCAGCTCGGCACAAATCTGGATCAGGGGCTGCACGTCCTCAAAAAGAAAAAAACTGCCCTGATCAACAAAAGCATGGGCTATACGGTTGCACTCCAGTAGTTGCTCCCTAGTATAGTCACCCAAAGTCTGATAACAAAGATCTCTTTCTTCCAATGCCAGGAGTGAAAGATACAATATATCTTCCAGCTGCATCTTCCTTGACAATAGCAAGTGTCCAGACCCAACTCCCAAGTGCAGCCGATCTGTTAGTATGGCTTCAGTATTCTGTCAGGAATGGAGCCTAAACACAGGCATCCAACACTAGTGAACAGATCGATGGGCTGCACTAAAGGAATCAGGCTCCAAAAGGTAGTGATAAAGATATATTTATTAATAATAAAGACACACGTGAGAACAGCAACCACAAACAAGCAAGAACACAAATAACACAGCAAACCCCCAAGCCCTAATCTAACTAACTAACAATACACTCAAGAAAATGGAACATATATATATACACATGTATATACAAGGCAGGGAGGAGAGACAAAGGGGGAAACAGGAAGCCAGGGAACATCAAGGCAGGAATCAGAGGACGGGTCTCAGGAACCAGGTAAGGGGGACAACATCCAGGACAGGGCAGGAAGCGGATAAAGGGTCAGGTTGTAGGTACAGGTTACAGGTCCAGGATCAGGTTACAGAACAGGCAAGACAAGGCTACAGAACGGAATACTGAAGCACTGAACCTCAGTGAAGGACAGGCTTATATACCCAGCAGATCCACAACAGGTGTAGCCTGATTCCTAGAATGTCCATCTGCTGGGAGACCCCCGCTGGTGGCCACCAGAACTGCACACTTTGATGCTGAAGGAAGTAGTGACACCAGCAGGCGATCCAGGTAATAACACTATTCCTGACAATGTCCATCGGCTGGGAGACCCCTGCTGGTGGCCACCAGAACTGCACCCTTTGATGCCAAAGGAAACAGTGACACCAGCAGGCGATCCAGGTAATAGCACCGTTCCTGACATCCTCATTCTGGAGAATGCATACAAAGTATTTTACAGATGGTTTTATACACCAACCAGGTGCTTCCTGATGACGCATATTGACTTGCGAAACGCGTAGAGGCTGCTGGGTAAACCTACAACGCTAAACTGGTCAGCTGGCAGGCATATGAGGGGATAGGCGACACAGCACAGTGGTCTTTTGTGACTTGAGGTCCCCCTTTACACGGCTGGAGAGGCTCAGTGCTGGCTTTGAGGGCACAGGCAAATGTGAGTGCAAAAGTTCTCTTGTCTTTTATCTTTTCTGTTTGTTAAATTAATATTTTGGACATATTACGCTATGGGAGCATTTCTTATTATTTCCCTTGAGCATGTTGGATATTCCCTGTATTAACGCAATCTGGATCCTTGAGTGAAGAGAAACCAGAGTAAAGGAGTGGTTATCCGGCTAATAAACCAAACGCCTAAAACTCACCTAAATTTGGTGAGTGGCCATTTCTTAGTGGTGGTGGATTCACAGGGTGATGTACATAAGCTCCGAAAGTGTCAATCACTAGTGGTGTATTCGAGTGGAATTAACCCGTTACGGATTGATTTGAATGACAGTGGTGTCAACATATGGACTTTCTTATATGTTTTATATGTTTTTTGTGATTTTTGTGGCACATAGAATTTGAGAATACATCTATTTTTGAATTTCCTTTTTTTCTTACAGAATTGTGGTCCTGCTATACAGAAATTTCTTTTACAGGATTATAGATACACACGTATATTTTTTGAATTTCTTTTTGCAGGATTGGATTTGCATGATTGGGAGGTTTGTTTTTTTCACAGAATTGGGACCCTGCTGTAAAAAAGATTTTTCTTGTAGAATTTTTCTTACAGGATCGTATATAAATACTCACCCTTTCACACAGGAGTGTCTAGTATTGCACAGTAATTAGAGGCACAATATTAATTGTCACTTTATATTTATATTTATTTTATTTATTTTATTTTATTCCGCCTACCACAGGATTGGCCTAGTCCCCAAAGGGACCCATAGTCGACAGCAGTGTTATAATACAAGCTCTTTAACCAGTAGCTGACCGGCCACTGTCAAATGACGGCGGAGCGGTGCAGCTACTGTGGCTGGCCGCCGTCATATGACGGCGCTCGCTTTTTGGCCACTAGGGGGCGCGCGCGCGCCGCTGGAGGGGCGCGTGCATGCCCGCCGCGTAGCTAGGGACCTGATGCGCGTGCCCGGCGGTCGCGATGACCGACAGGCACCCGCGATTGCCCGGTAAGTGAGCAGGACATGGATCGGTGTGTGTAAACACACCGATCCACGTCCTCTCAGAGGAGAGGAGACCGATGGTGTGTCTCTTGTACATAGGGACACCGATCGGTCCCCTCCCCCAGTCAGTCCCCTCCCCCCACAGTTAGAATCACTCATATAGGGAACATATTAACCCTGCAGCGCCCCCTAGTGTTAACCCCTTCCCTGCCAGTCACATTTATACAGTAATCAATGCATTTTTATAGCACGGATCGCTGTATAAATGTGAATGGTCCCAAAAATGTGTCCAAAGTGTCCGATATGTCCGCCGCAATGTCGCAGTCACGATAAAAATCGCAGATCGCCGCCATTACTAGTAAAAAAAAAATAATAATAAAAAATGCTAAAAATCTATCCCCTATTTTGAAGACGCTATAACTTTTGCGCAAACCAATCAATTAACGCTTATTGCGATTTTTTTTACCAAAAATATGTAGAAGAATACGTATCGACCTAAACTGAGGAAAAAATTTGTTTATAAAAAAAAAATGGATATTAATTATAATAAAAAGTAAAAAAAATATTATGTTTTTTCAAACTTGACCCTCTTCTTTTGTTTATAGCGCAAGAAATAAAAACCGCAGAGGTGATCAAATACCACCAAAATAAAGCTCTATCTGTGGGGAAAAAATGATAAAAATTTTATTTGGGTACAGCGTTGCATGACCGCGCAATTGTCATTCAAAATGCGACAGCGATGAAAGCTGAAAAATGGCTTGGTCAGGAAGGGGGTGTTTGTGCCTGGTAGGCAAGTAGTTAAACATAGCTCAGTATAGTGTCTAAGGATACATAAACTTTTCTGATTGGCGCAACTCTCCTAATTATCATAACCAACCAGGATAGCCCGTTTTATTCCTTCCTACTCCTCTAATTGTTACCGGGGTTGCGCACTAGAAGGCACAATGGCCACATTTTGTGGACATGTCCTAAGGTTTGCAGACTATGGGTCAGGGTCTATTCCCTTCTACGTAACATGCTCCATTCCAGCCTTAAAAGGTACCCTTACGAAGCCTTCTTATGTAAACACATCCTTGAACTTCTCCGCCCGGAACGCCAATTAGCTCAGCACCTTTTCAATGCCACTAAGTTAACCATTGCAAGGTCATGGAAAACCCCTGTACTCAGTTTTGAGGCAGTTAAAAACCGCATGAATGATATAATGATTAACGAGAAGCTGACATCCCTCTCCTCTGACACCCACGACAAATTCCTCAGGGTTTGGCAACCATGGATAGCAAACAATCAACCCTCCAGTTTCAATACTCAACTTCTCTCAATCTAGTGGCCTCTGGATGCGCCCCCCCACCTGATGGACTCCCCCCCTTCTTTCCTCCCTCCTTTGTTTCTTCTTTTTCCTGTAGGTCCTCCCCCTATGCCCTGCAGTCTACCCATTCTCTTCCTTTTTCTGTGCACCTTTCTCTGAGACTCCTGATTTCATGGAGTCGATTTAGTGACGATGGTTTCAGTAAAGCAGGACACTTAAAATAAAGAGATTACACAAAGTAAATCAAAAATTATCTTTCTCTGTTCCACATGATCATTCTGCAGCTAATTTCTGAATGTATGTACCCCCTTATTTGTGTTGCTTGGAGCTTTTGTGCTTTTTTGCCTTCCATACAGCATTCTCCGGGACATTGATGGACTTTTATTATGGTGTACCGCTAATATTAAGTCTTTTTTTTTTTTAACCCCCCCCCCCCCCACATTTTTTTTTCTCTTTTTTTTGTTTGCTGTTTGTTTTCTCCTTTTTATCTTTTATTCCCTTATTGTATCAATAAATATTGTACCATGTATGTAGTGTCCCGTTATCGGGATTCTCCTCTTCACTATATGTCTGATGTATCCATCGCACTATTGCACTAATCTGTTGTGACTACTTTTCAATAAAATATTTGTAAAAGAAAGAAGAGAATGTGCGCTGCATTTGGAGATTTCATAATTTGCCACATCACGAATGTTAATTCTCCATTACGAACGCTATTTTACAAGACCGACCGCTTCTGGCTCGTCCTTGCTTCCGAGCATGCGTGTTTGTACTTTGGACTTTTGTCGGACAGACTTGTGTACACATGATTGGAAAATCCAACAACACACATTTGTTGGCGGAAAGTCCAAAAACAATTGTCCGATGGAGCATACACATGGTCGGATTTTCCGCCAACAGCCTGACATCCAACATTTCCCATCAAAAAGTCCGATCGTGTGTACGGGGCTGTAGTATCACTATGGCCACTAAATGACTGGCTGATTATAAACAAAATGACCAGAATACTGGGAAGCATCACTGACAAAATATCTTCATCACCATATTTGGTCAATGAAATCAAATGGGATCCCCACTTTTGTGTTTAAAGGAGAAGTACAGCCAAAGCTCATTTGGCTGTACTTCTCCTGTGCAGAATGAACTGCACTCCTGTGACCAGTTTTCAGCAGAGTGCAGGCTGATGGCAGCTGACGTCAAAGAGCTGGTCCAGGTTTGGGAATGATCGCGACCATATGGTCGGGATCCGCTCACATGCCTGGAACAGCACCCAGCTCAGCCCCTCAGCAAGCCACTGAGAGCCTGAGCTGGCCACTGCCCCCCTCCCCCTCCCCCCTCCACAGCCCAGCGGTCCAGTGAGCACTGACAGCCACCAGCTCTCTGCTCAGGGAGCTCTGGGAACTGAGTGATCGGTGGTGTTTAATTGCTCAGTTCTCAGTCTTAGAGCCAGCAGGGGACAGATGCAACATCAGACCGATGCTGCATCCACCTAGGTAACTATGATTCTAAAAATAAAAAAAATAAAAAAAGCCCATACTTCTCTTTTAAGTTCTCCAGGGAACTGTCATTTGCAATGGGAGTGGTGGCTAATGAAGCTCATTGGCCGCGGCGGGTCATTATTCCAGTAGGTTAACATCGTCAGGCTTCGCTCATAGTGACTGACCTGGATCTACATTGCTAGATGGCATGATTAATGATGAAATTATTTTGGGGGAACCTATTTTTTATTACATTTTTTTAATAAAGGACTCTTTTAATTGTAAGGGATTTTTAATTAAATATTTAGATTTTGTAGATGAATGAGTAGCATGGGGTACCATGTATCACTTCCACATTCACCTGGGAAAGGGAGATACAGATATTGGAGGCCCCCTTATTTTAAAGGTGGCTTTCAGTTTCTAATAAGTCCCCCCCCCCCCCAAAGACCTCTATACTTCTATTGGGGGGCAGGATGTGGAGATGAGGCATTTGTCCCCCTCTCATCATTCCCTTCCTTCTTCCCATATTCTTTGTTACTCTTATTTAAATTTAAACCTGCTCCCACCCCCAATCTAAGCTGTATACTAACTACCCTGTAGACTAGAGGAAAGATGTGTATACCTATCTATTCCCTGTGTGCTATTGTCCGATAACATGATCTCCCCAGTGGCAGGCTTCAGTGAAGCGGAGAAAAAATGACAGGAATGGTTATATTCCATTGGATCCCTGTCACCGCCCCTCATGGTTGTCAGGGAAATTTTTACGCTTTAGATGCAAATGTACTCCCCTTGAGGATTATGGGAGTGAGACTTCTATTCTAGCTAGGTTACAGGGAGACTGACTTTGATAGCATTATTCAGGAAGTGGGGTGTCGGAACTGTGAGGAGTTAATTACAGATAATCACCCTAATGGGAATTCCAATGATTATGGTCTGGCTTTTTTAATACATTTTTCATGTAGTAAAAACAGTGTAAAGCCCTCCCTGACCACTTTATACTTTCCTCTTTAGCACTCTCCCACTTCTACTTTGTTCAAAATATCTAGTGCTGGCTGGTGTCAAAGCATATAATGGATTACGACTTTGTTCCCACCATCATGTGACAATTGCTAGGCCCAAGCACTGCAACATGGAGATTGGTCACATTCTCTATTATACCCAGAAGTACTGTTTATTTAGAAATGGTGGACACAGAACAAAGAACAGTGGGAAGAGCAAGATAGGAAATGCACAGAGCCCTAGGTGGGGTAGAAAGCTGAGGTCACGATATAAAGGGAAGTACATATCAGTATTAGAGTTAGAGGAAGGCAAATCACTCCTATAAGAACACAAGCGTTCAGGTTTAGTCAGTAAAAAGTTCATAGGGTTCTTCTGTGTGAGAGACACCATCCAGGGGAGTAATATACTAGAGCCAAGAGGGCACTTGAGCAACACTCCAAGGAGTAGAAGCAGACTCTAGCATGAAAAGTAAAGAACAAAAAAAGCGCTTCTAAGTTCAACATACCAGTAGTTTATTATACCACAGAATTAAAAACACTTACAGACAATTGGTGTAAAGCAGGCTCATCCTAATCAACATTCTGACAGGACTCTTTTTATT
The DNA here is from genome assembly GCA_028564925.1 of Lithobates sylvaticus. Lineage (NCBI taxonomy): Eukaryota > Metazoa > Chordata > Amphibia > Anura > Ranidae > Lithobates > Lithobates sylvaticus. The sequence continues at coordinate 471,668,125 of CM053026.1, read as the reverse complement.
ACTTTTTATTTATTCTTAAGATGTGGTGGCTTATGTGCAATTCTATTGTAAACCACAATATGGCAGTGGTTAGTAGTCTCTGTCTTATGCACTTGGCCGCTGTGTTAATTATTCTGGGGCTTTTTCTTGCTGCCACTTGTCCAATCATAATGGATCCTCTTTGTTCGGGCTCTGTATATATTTGCATGGTGGAGGCGTGTGTACGTGCCCCTGATGATGTCATAACAGATGAAATGCATAAGAGGAGCCACGTACACACACTACTGCGCATGCGCACCTGAGTGTTGGCCATTTTGGTCATTGGAGGAAGACCTGACTTCAATCCTGCCATTGTTTACATGCTTTTTTTGCAAGTCATAACCATGTAAAGGCAATACTTTTTAGTAAATTAAGGTGTTTTACAATATTACACTATGTTGAGCTCCTACTTCATACGTGCTATGGTCTGCTGAGATTGAGCTGGGACCCATCTGATTACTGGATGCATCTCCATTGCTACCAAGAGGTTCCTATGCTGGTGTTTGCTCCCTCCATGAGACTCGTTGCTTGATAAAGTAAGTTTTGACCACCATGAATAAAGGGGTCACTGGCATTTTGGTAAGCCTCTGGTGTGGATCTTCTTTGGGTGTCACATTGGCTATCCCTGGATTCCTTTAAAAGCACATATGAAGTTATAGATGGGACTTTTCCTTTTTTCCCCTATTTTTCACTTTGGAAGTGTATATATTAGTACACTTTATTGTGTACTATTTTGGACTCTTTGTGGATAATGATATTTTAACTGCTTATGGTGTTGCTTAATAATCATCATAAATGTATGTTTATAACACAAAATGAATGTGATGCACTTCTTTGTGCTTGCAGGCACTGGTGTCTTAAAGTAGATGTAAACCTTTCATGAATGTCCTTTAGGGAGAAAATGCTGTGTATCTTAGGGAATTTTGGACTAGGGAGAGAACACATTTTTTTCATCTTAAAGGGGTTGTAAAGGTATTTTTTTTTTTTTAAATAACAAACATGTTATACTTACCTCCACTGTGCAGCTCGTTTTGCACAGAGTGGCCCCGATCCTGGTCTTCTGGGGTCCCTCAGCGGCTGTCTCCGCTCCCCCCGCTAGGACTTCTCACGTTCATGCGAGCTACCTCGCATGGTGAGAAGTGCTTGCGGGCACGCTCCCGTGATACAGCCGGCGGCCATGTCCGCTCACTGTATCACTCGGCCCCGCCCCCTGGTGCGCCGCGTCATTAGATGTTATTGACAGCAGCGCGAGCCAATGGCTGCGCTGTTCTCAATCCATCCACTGTAGCCAATCAGCGGCCAGGCTGATCAGCGAAGAGGATGTCAGGTGCGAGTGCGGGACATTCGGCATTGTCTGATGTTTTTTCACCTTAATGCATAGAATGCATTAAGGTGAAAAAATGTTTACCTTTACAACCCCTTTAATAACAGGGTATATTGCAGGCAGACAGGAGGTGGGACACAGGGGCAAACATTGTCACACCATAGCACAAAATGTCCAAACAAGGACCTTTATACAGGGGGTCCCCGGGTTACAAACAAGATGGGGACTGTAGGTTTGTTCTTAAGTTGAATCTGTTTGTAAGTCGGAACAGGTACATTTTTTAAGTGTAGCACCAGCCAAAAAATCTATTTTTAAGTTTTTTTTAGATAACATAGAGAAGGGTTATCACCCCTGTAACATTGGTTTTGCTGTCTGTGCCCCTGTTCAGAAGATTTCATCTCACCTTCTGTCCCAATGACAATTGGATTTAGAAAATTTTGGGTTGTTAGGGAAGCATGGGCTGGTGATAAAGCATCTATGGAGACATCTTTTTCCCATATTAACTCTTACAGGAGTGAATTTCCCCTCCTAGGGGTGGATTTCCTCTCACTTCCTGTTGTCTCCCTCCGTTTGTAAGTAGGAGTCGTTTGTAAGTCGGATGTTTGTAAGTAGGGGACCCCCTGTATAGATTTTAGTTATTGGGTTTACATCTACTTTAACAAACTATGCTTGAGTTTTTTGAATTATTGTGCTGGGGTGCATTTTCTTATGTGCCCTGCCTGTATGCATAGATCTGTACAGCCAGAAATCCTTTTTACCTGTCCACATCAACTGATTGATAGCTAGATCTTAAATTGTCAACACCTTAGTGATTTATTAAATATTTTTCTATGAAATGGGGTATCCTCTCTTAATTTGTTTAGATGATTAACTTTAATATTCATTTCCACTTTTGCAATTAAATTTGAGAAACCCCCATTATATTTGTTATGGGTCCCCATTCATGCAGCATACCTAAAAATTATATTTAAAAAAATATTTCTTACCTTTCTAGTTGTTTTTGGAGCAGGTTTATTCATAGGACTGAAAAGCAATTACAAAATGCAAGTGGAGGGACAAATTGTGCATATAGTGTACCACCCAAGCTGTATTGGAAATAATTCGCTCACATTTTCTGCTTCAATATGTTTATTGTTTTGAAAAAGAACAAGTGGTTTTAGACCAGCTAGAAAACATCGATAGTGAATTAGAATCACTTGCAGACTTGAGCGATAGTGATTTGTGGGGATATTCATCATCAAACACTGAAAGTAACTACAACAACAATTCTGCAACAGGGGCTGAAAAATTGGGCCTTAGGCACTGGTGCTGGTGCCACGACACTGCAACCTCTCCCAGATACTCTAGTTGGAGTGCAGGAATGAGCCCTGCTGCAAAGCATTGCATAAAAAATTGTAATTACATGACCCTGTTAAACAGGGGCTGAGAAATTGGGACTTAGGCACTGGTGCCGGTGCCACAGCACTGCAACCTCTCCCAGATACTCTAGTTGGAGTGCAGGAATGAGCCCTGCTGCAAAGCATTGCATAAAAAATTGTAATTACATGCCCCTGTTAAACAGGGGCTGAAAAATTGGGCCTTAGCCACTGGTGGCGGCACCCAGAACCAAAAATGTTCTTCCAAGCTATCAGCAGGATCATTGAGGAGGAAGAGGATAGTCAGTCAACATAACAGGACAGTCACTCAGCATCAGCATAAGCAGTCTTGAAGGGATGTGACATTTCTAAATAAATTATTCGGTTACATCAGCTTCAGGTGCTTGGTAGCTGGTGGTGATCTAAGACTGATTCATCTTTATGAAGGTCAGTCGATCAACCGAGTCAGTGGATAGGCGCACCCTGTGATCGGTGACAAAGCCTCCAGCAGCACTGAATGTGCGTTTCGAAAGAACGCTGGATGCAGGACAGGCCAGTAGCTCAATTACATACTGTGCAAGCTCTGGCCAGTGATCCATCCTCAAGACCCAGTAAGCCAGAGGATTTTCGGTGGGAAAGGTGTCCAAGTCTGACCTTGCCCCTAGGTATCCCTGCACCATGTAAATCAGACACTGGCAATGGTTGCTGGAACCGATCATACCTTGGGGCTGCGGACTAAAAAATTGTTTGAACGCATCGGTCAGACGTCCACCTTCTCCACCGCTCCTTCTGCTACTGACCGAAGCCTCAGCAACTCGTTGTCCAGGACCAGGAGTTTGTAACCTCCCAGTCTCTGCACAGACCTTTCTGCAAGGCCTCCCAGAGATGTCTCATCCTCTGCTCCCTCTGCGACGGCAAGATAAGGTCCGCAACCTTACCCTTGTACAGTGGATCAAGGAGAGTGGCCAGCCAGTAATGGTCCCTCTCCTTGATCCAAAGAACACAAGGATCCTTCCGCAGGCTTTGCAGGATCAGGGAGGCCATGCAGCGTAGGTTAGTTGAGGCATTCGGTCTGGAGTCCTCTGGGTCACTAAGGACGACATGATCCGCAGCCACCTCCTCCCAGCCACATACAAGTCCACCGGTTTCTTGGGACTGTAAATCATCCCTAAAAGACTGCTGATGCTGAGTGCCAGGCTCCACCTCCATGCTGACACAATCCTCCTCCTCCTCCTCCTCATCCTCTTCCTGTGTGATGGGTGGGAGAGAAGGAACACTGTCTGGATAAAGGGGGCCTTGAGAGGCAAGGAAGTCCTCCCCTTCCTGCCTCTGTTCTGCCTCAAGTGCCCTGTCCATTATTCCACGCAGCGTATGCTCCAACAGGTGGACAAGAGGTACAGTGTCACTGATGCATGCACTGTCACTGCTCACCATCCTTGTGGTCTCCTCAAATGGTGACAGGACAGTGCATGCATCCCTGATCCAAGCTCCCCTGACCTTGTCCTGGTGCCGTAGTCGCGCAGGTACTCATTGATGGCCCTCTGCTGCGTGTGCAGTCGCTGCAGCATGGCCAACGTTGAGTTCCACCTGGTGGGCATGTCACATATAAGGCGGTTCTTGGGCAGGTTCAACCCCTTTTGCAGCTCAGCCAGCCGAGCACTGGCATTATATGATCGGCGGAAATGCACACAGACTTTCTTGGCCTGCCTCAGGACATCCTGTAAGCCTGGGTACCTGCCCAAGAACCGCTGCACCACCAGGTTATAGACGTGAGCCATACAGGGCACATGGGTCAGTTGTCCCTGTCGCAGGGCAGAGAGGAGGTTGGTACCATTGTCGCAAACCACCATTCCTGGCTTAAGCTGGCGTGGCGTCAACCACCTCTCGGCCTGCCCCTGCAGAGCTGACAGAACCTCTGCCCCAGTGTGGCTCCTGTCCCCCAAACACACCAGCGCAAGCATGGCATGGCATCTTTTTGCCTGCGTACTTGCGTAGCCTCTTGAACACCTATGGAGCACTGCTGGTTCCAAGGACAAAGGACAGGAAGAGGCCATGGAGGAAGAAGAAGAGGAGGGGGTGGAGGAGAGAGGTGTGTCACAACCAGTAGTAGCATTTTGGAGGCGTGGTGGTGGAACAACCTCCAACACTACTGCACCTTGTCCTGCATCCTTCCCAGCTGCCAAAAGAGTGAGCCAATGGGCTGTGAAAGATAGGTAACGTCCCTGTCCATGCCTGCTGGACCATGAGTCAGCGGTAATATGCACCTTACCGCTGACCGCCCTGTCCAGCGAGGCATGGACATTGCCTTCCACATGCCGGTAGAGAGCCGGAATCGCCTTCTGTGAGAAAAAGTGGCGTTTTGGAACCTGCCACTGAGGAACCGCACATTGCACAAACTCACCGAAGGGGGCCGAGTCTACCAACTGAAAAGGCAGCAGTTGAAGTTCTAGCAATTTAGCCAAGCTAGCATTTAACCGCTGGGCATGTGGATGGCTGGGAGTGAACTTCTTTTGAAGGTCCAGCAGCTGGGGCAGGGAAATTTGCCTGGTACAATCGGACGTCGGTGTACTGCTAGCAGAGTGCCCGCAAGTACTTGGCTGTGACACACCTAATTCTACACCTTCATTCCTCTCAGTGCAGCTTTCAGAGAGGACTGAAGGTATAGTGGGGTTGGAGATCCCAGCTGATGAGGAGCAAGGAAAGGTCCACTTTGTTCTTTGGTGTGGGTCTTTAGGGTACGCTTGCCAACGAGCTGCATGGCAGGTCAACATATGTCTGGTCAAGCATGTGGTGCCCAAGCAGCTGATGTTTTGGCCATGCGAGATACATTTGAGACATATGTTGCAAATAGCAGCGGTGCGATCTGCTGCACTCGTCTCAAAAAAGGCCCACACCAAAGAACTTTTGGAATAATGCGCAGAGGCAGCGCCCTGCACAGGCGGAGGTCTGCGGTTTGATTCAGTCGGTGTGCTGCCCTTAAGCTGGCCCCCGGAGGGCATGCTGCCTTGTTGGAGATGTGCCTCCTCCTCCTCTCTCCTATCAGGCACCCATGTGGAGTCAGTGACCTCATCATCCCCTCACTCTTCACCACTGGATCAAACCTGGCAGTATGCTGCAGCTGGTGGAACATGACTGCCAGATTGCTGTCCTTAAGCATCCCCTCTCTCTGCGCTCATGCTACTGCCTTCCTCTAGCTGGGTATCATATTCAGAGCCTTCAAAACGCTGGGCATCCTCCTGGAGCATGTACTCAACACTGTGGTCAAACAGTTCGGGGGACTCCTCAGGAGGACATGGTGGGTCTAGGGAAGGAGTGACTGATGACATTGATACAAGGGAAGATGACACGTTGGCAGCTGCTTTGCCAGTACCCTGAGCCTGGGTGAGAGAGGATGAGTAGGATGAGGAAGGCTTGGTCACCCGTTCTACCAAGTCTTCAGCATGATGCGGCTCAACACGTCCAGCTGCCGAAAATAAGGACAAGCGTGTCCCATGGCCACTTGCTGATGACGATGCACCGCGTCCACGACCAGCACTGTTGCCTCTAGACACAGAGACTGCGTGCCCTCTTTTATTGGCTTGTGACTGTCTGCCTCTCCTTGTTGGCCTTCCAGACATACTAATGGCCTGCAGGGAGATGGGAAAACCAGCAATAAGGGGTAACTTCAGGTGTATACTGTGCAGGAGGCACACTACACCCACTGAAAATTCTACAGATGCCTGTGTTGCACAACAGAACTACAGAACAACACCAGCAATGAGGGATAGCTTCAGGTGTATACTGTGCAGGAGGCACACTACACCCAATGAAAATTCTGCAAATGCCTGTGTTGCACAACAGAACTACTGAACAACACCAGCAATGAGGGGTAGCTTCAGGTTTATACTGTGCAGGAGGCACACTACACCCACTGAAAATTGTGCAGATGCCTGTGTTGCACAACAGAACTACAGAACAACTCCAGCAAGGAGGGGTAGCTTCAAGTGTATACTGTGCAGGAGGCACACTACACCCACTGAAAATTCTGCAGATGCCTGTGTTGCACAACAGAACTACAGAACAACACCAGCAATGAGGGGTAGCTTCAGGTGTATACTGTGCAGGAGGCACACTACACCCACTGAAAATTCTGCAGATGCCTGTGTTGCACAACAGAACTACAGAACCACACTAGCAATGAGAGATTTCCAGATTAAGTCCCTAAACAGGGATTCAATCTTCTTAAACCATTTCTGGCTAATCCAGACTGGAGAGTTATGGAGAATATAGAGAACTTGCGGGAGCCAGATCATCTTAATTAAATTGCAACGCCCTGCTATGGATAGGGGGAGGCGACTCCATATCTCCACTTTTTGTTTTAGTTTAGTCAATAGCGGGACTAGGTTATCACTGATATAATGGTTTGTGTCGCTAGAAATCCACACCCCCAAGTATTTAAGCTTGGTCACCACGTCGAGGGCAGAGGTTATAGTGGGTGTCTGATCGCCACACCGAGCCAACGGTAGCAGGGCTGACTTGCTCCAATTGATGGCTAAACCGGAGTGTTGCCGAAATTTCTCCATCGTGCGCATCACTACCTCGAGTGAAGAGTTGATGTCGCCGATAAAAAATAAAACATCGTCGGCAAATAATGAGATTCTTTCCTCCCCTAGCTGGCGCCTGAATCCCTGGAGATCCGGACGCGTTCTCGTCAGGATCGCCAGGGGTTCCATTGCCAGTACAAAAAGGAGGGGAGACAGGGGACATCCCTGCCTCGTCCCCCTTTCCAATTGAAACAACTCGGAGTAGTCCCCGCCCACTCTGACTTTAGCTCTAGGCTCGTTGTATAAAAGTTTAATCCATTTAATGAAGGTAGGCCCAAAACCAAATCGCTCCAGGACCAGCCATAAATAGTCCCATTCCAGGCTGTCAAACGCTTTAACAGCATCCAAGGCCAAAATGGCCTTGGGGCTTGCGTTATCCGTTGGAGTTTGCATATTAAGGAAGACTCTTCTAATATTGGTGCTAGTTGACCTGCCTGGAATGAAACCTGACTGGTCCGGATGGATTAGCTTGTGTATGCATTTGTTTAGTCGAATCGCCAAAACCTTCGCTAAGATCTTAATGTCGGAGCATAGCAGCGAAATTGGGCGGTACGAGGTAACTTCCTGCTGGCTCGGATCGGTCTACAAACATTGCAGCTCCCTGTCGGGAGGGGGGGGACAGCGATTCCGCACCCACGGCTATATTTTTTGTCGGCTCAACTCCAGCAAATGGCAAACGGCGGGCTCCTGGCAGGTGGGTGTGGTGGCAATAGAATGGCGATACTGGGCGCTCCCCATAACTCATTAATAGAGGCGTTGGAAGCAGACTCGTTCACTTATAGGTGTCCGACGAGCGACTTGATGACTAGAGTGTGGAAGGCAGTAAAATCAATAATGGGATACAATGGGTTGAACGAGTATACCCCGCTATGGTATAACAAGAATCTAGGGGAAATAAAGGGCATAGAGAGATCTCTAGAGTGGGAAAGGCAGGGTATTAGCCGGTTAATCCAGCTATACGAGGGAAACCACTTGAAGTCATTCGAGGACCTGAGACGACAATTCAATATTTCAAATAGGTCTTTTTACAAATACCTGCAGGTCAGACACGGTATTCAGGCCCAATTTAGATCCTCGACTATTAATTGGGTTAAGACCCCCCTATTCCAGGAAATAACGAAGCCGAGACCAATGAGGGGCCTGATCTCCAGGATATATGATACCCTGGGAAACAGAGCCATGAGCACCAAGGGACCTGATAGAAGTAGAAGGGGATGGGAAAAAGACTTAGGGCCAATTACCTCGGAACAATGGGACCGGGTCCTCGAACAGGGTGGCCTGGTATCAACATCCCCCTCGCAAAGGGTTTCCCATCTGTTTCTAATTTACAGAGCCTATTATACCCCTCAAAAACTGTTTAAATTCGGTAGAAAGCCCAGAGACGAATGCCCAAGATGCAAGGCGCCAGGCGATCTTCTTCACATGGTATGGAAGTGCCCAAAGTTATTCAGGTATTGGGTAGAAATAGTGGACAGCTTGAATAGAACCTTTGGGACCACCCTGGAACCAGAGGCTAGGACTTGCCTTCTGGGAATCTTTGAGGATGGTAATACATCACCTCCTATCAAAGTCGCCTTGCTGAGATGCCTGTACCAGGCAAGGCGCCTAATAGCGCTGAACTGGCAAGCTAGGACCCCTCCTTCCTCGGCAAATTGGACTGAGGCGATTAACTCCATGATATGGTGCGAGAGGGCAATGTTTATTCGGCAGAATAACCTCAAGAAATTTGCCCGTATATGGAGCCCCTGGTTGAGCGAGCTGGGCCACATGCCGAGGGTGGGAGACGACGGGGTGGACAGATCTTCCCCCCCGGCGCCCCCACACCCACAAATCCCTTAAAGTCACCATGGCTATCCTGACCGCGGAGCGGGCCCAGGGGCCCCTTCCCTCCCTTGGCCCGCGCGCCCGCCCTGCCGACTTTTTGAACTTGGGAACTAGTAGTGTGTGAATAGGGGGGGGGATCCTGGGAGGGATAAGGGGGTGGAGCATCTGACTAGGTAACATGAAGTGATCTCTTGTATCAAATTTGTATTACTTACCACTATATCTACATGGATCATGTGTGTTTTAACGTTTGCTTGTAAATGCCTTATAAATCAAAATAAAAATAAAAATTATGAAGTTAAAAAAAAAGCAATGAGAGATTTCAGGTGTATACTGTGCAGGGGGCACACTACACCCACTGTAACAGCGCTAGGTTAAGAAGCAAAGCAAAGCTGAGACTGTCCCTGCCTATCCTGCTCTATCCCTGCACGCCAACACACTACACAAGCCTGCCGCGCTGGCGGCCTTATATAGTGTGGGGCGTGTACTTAACCCTCCTGAGCTATAATTGGCCACAGGCATCCTGCCTGTGGCCAATTAAGTCTCTCCCCGCTGCCGGCGCTGTGATTGGCCATGCATGCGGGGTCACAGTGCATGCTTGGCCAATCATGAGCCAACAATGCACTGCGATGGCACAGTGCATCGTGGGGCCGTTCGTGTCACATGAATTTGGTGCGAATGGCCCACAAAGTTCTGGCTTCGACAAACGGGCGAACGGCCAATGTTCGATTTGAACATGAGTGCGAATCGAACACCGAGCTCATCCCTACACTCTAATCTGATTTCTTGATGAATGCTGCTTTTGCTACCACTGAAGTAAGGTCTGGCACTGGTCTGTAAGTTGACTCCTGACTGCTATAGCAGCCCAAGAGTCTGTTTACATTTTTTTTAACCAAATGTTTGTTGAATATTTTTTTTTAAATTCAATAGCTTTTTAATGGATGGCTTTAATAAGAAAAATCTCTTCATTGATCTTTTTATAACTCTCTTGTATATAATAATTATTATTTCCGGTTGTCCTTCATTCGGTTCCTTGAGTAAGACTTTCAACTCCTTGAACCTGTGTTGTGGAAGGACAGGCAGCCTATTGTCATAGGTTTTTTCCCTGCAGCCTCCAGTGTGAAGGATCCAGCCACCATCAGGTAATGTGGAATCATCCCCCTTACAGACTCTCCTAAATTATTCCTTCTCCTCAATGCCAGCCCCTCTCCTCAAATTCCTAATCTGCCCCCTGCTGTACCACATGCTGGTGGAGGGCAGGGGTGGCTTTCTCTGTTTACAGACCTTTTGAGAATTTTTTTTGAAAAAGTACCTGACACTGTGGTGTAGCACAGGTTGAAAAGGGCATAAACAAGGGGTTAAGAAAAGCTGGTATGAAGACTTTGGGCATGGGGGTGATTTTGGGAAATGTTTTTCTTACATTTCTGCAGCAGCACTGCAGAGGTCTGTGGATGGGTCTGGGGATAACATAAAGTTGCTTTGACTCCTCATAGCCAGTTGGTAGGGATATGGTGGGATTAGATGAAGAAAAGGAGTAAAACTACTCAGGAGAAGCATGAGAAAGGCAAGTGGGTGCTCTGTCCCTTTTAGGAGGAAAAAAAGGGCACTTGAGCAGCCTTGAGGAGGTGAAAGGGGGAAAAGGTGAATTCGATTTTCAACAGAGTAGCTGCACCCTTGAGGAGTATGAGGGGAAGGAGGAGGAAAACAGTTCATTAATAGGCCAAAAAGAAAGTGGTTGTTATGCACCCTTCAGGAGGAGGCGGTGAAAATGGGCCAGAAACTTTCTGTTAAATTATATAGGAGACAATGTAGGACAATGAACTTTGCCAAACCTTTGTTTTGACATTTTTATTACCCACTCCAATACTGGGCACTTTCACCGCCTTCCTGCCTAGGCCAGTTTTCAGCTTTTAGTGCTGTCACACTTTGAATAACAATTACGCGGTCATGCAATGCAGTACCCAAACAACATTTTCACCATTTATTTTTAGACAGATAGAGCTTTCTTTTGGTGGTATTTAATCACCACTGGGTTTTTAATATTTTTGCTAAACAAATGAAAAGAGACTGAAAATTTTGAAAAAAATTAAAAAGTATTTCTTTGTTTCTGTTATAAAAATAACTTACTGGCACTGATGAGGTGGCACTGATGGGCATTGATGAGGAGGCACTAATATGCAGCACTAATGGGCACTGATAGGCGGTACTGATATTCAGCACTGATAGGCACTGAGAGGCGGCACTGATATGCAGCACTGATAGGCACTCATAGGCGGCACTGATGGGTGGCACTAATGGGCACTCATAGGCGGCACTAATGGGTGACACTAATGCCGCGTACACACGAAGGGACTTTGTCCGCCGGACCTAGTCCAGCGGACAAACCGCCGGACTTTCCAGCTGGGCTTCACCGGACTTGAAAGCGAACGGACTTGACCACACACGATCACGCTAAAAGTCCGGCGGTTCACACGATGACGTACAGCACATACGACGGGACTAGAAAAAGAAAAATACTAGAAAAATACTTGCTACTGAGCATGCGTCCTTTTTGGTCCGCCGGACCATACTACAGACGGCCGTATTGTCCGCCGGACTGCCAAGTCCAGCGGATAATTTTAAAACAAAACTTAAAACCTAGTCCGCCGGACTTTTGGGGAAAAAAGTCAGTCGAAGGCCCACACGCGAGGGGATTGTCTGGCGGACTCGAGTCCAGCGGACAATCCCGCGGGATAGTCCCTTTGTGTGTACGCTCATAATAGGCACTGATAGGCAGCACTACTGTGCACTAGTGGGTGGCACTGATGGGCAATGATGGACACTGATGGGTGGCACTGAGAGGCAACACTTATGAGGAGGCACTGACAGGCATCACTGATGGGCACTGATTGGCATTACTGATGGGCACTGATTGGCATCACTGGTGGGCTCTGGTGGGCATCCCCATGGGGCTGCACTGATAATCAATGCACTGATTATCAGTGCAGATCCCCATCAGTAGAACCGCTTATCGGCTCTCCTCTACTCATGCTCTGTCAGCGTGAATAGAGGAATGCCAATAACTGGCACTTCCTAGTTACACTGTGATCAGCTGTGATTGGACACAACTGATTACATGGTAAAGACTAGAGCCTATGCCATAGGCTCTTTACCATGATCGGAGATTCAGTGCGTTAAAGCAACACACCTCACTACTAATCGGCGCACACAAGCGGCATGTTCTGAAGGACATCATATGATACGGCGTGAGATAACTTTTATCGGCGGTGGGAGAGGGCCCACCGCACTCCGGTGCCCTCCGCCACTTACCGGAGCCGCCATAAGCGTCTGTGGTATGGAGCTGAGTGAGGGGAAGATGGCCGCCACCCATCTCCATACCATTGCAACGCGGAAGCAATGTCAAAACGTCACTTCCGCCATAGCTCTTAAGGAGACATTTTCTTTTTTTTTCTTCAAACTAATTATTTTTTTATTGCATTTTAGTGTAAATATAAGATCTGAGGTCTTTTTGACCCCAGATCTCATATTTAAGAGGTCCTGTCATGCTTTTTTTCTACTAGAAGGGATGTTTACATTCATTGTAATAGAAATAAAAGAGACACTATTTTTTTAAAAAGAACAGTGTAAAAATAAAAAATAAAAGGTAAAATAAATAAGAAAACATCTTCGTAACATCGGCGTAACATCTTCTTTCGCAATATAAAAAAAAAATTGGACCAACTTTACTGATGTCTTATTTTTTTAATTCAAAAAAGTGTATTTTTTGCAAAAAAAGTGCGCTTGTAAGACCGCTGTGCAAATACGGTGTAAAAAAAAGTATTGCAATGATCTCCATTTTATTCTCTAGGGCGTTAGAAAAAAAAGTATATAATGTTTGGGTGGTCTAAGTAATTTTCTACCAAAAAAAAAAAATGATTTTAACTTATAAACAACAAGTCTGAAAAATAGGCCCGGTCTTAAAGTGGTTAACATAATGCAATGTGAGACTGTGAAATAAAAAGCGTGAACCTTATACTATTAAAATGTTCCACTGACTAATTTAGAGAGCTTTAGATCCTTTTTATATATTTTTTGTGGCTGCTTTCATCAGTTAATTCAAACCTATTACCAATGGATCAAAAATTAGGTTTTGCATCCAAAACTACCCAAAAAGCAATTTTTTTTCAAGGTGTAATGCATCCGATTGGGAGGCTGCTTTTGTAATTAAACCAATCAACAATGTATAGGTAGAAGAAAAAACTTTTACACAAGCAAAATATGTGATGCCAGAATACATTGTCACTGACACTGTCCTTGAGAATCGTACTGTTCCATAACACCACATACAGCTAAAAGACATCTCTCAAGCATGTAATTTATAAGATTGTTTTACCTGTGTACTCTTTGAAGTCTCGTTAAAAAGAAGATTTTTTCTTGTTGTTTGACAATTGCTTGCCTATTAGCCTTGAAATTCGACAAAATTAAATTTTAAGATTTGCCCCCTTGCACTTCAATGGGAACATATTTACGTTCACATTTTTTGGACTTTACGATGGGTTTGATGAACATCATGAAAATCAAACCCAGCCACATATGCTTATTCTTAATTTTCTCCTTTTATCATACCATATAGAGGTTCACCACTTGTTTAGGTCCCTTTATATAGAAATTAAGAAGCATATATAACATAACTAAAGCATTAACTTGAAGTAACTTTAAAGCAAAGTCTTATAAAATAATGTAAAAGATGTTTTGCAAATCATATCAAGATTATCATGAAATATAATTCACAAAAGACAAACATAAAAAGATTATGATTAATATTTTTTTATATTACAGTATATCTAAAGGCAAAACTTTTTCATTTTAGTTTTGATCTGTCCAAAACTAAAATCAATAGAACCGCTGTCATTTATTTTCTTTTTTACTTCTGTCTTTGCTCCTCTAGAGTAATTCACCCTCTCTATTTTTGCTAGTGATTATCGTCACTGGAACTTAAATTGGGGAAAAATAAGGAAGAAATAAGAAATTTACTTCACTATGGAGACATTTCTTCCTACTTTCTGTTGTGCCTAAGGAACAGGAAGTGAAAGGAAATGTCTGGAATGAGACATGTTTCAGTGGGCTTAAGATACACTTTTCACTTACTTTCACACTGTTTGTCAGTATAGTTGAAATATGCAGGGAAATTAAGAGAATCTCTGCTACATAATGAGCATACAGTGGTGTGAAAAAGTGTTTGCCCCCTTCCTCATTTCCTGTTCCTTTGCATGTTTGTCACACTTAAGTGTTTCGGAACATCAAACCAATTTAAACAATAGTCAAGGACAACACAAATAAACACAAAATGCAATTTGTAAATGAAGGTGTTTATTATTAAAGGTGAAAAAAAATCCAAACCATCATGGCCCTGTGTGAAAAAGTGATTGCCCCCCTTGTTAAAACATACTATAACTGTGGTTGTCCACACCTGAGTTCAAATTCTCTAGCCACACCCAGGCCTGATTATTGCCACACCTGTTCACAATCAAGGCATCACTTAAATAGGAGCTGCTTGACACAGTAAGGTCCACCAGAAGATCCTTAAAAGCTACACATCATGCCGAGACCCAAAGAAATTCAGGAACAATTGAGAAAGAAAGTAATTGAGATCTATCAGTCTGGAAAGGGTTATAAAGCCATTTCCAAAGCTTTGGGAATCCAGCGAACCACAGTGAGAGCCATTATCCACAAATGGCGAAGACATGGAACAGTGGTGAACCTTCCCAGGAGTGGCCGGCCGCCCAAAATTACCCCAAGAGCGCAGCGACGACTCATCCAAGAGGTCACAAAAGACCCCACAACAACGTCCAAGGAACTGCAGGCCTCACTTGCCTCAGTTAAGGTCAGCGTTCATGCCTCCACCATCAGGAAAAGACTGGGCAAAAATGGCCTGCATGGCAGAGTTCCAAGGAGAAAACCACTGCTGAGCAAAAAGAACATCAAAGCTCGTCTCAATTTCTCCACAACACATCTTGATGATCCCCAAGACTTTTCGGACAACATTCTGTGGACCGATGAGACAAAAGTGGAACTCTTTGGAAGGTGTGTGTCCAAGTATATCTGGCGTAGAAGGAACACTGCATTTCAGAAAAAGAACATTATACCAACAGTAAAATATGGTGGTGGTAGTGTGATGGTCTGGGGCTGTTTTGCTGCTTCAGGACCTGGAAGACTTGCCGTGATAAAAGGAACTATGAATTCTGCTGTCTACCAAGAGATCCTGAAGGAGAATGTCCGACCATCTGTTCGTGTACTCAAGCTGAAACGAACTTGGGTTCTGCAGCAGGACAATGATCCTAAACACACCAGCAAGTCCACCACCGAATGGCTGAAGAAAAACAAAATGAAGACTTTGGAGTGGCCTAGCCAAAGTCCTGACATGAATCCTATTGAGATGTTGTGGTATGACCTTAAAAAGGCCGTTCATGCTCGAAAACCCTCTAATGTAACTGAATTAGGACAATTCTGCAAAGATGAGTGGGCCAAAATTCCTCCAGGACGCTGTAAAAGCCTCATTGCACGTTATCGCAAACGCTTGGTTGCAGTTGTTGCTGCTAAGGGTGGCCCAACCAGTTATTAGGTTTAGGGGGCAATCACTTTTTCACACAGGGCCATGATGGTTTGGATTTTTTTTCACCTTTAATAATAAACACCTTCATTTACAAATTGCATTTTGTGTTTACTTGTGTTGTCCTTGACTATTGTTTAAATTGGTTTGATGTTCCGAAACACTTAAGTGTGACAAACATGCAAAGGAACAGGAAATGAGGAAGGGGGCAAACACTTTTTCACACCACTGTATATGGAAAGTAGTGTGTGAGACAACAGGAGAAGAAATATAGGGTATACAGATGTTACATACTAAGAGCACAACAAGTAGGATGCCCTGAAATTATAATAACAGTTAAACTAAAAGGGAGAAATATGGGGGCTATTACTGACATCCTTCTGTAGCACAATAGGGCATTCTTATAACAGAAGGTATTTACATATCCCATATTATCACATATTCCAAAAATAAGAGAATTATTCCTCTTTCGGATTAGAGGGTGCATCAATTTATTACATTCTTATATGCTCCAATATCCATCTAAAAATAAGAGAATTATTCCTTATTTTAGGACAGTGGGTAGAATCATGCAATTGGATATGAAGGTATAAGATAATGATTTGCATGGCTCCACACACTTTTCTTATGTTATGTTATGTTATGTTATGTTATGTTGTGCAAAGTGCTGATTGGGTTTCTTTTCTCTTTCTTTGGTACATTGAATCACTATTCTGGGTAAGTGATTCAATGTACTGAAGCAAGAAAGCAGCTCGGAAATAGCATTTTTAGAAATATGACCTTCATGGTTAGTATATCTATTTTTTTTTCTTTTTACTTCCTTTGCTGTTTTTTACACACTTAACCAAAATATTTCCCATTCTGGTAAAAAGGGTAAATTAGGTAAACTTTTGGAGAAATAACTAAAAATATTTTTTCAGAAGTATTTGGGTAATTAATAATGCTATTAATTATGTTGAAAATTAGTTCCTAGTTTTTTAGACATTTCTGACAAAAATGTCAGAAAACAAATCAGATGTGCATATACAAATAATACATGTGAATCATACATAGGCAGGGTACAAATTTCCAAACAATATTCATTTGAAAAAAAAAAAATATATGCAAAATAATTGTAAAGTGTCCCAATAATAGTGATAATCCACTTTTAAATCAGTGTTAAAACAAACATAATCATCCATAGGCGACACGATTTCCTACATGGACCATCCGTTGCTCTTTTAGTACAAAAAGACTTGGTGCAAATGTGAAGATCTTCACCCTGTGCCACACATATCTGCTCACCTTCATTAAATTACCTCCTGCATAATATGAGACCTCAAAGGCTTGTTCCCGACAAAGGGTTAAAACCGAAGTATGATCTCTCCCTTATCCTGATTTTCAGACCACAGGCTCCAATGGAACAATCCTCATAGTGTGCATTGAATAATGAAACACAAATAAACTGGCATAGTGCTCACTGTGTACTTCATTTAAATTAAAGAGAGTTTAAAAATACTCGAATACGTAGAAACGCTCAGTGCAAACAGAGGAAACTCACTAGTGCAACTACAGCTCCTAGATACCTCTCAGCATGATGATTTTACTGACACACAGAACTAAGGGAGAAATCATACTGCAGTTTTACGTCTTTGTGAGGAACAAGCCTCGTATTATCAAGGATGTCATTTAATGGAGGTGAGCACAGGGCGAAGAGCTTTACATTTGAATGGAGTGTTTTTGTATGAGTAGAGCACTTGATGGTTAATGTGGGGAGTCATCTTGTCACTTATGAATGCTTACGTTTCAACAGTGATTTAGAGTGGAATATCACTACAATTTGGACGCTACAATTATTTTGTGTATATATTTTTTGTGAATGTATATCATTTGTGAATTTGCATCTTACCTTTTTAACCTATTTATGATTCACATGTATTATTTGTATATGCACATCTGATTTGTGAGAAGAGAATTTTGCGGGAGGGTTATTGACTGCACTGTATATATGTTATGTGTTGGTTTTATATGCTGGACTTACAAATTCTTTCATAACAATATAAATATAACCCAACATTCTAACAAGGGTGAAAAGTCTAGATAGTAAATTCATTAAAGGGCACTACAGTGGACCACACAACAGTTGCTCCTTAACCGATTCCCGACCGCCTCACGCAGATATACTGCGGCAGAATGGCACGGGCAGGCAAAATCACGTATATAAACGTGATTTGGCATTTGCCTTCCTGTGGGCCGCGCGCACGCCGCCAGCGGCGCGCTCGCGACCCGGACGGGAGCTCCGTGACCCCGGCCGCGGGACCAGCGGACCCGATCGCCGCTGGTGTCCCGCGATCGGGTCACGGAGCTGAAGAACGGGGAGAGGCATGTGTAAACAAACCTCTCCCCGCGCTTCCTACTCTGCCTGTCATTGATTGGCTGTTCCCGGTCATCGGGAAAGCCGATCAATGACATCAGACGTCAGCCACGCCCCCTAATGTAAAAAAAAAATACACACGTCACAGCCCATAACCCCTCCCCTCCCCCTAGTGGTTAACTCTTTCACTACAACTGTCATTTATACAGGAATCAATGCATTTAAATAGCATTAATTGCTGTATAAATGACAATGGTCCCAAAAATGTGTCAAAAATGTCCGATGTGTCCGCCATAATGTCGCAGTCACAATAAAAATCGCTGATCGCCGCCATTACTAGTAAAAAAAAAAAATATTAATAAAAATGCTATAAAACTATCCCCTATTTTGTAAACGCTATAACTTTTGCGCAAACCAATCAATAATCGCTAATTGCGATTTTTTTTACCAAAAATATGTAGAAGAATACTTATCGGCCTAAACTGAGGAAAAAAAATGTTTTTTTATATATTTTTTGGGATATTTATTATAGCAAAAAGCAAAAAATATTGCATTGTTTTCAAAATTGTCACTCTATTTTTGTTTATAGCGCAAAAAATAAAAACCGCAGGGGCGATCAAATACCACCAAAAGAAAGCTCTATTTATGGGAAAAAAAGGACGCCAATTTTGTTTTGGAGCCACGTCGCACGACCGCGCAATTGTCAGTTAAAACGACGCAGTGCCGAATCGCAAAAAGGGGCCTGGTCCTTTGGCTGCCAATTGGTCCGGGGCTGAAGTGGTTAATAAAAACATCTATTCTCAACTATTCTGTTGTTGGAGAAATGGTAGGAACATGGTTTTGGGTTTGCTACAGAGACAGGGCTTAACAGGAACAAGAAAATGTTGCCCTATGTGTAGATGAATGGACAAATACATGTGGGGTTAACAATGTTCTAATTTTGTTTTCAAATTTGTTGGAAAGTGTGGAACCCTCTAGTAATGGAAGGCAGTATGTTATATATCAACCCCCAGCAACTAAAATTTTAAATATCTCAGATTCTTTAAAAGTATATTGTGTTTACTGTTTATTAAAGGCATGCTTATATTTTTTATGCAAGTCTTTGTTTTTATGCTGTTTTAAGATGTGGTTTCTCACTATAGGAATAAACATCCAGCTTCAAGCTGGAAGGCATAAAGGGGATAATTTAATAGAATTCCTTACAGCTGATACATCAGTTTTATGTACCTTGTATCTGAGCTTCTTCATCAGACTCCTTTTATATAGTAAGTAAAAGGCAAGTTTATTACTCTTTTATATTTCTGCCCTACTACATAAATTATAAAAGGTCATCCCTGGACATGGAAAATAGCATTTAAAACTAGATAACGTTAGTTATACTGCACATTCCAACCCATATTAAACCCCAAAAATAATAGAATGTTAGAATGTTTCCACATGAAATTTGCAAATAAAACTCCATATTAAACAGAAAAAAATGCCTGGGAAAACAGAGCCATTCATATGCCAAGTACATGAAAAACATGGTAATAAATAGTTCATTTTTTTACATTTTATTAAGTACATTTGTTGTGTTCAAGAACTGAAGGTCAGTAAACACAATCTGTGCTTAATTTCTATTACATTTTATTAATGCATTCTCCTTTCTTCAAAACTGTCCTTGTGGATATAGTTGCTTTTTTTCCACCTACATATGCTAACCACAGACTATGAAGAAATGTTTTATATTTCATGTTGCTCAATGAGCTTCATTTTTGTGATGCAAAGTGGAAGGTACACGCAACTACTGAGTTTTTTGGAACTTCCCCTATTACAAAAAAATCACTGCGTGTGATCATTTATGTTACAAAGGGTCCAGATGGAAATGTTCGTGGTGAAAAGAATGAAAGGATTACTCCTAGCTTTAGGACATTCCTTAAATTAATTTCAGCTTTTGTTTTTTTTTTTTAATCTATTTAATGCTTAACTGATACTCATTTATCCCTGAAACTAGAAGGCCACCCAAAAGCAGATAGTGATAATTGCCGAACTGTACAAGTCACTGAAGTTAAGGTTTAAACATAAAAGTCCTCCTTAAGACTACTGTTCTTACCTAAGCCAGAAAACCCTTGGGTGTTGTTTTCAATTTGTAAGGATCTGTCATTTTCTATTTTTGGTCTAAGCCAAGCCTACCTGCCTTTACTGTGCCCAGAAAGCATACCCTTAACCACTTGACCTCCTTGAAGATTTACCCCCTTTATGACCAGGCAATTTTTTGCGATGCGGCACTGCGTTATTTTAACTGACAATTGCACAGTTATGCAACACTGTACCCAAATTAAATTGGTGTTCTTTTTTCCCCACAAATCTTTTGGTGGTATTTGATCACCTCAGATTTTTTATTTTTTTTTGCATTATAAACAAAAAAAAACAGACAATTTTGAAAAAAAATCCCATATTTTTTACTTTCTGCTATAAAACATATCCAATAAAATGTAAAAAAAAAATCGAATTTCTTCATAAATTTAGTCCAATGTGTATTCTGCTACATATGTTTGGTAAAAAGAAATCCTGATAAGCGTATATTGATTGGTTTATGCGAAAGTTATAGCGTCTACAAACTATGGGATAGTTATATTTATTTTTATTCTTTACTAGTAATGGCGCCGATCGGCGACTTATAGCAGGACTGTGATATTGTGGCGGACATTCTATCACTAACTAACATTTTTGACACTTTTGGGGGACCAGTGACACTAATACAGGGATCAGTGCTGAAAATATGCACTATCACTGTACTAATAACACTGGCTGGGAAGGGGTTAACATCAGGGGCAATTGAAGGATTAATTGTGTGCCTAGCCAGTGTTTTACTATACTATGTGAGGTGCATTTACTAGGGGAAGAGATGGATTTTATTCCCTGCTTCGCAGGGACACAAACTTCTTCCCTTCCCTCCTGTCAGAGTGACAATCTGCCTTGTTTACATAGGCAGATTGCAGTTCTGTCTCTCTGTGTGATGATCAGTGGGCACCGGAGGACATTGGGTACCCTGCACCCGCCGATCGTCTTCCGCTGTGTGTAATCACAGCGAAAGCGTGCAGACGTCGGCGTGCCCCCTACCTGGAATCATTGGATCATTTATATATACGTGATCTGGTGCCACCCTGTATCAGTAAAACTGCTATAGGGTGGACCTAAAGTGGTTAACGGTCACTTAGATGCTTTCATCAAAGAGAAACAACAGTGTCTTTCCTCAAAAGGACAGTATACAGGAATACAGCAAGTAAGTTGCATTTCTTATTATCGGTATAAAGGAACTATAAAATGAGTAAACATTTCAATAAACACATTTTTTTGTTGCACGGAAAACCCTTGATAGGCAAGCCTACTCTGTATGGTAGGCTAATTTAGCCACCAAATATATTTTGATTTACGATCCCTTATTGTTGTATGATAAATTGGCAAAAAATGTACCAGTGTATCTTTGAGGCATCCTTGTAAAGTACTTTAAACTGTAAGGTGCTAATTAAAACAAAATGGGGCCTGTTTTATATATTTTCTAGGATGTTTTATGTGGAACAGCTATTGTTTTGCGATATGGTCTAACCAGAACCTTTCCACAGAGAACATTAAAGCTAAGCTGAATCATTTGCAGAGGAATAGGACAATAACAGAGACACTCTGAGTCTGAATTTACCAAATTTCTGTCTTTGAAAATCAACCATCAAAGTTAAATAAAATAAATAAAACTGGGTTTTTAAAATGTCTAAGGCTACAGTTTCTATAAAGACGTGATGATCATTTTAATAATCAGCAGCTGTTTAAATTCTGGCTAAGTCATTTTCAGAATTAAATTCTTTTCCATTTATACAACATAACAAGGTGATAATGGGTCACGTATTACATCTTGTTTTTGGACACACTAACAAATGCTGGCATGACTAAAATTGGCCATTGTCAAAATAATAGCCAGATGTTCACATATAAAAAAGGATTAAGGTCCTTTGTGGGAACAATTTAGAAGTGTCATCAGGCCATCAGGACACACCTGCTACCGACCAAAGTACACCAGCAGGGGCTGTTACTGATACCGCACAGCTTCACGGAAGAGCCAGAGATCCATACAGAGGACTTTATAGAACAGTCACCCATGAGCTGCTTCAGATGTCGTTCATGTAGACCCCTTTCCTATGTCTCCAGGGCATACATAGGCACCACTACAAGGACACATAAGGGCCCTTTCACCACAGTCCTTCTCAGTGGCTGAACAGCTCCCAGACACCAATCATTTATCCCAGCATCAGATAGGTTGTCCAAGGAGATGGCTTATTTATCTCTCTTTGTATATGATTCCACCAAGCCTGCATCCCTTACATCCAGTAACATGTATTTTGCCCAAATCTTAGTGGGCACAGCACATCTCATTCTGCCACTATCAGTTAAGAGCATACAATACCTCTTTCCTCCAAACTTTGGAATGCCTATACTGACAAAGAAAGCATGTTGGATGATGATAGAAAGACTATATTAAGCATATACCAACCAGCAAAAGCCTTACATTCTTAATTTGTGAGGTCAGGTGAATATATAACTTCAAAATAACTACTCTCTGCTCTGACTTAAAACACCTAAAGCAAAGGCCTGTTATGCCCCTTGAAGACGTCAGCACGACGAAACTCTGCATCGGGGTGGGCTGGACAGGAAGAGACGTTATGCCACTGATGCAAACTGTGGTGAGAGATATTTCTGTGGGAATAGCATCACACTTGCTGTAGATTGTTTTCTGGAACAGCAGAGTTATTGATTTGTGTGATTAAGCACTGTTATCCTGGTGCAAGGCTGTTCACCAATGAATGTGAGTGAGCAATTTTATCTTTTTAGAATATAATTTTAAACAAATTGTGGATTTTACACCATGCACATTTCTTTTCTTTCTAGCTGTATCTGGACTTGAATGGAGACCATAGGAGATAAAGATTGAGGTGCTGATTCGGGACCCCCATCCTTTAAAAGGGAAAAGTGCTATAGGACCCATATTGTGAATAGGGTCATGGTTTGCATGGAAGAATATAAGAAAGACTTTACGAAGCATGAAATATCACATAATGTGATGAACACTTTATGGACACCTTTTATTTGCTTTATTTTTTCACTTTTATATGCTTTGAGCATTGAAAGCACAGTTGTGTCAAATAGATGTGCTATTAAGTGTTTAATATTTGGTATATAATGACTGTTTGTTACCTAGCACAGTGATATATACAGTGGTGTGAAAAAGTGTTTGCCCCCTTCCTCATTTCCTGTTCCTTTGCATGTTTGTCACACTTAAGTGTTTCGGAACATCAAACCAATTTAAACAATAGTCAAGGACAACACAAGTAAACACAAAATGCAAGTTGTAAATGAAGGTGTTTATTATTAAAGGTGAAAAAAAATCCAAACCATCATGGCCCTGTGTGAAAAAGTGATTGCCCCCTAAACCTAATAACTGGTTGGGCCACCCTTAGCAGCAACAACTGCAACCAAGCGTTTGCGATAACGTGCAATGAGGCTTTTACAGCGTCCTGGAGGAATTTTGGCCCACTCATCTTTGCAGAATTGTCCTAATTCAGTTACATTAGAGGGTTTTCGAGCATGAACGGCCTTTTTAAGGTCATACCACAACATCTCAATAGGATTCAGGTCAGGACTTTGGCTAGGCCACTCCAAAGTCTTCATTTTGTTTTTCTTCAGCCATTCGGTGGTGGACTTGCTGGTGTGTTTAGGATCATTGTCCTGCTGCAGAACCCAAGTTCGTTTCAGCTTGAGTACACGAACAGATGGTCGGACATTCTCCTTCAGGATCTCTTGGTAGACAGCAGAATTCATAGTTCCTTTTATCACGGCAAGTCTTCCAGGTCCTGAAGCAGCAAAACAGCCCCAGACCATCACACTACCACCACCATATTTTACTGTTGGTATAATGTTCTTTTTTCTGAAATGCAGTGTTCCTTCTACGCCAGATATACTTGGACACACACCTTCCAAAGAGTTCCACTTTTGTCTCATCGGTCCACAGAATGTTGTCCCAAAAGTCTTGGGGATCATCAAGATGTGTTGTGGAGAAATTGAGACAAGCTTTGATGTTCTTTTTGCTCAGCAGTGGTTTTCTCCTTGGAACTCTGCCATGCAGGCCATTTTTGCCCAGTCTTTTCCTGATGGTGGAGGCATGAACGCTGACCTTAACTGAGGCAAGTGAGGCCTGCAGTTCCTTGGACGTTGTTGTGGGGTCTTTTGTGACCTCTTGGATGAGTCGTCGCTGCGCTCTTGGGGTAATTTTGGGCGGCCGGCCACTCCTGGGAAGGTTCACCACTGTTCCATGTCTTCGCCATTTGTGGATAATGGCTCTCACTGTGGTTCGCTGGATTCCCAAAGCTTTGGAAATGGCTTTATAACCCTTTCCAGACTGATAGATCTCAATTACTTTCTTTCTCAATTGTTCCTGAATTTCTTTGGGTCTCGGCATGATGTGTAGCTTTTAAGGATCTTCTGGTGGACCTTACTGTGTCAAGCAGCTCCTATTTAAGTGATGCCTTGATTGTGAACAGGTGTGGCAATAATCAGGCCTGGGTGTGGCTAGAGAAATTGAACTCAGGTGTGGACAACCACAGTTATAGTATGTTTTAACAAGGGGGGCAATCACTTTTTCACACAGGGCCATGATGGTTTGGATTTTTTTTCACCTTTAATAATAAACACCTTCATTTACAAATTGCATTTTGTGTTTACTTGTGTTGTCCTTGACTATTGTTTAAATTGGTTTGATGTTCCGAAACACTTAAGTGTGACAAACATGCAAAGGAACAGGAAATGAGGAAGGGGGCAAACACTTTTTCACACCACTGTATACAGTATATGAATTATATAGCAAAGGGTCAAAACACTTAAAGGAGAAGTCTAGCCAAAGCTCGTTTGGCTGTACTTCTCCTATGGATCACAGGAGTGCAATTCGTTTTGCACTCCCATGACCCATTCTCAGCAGAGAGTGGGTTGAAGTCCGCTCTTTGCTCATGTCATGGATTTCAGTCCAGGCACAGCGTCATCGCAGCAATAAAGTCTGGATCCACCAATGAGCGAGGAGGGGGCAGAGCAGAGAGCTGTGACTGACAGTCTACAGCTCTCTGCTCATGGAGCTCTGAAAACCGAGCGATCGGCGTTGTTCGCACTGGGGACATATGCTGCATCGGACCAATGCTGCATCCACCTAGGTAAGCACAAATCTGAAAAAAAGCATGAACTCCAGACTACAAACAAGCTCTCAATGTAATTCAAACACTGATCATCCAATGCTTAATTGCAAGAGAGATCACCCAATGCTCAGTGGTGAGAGAGATCACCCAATTCTCAGTTGAGAGAGCAACAGCGCTGCCTTGAAGATCACGATAATAAAGGCCAATGCGACAACATAGGAATCAGGGGTCTACCTGAGGTGTCTATAGACAAGGACCTCACACTCATCCTACAGGAAATACTCAACAACAGACTAGGGAAACTTGCCACTCATCACATAAAACTTGACCATCCGCACGTTGCCTTCAGACCTCTAGGCACCACCAGGAGACTGTGCTTTGTCATTTGAAGAGTACATCACTACATGCTTCATTTTTAATTCAATTAGTCTGAAATACAGCTGTGGCCCTACCTTTTGTGGACTACCTACAAAACTGCAGGGCATTTTAATCTTGTCTTCCACTCCTCAGAGACAATACGCCAGACATGGGGACAAAACTGGCCAGACATGGGGGCAAAACTGTGACTCTCTGGTGCATTGAAGACATACAGTTGTTCTGTAAGACCCTGAATATAACAGTTCCATACTTCAAGATTGCGATTATCTTCCAGAACCCCCTCCTAAGCCTTCAATATGGCAGCAAGTCCAACTATGTAAGTGCCTCAGGAGCCAGGAATCACCTTTTAAAAGTGACTGAGCTGTTCTACATGGCAACTTATGCACCTAACTTTTCAAGCTCGGAATCTCTCCCTCTGTAGTTACCCTTTTCACTCTATTTACACTGCATCCACTCTATTGGGAGGTTACTTACTCTCTTTTACATGCTACACTGGTACTCTCCTTATTATAGACCTGTGGTCTCCCCTCATGACTGTGACATTGTGGCTTAGCCATTGGTTTGTCACAAGCCTTTCTGACATGTCAACATCACCTGCTGAGCAATGCTGGGGAATCGATTCTCCATCTGTGCCTCTTCGATCTACCAATGTTTTTATTTATAGTCTTGTCATCCCTGTATGTGTTTGCTTGACCATGGCAGAGATGGTCTTAATGAGAAAATTATTAATAAAATAACAAAAACATTATAAAAAAACATAAATTGGAAAATAATGCTTAAAAAAAGCATATAAAAATAGTGTTGGCAGGTAGAAGTATGTTAATGTGGGACCACGCAGGCCAAACTTTTTATCCAATTTGCATTGCTTTCTCTTCCTCTGTTTGACGTTGGCAAGGCTATCCTTAATAGGAATAACAAGTGAAAAAAAAAGGTAATAAAAAAGTAAATTTGTAAATCATTTAAAGAAAAAATGAAAATACAATAAAAAATAGGGAAGGCAGGCAGAAAACATTATCCCCCTACATTTCTGCCTCCTGTGCCGTAATTGTACAGGAAATTGCTGCTGCCTAGGAGGAGAAAAATTATTCTGGCAAAGCAGAGGCATTGCAGATGTACCTGTTGTCTGATGTATTCATCCCAACAGCATCTATAGCAAAAAAAAAAAGAAAAAAATACAGAAAAAATATACACCTACATTTAGAAATAAGAATAAAAAAAAAACAAGTAAAAACAAATGATGTGAACCAGAGAGTCTACATCTCTGCCTCCTGTGCCGTAACTATACAGGAAATTGCTGCTGCCTAGGAGGAGATAAATTGTGCTGGCAAAGCAGAGGCATTGTATGTATCTGTCGTCTGATGTGTTCATCCCAACAGCATCTACACAAAAAAAAAAAATAATAATACAGAAAAAATATATACCTACATTTCGAAATAAGAATTAAAAAAAACAAGTAAAAACAAAAAAAAAATGTGGCTCAGAATCTGCCAATTGGAAGCAACCCAAGGCCAGGCAATTTCCATGAGATTATATGAAAAGGGTTGCAGTGCAAGAGCTTAGACAATGTAGGACTCAGACTGTTTGACTTGGGGATGGTTACAGTGCAACTCCAGATTGCATCAGATGCCCACTTTACACTGTGACATCCCCCCAGTCTCTCTTCCAACACGTCGTTGCTCTGCCATCCCTGCCTCTCTTTTAGGCATGTTATGCTCTCCCAAGTGCAATCTGACAAATCTTCGTACTTCTTACTTGGATGAAGCTTGCATAATGCACCAGCTGTTGGTCCTTCGATAGATAGATAGATAGATAGATAGATAGAGCGATAGATAGATAGATAGATAGATAGATAGATAGATAGATAGATAGATAGATAGATAGATAGATAGATAGATAGATAGATAGATAATATTATAAAGATAACTCAAGGAGAGATTATTTTTTTCATGTTTGGCATGAACACAGGCTCTCCAGGCAGTGTGGAGCTTCCCATGAATCTACTAACAGGATGCACATCACCCTCATAGACTTCAATAGAATTTACTGTTGAGTTAGAGTTTCACAAATTTCAAACAGGATTTGATGAACACTTCCCCCCAGAATTACGGTAAATCCAAACACATTAGCCCATCCCTACGTGTTTCATCAAATAGAACCAGGCATACCCTTGTTTGTTGTTAATTATACACTGCCAAGGTAATTTATATAATATTATATATTTTTAATTGATAGTACCATATTTTGCCACATTCATTGTATTTGTGGAAGCAGCCTTTATTCAATTTTATTCCCCCCAAAATTGAACCCAAGCATATTAGCCCATCCCTACTTGTTTCATAAAATGGACCCAGGCATACCCTTGTTTGTTGTTAATTATACACTGCCAATGTAATTTATTTAATACTACATATTTTTTATTGATAGTACCATATTTTGACACATGCATTGTATTTGGGGAAGCAGTCTTTATTTTCTTTTAAATGTTAAGGGATTTATATATTTTTATATTTATTTTAGATTTATATATTTTTAAATAACAATAATGTTTTGTGCTTTGATAAGCTTTGTTTGGTGCAGCAGTTAATTTGTTTCTTAGTTAGAAATATCTAGATTCACATCTGAGTGGGTGTGAGAAGGCATTAAATTGAACGCCTTCCTGTACCCACAGAG
Source organism: Lithobates sylvaticus (assembly GCA_028564925.1). Lineage (NCBI taxonomy): Eukaryota > Metazoa > Chordata > Amphibia > Anura > Ranidae > Lithobates > Lithobates sylvaticus. The sequence goes on along the minus strand of CM053026.1, from coordinate 471,639,820 downwards.
AAAAATGCACTGCTGCTTAGCAGATGCGTGGGAGTGCCATTAATCCTAATGGCATCCCCACTCACTGGAAACCACAGAATGGTTTTCCATACTGGGAACTGCGCTGTACTATGTGGTTTCCCTGCGCTTGCATTTTTGGAAAAGGTACAGGGACCTTTTCCCTGCATTTTCCGGAAGTACAGTATCCCATTCAATTGAATTGGGCTGTTGTCACTGGAACCCACATAAATGTGAACCAGGCCTTAAGCGAGACCACTGCCCGCAAAACTTCATTGTACCTGTCTATGCACTTACTAGTACTTCAAAAATATTGCTTATAATTATATTTTTATATCATTTGGCTTGAAGGAAGGATGTCACTAAGCATTTTTGTTTTTTCATAAAAGATTTGTTTTTATTTTAATTTTAAGTCTTCATTTCAACTCTATTACCAATCAGCTTCAAATACTTCTGGATCATGCTTTCCAGGTTACTTGATGTAGAATTGCTGAATTAGGTACCCCCAAAACACCATGCAATATCTATCCTATGATTGAAAATGCGTAATGTCACTACTAGTTTTCATGCAATATTGGAAAAAAGGGGGTAGAACACAAATGCATGAAGTCTGCTGGGAATCCATGCCAGGAAGTCACAAAGGTATGACAGTTATAAAAAATAATGTGTGCAATAAAAATAAAAAAAATGAAATAATAATCAAGATGTGAAATAATTTAAATTGTAATAATTTTTTTTTTTTACCTTACACAAAATTTATATTTTACAAACTTTGTCAATGTACTGATTGTCAGGTACCATTTCATGCTCTTACTGACAAACTGACATTTATATTAAAAGTCAAACTGCAGGTATGATGTAAATTCTATTTTCACAAGGGACCACTATTGCAAAACATTTAGCTGAAGAAATGTAGCAAATATATTATAAGGTACTCATGATTTTTCTCCATTTACAATAATACCAAGAAAGCTTGCCTGTCACTTCCAAAAGTGAATATGATTGTAAATTGAACATGAAAAATAATGAGTCCTTGTGTCTCCTGAGTCTTTGGTCACAGGCAGTTTATGAAGACACCAGAAGAGTGACTTTGTGCAATGATATGTGACTTCTACTGTCAGTAAACAGATTGATTCTGCACATGCTGACAGTAGCAAGTTATTAAAATGTGCATTGAAATGAGAACCACATAAACTATTGATTGGAAAAAAATATATTTTGGAAAACATTTTTAGTGCTTTACGAATATTTTGAGCCTCATTTGTGACTTTCACATACTTGCTAGACCTGAAATATATATATATATATATATATATATATATATATATATATATATATATATACATACAGTATCTCACAAAAGTGAGTACACCCCTCACATTTTTGTAAATATTTTATTATATCTTTTCATGTGACAACACTGAAGAAATTACACTTTGCTACAATGTAAAGTTGTGAGTTTACAGCTTGCATAACAGTGTAAATTTGCAAAATAACTCAACACACAGCCATTAATGTCTAAACCGCTGGCTAAACCGCTGGCAACAAAAGTGAGTACACCCCTAAGTGAAAATGTCCAAATTGGGTCCAAAGTGTCAATATTTTGTGTGGCCACCATATTTTCCAGCACTGCCACACTTTAGGGCATGGAGTTTACCAGAGCATCACAGGTTGCCACTGGAGTTTGGAGCTTCTTTAGCAAGACAGTGGTCTTCTTGGAGGTGTGTTTGGGGTCGTTATCCTGTTGAAATACTGCTCTGCGGCCCAGTCCTCGAAGGGAGGGGATCATGCTCTGCTTCAGTATGTCACAGTACATGTTGGCATTCATGGTTCCCTCACTGAACTTTAGCTCCCCAGTGCCGGCAGCACTCATGCAGGGAGCAGGTGTGTTAAATTTGGTGTTATCACTCTCACTCTCTCATACTGGTCACTGAAAGTTCAACATGGTACCTCATGGCAAAGAACTCTCAGAGGATCAGAAAAAAGAATTGTTGCTCTACATAAAGATGGCCTAGGCTATAAGAAGATTGCCCATACCATGAAACTGAGCTGCAGCACTGTGGCCAAGACCATACAGCGGTTTAACAGAACATGTTCCCCTCAGAATAGGCCTCGCCATGGTCGAAAGAAGTTGAGTGCATGTGCTCAGCGTCATATATCAGAGGTTGTCTTTGGGAAATAGACATATGAGTGCTGCCAGCATTGCTGCAGAGGTTGGGGTCAGCCTGTCAGTGCTCAGACCATATACCACACACTGCATCAAATTGGTCTGCATGGCTGTCAGGGTTCCGCTCCCGCCGTGCGGGCGAATCGGCGTGCACGCATGCGCACACACGCCGCTGGGTTGCCCAGGCATCGGTGCGTGTGTGCGCGCCGGCGTGCTCCTCAGGCGCACGCACGTGCGCAGAAAGTACGGGCACGCGCATCGCGGGCGCACACGTGTGCGTGCTAGCGCTGCTTGGCGCCAGTGGGCCTATTTAAAAAGTGACAGTTGCACCCTGTCGGTGCTGTTTGTTTGCTGCTGTACCCTGAAACTCTGCTTATCTGCCTGTGTGTTTCCTGAACTCTGACCCGGCCTACGTTTGACTGCTGTTTCTCCTACCCTGATCCCGGCTTGTTTTGACTCTGCTTTGGACTGACTCCCTAACGCTGACTTCTGCTGCCTTGACCCTGCTCCTGCCTATACCTACTTACCTGATTGTCTGTTGGATCCAGACCCGGCCTGCCTGACGATTCTTCTGCCTAATCCCACATATGCTGAGTGCTGCCAGGGCTGCTGCCACCATCCCTGTGCCATCTTCCATCCAGTCACTGGTCTTCCACCTGCCTGTTCCTGCTGTTCCTGCCATCCGGAGGGTCATATCTACTACCTGCACCTGCCGCAGTATTCAGTCCAGGCACTCCTACCCCGCTGCGCTCGCGGGACCACTGTCTCCACTCCAGTGGGCCCTGAACCAGAGCTGTAAGACGCTGGAGCGCAGACACCCAATGGAATGACTCAGCCTTGAGACACCAATTCCGCATGGGCCTTTCAGATGGACTAAAAGACGAACTTGCCCGTGTTGGCACCCCAGATACCCTGGAGGGCCTAATAACGTTAAGCATCCAGATTGATCGCCGACTCCGGGAATGCAGATTTGAGAAATCCGCCCAAGTCCATCGCCCAGCCTGGATGACCGCAAGGGCTCCAATGCCCGCTACCCGCTACCTACCTGCCCCACAGGTGGGCCCTACCAACCCTCCTCCTGATGCTGGTGAACCAATGCAGCTTGGACTCATGCGACCTACCCTCTCCCCGGAAGAACGTGCCCAACGCCGGCAGTTGAATTTATGCCTCTATTGCAGTGGGTCCGGACATTTCGTGAACAAGTGCCCTGTTAAGACACGTAAGTGCCTTTCTTCTGTGTCTGCCAGTCCTGTACCTCTGCCAATCAACGCCACCCACATTGCTCTTTCTCTCTCATTTCAGTTCCTGGGAAAGACGGTCTCCACCAATGCTATCCTTGATTCTGGAGCATGCAGCTGCTTTATTGATGCCTTGTTGAGAAAAGAGCGTGACTTGTAAGAAGATCCAAGTGCGCGAGAAACGCGTGCTACACCGATGACGGTATCCCCCTCCTGAGCCAGCTGTCTTCTGCTTCTCAAGCCTCGTTCTGAGGCCGCCTTCCTGAGCCGGCATTATCATCTATACGGAAGTTAACCAGAGCACAGAATGACACAGCACCAGGAGATACCACTTCCTTACTTGCATACCATGCCTGATTTTATCACAAAAATGTGAGTTTTACTATTGAGCTATTAATAAATTGTTATTCCTGTTAAAAAACGATTGCACCCAGAGGCGCCTCTCCATTTGTTGCTTTATTGATGCCACTTTCGCCAGCCTTCACGCCATACCCCTCCAGAAGAAAGCCCATGGACTATCTGTTTTCCTGGCTGACGGTTCTCGCATTAGATCGGGTCAAGTTACCCAGGAGACTCTGCCCTTGTTTGCCGTTTCCCTCCTTCACCACAAGGAACTGTTGACCCTGGATGTAATCTCATCCCCCCTGTTCCCTGTGATCCTGGGTATCCCCTGGCTTCAGGCTCACAATCCTGCTATCAATTGGTCCACGGGGGAGGTAAAGTTCCAGTCTCCCTACTGTTTGGAACACTGCCTGCATGAGGTGCCTGCCCAACCCGCTACGCTTCTCTGTCTGGGCACTGATCAGAACCTAAGCCAATCGGTGCCGGAATCGTACCATGAATTCTTGGATGTCTTTAGAAAACGAGGGGCGGACTCTCTGCCCCCACACCGTCCCTATGACTGTCCCATCGAACTTTTTCCGGGAGCTGAGCTCCCATTCGAGCGCATCTTCCCCCTATCTGAGAAGGAGCAGGAGGCCCTGAAGGTCTACATCTCGGAAAAACCTAGAAAAGGGGCTCATCCGCCATTCCACTTCACCAGCAGGTGCCGGGATATTCTTTGTCACCAAGAAGGATCAGTCACTCCGGCCCTGTGTGGACTATCGTGAATTAAATAAGATTACGGTCAAGAACCGTTATCCCCTACCCCTGATACCGGAACTGTTCCAAAAATTAAGAGCAGCCACTATCTTTACCAAGTTGGACTTAAGGGGGGCCTACAACCTGGTCCGCATCCGATCCGGTGACGAGTGGAAGACAGCATTCCGAACTCGCTTTGGGCATTACGAGTACCTGGTCATGCCCTTCGGTCTCGGTAATGCCCCGGCCACATTTCAGCACCTCATAAATGAGGTATTCAGAGACTTTCTGGACATTTTTGTCATCGTCTACCTGGATGACATCTTGATTTTCTCTGGGTCCCTTGAGCAACACCGGGGGCATGTGGGCAGAGTGCTACTCCTTCTCTGCCAACACGGATTGTACGCCAAGGCCGAGAAATGCACCTTTGAGCAGCAGAATATCCAGTTCCTGGGACTTGAAATCTCCCCAGCAGGTATCAAGATGGATCCACAAAAAGTAGCTGCTGTACTGGACTGGCCGGCACCCTCTGACAAAAAAGGAGTACAACGTTTCATGGGCTTTGCAAACTTTTATAGAAAATTCATCAAGGGGTTCTCTGCCATAAACTCCCCAATCACCCAGCTGACGAAACAAAACGTACATTTCCATTGGGGTCCAGAGGCCCAGGAAGCCTTCAGGAGGCTCAAGAATCGCTTCACATCCGCTCCTATTCTCAGTCACCCTGATCCATCTCTGCCCTACATTTTGGAGGTGGACGCCTCTGAAATAGTGTGGGGGCCGTGGTGTCCCAACGTCAAGGCAGCAGCGACCTAATGCACCCAGTAGGCTTCTTTTCGCGGAAGCTCTCTCCTGCGGAAAGGAATTATGATGTTGGTGACCGGGAATTGCTAGCCATCAAGTCGGCATTAGAAGAATGGAGGTACTTGTTGGAAGGTGTGGTCCACCCTGTGCTGATATACACCAACCACAAGAACCTATAATATTTGAGAACAGCCAAACGCCTAAAACCCCGAAAGGGCCGCTGGGCTCTGTTCTTCTCAAGGTTTAGTTTCCACATTACATACCGCCCTGGGTCAAAAAATGTGAAGCCAGACGTGCTTTCGCGCATGTATGACTGTTCCAGAGACCCCACGCCTCCGGATACCATTCTACCCGCAAGCAGCTTCCTTCTCTTGCAGCCAGATTTGCTGTCTCAGATCAGGGAAGCATCCCTGAACCCGCTTCTTCCTCCAGGAATCTCTTTAATCACCAGAGAAGGGCTTCTTTGGAAGGACAGCCAAGTTTTTGTCCCTGAACCCATCCGGGTGAAAGTACTTGCCCTTCTTCATGACCACCCACTAGCCGGGCACTTTGGGGCCCGCAAGACTTTGGAGCTTGTGCAGCGCACCTTCTGGTGGCCTGGCTTGAAGGAGTTCTGTAAAAAATATGTTAGTTCCTGCCCTGTGTGCATCCGAAGCAAGTCAACTAGGAGTCGAGCCTGGGGTCTACTGAAGCCCCTTCCTGCACCTGACCGGCCCTGGCGTATGATCACTATGGATTTTATAGTTGAGCTCCCACCTTCCGAGGGCTACATGGCCAATTTTGTAGTCGTAGACCGACTTTCGAAGATGGCCCACTTTTTCCCTTTTAAAAGGGACCCCATCAGCAGCAGAGACAGCCCGTGTTTTTATCAGAGAAATTATTAGATTACATGATGTACCCGCCAATATAGTATCTGACAGGGGAGTCCAGTTCACCTCCCGGTTCTGGAGGGCCCTGTGTGAGAGTTTAAAGATTGAACTGGCCTTATCTTCTGCTTACCACCCCCAAACCAACGGGCAGACTGAACGCACAAACCAGACTCTCGAACAGTATATTAGATGTTTCACCTCTTTTGTACAAGACGATTGGGTGTCTCTGCTGCCCCTAGCAGAATTTGCATACAACAACGCCAGCCACTCAACCACAGGACAGTCCCCATTTTTTGCCAATTATGGATTTCATCTAACATTTCTCCCAGATTTTCTTGCAGAATCCTCTGTTCCAGCAGTCCAGCACACGGTGACCTTCCTCAGCCACAACAATCGAGTTCTGCAGGAAGCAATAACCAAGGCCCAAGCGGACAGCAAGAAAGCCTTTGATCAAAAGAGGAGGGGAGAACTAGATCTGCAAATCGGGGATCAGGTATGGCTTTCCTCTTCTAACCTAAAGTTAGCTTGTCCTTCAAAAAAGCTAGCACCCAAGTTCTTGGGTCCCTTCCCAGTAAAAAGGAAAATTAATGAGGTATCCTATGAACTGTCCTTGCCCGATGCCATGAGAGTGCACCCAGTTTTCCATGTCTCTTTGCTGAAACCCTCGGTACCCGATCCCTTTCCTAGTAGAGGGTCCGGACCTCCCAAGCCTGTCTTAGTGGACGGGAGTGAGAAATACGAGGTAGAGGTCATTCTGGACTGCAGAAGGCGACAAGGACAAAGGCAGTTCCTTATAAAGTGGAAGGGCTACGGCCCAGAGAGAAATTATGGGGGAACCTGAAGACAACCTACATGCTGGGAGACTAATTTGTGCCTTCTTTTCTTCTCACCCTAAGAAAGATGATCAGTTGGGCACCCGGAGGTTGCCCCTTGTGGGGGGGGCAATGTCAGGGTTCCGCTCGCGCTGTGCGGGTGAATCGGTGTGCGCGCATGCGCACACGCGCCGATGGGTTGCCCAGTAATCGGCGTGTGTGTGCGCGCCGGCATGCTCCTCAGGCGCACGCACGTGCGCAGCAAGTACGGGTGCGCGCTAGCGCTGTTTGGCACCAGTGGGCCTATTTAAAAAGTGACAGTTGCACCCTGTCGGTGCTGTTTGTCTGCAGCTGTACCCTGAAACTCTGCTTATCTGCCTGTGTGTTTCCTGAACTCTGACCCGGCCTACGTTTGACTGCTGTTTCTCCTACCCTGATCCCGGCTTGTTTTGACTCTGCTTTGGACTGATTCCCTAACGCTGACTTCTGCTGCCTTGACCCTGCTCCTGCCTATGCTGAGTGCTGCCAGGGCTGCTGCCACCATCCCTGTGCCATCTTCCATCCGGTCACTGGTCTTCCACCTGCCAGTTCCTGCTGTTTCTGCCACCCGGGGGGTCCTATCTACTACCTGCACCTGCCGCAGTATCCAGTCCAGGCACTCCTACCCCGCTGCGCTCACGGGACCACTGTCTCCACTCCAGTGGGCCCTGAACCAGAGCTGTAAGAGAAGCCTTCTCCCAGCAAAGTCAGGCTCTCCCCCAAGGTACTTAACAATGGCTGTCATCCCAGAAGGAAGCCTCTTCTAAAGATGATGCACAAGAAAACCCACAAACAGTTTGCTGAAGACAAGCAGACTAAGGACGTGGATTACTGGAACCATGACCTGTGGTCTGATGAGACCAAGATAAACATATTTGGTTCAGATGGTGTCAAGCAGGTGTGGTGGCAACCAGGTGAGGAGTACTGTCATTAACCTTGGAATACTGAAGTATTTCTCCTTTGATTCTATTACACAGTGGGGGGTCTTCCGTCCTGTCTTAAGGCTAACCCCCTCCAGACGGCTCTGTGGTCTGGAAGGAATGCATTGTTCTGTGTTTGACCATTTGTTTATGTACTTTAATTACCCCCTGGGGCTTCTCTGTGTCATTACACATATCAGTCCTCCTATTCAAGCTATCGGACCAATCCCTGCTGACCCTGTTTCAAGTCCTCATTTGCATGGCCAAGAGGACCTAATTGAGGACTAAAGAGTACTTTACAATTGACCAATAGGAAAGTGGATGTTGGGGGCGGGATGTTCAAACTTCTATGTATAAAGGTGTGTTGTGTGCATCCAAAAAAAGTGATATTCCTGTTTGAACTTACATACAGCCTGCACGGTGTTTGTTCTGAGCTATCACAACTGGATTCGAACAGCATATAGCTGTAGTTCGAATCCCGGAGCATCGGATGACTGAACCATCAGACGTTGCGATCTGCAATCTGATTCAATAGCGGCAGAGGAGTGTCGGAAGAGTGGAACAGGGGCTCGTTGAGCAGGGGCTCGTTATATTGGTTGGCAGTGGTGGGATTTGCTCTCCTGTTACTGGGACACTCCAAACCACCACAGCGAATGACCAGCTATGCAGCCTGCAGGAGAGCTAAGCTTACTTGAGAGCCGTGGAGGGATTGGTGGGACAAAGAACAAGGCCATCCTGATCAGTGAGCTAGCCAAGATGGATCAGAGGGATGGTGATGCGGGACCCCGTTCAGTTGAAGACTTGTTTCAGCAACGAGTTCGAGAGCGGTTGGCATTATATGATGCTAACCTATCAGAGACCGCCATACAGAATGCCAGTAGAGACATCCAGCTGCAGGATGAGCGACAAGAGAGAGAACTAGAGCGGCAACATGATCGGAGAATGGCAGAATACGGCAATCAGAGACAACACCTAAAGATACAGCGCCCTTTCCGTAAGTTGCCCTTTCGGGCGTTCAAACTATTTAAGGAAGGAGAGGAGGAAATTGAAGCATTCCTGCCAGACTGCGTTCCTTGGGAGACATTGCCAGATACATGAAGTACTGTACCCAGATTGGGTCGCCTTACTCACAAGTAATTTAACTGGCAGAGCGGCTGATGCATAGCCCGATTGGCCATTATACCCAAAGCCAGCCGGATTAAGTTTCGAGAATCCCTGAAACAAACCAACATAACGTACATGGAATTTGGCACATCGTCTGCAGCGGAACCTTAACGGCTGGTTCCAGGGAAGCCACGCTCATACCATAGAGGACATCACCCAGCTAGTACTCTTAGAACAGTTATTTAACCACATCCCTCTGGTGATACGGGATTTGGTGTGAGATAAGCGACCGCGGACTGTACAGCAAGTGGCTACTTTGGCCAATGAATATCTGGACTATCGAAGGTCAGGCGAAAGCAATCGCTATCCACTATTTCGGCCCAGTTTACCAGCCTCTAACCAAATTTGAGTACCTCAGTGGTCTGCCTCTAGACCCCCAGCCCGACCCAACCCTCCTACCGGAGTGCTATACCTGTAACCAAACCGGTCATCTGCAGCAATATTACCCTACCCGATCCACGATGCACCGAGAGACTGCTCATCCATCCAGACCAGCGGCTCATTGCTTCCAGAACAAGCCCAACCATCGAGATGTTCAGGAAGAGTGCGGCAAACTTTTCGAGGCTGATCCCGTCCAAGCTGCTACCGGCAGCACCATTGTCAGGCAGTATGGGTTAATGGGCAGCCGGCCCAGGGACACCGCGATTCCAGGGCTATGATTACCCTCATCCAGCCTGACATTATTCCCCAGTCAGCCTGGACTGGCCAGACTGTTGCAGTCAAAGTAACAGGGGACAAGGTGCTGCGTTTATCCACCGCCCAAGTCCTCTTGGATTGGGGCTCAGGGGAGCAACAAGTGCGAGTGGGATTACTACGTGAGTTACCCTCGGGAATACTTTTGGGGAATGATTTGGGGCATTTAACTTCCTCATATGCCCCAGAGGCCATGGCCGTGACCACCCGACGACAGAGCCAACTTAAAGGCAACTCCACTCCTATGGGGACCCAGGTAAGACCAAATCCTCCTACGTTACCCAGACTTGACAACCGTGTCCTGGGATTCTCCCTCCGACATTAGGCAAGAGACTCAGAGTGAGTTAACTTTAGCTGGTTATCGGGACAGGGCGGGCAAGGATCCAGGGGGGTTGGGGGAAGACAGAATAAAGTGGGAGGGGGGGTTTCTTTATCGTTACACTGAGGAAATGGGCACCGGGAAGCGTCAGGGTCCCCATAAACAGCTAGTTGTACCACAGAAATACAGACAGGAGATATAGCAGCTGGCTCACGATATCCCCTTGGCCGGATATTTAGGGATAGCTAAGACCCGGAGTCGGTTCTCTCATGCTTTCTTCTGGCCCAGGTTACATGCTGAGGTGCGAGAATACTGTTGGACCTGTGAGACCTGTCAGAAAGTATGGAAGACAGGGGAACACCCAGAAGCCTCGCTGCAACCCCTGCCGATCATTAGAGAACCCTTTAGCCGCATATCGGTAGATATTATAGGCCCACTGGCCCGCCCCAGTGCCACTGGGAAGAAGTATATTCTTACGGTGGTGGATTACGCCACCGGATATCCGGAGGCCATTCCCTTATCCAATATCAAGGCTGATACAGTAGCAGATGCCTTACTCTGGGTATTCACTAGGGTAGGGTTTCCCCAGGGGATATTGTCCGATCAGGGTACCCAGTTCACAGCCGAGCTGACGCAGCAGCTCTGGCATCTATGTGGGATTAAACCCCTCCAGAGAGCCCCCTACCACCCTTAGACTAACAGGCTGGGTGAGAGATTTAACGGGACCCTGAAGCAGCTGCTTCGGGCCTTCGTGGAGAGTAGGAAGGATTGGGAGAAATATCTTCCCCATCTACTGTTTGCCTATAGAGAGGTACCCCAAGAGTCCACAGGGTTTTCCCCATTTGAGCTGTTATATGACTTAGTGAGGGCCCAGTGGGAGGGGGTAGAGGATCCGGAAGGCCTCCTCATCCTGAGTTATGTCTTGGAACTCAGGGAGCGACTGCGTGAACTTACCGATCGATTCCATGAGAATATGCAATCGGCCCAGAGTCAGCAGAAGGTTTGGTATGCGGAATCGCACCTTTTATATCAGACAGAAAGTCCTGGTACTAAAACCCCTGAGGCAAAAGAGATTACAGGCATCCTGGCAGGGCCCCTATTAGGTGGTAAATCAGCTTCCTGGTTGCCAGCTGTGCAGACACAAAAATTAAGAGGACGTTCCACATTAATATGATGAAGTCTATCATGAGAGGACTGAGGCAGTAGCCGTCATATGCGCTCCTGCCACTGGGGACTCTGAATATCTACCGATGCTAGAGCTTCCCGAAATCAGTAACTGTTCCGGGGGTGTGAAAGATATATGGCTAGGAGATAGATTAGGATCCCAAGAACGAGAACAGGCCAGAGAATTACTCCAGGACTGGCAGGAGATGTTCTCGGCACTCCCTGGGTACACTCAAATAGCTGTGCACAAGGTAGAGACCCCCGGGCAGAAGCAGCCTATAGACAACAAGCCTATAGAATTCCAGGAGCAGTGCAAGAAGGGATGAAAGCAGAGATTAGGTAGATGCTCGAGTTAGGGGTGATCGAACCATCAGCAAGCCCCTGGGCTTCCCCTGTAGTATTAGTCCCAAAACGGGATGGCACGACCCGATTTTGCGTGGACTTTAGGCAACTAAATGACTGCACTGTGACAGATGCCTACCCTATGCCCCGAGTGGATGAATTGCTGGACTCATAAAAGCCAGTACAGGGGGTCCCCTACTTACAAACATCCGACTTACAAACGACTCCTACTTACAAACGGAAGGAGACAACAGGAAGTGAGAGGAAATCCACCCCTAGGAAGGGAAATTCACTCCTGTAAGAGTTAATATGGGAAAAAGGTGTCTCCACTGATGCTTTATCACCAGTCCATGTTTCCCTAACAACCCAAAATTTTCAAAATCCAATTGTCATTGGGACAGAAGGTGAGGTGAAATCTTCTGAACAGGGGCACAGACAGCAAAACAAATGTTGCAGGGGTGATAACCCTTCTCTATGTTATCTAAAAAACTTAAAAATAGATTTTTTGGCTGGAGCTACACTTAAAAAATGTACCTGTTCCAACTTACAAACAGATTCAACTTAAGAACAAACCTACAGTCCCTATCTTGTTTGTAACCCGGGGACCCCCTGTAATCAGCTTATTTTTTTTATTTTTTTTTTATTTCAAAGATTTTATTGAGATTTATCAAAATAACATACAAACGATGAACATTAGCATTTGTAAAGGTATTGAGATACAGAATAGTCAAAACAATGAGTACAGGTCTATTTAGGATAGCAATCACATTGCGATAGCTAAGTGTAGGAAAATGCAAAGATCATTGCAAATAGTTGTAAGGTAATCACATGACAAAGAGCCCGGAGCTTTCGGTAGTATAGTGGACTTACACTTCCGGCTCTGTTCGATCTGGGGGGAGGTCCCAAGTTGTTTAAGCAAGTTTTAAACTGCTTGGGTGTGCAAACCAAGGTGACCAGTGTTTGTTAAACCTGTGTTCTGTCAGATTTGTTTTGGAAAAGAGATATTCCATATGACAGCTGTCAGCGTGTTGGAAAAAAAAAAGCTGATTACCAGCATTGGCTGACAGGTGATCACATGGTAAAGGGCCCGGGATCGGCCTTTTACTCCGATCTGTGATTAACTCAAGGACTCAGTAATCACAGGGCTTGCATCGCCAGCGCAGCGAAGGTGGCGCACGGGCAGCGCAAGCAGGGAAATATGTAAATGGGTGCCCTCCCGGCAATCTAAGTCCAGGCTGTAACTGTCTTTCTTCTATAGCATGGGTGTAAAGTGGTTAAAAGAACTTCTGTAACCCCATGAACCATTTAAAGCCCACTGAACCCTTTTAAAATAACCAAAACCTTCCCCATTGACTCCAATGCATTTCCCAAACATGGCTAATTTTTAACAAAATCTGAAAGTTTTCATAAAAAATATGGGGGAAATAAAATTTGCTTAATTTGGTCATTTCTAAAGGCTGGAAAATTGTCTGAAGTTTTCCATCCCACCTATTGGAAGACCTTGCACTCTTTGCTGGATGATCCCTTTTTCAATAAAGTCAGATTGAAGCCTTAATGCATCTGATCCATTGGGTCATGCTACTTATTTCCTCCATGTATGGATACCTTGATTACCTCTACTAGATTAGAGTTTCACAAGCAGACTTAACATGCAGCCATGGTATTTAAGCAAAGCCCCTTTTTGACTGTGTAGATGCCTATATTGCCCAGGTGTTATTGCTAGAAAGGTATCCTGGCACGAAAGTTATTTCACTGTATATTTTAGGTAGATTTTCTACCAGTAATTCTCCATGCACAATATGATTAAAAAACGCAAGTTTCCATGGCAGAAAAGAAAAGCTCATATAGAGCGTTTTTGTACACGTTTAGGCACATTTAGGAGTGTTTAGCAATTTTTCTGCTGGAAAACTCCAATCAAAAATGCAAACCAGAAGGGTTTTTTTTCCTGACACTAAATGATGAGCTTAAAATAGGTCTCTAAACGTTCTATTGTGCATAGACACATAGGATAACATTGACCTGCTTCTATAGGCTAAACACAAAACTCATGAAGCAGCAATTTTTAAGCCAGTGTGCATGGACCCTAAAAATGTGTAGGTAAACTATAACATCCTAATATTAAGACTGTATTATGTTTTTTCAATTTTGGAATGATTTAACAGAAAAATAAACAGAAAACATTTTTTTGCGTAAAATAAACTTCTTGGTTTGTAAGCAAAACACAGATTGTTATTACCAGCAAAATGAAGATGCAGAAAATAAATTTTGCTTTGTTTTGATCACTATATTTGTACATTTTCATTTAAAACAGAAGAGTATAAAATGTCAGCCTTAGGTAATAAAAATGGCGGTGATCACATGAGACTTTCTTTGGAACAATAAACAGTTTACTCGGAAAAAAACATGCGTAATATCAATTCTAAATATAAACAATTAAAAGAAAGAAACTTGGAATGAATGAGCTATTATATTAACTCCTTAAAATGTTTTTGTCATTAAAAACAGACCCATTTCTCAGAAACATGGGACAAAGATTGTTTTAACTTGTAGGAAATGTAATTTTATGGTTCAGTTAGCATGGAGAGATAGCAGCTTACAAGGTTATAAGTAGTATGTTTGCCATAAATCTGTCAATTGAACATCTTCACAAAAACGTCCCTCCAAATTCACTGCTAAATATATTAAGTCATTCATATGTTACAGAAAAAAAAAATTTGGATTGAAAAAGGAGAGCTAAAGCAGGATAGTTTTACACCTTTGAGACTATGGCTACATTGTGGTCAATTATTTGCCTATAAGTACATATATAGACAGCAATTATTAAGGAGTTTTTCTCCTCTTGTTAAGGAATCTTGCTAAGGAATGCTCTTTCTTGAAAACTTGCAATTCACTTATTCAGTCAACCACAACAATATCTCGTGTAGCACCACATTCTATGAAGAATTTTGTTTGACACCATGCCTTTTCAACAGCTTTCATAACCTGGGCAGTATAAATATTCCTTAGCAGACCATCCCCTGGACAACATGTGGTTGTTTGTCACTATTTATAATAGAAGAAAGGTAAGAGCAAAAAACTATACAGGGAAATACTACAAACTTGATATACATATTCGTACCTATACATGTATATCTCTTTGACTTGTTGACCCCTTTGCAGACTTTATCAATGCCCCTCCTAGTCATCTACTTGTTTTTATAGCTATATGTCTTTGTGTAAATATAAAAAGTTATTACAAATAATTAAAAAAATAGTTAGACAAGTTAAAATCCATTGGTTTGATATGTTGATCAATATGGCATCCGTATTCTATAATTCATCAATGACCCCCATAAAGTATATATCAGCTAACTATATATATATATATATATATATATATATATATATATATATATATATATATATATATATATATATATATATATTTTTTTTTTTTTTATTATCTTTTTTTTACTTTTATGTCTTCAGGTTACATATTCAGCATATTCAATCAAAACTTTTGAACATATGCCTGAGGGAGGAATATCCTCAGAACCAGAGTGCTAGCCTCCTTACTTTTCTATCTGGGCAACTGCAGAAGGCTTATTATGATTTACCGGAGACTGACAGAAATAATTATGCAAAGCTAAAGGGGACATTTTAATTCACTTTGGGATAACTGTTGCTGTCTGGGCACATGGGATGCATTGCTGGAAGTATCGCACCAGCCAAGTCACAATGGTTCCAAATGCATGACCTGCTACAACTCTCCACAAGATAGTTACAGCCAAAGAAGTTAACTGGACCGCAGACTGTGGAATGAGTCATCATGGACTATTACTTGAGGGTGAGGAAGAGATGAAGGGGAAGTCGCCACCCATTGGCCAGAGGAAGCGCTGCCCGCGACCTAGATGGGGTAAGTGCGGCACTGCCCGTGACTTAGATGGGGTCAGACTAGGGGGGGTTGGGTGCGGGTGACCCAACCAACCATGGGGGGGTGACTGTGGGTGCATTGTTTGCCGCCCCCCCAAAAGAATATACTACCAGCCACCACTGCTACATATATAAAACAAAATCAGTAGACCATAAAATACTCATCTTTATCATGCAGCGTTGTGTACAAAAATTTATTTCCAAGACCTACATTCCATGAAAGTTATACTCATAAAACACCAATATCATAAATTGGGTGCTAAAATAAATTCAATAAAGTGCTCAAGTGTTCAGAAGTGTGTATTATTTTAATCCATGCACAATTCAGCCTGCAACAAAAAGTGTGCTGTTTCTTCATTCCACACATTAAATCTGTGTTCACTCTGTGCTTTGTGACTCACTCATAAGAGAGTCACTCACCAAATTCATTTGCCTTTCTGATATTAGATTGGCAAAATAGCTTATATTCTCCTTATGGTGTTAATCCAGGCCTGGACTGGCCATAGGGCTCACTGGGCATTTGCCCACTGGGCTGGGGCTACCAGGTGCACGGGAGACAGGCAGCACTGTATTATTGCCCAGCGAGCAAGGAGTAGGTGGGGCCAGGAGCTACACTGACACTCTGACCCCGTCCACGTCATGCAGCCTGTAAACTCAGGAAGCCGCGGGGTAGGAGCTGAGATCGGTGTGAGAGCAGCAGCCAGCAGCACTAAGAGCCCGCTATTGGTGAGCTTGGCTGGCCAGGACCAGGTAGGTCCTTCTCCCCTCTGCCTATGACTGTTCCTAACCCTGTCAGCGGCCTGAGTAATCAGTGACAGTGGCTTGTATAAGGTGAGGGGGGAAGGGAGTTGGGTGGAATGCCTGCACTGCAAGCTTCATCTGTGGGGCTCCATCGGGAACAGAGAGTGACCAGAGGGGATCTGATGATTGGAGGGGGAGCTGTAGACAGGGCTATTGGAATTAGACAGCTTTGAGTGGTATCCCTACGGAGAGCAAAGTGACATTTAGGGTTGCAGTAATGGAGAGTAGAGGGGGCTTTTTGGGAGGAGCTATGGAGAGGTGAATGGTATTTGGGGGTGGGGCTATGGAGAGAGAAACTTGTGAGCAGAACTATTGAGAATAGAGAAGGGCACTGTGGGTGTGGCTTTGAAGAGTACAGGAGTGGTTGTAGGTGGGACTATGAAGAGTACAGTGGGGTGATAGGCAGGGAAATGGAGAGTTATGGAGCTAAGTGATTGGTGAGCGGTAACAATGTTCAGGAACCTAATAATGTGCAGAAACCTCTAACAACCAATCAGTGAGTGGTAATGATGTGCAATAACCCCTAGCCGCCAGTAAGAAGTAAGTATGTGCAATAACCTCTCGCAACAAATCACTGAGCAGTAATAATGTGCAGTAACCTCTAGCAACCAATCAGCAAGCAGAAATTATGTGCTATAACCAGTTAGTGAGTGGTAATGATATGCTGTAACCTCTGCCAACCAATCACAATCACTTTTTCTTCTCAGTCCCATGTTATATTATTAAATGGGAGTGAACTCCCTTGATTGATTTTTGCCTATAGGTAAGCCTATAATAAGGCTAAGCTAAAGGTACAGTAAATACCTCTCAAACGTGCTCCGATTATTAGGAGATTTTTACTTGTGAAGCCGTTGGTGATGTCACTGTGCTGTGAATAGCAGCTCCCGCGTGCCTGCACGGTAGTGATGTCATTGTGGTTTGTCCAAGCAAAGGACTGGGGCCCGCCAATCCAGAAAGAAGCCCTGTCAGCGGTGACAGCGAGCCACTGGAAGGCTTAGCACATTATAACATTGCCTTGCAGGAGGACATTTTTACTATAGCTTTAAAGTGCGCAGTAAACCAGTAGTTGTCAATAATTGTAATTTGGTATAAAAAAAAAAAAAAAAATGGGCTGCTCAGTGTAAAATGCCCGGCCCTATTTTTCCCAGTCCGGGCCTGTGTTGATCTATCACTTTTCTAAGCTGCTGCTAACCAGGAGTGGCCCGTCCATTAAGGGCTGCATTTGATGGTCACAAGTGGCTGCATATGATGGGCACAAGTGAGTGCATATGATGGGCACATGTGGCTGCATTTGACGGGCACAAGTGGCTGCATATGATGGCCACAATGGCTACATATGATGGGCACAGGGGCTGCATATGATGGGCACAGTGGCTGTATTTGATGGGGCACAATGGCTGCAATTGATGGCACAGTGGCTGCATTTGATGGGCACAATGGCTTCATTTTGATGGGCATAGTGAGGCTGCAATTGATGTTTTTTCAGTATTCTGCAGTTTGTTTGCACATAATAAACAGATGTTATTGCAATGCAATAAGTAATTATAATACAAAGGATCGCTTTTCAAAAGGTGTCCGTATATGAAACATTTTCTCACTGCAAAACAAAATATAGCATGATAGCAATAAACATGTTTTTTTGTTAATACATCTATTTTGTTTATAGTCAGAAATGTTCATCATTAGAAAAAATTATTTACACTTATTTCATTCATTTAGACCAAGCAGCTGTTGGCTAGTATTCTGCTTTCCAGGAATTTGAAGTGCCGCTGAGGGAACCACTCAGCCCCATCCAGCCGCAGCAACTGTCAGCCTCTCATAGAATTTGACAGGAAGCCGGCAGTGGGACTTGATAGTGTAAATGTGCCCTCTGCAGGAGCTAAATGCCAGAGCCCAAAGGCACCAAGACTAAATGCCCATGGTGCAATGCCCCTCACTTTTGCATTTTTCCAAAATATCTGGATCAATTATGCAATACCTGTCTACATTTTTACGCATGGGTAAACCCAAAGTTTCATTTTCTAGGTTGTCACTATATATATATATATATATATATACACACTATATTGTCCTGCCTTTACACGCACATGAAATTTAATGGAATCCCAGTCTTAGGCCGTAGGATTCAATATTGAGTGGGTCCACCCTTTGCCGCTTTAAATTTTCTGGGAAGGTTGTCCACAAGGTTTAGGAATGTGTCTATGGCAATGTTTGACCATTCTTCCAGAAGCACATTTGTGAGGTCAGGCACTGACGTTGGATGAGAAGACCTGGCTAGCAGTCTCTGCTCTAATTAATCCCAAAGGTGTTCAATCTGGTTGAGGTAAAGTTTTCCACCCCAAATTTGCTCATCCATGTCTTTATGGACCTTGCTCTGTGCACTGGTCCAAATCATTTGGTGGAGGGGGATTATGGTGTGGGGTTGTTTTTCAGGGGTTAGGCTTGGCCCCTTAGTTCCAGTGAAGGGAGCTCTTAAGGTGTCAGCATACTAAGACATTTTAGACAATTTCATGCTCTTAACTTTGTGGGAACAGTCTGGGAATGACCCTTCCTGTTCCGACATGACTGCGCGCCAGTGCACAAAGTCCTGACCTCAACAAGACAGAACACCTTTGGGATGAATTAGAGCAGAGACTGCGAGCCGGGCCTGACCTCCAAAATGTGCTTCTGGAAGAATAGTCAAACATTCCCATAGACACACTCCTAAACCTTGTGGACAGCCTTACCAGAAGAGTTGAAGCTGTTATAGCTGCAAAGGGTGGGCCTCACTTTTTTGTGACATAAACTCCACATTCCACAAACAGTCCTATGAATTTCTGTTCCATATTGACATGATTTAATCACGCTACTTCTGCAGATTTGACAGCTGCAAACTCATGGTGTAAATGTTCTACCACATCCTAAAGGTGTTGTATTGGAAAGTAGTGATTCGTCAGATCAGGCTAAATTTTTCCAGTTTTCAACTGTCCAGTTTTGGGGAGCATGTGCCTACTGCAGCCTCAGAAGGGATCACTTCTACATTCAATTTAAAAAGTTGCCATATAGAAAGAGAAACATTTAGCCCTTTTTGCAGCCTAGAGACTCCAGAAGAATGATCCAAGAAAAAAGAATCCATCATTATTGATCCAATGATCCAAGAAAGGGGTTGTGTTGTCAAGTACTGGGAAAGATAGAAAAAGTGTAGGGTGGAGTTATATCTGCAAACACATTTTAGTAATATGCATCATTAATATATCAGATGTCATATGTTTTATCTACTTTACAATTTAAGAACTAGTAATTGCAAGTACAATATTTTCAAGAAATATAATCTCCTTTACTATATCATCTTATTTTTTTTATCAAGTTCAAAATCTAAAGGATAGCAAAATTGTGTCATTCGTAAAGATGTGGGAGAGAAGGTCACAATGAAGGTCACAATGATTGACGAGTTAATGAAAATAGGTTTAGGTGCTTTGCTAAGCATCAAACATTCCTCCTTGTTTCTTGCAGATCATTCAGAATATCAAAATATTACAGAACTGTTATCCTTCATTTTTAAAATACAGACGGTCTTCTTCTGTTTAGCCCCACTCATCTGTAGACAATCAAACTGTAGCAATAAATTAGAAACATACTATCTTTGAGATTTAGAATTATAAAGTGAAGGTGTATTAGATACCTTCAAATACTGATATTTACAGTATATGTGTAAAAAAATCTCTTCAAGGAAAGAAATATCTTAAAAGTGTCAATCTGCTTAGTCTCAAAGGGGTTTCATTTGGTAATACTGAAAACCGATCTGACATATACTGTAGCACCACTATTAAAAGCAATAGTATAGTATCTGGTTTCTAAATTCTACACTTTAGGAAAACTATATTACTTTATACTTTGTAAAACTGAACTTCAGGCATAAAAGACCATCTGAATTTGACTTGATAACAGCCTCTTGCAGTCCCTGTGTAGCAAAACTCAGATTGTAAAAGGGGAAGCAGCACAAGGATCCAATCATCTGCGCTAAATAATTTTATCATATGTTATGCTAGTAGGAGGGAACAGAGTGACAAAATATGAGCTCACCAGTCTGCTGCTCCTCTTTTCACTGTCCAGTCATGGACTGCGGGTGTAACAAGTCCTTGAGGGGGTTACTTAAAGGGGTGTTCCAGGAAAAAAAAAAAAACAATTAAAAGCCAGCAGCTACACATACTGCAGCTACTGGCTTTTAATAAATGGACACTTACCTGTCCTGCAGTCCCTCAATGTCGGCACCGCAGCTGATGTCTCCATCAGCTGCCGGGTGCTTCCGCCGCCATTGTGGGTAAGGTAACCCAGCAGTGTAGCCTTTCGGCTTCACGCCGGGAACCCTACTGCGCATGCGCGAGGCCCCACTCCTCTCTCCTATTAGCCCGGTGGACAAGGGAGGAGGGAGCCCCGCGGTGAAGTCATGGCCGCATCATGGCCGCGGCCGGACTTCCGGAAGTGGGAAAGGATAACTGTCAAAGACAGGTATCCTGTCCCCCCTCCCCCGAAAGGTGCCAATTGTGACACCAGAAGGAGGAGGAATCCGATGAGCGGAAGTTCCACTTTAGGGTGGAGCTCCGCTTTAAAGAGAATACTTTACTTATTCCTGATTTGTGCCTGTTGTAGCATGTACTTGTATGCAAAAGTATCCTGTCCTCCTTGTATTGCTTCTTTTGTGTGAAATCACTGGTGTTCCTATCAGTCCCTCTGTTTTCCTATTAAAAACTGACCACACTAGGCAGGGGAGCACATCGTTGTCAGTTATTTAGCTGTGCCAGAAACTCAGCCTGCTCTCCTTCAATGGTCACACTTCAACTAACTCCCCTCCCCCACACACACACACAGCCATTCACTGGAAAGTTCAGTGTACCGTTGTTTCTCCTCCCCCATTTTTTTTGCAGCTGAGAACAGAGGGAATGTTATCTATATAGTTATATATACTTATATCTATACACAAAAGTTTCACTTTTTTTTTATTTTTTAAACAGAATGGTTTGTTTTACAAGGTGAGGGTTTACATATACTTTTAGTACAGGAAAGAAAACTTAGGTTTCCTGTTCTGCCAGACATGGCTGTGCTGTTTTCTTAGGTAAATCAGCTATCATCTATGTATGTATTGTTTTTTTTTTTTTTTTCAATAGTTTTTGTTTGAATTTTTAAAGCATAAAAACAGTGTATACATAAGTGGTATCACCTTTAGTGGTGTATAGGTTTAAGACATTGAGGAATAAACAACAATATGCTAGCTAGGTTTGGATGTTTTTTTTTTTTACAAAAAAAATATTGCATGACAAAGGATTTCCAGAGCACTACCAGCTATCTAGATGGACAGCACAGCAAACATGTTCACTTTGAGGCACAATTTTCAGAATGAGCCCTCTGGGATGAGTTACTGAAATGAATAACTATTAATGACCATTAATGAGTTATTGAACTATGTAAACAGCATGTTTTTTAGAGAGAACAAATGCACAAATACAGCATAGTAAAACTCTATTTTTATATTATTTATAATTCTCGTCAGTTCCACTTCCCTTCCACCTAATATTCACTCTCTATCACAGCAGCAGGCACCAAGAGACTCTTCAGTGTGCAAGACCTCTGGGAATGTTAGGTTTCAGATGCCTCCAAGTCAGTTTGTACCAATGCTTTGGGGATTACGACATTAACAGTGATTGCGTGGTTAATTAAAAGAAAACTAGGTAGGGTTGACACCAATCAGTCCACAAAAATACCAGATAGCAAGCAATTGAGCTGAAAGTTTGAAAATTACTTGGTAAGCTATTGCTAGACTTAGCAGGCTTCACAAGTTTGTTTGGCCAATTCTGCATTACATGACTCCAAATCAAATTTCTTTGCAAACATTCATGCTAATGACCTCCTTCAGCCTTTTTTTCTGCCATTTTCTGATAGTGACAATAGTGGACCAAGCCCGTACAAGTCTTCGGGAAGTTCTTGAACAAGAATCTTGATGGAAGGATGATCAGGTATTCTTTTTATAAATTAAAGAAATATGAACACTTCATTTTAATGTTCATCTGCAGTGAGTACTGCCTTTCCAACATTTATTTATTTATTTCAATCTGTGGAAAGGAAATACAGAGCAAGGCTTAACACAGCAAAATTATTGGGGGTTTTGATTTGAAGCTGTCTGTTTCTCACCTTAAGGGAGAAATATATTTCACATTACAGCAATTAATTTATATTACTTAAAACCTATACAGAAAAATTAATATTTTTCATATGTAGCCAAGTGCTGGCTATGTTATCGCTCCATACAACAGACACTTTCTGGTAGGACTATTAGTGAGCCTTTTCCCTCTTGTGCCCAGCACTTGGACATCTATGTTATTTCCGGTTTGCAGAGCAAAGCCCTTTCATCTGGTCAGCAGAGGATCCTATGACTTGTAGTCCTATAGCCAATACATACTATATTATTGAGTGTTGATTGAACTACAATTACCAGAGCACTGGCAAAAAGGATGCTGGGAAAGCAGATATATATTCCTACAGCAAGGCTTGCTCTCTGGGCACGAGATTCAGAGCTGAACACAAGGGAACTGCCATTGTCCTCCAGAGACAGATTGATGGCCTACTGCTGTGGGACTCAGTTAAGCACAGTGTTGACTCACTGGGATTGCATCCACTTCTCTCATCGATACTTGTTGTAACTGATTTACTGCTAATTATGCTTGTATTAGAGCCTATTGTCATTTCCTTCATGTTCAGGTTGTGCACATTGATATTGTTATTTTTGCGGTCTACCAATTCTTGAGAAAAAGCTCTTAAAGGTGTCACTAAAGAATTGTGTCTACTTCATCTCTGTCTTTATTTGAAATATGTCTGAACCCAGAGTGTCAGAGGGGTCGGGAGGCTTGCATAGTCAGGGCAACCATTTGGGATAAGCAACGTCAAGCGGCCCCTCTGGGGACAGCGCTACACATAAAATAGCTGTTGACCAGTTCAAAGTATTTATAATCTTTTATCACATTTTACTCTTACGCGTACACATGATCGGAATTCTCGTCGGAAAAAGCTCTGCCGGTTTTACCGACGGAATTCCGCTCAAACTGTCTTGCCTACACACAGCCACACCAAATTCCGACCGTCAAGAACGCGGTGACATACAACACTACAACGAGCCAAGTTCAATGCTTCCGAGCATGCTTTGAATTGTTTCCGAGCATGCGTAGGAATTTTGCGTGTCAGAATTGCTACAGAAGATCGGAATTTCCGATAGAAACCTTTTCCGTCGGAAAAATTGAGAACATGCTCTCAATTCTTTACTGTCGGAAATTCGGCCAGCAAAATTCCGATGGAGCATACACACGGTCGCATTTTCCGATGA
The DNA here is from genome assembly GCA_028564925.1 of Lithobates sylvaticus. NCBI lineage: Eukaryota > Metazoa > Chordata > Amphibia > Anura > Ranidae > Lithobates > Lithobates sylvaticus. Next base: position 471,616,148 of record CM053026.1, on the reverse strand, counting down.
AAAGCCCTCACTGGTCTTTTTCTGCCTGGAATTCCGATTGTGTGTACTCAGCATTAGGCTTCATGCACACTGGGCTCAAAAAAATGCCAGTTCCCTTGGCAGAAAAAGAAACACGAATGTAGAATGTTTTTTTTACAATGTTTAGGCGCATTTAAGAGTGTCTAGCATTTTTTCTGCCAAAAACTTCAATCAAAAACTCAAACCGGAAGGGTTTTTTTCCTGCCTCTAAACACTGAGATTAAAATATGCCTGTAATTGTTCTAATGTACAGGGACACATAGGATAACACTGAGCTGCTTCTACAGGCAAAACAAAAACTCCTGTAGAAGCAGAATTTTTTAAGCCAGTGTGCATGGAGCCTAATGCCCTGTACACATGACAGGATTTTCCGACAACAAATGTTGGATGTGAGCTTGTTGTCGGAAAGTCCGACCGTGTGTATGCTCCATAGAACATTTGTTGTTGGAATTTCCACCAACAAATGTTTGCGAGCAGGTGCTCAAATTTTCCAACAACAAAACTTGTTGTTGGAAATTCCGAGCGTGTGTACACAATTCTGACGCACAAAAGTCCACGCATGCTCGGAATTAAGCAGAAGAGCCGCACTGGCTATTGAAATTAAATTTTTCTCGGCTCGTCGTACGTCACTGCGTTCTTGACGTTCGGAATTTCCGACAACAACCGTGTGTATGCAAGACAAGTTTGAGCCAACATCCTTCGGAAAAAAATCCACGGTTTTGTAGTCAGAAAATCCTATTGTGTGTACAGGGCATTAGAATGACTAAAATTCTTGTTAGCTTTGCAATCTCTGGTATTTAGTATATTCAGCAGCAGGTAGTACAGGAGTGCAAGAATGCTGAAAAAAAATCACAAACTACTTGCTCACTACAGAAATTGCTTGATGCCTACATAATGCATTCTATTATAACTAGTTTATAAAATAAGAATTCTACCTTAAAAGTTTTAAGAGTCTACATGGTAAGAAATGAGGAAAGTTTCAGAATCTCATTAGAGAGCATATAGAAAACCACTTCCGAAGTAGACAGTTTTTTTCAGTTCATATATACATTATTATATATATAATATACATGTTAATTCTACCACCCTCCAGATAACTGTTCTTAAGAAGGGTCTCAGTGGAGAGGCAGAAGGCTTATCTTCATAGTGAAGTGCTCATAATATTAATTAATCAATAATTATACCAAAGCAGTCTTAATATATCCGGTGAACAGCCATTCATATAAATAAGGCTGTGTGTTTTTAATGGGCATATAGTGATTCAAGATTACATTGAATGGTGTTTGACTTGCTTCCTGTTCATAATTTATCACTGACTGTACCAAACTATTAGCATGTGTTATTGATGTCCAATAACCTTACTTAAATTTCATGTACCGAGACCATCCGTGTCTGCATCAATAACCCTTTGTCATTAGTGTTGGCTGTGTTGAGAATAAAACAACTCATTGTGGAGACCTTCTGCTTTTCATTTCGAGACTTCTCAGTGCACTCAATAAAAACATTAACTATTTGAAGAGCCAAAATGTCTGTTAGTTGTTTGTCTCAATCTGTTATCTGTCAGAGAGTGTGACTTTAGCCTATCTGATCTCCTATGAAGAAAGGTTTTTTTTGTTTCCTGTACAAAAATCTCCATATTGTTGGCTTTTTATGGTTTGCTCCTTCCCAAAAAGAAGACATTTACTATTAAGCTTAACAAAAAATCATGTCTGCAACAAATAAAACATAGAATAGCTTCTTTTGTATTTGTTTATTTGACAGACTGTAGTCATTTTGCACAGTCTAGTTAACCACTTTTCATTTTCATAATTCAGAAACATAAATCCTTCTCACAACTATGCTAATGTCTATCAGGCAAGGCTGCATCATGGCAGGTGAAGTAATCTTACTTTATTTTGCTCTATAATATACATCTACGTAATTTTGTTTAGCTACCAATAAAAGGTGATTAATGTTGCAAAATGTATAACTTTGCTCAGAGTTTTTGTCTAAATAATGCAATATTTTACTTGAAACATTGACATGGGTTCTCTACATCTGAAATGTATTTGAAAAAGCAACATCTTGTCAGACTTAAAGTGTATGTAAATCCTGAATGATGAACTTTTCTCATTTCCTCCCTTTTGATCTGCTAAATATGCCATTGAAAGTGTTTTGTTATATCCAATCGCTTTTCATTCTGAATGGCCACTCAACACACCTTGGCTTTGGGGTGCAATGTGTAGCAATGCACTTACATGCATTGTGGTACAGTGCATTGCCGGAAAAGGTACAGGAACATTTTTTGTGCCATGAAGTGCATTGACAACTTTTTATTTTTGGATGGGCTAGAAACAGCGCACATTAAAGTGATTGTAAAGCCTCATTTTTTTTTCTATGAAAATAACAAACATGTCATACTTACCTGCTCTGTGCAGTGGTTTTGTACAAGATCCTTCTCTTCTTGGGTCCCTCTTCGGCTCTCCTGGCCCCTCCCTCCTGTTGAGTGCCCCCACAGCGAGCAGCTTGCTATGGGGGCACCCAAGCTGTCCATTCAGAGACGGAGCTGTGGTTCTGGCCCCACCCCCTCTCTCTCCTGATTGGCTAACTGACTTTGATTGACAGCAGCGGGAGCCAATGGTGTCTCAGCGGGAGCCTGCTGTGTCTCAGCCAATCAGGAGGGAGTGTTCTGGATGGCTGAGGCACTCGTGGATATCGTTGGATAAAGAGGGGGCTCGGGTCAGTATTAGGGGGGCTGCACACAGAAGGCTTTTTTTTTTTTTGTAAAAGAAGGCTTTTTATCTTAATGCATAGAATGCATACGGATAAAAGACCTTCTGACTTTACAACTACTTAAATATGTGTAGCACCCTGGTATTAGGCAGGGTTGCTAACAACTTTTGTCATGCTAGCTGGTAACTAGCCTGGCTGATTGGTAGTTATATCCATTGACTTTTTGCCCTAAGCCTTCTTTCAAAACGTGACACTGCTGCCTTTGGCATTAGAATGACAAGACCACACTGAGTTCAGGTTGTGAATAGACATAATTTCTCAGCCAATCAGAGTAGCTATTTTGCATGCTGGTATAGTCTATTTAAGGGGAACGAGTCAGGTGATCAGTATTCTTTTAGCCCCAGGCTGAGGCCTGGGGGCTGTGTGTGAAGCAGCAGCTGAAGGTTAGGCCTGGAGCCTGGGGCCTAGCCACATGTGTAGAGGCTCAGGGAAGCAGAAGTTCAGCCAGACAGAGAACCAAGTGTTGCTAGAGGTGAAGGAGAAGAGGTTTCCACATGGGACAACCACTCCTGTTACCAGAGGCAAGTGAGAACCAGAGGTCAGACATAAAGGGGGCACAGTAGCCAGCAAGGGACAAGTACTCCTGTTATTAGATGCCAGGTTTGTGGAGTTTGAAGAAGTACCATAGCAGCCTTTTTTTTTTCACTACCCGGGGATGGTAAACAAGTTGGGAAAGCTTCAGCGTTCAAGTCAGGGACCCAGTGGGTGAGCATGGGTGACACTTGAAGAGGATTCAGCAAGTTAGCTGAGAGCCAAGCCAGGGACCCAACAGGTAGTGTAGGTAATGATTGGAGTGTACAGTCGGTTAGCTGTGGAAGAACTCAGGGGATCTAGCGGGTGGCTGGGATCTGAAGGTCTGGTGAGAAGACTGGGAGCTCAGTGAGAAAATCTACAGTAAGAGTCTGTGAGATGTGAGTGAAGATCTGCAACCAGGGACAATGTGAGTTAAGTGTGCAGATCTACATTGAAGTTGGAGAGTTCAGTTGCCAAAGGAGACAGCAGTTATACAAATACAGTGCTGCAACCAGCTTAAAGGCCCTCAACCTGTATAGCTGTCTGCCTATTTTGTCTCGGAGACTGCCAATTGCTATTGCATCTGCCTAAGGGTGTTAAGGCCCTAACTCTCTCCCTTAATGCACCTCAGAGGTTGGGTGTGAATCCAGCCTAAAGCAGTTGAGAATCCTCACCTAATAAATTGTGTAAAGAATCAAATTAATTATCCAATCATGTAAAAAGCAAATTCCTGTACATTAATTTTATCTGCACATGATTGGATGAGTTCATATTCTCAACTGCTTTAATAAATCAATTTCCAATATACAGAGGAAAAATCACTGCACAAATGCTACTGTGATACTTAGCCCTTCATAGTCTTCATCTATCGCTGCTAGGTGATAGTCCTTAAAGTGTTACTAAACCCAGTAATATGAAAATAGTTCATCTGCCCCCCACAGTGCCCACAACTTATAAATCTTATTTTTACATTAAAATGCTGCCACTATATAACTTTTTGGCTGATATGTATATCACGGTCACATGATAAACTGCAGGGTCCACCTGAGTGTTCATGTAGGAGGAGATTTCTACTACAGCCTGTGTCCTCATGCTGTTATGGGTGGCAGATCATCCATCAATCAAGATGTGACATCCCACCCACTGTTTTTTTTTTAGTTATTGGGCATGGAGAAGGAGGGAGGGACTGGGCTGTCATTTAGGATCTGTATACATGCCCACATGTGTGACCTGGCTAGCTCTGATCAACAAGGAAATGTTCTCCCCAGCAAAAAATTGACATTGTGCAGCAGTACTACCCTCGCTGTGTCTTATCTGGCATTGCCAAGAGAGACCCTGCAGGAGGATCTGTCCATACAGGATCAAAGAGCCTTTTTACACAATGCGGATGATTATCCCCTTAAGTTCCACAGTGAGTATAACAAGCATGCTACTCTGCACATACAGACAGATTTTACTGTTGTGGGTTTAGTAACACTTTAAGCAGAGCACATCTATCTCAGTTGCCAAGTATTAACCACTTGCTGACTGCAATACTTATATATACATTGCGGTTTGCAAGTGGTTTACCGGGGTTATGGCTGAAGCTATCAGCCATAACCCCTCCATTTTTTGCTTATGAAAGCAGTCTGAGTGGCTTATTATCACATGCATACGTTATTCGCGCACTCATATGTTAACAGTGTTCACACCACACATGAGGTATTGTCATGAATATTAGAGCAAGAGCGATAACTCTAGTGCTAGACCTCCTCTGTAATTCTAAACAGGTAACCTGTAAAAAAATGTAAAACGTCGCCTATGGAGAATTTTAAGTATCATAGTTTGTCACCATTCCATGAGCGTGACATGTTAAGTATCTATTTACCCAGCATAACATCATCTTTCATATTTAAATAAATAAATAAATTGGGGTATATTATGTATTGTTTGTTTTTTAACCGCTTCCTGACCGCCCACTGCATATATACGTCAGCAGAGTGGCACGGGCAGGCAAAACCACGTACCTGTACGTGGCCCTTTAAATGCCTGCCCGTGGGTCGCGCGCGGGAGCTCCGTGACCCCGGCCGCGGGACCAGCGGACCCGATCGCCGCTGGTGTCCCGCGATCGGGTTACGGAGCTGCAGAACGGGGGAGAGGTTTGTGTAAACAAACCTCTCCCCGCGCTTCCTACTCTGCCTGTCATTGATTGGCTGTTCCCGGTCATCGGGAAAGCCGATCAATGACGTCAGACGTCAGCCCCGCCCCCTAATGTAAAAAAAACACACACACGTCACAGCCCATAACCCCTCCTCCTAGTGGTTAACTCTTTCACTACAACTGTCCATTATACAGGAATCAATGCATTTAAATAGCATTGATTGCTGTATAAATGACAATGGTCCCAAAAATGTGTCAAAAATGTCCGATGTGTCCGCCATAATGTCACAGTCACAATAAAAATCGCTGATCGCCGCCATTACTAGTAAAAAAAAAAATATTAATAAAAATGCTATAAAACTATCCCCTATTTTGTAAACGCTATAACTTTTGCGGAAACCAATCAATAATCGCTAATTGCGATTTTTTTTACCAAAAATATGTAGAAGAATACGTATCGGCCTAAACTGAGAAAAAATTTTTTTTTTATATATTTTTTGGGGATATTTATTATAGCAAAAAGCAAAAAATATTGCATTTTTTTCAAAATTGTCGCTATATTTTTGTTTATAGCGCAAAAAATAAAAACCACAGGAGTGATCAAATACCACCAAAAGAAAGCTCTATTTGTGGGAAAAAAAGGACGCCAATTTTGGTTTGGAGCCACGTCGCACGACCGCGCAATTGTCAGTTAAAGCGACGCAGTGCCGAATCACAAAAAGGGGCCTGGTCCTTTGGCTGCCAATTGGTCCGGGGCTGAAGTGGTTAAATCATTAAAATGTATTTTTTTCCAAAGAAATTACACTGGAAAAATCACTGTGCAAATACCATGTGACATAAAATATTGCAAGAATCGCCATTTTATTCTTTAGGTTCTCTGCTTAAAATTTTTTATATATATATATATATATATATATATATATATATATATATATATATATATATATATATATATATATATACACTGTATATATACACTGTATATATATATATATATATATATATATATATATAATATTTGGGAATTCTAAGTTATTTTCAAGCAAAAATTACTGATTTAAACTTATTAGTATAAAATGTAGTAGTATTATAAAATGGATCTGCTGCCTCCACTCAAATCCCAGTCCGCAGGTGGACTAATAAGATACTTGCAGTATAGGTGGATATGGCGCTACAAGATGAGTGTCTCCTATAAATTACTCATATACCCCCTATTTCATGGAAAAATACCTTGGGGCAAGAGATGTTGGATATGTATAGAGAGTGTGTACCTTTCCCTTTAAATCACAATATATAAAAATTCATAATAATAAAAAACCTGTGAATATTCATAAAGAGAGTATACAGTATAGAGTATATAAAAAAATCAACACCATCATGAAAGTATACCTTATGAGATGAAAACAAAAAACATATCTGTGCATAAAGTGACAAGTTACATGTTAGCACTTGTCACTTTATGCACAGATATGTTTTTTGTTTTCATTTCATAAGGTATAATGTGCGTTGGGTACACTTAAAGTGTTACTAAAGGTTTGTTTTTTTCTTCTAATCCTGTTCCTTTAAGGTAGTGTACTGTGTGTTCACTTACCCTTTCCTTCATTTTCATTTGTAAATGCTTCTTTTTGGTGTCTGTTTTTGTCACTTCATGTTCTTGTCCTAGAAGGTTGCCCAGTCAGCAGAGCCGTTCTGTATGGGGTTTACCTTGCGCAGGCGGCCCCTCCACCAGGACTACATCCCTGCGGGGAGGCACGGGAGCCACGGGCATGTCTAAGACGCTGTAGCTCCACCTCCCATGCCATTTTTTTAAAATGAGAATCAGGATCTCATCAGCAAAGCCCCACCTTTACTCCACCCCTTTTTCTTTTAGAAGGGAATGGGCGTAGCTGCTGGGAGGTGTCTGCATCGAAGGCTGTTATACAGTTTGAGAACAAGGCTCATTCTCGTTCATGCAGTCATCTCAAAAGCGGCACTGCGCATGCAAGATGCCGCTAAGCATAAAGGGAATTGTAGTTCCCATGAACATATGACGTAGCGGCAGGGAGCGCGCTCCAACAACCGGTAGCTAAGGCAATCAAACGAGACTGTAAAGGAGGAAGGGCCGAAAATATCTATCAAGAAAATAGGTTTAATATAAATTTTGGATGAAATAATATAAAGATTACCAATCTAAGCAGCATATAGATCAGATATATGCAAAAATATTGGTACCTTTACAACCCCTTTAACGGCCACCTGCTATTAGCTGGGCTTCCAGCCAATGCAAAGTTCGCCAATGGCAGAGCCCACTCTCCAGGCATCAATCCTCTGCATATGCACAGTGGTGTAGTGGGTATCACTCTTGCCTAGCAGTAAAAAGGATCACTGGTTTGAATCCCAACAACGACATTACCTGCCTGGAGTTTGCATGTTCTCCCTTTCCCTGCGTGGGTTTCCTCCCACTCTCCAAAGACATGCTAGTAGGTTAATTGGCTTCTGTCTAAATTGGCCCAAGTATTTAAATGTGAGTTAGGGACCTTAGATTGTAAGCTCCTTGAGAGTAGGGACCGATGTGAATGTACAATCTATATGTAAAGCACTACGTAAACTGACGGCGCTATATAAGTACCTTAAATAATAATAATAATATGTGTACCATAACACCTCCCCACTGAAAGCTGGGAACTCAGTGACCACTCGAGCCATCCTGGAAGACTTCTGGATACCACAGAACGCTCCTGACAAACAAACAGCTGTCCAGATACTTCCAAAAGGTAGAAAAACTTCATACAAAATGGTCCTTTGAGTGAGGAGGATAAAAAAGGAACCTGGTCCCTAGCTCAGCCTGAAAATGTATGGGAGTGGGGTCCTATATGCTGCAATTGAGTCTGTCAGGAAACATGTATTGTTAGGGACTTTAAAGGGATAAATCTTGGGGAAATGTTCATATGTTGCAGAAATTTACTGCATCTTCAGGGGATTTCCCTGACATGTACACATTAAGGCTGAATTCCAGCCAGAGATAATATATAAGATGTTCAGATGAAATACATGTATGAAAGCTGTTTTACCTGCCAAAGACTTTGTATTTCTGTCCAACCAGTTCACACACAGCCCTGTCTGACCTGATTTTGCTATACTGCAATTGTGTAACACGACTAGGTCTTGTCCATGCCCCCAGTCTAATCATGTTACTCAAGAGTTTTCTGTTCACTGGAGGCATATTATGGCTTCCTTTCCAATAGGCAATGTCAAAACATTTGCAACACATATACGATTATTTGAACACACTCCAGTGTACATGGGTCTCCTTTTACAGCTGAATTGTCTGAATTCTTTACCGGAAACAGCAAAGGTAATACAAACATTCACTTGCTGTCAAGATAAAATGTTGTTCTGTTCCCAATCAGAAACACCACCTTATGTCTCAGGGAGATGAATCCCTTCAAGACTAATAGGTCATCTATTAATTTCTGTGAAATATCAAACATAAACATTAAACTTATTTTGAACGTTTTACTAAGGAATTCCAGGTACAAATGTTTTATACATAGTTACATTGCTCCAGCTTGGACCAATGTAACTATGCAGATAGCATGCCTGAACGATGTCCCTGGAAGCTTGAAATACTGAAGTAGACACTGGTAACTGCTAAGTTTGTATAAAATATCCATACCTGAAATTCTCCTTCAAGTGTATCTTCTATGCTTCTTCGTGACTACTCTGGCAATTAAAACAGAGGTTTTCAGTTTATGCCAAGATTGCTTTCTAAAGACCCTCATGTACTTTGTAATAGAGTGAGAGGTAAACTTTTGTTTAGGCAAAATAATCAGCTATCATCCAGTATATTTATCCAGGTCATGATATAGCTAATAGTTGGTCGTATTTACCTGGACTTATCATGTTGCGTTGATGATGTTTCACCACTCATCCAAGTTTCTTCAACAGAGTTTAAATAAAGCATTTATATATCCACAGCTCGGAATGCCTAAATATAATCACCATTATTTCATTATATGTGTTGAATATTAAAGTGTTATTAAAGGTTCTGTGTTCAATTCCTCCTACTGGGTAAACGGCCCCATTGTCTTCTGGGACATGTGTGTGTCCCAGGAAACAACAGGGCCATTCACAAAGCAATGCGCGGCTCGCGCATGTGCAGTAGGAAACAGGCAGTGAAGCCGCAAGGCTCCACTGCCTGTTTCCCTTTAGTTAGGATGGCAGCGCCGGCAGCCGATCCGATGGATGAATCGGCTTGGGGGACGACATCGCGGGCTCACTGGACAGGTAAGTGTCCTTATTAAAAGTCAGCAGCTACAGTGTTTGTAGCTGCTGACTTTAAAAAAAAAAACGTCCGGAACACCCCTTTAAATATTTTTTAACTTCATGCAAGGAATGCATGCAGATAAAAAATGTTTAGGCTTTATAACAACTTTAATGGCACCCTACACATCGGCAACCGCCAAACTGTGGTGCCATGCAGTTCAGCGTGTTGAGATTTCACAAAAAGGTCAAAGACTTCTTTTCACACATTTCTCAGGGGTAGGACAGCCCATTTAAAATACCTGTAGCATGCAGTCTGCACATATGTGAATCGAGGCTAATAAGTTGCAATATATTACATTTTTAGTTTTAGGTTTTGATGTGATTTAAAGAATCTGCGGGGCTACACTTGCCCAGCCACATCCTTCATTCACAGTGTTCTGTTAATGGGAAAACTACAAGTCCCGACAGCCTATGCAGCTCCTCAATGAGCCACCAGGGCGCACTCTGACAGGAAGCTCAATGAACTACCTAGAGCAGTGATGATGAACCTTTGCACCCCAGATGTTTTGGAACTACATTACCTATGATGCTCATGAACTCTGCAGTGTAGCATCATGGGAAATGTAGTTCCAAAACATCTAGGGTGCCAAGGTTCGCCATCAGAGCTCTAGGTAGTTTATTGAGCTTCCTGTCAGAGTGTAACTACCTGCCCATATCGGAGGTACAAGCAGACAGCTACACAGTTTGCAGGACCATGGCATTACACCCAAGGTCTGCTGATCTTCTGATTTACAGGCTTCTAACAAAAAAATAAAGTTAATATTTTTTACCTGCAAAAAAAATATGCAGTTATTATTTAATTTTTTTTGGAAAAATGAACTTATCCTTTAAATAGAGCCCTTCCTTACTTTATCAAGTCTGATTTTATTTTATTTTATTGTTTTAGTAAGCATTTGGTTCTTCACAGAAGAATAGTAAGAAATACAACATATTGCCAGTATTTGATTACAGTTTTGCATGCGGAAGTCTTAAAACCTGCATGGATAACAAACATCCTTACAGAGTACTTCAATTAATGTTTAATTTCACATTCAAAGCCTCTTGAAATAAGTGTTTCTAAAAATGACAAGACCTCGTTGAATATATTCTGCCATATCCGTTTGCAAATGTTTCTTTACTACAACCTGCTGACACTATTCATCAGCTAACAGATGCTTTGTTCTAGAGGAGCGATCCCAGAGGATACATTATTTAATGGCATCTTTCAGTCAGGAGTCAATATGCTGTCATTTCTATTTTGCTATATTCAGACAGGTGCCTCTTCCTTTCTTTGACCGTGTGCAAGACACTCCCCCAAGGTCTACTTACTGACAGCCCCTTGTTGCCACTTAGTGCTCTTGTTGACAGGAGCCTCTCCATTTACCAGATGACAGGTGCTTGTTTGCGTGAAATGACCAATATGCAAGAAAATCACTACTGCAGCAGACAAAGATGGTTTATTTTCTTCTTGATGACAGTGGTAATTACAAGTAAAAAAACAAACATATTGATGATGATAAGACTGATTATACAAATGGAAAGCTGGTATACACTGAGAAACATACTTTACTTACTCTAATTTTTTATTTTAAAGCAATATTAAACCTAAACAAAATATTAGTATATTTCAGTTTCTCAATTACTAGATGTGGTGGCTGCATTATTTATTTATTTTTTTAGCCATTGTTTTCCTTTATTATTGCCTGGTAACCAGTAAATCTATTATTTTTTTACCAGTACAAGCTGTCAAGCAAACGTGTCAGAGGGTTGGGATAAACCATTTAACGCTGACAGTGGTGGATACTATTGTCAGCTTTTACTAATTCATATAAAACCTTTATTCCAGAAGAGAAAACAACTTTTGCTGTATCTGCTTAAAAAGTCTTAGCTGGAGTTTGGCTCTATTCCCCTTCTTTTCACTTGTGATCCAGCCAGTAACACACTTCCTGTCTAAAGGCCCATACACACGATCTGACTTTTCAACAACAACGGTCCGCAGGACCTGTTTTAATCGGACAATCCGACCGTCTGTATGCTCCATCGGACAATTGTTGTTGGTTTTTCAACAGACAAATATTCGCTGTGCATGCTCTCAAACTTTTCGACAACAAATTTCTGAAGAGGATCCGATTGCGTGTACACTAAAGTCCAAAGGACAAACATGCATGCTTAGAACCAATGCTAAACATCAGCCAACAATAGCAGAAGTTGCCCAAAGGGTGGCAGTAAAGAGCTGAAAAAACACGTGATTTGGTGAAAGTTGGCTTAAAATGTTCTGCCGTGTGTATGCAGAACAAGTTCACGGCCAACGCCCATTTGGACAAAAATCCACGGAAAAGGCAGATGATAGTCCGATCGTGTGTATGGGCCTTTAGACTGGAAGTGTGTTGGAAGAGCAACAGAGACACATTTTGACAGCAATATTGTCAATCTAGGAGAGGGTAGTGTCAAATGCACTAGCAGATTTAGATGGAGCTGACTAACAAATTCAAAAAAATAAAAATAAATTATGCAGCCACCACACTCTCGATCCAGCGACATCCACAAGAGCCTTGGCTCTCTGAGGACTCACACTCCTGATTGGCTTTTGACAGCCAGTGAGCCAATTAAGGAGATGGAGGGGCAGGGCCAACCTGCGGCTCCCTGTGTGAATGGACACACAGAGCCTCAGCTCAGGAGCGTGCTTGCTTGTAGGGAGGGGCCAGGAGTGCCTGCGTGGGACCCGAGAAGAGGAGGATGCGGGCTGCTCTGTGCAAAACAATTGCACAGATTAGGTAAGTATAACATGTTTGTTATTTTAAATAAGACTGAAAAAACAAGAATTTAATATCGCTTTAATGTAGCACCTCTCATTGTGCTGTGATCTGTTCCTTACAATTTTGATGATTTTTTGTGTTGCTTTTTCAGTAACAAATTAGTCAGCCTGCACATATCAGTTGGCGCTGTGGAGCTGGGTGATCACAAAAAGTCCCACCATTGCTGATTGTTTACTATTGTAAGTGTAGACGAAGGTTTACTAGCAGACAACAGAACAATCAGATGCTGGATATATAAAAGACTAAAGGAATAAAGAGGTAATATACAGGGCATTTTCTATTTCCCACTCTCATTACACTATAACACATTAGAAAACTTTGTTCTATGGACTTTAACAACACAATGATTCATCATAATTATAAGGAAAGAATCACAATAAAACAGTAAATATTGGCTGCTAGTAAAAATTTGCCTGATCCCTTACTGTTATGAGTGCAGGGGAATGTTTACTAGCAGCCAACAGATAGATCACACAGCCCTGCCACACAATTATAAAGGATCAGGTTAATGTTTACTAGCAACAAGTTATGTCTTGTTGAATGTTTACTAGCAATAAGTCATGTCATGTTGAATGTTTAGCAGCTGGTATTTGATATTCCCATTTGTTGTGTTGTGATCCATGTTGACTCCTCCCCCTACTGTTCGGATTGAAATGGCTCATTACATATTCATCTCCTTCAGATATGCATGGTCCAACAGTAGTATAGGGAATGTGCTGTTGACCATGCTAGCTCTGAATTCACTGTACCAATTAAACTGGGGAGACAAAGAAAGGATAAAGAAAACTTTTTGATAGTGAGACTTCGTCTTTAAGTCTAAACCTGGACTTTAAGCTGAATACCAAGCCGTAATATACAGTATGCACTTTTGTTCAGCCACTTCTAGACCACCATGAAAAACAAGTTTGTAACCTTACTTTTCTCCCCTTCAAATCAAGTAGTACAGCTTGGACACCAGGCCACCTTAACCTGTTACCCAGACAAAGAAGGAGCAGCAGAGCATGAAGGCATCCCTCCCCTCTCCTGTAAACATGCTTGGGAAAGGATTTTGAGTTCACTGTGCAATCAGTGTAAAGCTTGAGTACTTCTCTTACCTCTCCCAGTCTGAAATCTACCATGTAGGGAATCACAGGAGGCTGCTATTAAGACAGTTGAAGATAATTATGATGGTTATTTATAAAAGGAACCCCCCACCGCTGCACTGCATCTCACAGTTTTACAAGACGCTCATCTAAGTGCATAGAACTCAATTCCCGGAATACCTTTTTAAGTGGGAAGTTGATCTGCATTCTTCCCTCACTGATACGCAGAAAGATAGAATTATGCAATTGTCTCATGCCTCTTCTCTATCATCTAAAGTGGTGGAAGCTAACTATAAACTCCTCATCAGTTGGCACTACACACCACCATACCATGTTTCCATTCCACTCTCTTCTATGTTGGAGAAACTGCAGCAATATAGCCACTCATGTTTAGTGGGAATGCCTGCTAATTCATCCATTCTGGCAAGGTGTACTTAAACTTATAAATCTGATCCTTGGTCATGCTGTACCCTCCAATCCCTGGACCATACTGTTTCACTGGACTTCCGAATCAGTCGGCCCGTATAAATGATCCCTCACCCCTTACCTTTGTTGCAAAGGTTATGTAAAGTGGACAATGTTTGCCTCTTAGAGGAATTAACATATACCTCAAAGGGGATCATTGGTCGGCACTCCAAAATATGGGCCCACTGGTTTGAATTTAAGTCTTCTTCTGCATATAAGGAAATTATTTTAGAATCTACTGACTTATAACTGCCTACTGTTTATTTACTAAGTAGCTCCTCTCTGCTAACTTTTGCAACTAAGGTCTTTTCCATCTGTTATCGGCCGTTACTCCCTCCTCCCCACCCACAACCCCTATCTTGCCCCCCTACTTCCCATCCCTACTTTTCCCCCTTTTAATTTGTCTCCATTTATCTTCCTTCTATCACATCCAATATGTCTCCTCTTCTCTTGCAAACAGCAAAGTATTCTCTATGCTTCGCTCTTGCCTTTGACTCAAACCTAGGCATTGATCGAAGCTTCCTAATTTGTTTTGAGATTTAGGGAACCTGTTGGTTCTTGGGAATTTCATTTCTCATGTAACACATTTTTTTCTTATAACGCTGTGTATTATGAAAACACACAAAGTGTTCATAAGCTGTGTATGCACTACCTACTTTCCAATAAACAGTTCCAATAAACAAAAACAACAAAAAAGGAACCTACACTGTTCACACTGTGCTACATTCAATCATCTAAACAGGGGCATGCAATAGTCCTGTTTGTTAAGGTGTATTTACACTTTTGCAATCAGATCAGGAAAACATCTACTTTATATTTGTTACATGTCCCCATTCGCTTTTTTAGATGCTCTTTTCTGGACCATTCAGAATGGAAAAATACAAGGTAGTTCTTTTTGTTTATAGGGGGCTGGCCAACTGTGTTAGCCATAATTAACCCTGGCTGTACTATGCAGGCAGATCCTTATTATCAATTGTAACTACATAGATTTGAACACATTGAGGTTGCTTTACTAAAACTGGAGAGTGAAAAATCTGGTGCAGATGTACATGGTAGCCAATCAGCTTCTAACTTCAGCTTGTTCAATTAAGCTTTGAAAAATAAAAAAACTAGAATGATTGGTTTCTATGCAGAGCTGCACCAGATGTTGCATGCTCCAGTTTTAGCATATCAACACCTGTCTGTCCTAACAAAAAGTGAAAATGTAAAAACCACCCTCCTGCATCGTATATTTATGAGGACATATTCACTCTAACATTGCTTAAAAAAACCCTACAGTCAGCCAAGACACCTTGACCTGAGAAAGATCTAAAAGTTTATACAATTATATTGTTTTAGGCATGCTGTGTGTGAATGAGAACACATAACACACATATCATGGGGTTTTCTCAAATTGGACTGCAAATGTGGAAACATACTTTACAAATTTTATTGCTCATGGTTGCATATTGAAGGTGAACACACTTTTGGCACACTCTCCAAGCTCAGTAAAAATGTACTTTGCATAGTGAAAATGCTCTACTCCCCTTAGTAAGTCCACCTTAGTGTGTCCATAATAAAACACAGTTGTATAGCTAAGATCAAGGAAGATAACTTTGTGTTATGTCAGTGTCAAAAATAATAAAAAAATATTATTTCAGCTTAACTATGGTTTTCCCACACAGGCACTTTGTGTTAAACATCCTCTGGGACAAGGTACATCATCAGCAAAGGAATGCGGTTTTTCAGACAATCTGATAATAATGTAAAACAAGCTTTGGTGCAATTAATTTTGTTTTGATAAATGACAAAATCTAGAAATGTGCAATGCTGTTATCACTCCATAACACAACACACAAGAAAACAGATGTTTTAAAAGACTGAATGGAAGTATGACTAGTCAGTTAAGGACCAGACAGACAGTTCTAATCCCCACTTATTTTACTCTCAATTTTCAAGTAAGTGTTAATGAATGATTGAAATCAATAATGACACTATCAGCACTTGAGGGATATGCTTGTGGTGAAATACATCTTACTTTATTACTTTACTCTTAAGCCTTTTAAAAACAAAACAAAATGTCAAATACATGTATTTTCCTAGAGCAAAAGCACTGATGGAGAGAACACTTGTGGGAACTACTTGCTTCACTGCAATATATACTATATATATATATATATATATATATATATATATATATATATATATATATATATATATATATATATATATATATATATATATATATATATATATATATATATAGTGCTCAGCATAGATGAGTACACCAATACACCCCAACAGTTTTATCAGAAAACCTTTAATTTCTTTTCAGAATCAACATTTTCTATGGGACACTATACTACAAAATACTCCCACAAATGTGGGCCAATGATTGCAACCAAGATTTGTTAATTTGTACACACAAAAAAGTATTTTTCCTTCCAAATTCATTCAAGACCATGTTGCAAAAATGAATACACCCAATGAAAGTCTTAGGAGCAAAGTTAAATATTAGACAACAAAATCATAATTAACAAGAATTCAACTACAGATGAGTCTAATTCTTCATTACAGGTGTCCAGCAGACAGTTGATTATAAAAGGCAGGGCCGGTGCTACCACTAGGCAAACTAGGCAGCCGCCTAGGGTACACTGCTGCCTAGGGCGCCCGGCCACTGGTGTTCCTACTCACTTCTCTCTGCAGCAAGCAACTAAGTCTCAGCATCAGCAGGCATATAGTGTCAGAGGCACAGAGGCGGCGGAGGACTGTGTCTGTGTCTCAACTCCCTAATGAATGGAAGCAAGCAAACATTCATTGATAGGCACTGGTAGGCTGCATTGATGAGCGCTGGTAGGCTGCATTGATGGGCGCTGGTAGGCTGCACTGATGGGCGTTGGTGAGGCTGCATTTGATGGGCGCTGGTGAGGCTGCATTTGATGGGCGCTGGTGAGGCTGCATTTGATGGGCGCTGGGGATGCTGCATTTGATGGGCGCTTGATTAAAAAGCTGGGATATACATAGATAGGGAAAAGGGGGTGGGGTCAGGGATGGAGCCAGGGGGGGGGGGGGGCAAAATGAGGTTTCGCCTAGGGCGTCAAAAATCCTTGCACCAGCCCTGATAAAAGGGTGTTACTTAACAAAGGAAACCCCTTCCCATTTCATGCTGTCAGCAATGGCAGCACATGAAAGAGAAATGTCACAAGACCTGAGAAAGAAAATCATTTTGTTACACAAGAAAGGTGAAGGCTACAAGAAGATCAGCAAAGTTTTACTTATCAGTCACAAGACTGTAGCAAAAGTGATACAAAAATTTAACAGAGATCATCTCACAGAGATGTCCAGGCTGTCCACAGGAGTTAACACCTCAACGGGAACTTCTTCTGATGAGAAGGGTTGAAGAAAATTGCCATGCAAGTTCACTGCAGTTAGCTAAAAAAGTAGAAAGCCAAACTGGGGTGATTGTTTCCTGTGACACAATATGGCATACACTGCAGAGGAAGGCATTTTTCAGCATGGGCCCTGGCAAATTCTAGGCCGGATTTTTTATGCATGGGCTTTAGGAGGGGCTTCCTTCCTGGACGACACCCATGCATAAAAAATCCGGCCTAGAATTTGCCAGGGCTCATGCTGAAAAAGATTAGACTACTAGGACTCTACTCTGGAGTGATGAGACCAAGATAAATGTTTTTGGAACTGATGGCTTCAAAACTGTATGGCATCGCAAAGAAAAATGCATGGTGCCTTTAGTGAAACATGGTGGTGGCAGTGTCCTTCTGTGGGGCTGCATGAGTGCTTCTGGTGTTGGGCAGCTGCATTTCATTGATGGTATCATGAATTCACAGATGGACTGCTATATATTGAAAGAGAAGATGCTACCATCACTCTGTGCCCTTGGTCGTCATGCACTTTTCCCAAGGCGTCTTTCAGGACAGCACCTGAGAGATAGTGACTCCTCCCACCGAACCTTAGGAAACACCTTCTTCCTCCAGACTTTAAAGGAAGGCACCTCCCTACCATACTTCAGTTCTTGTATTTCCTCCAGCACACAGGGAACATCTTTTGGAGGGAGTCAAGATCTCTTGGGTGCTCCTGAGGGACAGGGGTTCCTTCCCTATTTTTCCTCCTCTAGGGACCCGCTGTCCTCCCGGCCTACCCAGGCTTCAGCAGCAGTAGAAATCGGACTCCTCTTCCCCTCCTGGTGCTCGGTGAGAGCTGACAATTGAGTGGCCCGCACGGTCCCAGAAAGCGGCAGCACGCGTGCACCATATTTACCGGCGGTCGCGCTGGAAGTGACAGATCGGGTCACTGGGTCAACGGAAGCGCCATTTCTGGCGTGGACGCAGGGGTGAGGAGGGAGGACAGGAGCTGGTGCCTGTTTCTGCTTCCGCAGAGGCATTATGGGAGTCCGGAGGCGGCGTGTGAAGCCACGAGTGGAAAGCTGCACACCTGCCATGGAAGAGTCGGCATCTGCGGCAGTGGGGACAGGCACAGGCACCAGCAAAGCTCAGGTAGGAGGCAGCGGTTAAAGTCTGCCCTTTTCCTTTATCTGGGTTTTGGTCTCTCTTTTTTTTCTCTTCCCCCCTAGTGGCAAGGGGCCTGTCTGGGCACTAGAGGCTGACTGGTTTCTTCTTAGTGCACCTGTGTGGTGGTCCTTGTGAAAGCAGAGACTGGGTCTCACTAAAGGTCCCCGTTTTTTTTTCCCTTTTTTTCTTTTCTCACGGGCCAAAAGCTCTGACCTAAAGAAGAGATGTCCTTCTTGCAGGGCCAAAATGGGAGAAAATTGGAAAAAAGCCCTATGCAGGGCTTGCATCACGTCTTTAGTTAAGGAGGAATCAGCTTCTGTTTGTGACTCATTAGTAAATCCAGCTGCTAGTTAGCCTTCCACTTCAGAGTCTTCCCAGAGTTCTCTTTCTATCCCGGTGTTGGAAGCTCTTCCTGAAGACACATCAAATAGGGAAGAGCAGTCCCCTTCTCCTTCCGTTAAAGATTCGGAAGAGGAGGTTGAGGAGGCTGAAGCAGTCCGCTCTAAATTTAAGCTGTCCCTAGAAGAGGTAGATGGGCTCCTTAAAGCTATTCATGCAACGCTTGGCTTAAAGCGGGATTCCACCCTAAAGTGGAACTTCCGCTTTTCGGAACTCTCCCCCCCTCCGGTGTCACATTTGGCACCTTTCAGGGGGGAGGGGGGTGCAGATACCTGTATCTGCACCCACTTCCGGGCATAAACTCCCACGGAGTTTACGCCACTTCCTGTCCCGGCACGCTGTCTGCCAGGACACACACATGTCCCGGCAGACAGCGCTGACGATTCTCATTGCGCTGACGATCCTCACTGCGGCTGTCCCGGCAGACAGCGCTGACGATTCTCATTGCGCTGTGCGACTAACGCATGCGCAGTAGGGAACCGGGAAGTGAAGCCGCAAAGGCGACACTTCATGATTTCCTCACCGAGAATGGCACCGGCAGCAGCAGAGAGCAGAGCGATTGATCGGCCTCTGCTGTCGACATCGCTGGAACCTGTGACAGGTAAGTGTCCATTTATTAAAAGTCAGTAGCTGCAGTATTTGTAGCTGCTGGCTTTTAAAAAAAAATTCAGGTACAGTCCCGCTTTAAGAGAAGAAAGGAAGGAATTATCTCTTCATGACCGCATGTATGCAGGATTAAATGAACCTAAGAGACGGACATTCCCGGTTCATTCGGTCATCTCTGACGCCTATAAAAAAGAATGTCAGGATCTGGAGAGAAAACCCTTTTTTTCCAAAGCCCACAAGAGGCGTTTTCCTTTTGAGGAAGACCCTTCTGCGGTGTGGAACAAGGTGCCCATGTTGGATGCTGCCTTCTCCCAGGTCTCAAGATCCACAGACCTGTCTTTTGAAGAAATGGGTGTTCTGAAGGATCCAATGGACAAACGCATGGATCTTTTGCTCAAGAGATCATGGCAATCAGTCATGAGCAATTTAAAGCCAGCAATGGCCACAACATGTGTAGCCAGGAATCTAGAACACTGAGTTAACCAGCTAAAATCGCATATAGCGGCAGACTCCCCTAAACAGGAGATTTTAGATTATTTTCCTACCCTGGTCTCTGCAGTTGCTTATATTGCAGATGCCTCAGCTGAAGCAATTAAGATGTCAGCTAGATCAGTAGCTTTAACAAATGCTGCAAAAGAGCTTTATGGATTGACTTGTCCCTGCGGGTGGGCGGAAGACTACAAGAGTTCCTTCCGCAGTGGTCAGGGATAACTTCAAATCAGTTTATTCTGACCTCTCTCAGGTGCTGTCCTGAAAGACTTCTGGAAAACAAGTTACCCATAAGTCTAACTTGGTTTTTCCAACATGACAATGATCCAAAACACACATCTAATACCGCGTACACACAATCGGAATTCCGGCCAGAAAAAGACAGATGAGAGCTTTTCATCGGAAAATGCGACTGTGTGTATGCTCCATCGGAATTTTGCTGGCCTAATTTCCCACAGCAAAGAACTGAGAGCATGTTCTCAATTTTTCCGCCGAAAAAGGTTTCTATTGGAAATGACGATTGTCTGTAGCAACTCTGACACGCAAAATTCCTACGCATGCTGGGAAACAATTTGACGCATGCTCAGAAGCATTGAACTCGGCTCGTTGTAGTGTTGTACGTCACCGTGTTCTTGGCGGTCGGAATTTGGTGTGCTGTGTGTAGGCAAGACAGTTTGAGCGGAATTCCGTCAGGAAAACTGTCAGAGCTTTTTCCGACGAGAATTCCGATCGTGTGTATGTGGCAAAAGGCCACTGTTGCATTTCTGAAGAAAAACAGGGTGAAAGTAATTTAGTGGCCAAGTATGTCTCCTGATCTGAGCCCAATCAGGGAACACCTATAGGGAATTCTGTAGAATCGAGCATCACTCTCCATTCAGCCTCTAAAAGAGGACGTTCTTGAAGAATGGAAAAAGATAGATGTTGCAATATGTCGCCAACTTTTTCATTCCATGCCTAGAAGACTTGGTGTTGCACTTACAAATCATGGAGGTCATACAAAATACTAGATGTAGTAGTTTTTGTTATGGGGTGTACTCATTTTTGCATCAACTAATTTGAGTAAAACGGAAGATTTTGTAATCTAAGTTATATTATTAAACTTACTTTCATGTAATGAGCTAAACAAATGTCCTTAAAAAAACTTTTTGGAAATGGTTCTTGTGTTCATTGAGGTATTGATTAAAATCTTACTTTTCAAAAGGGGTGTACTCCTTTATGTTGAGCACTGTATAAATATATACCATAGGTGACCGTGATATTGTGTCAATCTCGCCGATTTTATCGGCGAGATTGACACCCTGAGAGCCCTGTCACGGGAGCCAGCGCCGAGCTGGCTCGCATCGGAAAAGGAAACATTTTTTTTTTCCTTTCCCAATGAGCGACAAGCTTTGAGGCCCGGTTCACACTGGTGCAGGGATCCGAATTGGATCCCGCCAATACCAGGCACTGTGTTTGGTATGAATCTTGAGGGAGAACTCCACGCCAAATTTTAAATAAAAAAAATAGCATGGGTTCCCCTCCAAGAGCATACCAGGTCCTTAGGTCTGGTATGGATTTTGAGGGGAACCCCTACGCCGAGAAAAAACTGCGTGGGGGTCCCCCCAAAATCCATACCAGACCCTTATCCGAGCACGCAGCCCGGCCGGTCAGGAAAGGGGGTGGGGATGAGCGAGTGGCCCCCCTCCTAAACCGTACTGAGCCGCATGCCCTCAACTGGGGGGGAGGGTGCTTTGCGGAAGGGGAGCGCCCTGCGCCCCCCCATCCCAAAGCACCCAACTTCGGGGGTCTCTTCCGACTCCTTCGCACTCTCCGGCCTCTTCTCCCACTCTCCGGTTCTTCTCCGCTCTCTCCGGCCTCTTCTCCCCCTCTCCGGCCTCTTCTCCTGCTCTCCTGTTCTTCTTCTGGGCTCCTCCGCTATCTTCTTCCAGCTCTTTTACTAGCGGTGGCCTGGTCTCCTCCGTCCTTCTTCCCTCTTCTCTCTTCTTCCAATGTTGACACGACGCTCTCTCCCGCTAAAATGCCGTGTGCGAGGTGCGCGACGAGTTATATAGGCATGGGGCGGAGTTACCGGGTGATGTATCCCGGTGACCCCACCCCTTATGACGCCACAGTTCCGGGGCATGCTGGGCATTGTCGCTTCTTTCTCGCGCTCGCTGCAATAGGAAAATGTGACATTTTCCTATTGCAGCCAGCGCGAGGTGTACAGTGCCCTGTCGCAGAAAACCAGCGCGATGGGATCGCACTGGAAACACAATCTTGCGGGCAGGTACTGTATATACAGCTAAAGTTAAGGAAATGTGAATATGGGCTCCTAGGTAGGGGTTAATTTTCCTGGCATGGACAAAGCACAGATATTCCTTAACCAGTTAAGGACTTTGGGTGTAAGGCTCACACCCTCAAAATCTTCAGGGAAACACTTTGGGCATATGCTATATACCCTGTTCCTCTCCATGGCCACAATTGCCAAATGCCACAAATCCCAGCAGTCAAAATGGCAGCCAGGACTTGCTCTGAATCACAGAAGTTGCAGGTGCTTTTGTGTAAACAAAGCTTCATTGATAAATATAATGTAACAATTCCTGTATTTACTGTGCTTCATTCCTGCACTGAGGCGAACGTTGACCTTCATATGATGTCAGTTAAAGCAACCTATAAGTTTGTTCCTATTTAACTCCTTATTAGCAGTCTTATTCCTAATTTGTCCTTAACTCCTTCCTCACTTTAGCTATTATTTTCCCTTGATTTTTTTCATTATCATTAGTTTTGTTTGTTATTTCTTTTTTTAATGTGCAAAGTTAAAAGAAAACATACTTTTTACCTTTGAAAATAACTTCACTTTGTACCAGAATTGTAATTTTAGTGTTTAGAAATGGCACCAATTATATAATAAAATGTATAATTTCTATTTACAGTATCACATTTTTTTTTTTTTGTTTAACCAAACAACCAAAGCAAAATCTAGTTTAGTGCTGTTAAATAATTTTGTCTATAGCTTGCATAGGAAAATATATGGTCATTTTTACAAGATGGTATCACCAAAAGACAGTTTAATCCCGAAAAATAGTAATACATGTGTTACTTTATCTATCATGACAAATTAATCCCTAAGGCCCCATACACACATATTAGATTTTCTGCAGATTTTTGTCTTCAGATTTACCAAAACCATGTAGTGCAAGGGCCTGCCTGATTGCATACAAATTGAAACTCCTAAGGTTTGACCTCATATTATATGGTTTTGGTAAATCTAAAGACAAAAATCTGCAGAAAATATAATAGTGTGTATGGGGTCTAAGGCTCAGCTTACACTGCTGCGATGGCAAATTCGTACTTCCTTCCGACTTGATCTGACTTGGATGCTATTTAGGAGCCTGTATAAGGGCTGAAGTCGCACCCAAGTCGGACCAAAGAAGTGTAGGAACCTTTTCTAAAGTCAGAGCAACTTGTGTAGCATCAGTTATGATGGCTTTCCTTGGGAAACATTGTATTTGACATGTCATGTGACTTGGGGTCTCACAAGTCAGATCCCATGTCGCAGCAGTATGAACCAAGCCTAAATCAATAGGCCCATAGCAGAAATGAAAAATTGTCATGGTTCATACCACAGAGCAAAGTGGTTAAGGTAAACACTGCAGTAACCACTCAAAATATGTGCTCACTGTGCTTAAAATATATTTTAACAAGGAGTGGTAGGTATCTCATTTTATTTAATTTGATGTTAATTGCTTGCTTATTTTGTTTGCCCTTCCTTCTTCATACATCTGCATGTACTTTTTGTGTAACATTCAAGTAGTGCATTCCTTCCATTCCACAGTACTCTTGCAGTCCATATGCACTCTTCATCCAAGGTACCTGTAAAACAGAATATTTCATTCAGTATTCTTGCAGCAGCAGCGTAACAGTTCAAGAAGTTATATTAATCGCAACATGTCCAGTCTCGCCTACTATTCCCGACTTAGCTAATTAATATTTATTTTTTACACACAAAACAATACCAGGAGCTTGAGTCATAATGTATTAAGGGGTATGGGAGATCCGCAAAGCAGCAATAGGGAGTTGTTTTCAGGTCATAAAGCAAGAACTACACCTAGCTCTCGTCCAGTAAGTTTGGGATTATATTGGAAAATCTGTGTCAGCTATAACTTGGGGTAAGACACAGGTGCACAGAAGAAAATTACATTCTTATTTTCTACTTACTTTCTATGATATAAGTATAAAATTGATATTGGTCAGAGGTGTAATGAATATTCAGCAACCCACGTGAAAACAGCAAGAGAATGCTGAATCAATGCTACTATAAACTGCAAAGAAAGCATAAAGTAATGATGCATGAAGGGAACAGCTGCGAAACAAAAGAAGCTATCCAAAAATAAACACAATGCCCACTCCTCAACGAAATGTATGATACTTTCTGATCTTTAAATATATTTCACTTATTTAAACCTTAATAAAAATTATAATGTGCTATATATAGCATAAAATAGCCAGTGTCACTGGTTAATATATTATTATTGTTAAATTAGAGTAAAATTCAGTGCCATAAATAACATTTTACTGTCAAAATAAATATAAAGTCTTCAGCAAGGTACCTGTATATATTTGACCATACTTTGAGAATAACATAAAGTACAGATTTGCATTTTTAAAGATGTTTGCAAAGCACTACTTCAGTCTAGACTGCTTACTGCTACTGCCTATTAGTGTTGCTTAAAGTGGAATTTCACCCAAAAGGGGAAGTTCTTCTTATTTGCCTCCTCCGCCCCTCCTCTGCCAAAAATTCCATCAAAACATCCCAACGTTTGAAGACACTGTAACTTTTGCGCAAAACCAATCAATATACGCTTATTAAGTAATTTTTTCCTTTAAATATACCCCCAGCCCCTGAATACAAGTTAATTACTAACTTCATCTCTGCAGTTTTTTAGTAGTAGTAGTTGTCACACCCTGTGCTAAGCAGCTTTTGCACCCAAAACTTCTCAGCCAGGCCTACTGCCTAGTGCACACATGCACCACCATGCCATGTGGGGGCATTTCATTTTATCTACTGTCTAAAGCAGGCCATACATTAGTAGAATTGTTTTCAGGCATATAATATACCGGTATTTTATATGACACAATTTCACAATGCTTCACTAGTAATAAATGGTCATTTAATGGCAAATGTTACCTATTGCAGAGAATGAAAATGTTGTTAACCAAAATCCCTTTACAAACTGAGAGAGGGAGATTATTTTAGTCTTCCTAAGCCAGTCATCAGATTTTTATGAAAAAAGTTCTATGAGTGCATAGGTGATTGGCTGAAGCTATTTATCTTCCTGAGCCCCACTGGAAAAAGATGAATTGTCTTGGGCCATACATAAAATACATGACAATAAAAATATCAGGAAAAGTCGGGCAGATCACAAGTTAAAGTGGAGCTCCAGCCCCCCCCTCCAAAAATTAACTGCGATGTGGGCACCGCAGGCAATTTTTACATCAGCTCTCGGGTGCTGCTGTCACCATTCCTTGTAAGGGAAACCAGCAGTGAAGCCTTGCGGCCTCACACCCGGGTCTCTACTGTGCATGTGCAAAGCACGCTGTGCTTTCTGAATTGCCCGACGGAGGTGGGAGGAGGAGGGGGGCCGAACTTCCGCGGCGAGGTCCGCAGCAAGGTCTCCTGGAAGTGGGGAAAGATAGATGTCAAAAACAGGTACTTGCTCCCCCCCCGAAAGGTGCCAAAATAAGGTAGCGGAGCTTCCCCTTTTGGGTGGAGCTCTGTTTTAAAGATCATTGATATAGGTAATGTACCTATCCAAGTAAAAAAAACATAATTTTTTTTGTAATATTTTTTATTATAAAAGTAAAAAAAAATAGTGCAATTTTTGACACTGTTTTTGATAAACTAACGCATCAATATCTGGTTTGATGGATGAAGTAACAGTTTTCAATGTATTCTCAAGGTGCTCATCAGATATTTTGGCTCTAGTTTTGTCCTTCGTCTACTTCATCCTTGAATATAATTGCTCACAAATGTAGGTGCTGTTTAAAACTTATAAAAGTCCAGTAAAGAGACTTAGTACATTTTTTTCTTCAACCAATATGTGTTCGCTAAGTGTAAAATAAATCATCCCAAAAATCTACATTTTTAAGTAAGTTTGCGATTTTCTATTGTGCTGCATTCATAACTTCTTGAGCCTCATGCAGCCCGTGGGCCATAGGTTAGACACCCCTGATTTAAGTATTTTCAGTGTGTATCAGCTGTCCTCTAAATATTTCAACTATCCATCAGAGTATTTGAAGAAAATTATTTGCTGCACAATGGAGCTGCAGTTGGGATAAAAGTAAATTGGAATGACAATTGTTAGTTAATCTGACCTATTTTGGTTGTATTGTTTAACAATTTCTTGTTGTACATTGAGATTTTGGGATTAATTAACTAAGGGATAGAGACTGTCCAGCAAAGTGAATGTTCCCTTTGGAAAGTGTATGTTCAGTCACTTTAATTAAGATGAAGCTGTATTTAATGACAAAATAACAACAAGGGGGCGCAAAGGCCTAGTGTGTTACCTGGTAAAAAAATTATATAAAAACAAGACATGGCGAAAACATACTCACAAAAAGCCAAAAGGCAAAGGGCAATGAATAAAGCAAGACCCAAGTAGAAAAAAGGTAGAGGTATGGAAGCATATTACCAAGCCCTAGGCATCATTCAGACACACATGCGGATACATTTTGAGGGACATGTCCTCTTCCACCAAGCATAGTCCCCATGCTCAGTGGAAGAGGGCCTGTCCCTTAAAAGTCATTATTGCAGGACTTCTTCATATTTCTTTCAACCAGTCAAAAGGCCAGTCATGGTACACGCTGCCACACAAAATTGATATAAAAATGTGATTGTTCCCCTGACCCCTCTGGTAACCAGTAGACGTTTTAACCACTAGTGTGCCCACTGATGCTTTGGCTGTGATGGATATGGGGAGGATAAATAATGTATACAGCACTAATTAATATGGAGACTAAATATCAATTTCTCTATTTTATGACCAGCAGAATTCTGTAGATTTGCAACTATTAGATTGCATTTAGAACTTGAGAGGAAACAAATTCAGTTAGGGTTAGAGAAGTATGTTATGACTTACTCTTGATTTAATTTTTTTTAACATCCAGCATAGATAAAGACTGATCAATATCATGGTCCATCTGTTCAGAGATCTCAGCATTTTTGTGCTCTTAACCAAACGTATATGGTTGCAAATGTGAAAATGTCACGTAAAAGAACTGACAGCTATTGCATTTGGTGCAATTCTTAATGTACTGCTTTGCTCATTTGACATTCAGTTAGTCATATAAATCTAGTAAGGGGTGGGCCATCATAGGTATCCCTATTTCAGATATCCCATTAAAAAAAAAAAACATAATTCAAAAACATAGTTTATGAAAAAAATAAAAGCAATATATACCTTGACACCACAAAAATATATTATATGTGCTTTCTAAGCGCCAACCTTTCTGGGTCTAAAACCAAAGTCGTAACTGCACTGCCAAAATGTGGACACTTGGAAAACATGGCTTTACTGGTCAAAATTTACAATTGCTTAATATTACATCAAGGGGCTGAGGAAAAATGTTCTTGTCTAAAGCAATGGACATCTCAAAGTAGATTACTTTTTGATTGTAATAAAGAAGAACACCATTAAGCTTAAAGTGTTCCTAAAGTCATTTTATTAATAAAAATAAAAAAAACATGTTATACTTGCCTGCTCTGTGTAATTGTATGGCACAGAGCAGCCCTGAACCTTCTCCTCTGGGGTCCGACTGTCCGCTTCTCCTCTTCTCTGTCTGCCCCCATAGCAAACTGCTTACTATGGGGGCAGATCTGTGGGCTCAATCCTGATCTGGGCTGTTTATGTCCATTGACACACACAGAGGGGGTCATTTACTATAGGGCTGAAAAACTATCCTGCAGTGCCAAAAAATAGCGCTTAAAAAAGGCCAAAAAGACTTCAGCTCTCAGAAACTGAGCGCTAATGCAAATGGAAGGCAGCGCTATTGCCGGCAATAATGCCTGTCAGATCACATATGTGGGAATAGTGGAAGTCAATGGGGCTCGAACCTGCAAAATCCAAAGTTCTCACTGAAGGCTTATATGCATGTTCTTTGCCAGAAAAAGTGTTAGGGGACCTGAATCCCGCCCCAGGGGAGATGTATCAATTCAAAAAAAAGTTTTAAAAACTGACTTTTTTCAGGAGCAGTGATTTTAATAATGCTAAATGTGAAACAATAAAAGTGTAATATTCCTTTAAATTTCGTACCTGGGGGTGTCTATAGTATGCCTGTAAAGGGGCGCATGTTTCCCATGTTTATAACAGTCCCCACAGGGGAACCCCGAACCAAAATTGAAAAAAATATGCGTGGGGGTCCCCCCAAATTCCATACCAGGCCCTTCAGGTCTGGTATGGATATTAAGGGGAACCCTGCGCCAAAATTAAAAAGAAAATGGTGTGGGGTCCCCCCAAAAATCCATACCAGACCCTTATCCGAGCACGCAACCTGGCAGGCCGCAGGAAAAGAGGGGGGCGAGAGAGCGCCCCCCCTGAACCATACCAGGCCACATGCCCTTAACATTGGGAGGGTGCTTTGGGGTAGCCCCCCCAAAGCACCTTGTCCCCATGTTGATGGGGAGAAGGGCCTCATCCCCACAACCCTTGCCCGGTGGTTGTGGGGGTCTGCGGGCGGCTTATCGGAATCTGGAAGCCCCCTTTAAAAAGGGGATCCCCCCCGTTTGAAATGGTAACGGGTACATTGTACCCATACCATTTCACCAAAAAAGTGTGAAAATGGTAAAAAAAAAAAAACAACACACACCGTGGGAGAAGTCCTTTATAAAAAAAAATAAAAAAAAATCAAACTGTCCCATGTAGTCCATTAACCTCCGCCGACGGACCGAAAAAAATAAATAAAGAAGATCTGCCTCCATGGAAGGCACACGCCATATGACGCATCCTTGCAGGTGACAGCTCTTTTAAAACTGTGGGTGGGCAGCTCCAGACATTCAGTCTTCCACCCCTGACAACCCCATGCGGAACTACGTCACAGAGACAGCACTACCCACCATTGACGTTTCAGACGCTATAGAACTCGACGAGCCCCTATCTACATCTGAATTCTTACAGGCCATCAAAGACCTGAAAATAGGCAAATGCCCTGGGCCTGGCGGATATACACCCCGGTTTTACAAAACCTTTGCCCCCCAACTGGCGCCCCTCCTAACGAAAGCCTTTAATTCGATTGAAAACTCCAACCTCCCCTCTAAAGAACTTTTATCGGCCAATATTTCCATCATACCTAAGCCAGGCAAAGACCCATCCCAATGTAGTAGCTATAGGCTTATCTCCCTACTTAACATCGACCTTAAGCTGTTCGCAAAAGTTCTGGCCACACGCTTATCCCCCCTGCTCCCTAAGGTGATACATAACGACCAAGTGGGGTTTGTCCCCAGTAGAGAGGCGAGAGACAACACCACCAAAACGATACATCTCATATCCTTGATACAGCGCAAAGGCCTGAAGGCTTGCCTTCTATCCTTTGACGCTAAAAAAGCTTTTGACAGGGTCAGTTGGAAGTTCCTGCAGCTGTCCCTAAAACATCTTGGCCTTGGGGCGTCCTATATCACCAAAGTTATGTTTCTATTCTCTCGACCCTAAGCCACAGTTCTCGTAAACGGTACAATGTCAGTACCTTTTGACATTTCAAATGGTACCAGGCAGGGCTGCCCCCTCTCCCCCCTCCTCTTTGTTATTATCATTGAACACCTGGCTTGCGCCATACGTCAAAACCCCTCCATTCAAGGCATACAAATGCCATCTGCACATCACAAGTTATCCCTTTATGCCGACGACCTCCTAGTCTATATCCAGAACCTACACACCTCACTACCATCCCTACTTATGGAATTCCACCGTTTCGGCACCTATAGCAACTTTAAGCTCAATATAGCGAAGACACAAGCTCTCAATATATCCCTCACTACTTCCACACTATCCCTACTAAAATCCAATTTCTCATTTCACTGGCAAGTGAAAGGAATTTCTTATCTAGGAGTCATCATACCCTCCAACCTGACAAATACTTTCCTGTATACGGAAAGACATAGAGGAATGGGGAGGATCCTACTTACCTTGGTTTGGGAGGATCAACACCCTGAAAATTGATACTTTACCCAAATGTCTTATTTATATTTATTTCAAACGATCCCCATCCACATCCCCAAATCGTTCTTTGCCTCCTTGCGATCCATAGCCATAAGATTTATGTGGAATCGGGGACTCCCAAGAGTCACGTTTAACCTACTTACTCTCCCGAAGATGCAGGGTGGAACAGGTCTCCCCAATTTTGAGACTTATCAAAAAGCAGCCCATATGGCACGCGTCCTGGAGTTGTTCCCTCGTCCATTTCAGAAGGCTTCAGTAACACAGGTCTCCCCGATTTTGAGACTTATCAAAAAGCAGCCCATATGGCACGCGTCCTGGAGTGGTTCCCTCGTCCATTTCAGAAGGCTTCAGTAACAATTGAGCAAGACCTTTCCCCTGTTGACCTCCGGGCCCTTCTCTGGGGTTATAAACACGACTATACTCGCTTGACCTCCCTCTCCCCATTAACCTCGGCCTCCCTTAAACTCTGGTACAAAAGGGGACTTAACACCACTCTTTCTTCTGCCCCAGGTCCCTTGACGTCTCTATTTGACAACCCCGCATCCCACTGGGGGTAGATGCATTGACCCTGGGTTCCTTCAAACTCACTGCATGGCCTCAAGCTCACTCCTTTGTGCACCCTTCCCAGGGGACTCCGGTTTCTCCGGAGGGTCCTGGTGACTGGCTCACTGCCCTGCATATGTCTACGTACACCAAACACCTGCACTCCTCCTCCCAAATACACCGCACATACACCAGTTTTGAAGATCTGTGTTCTCTCCAGGAAACACCTAGACATCTCCTCTCATCCTTATATAGCCTATTACAGACCTCAACACATGACCAATTACCACGTTACACGAGGATGTGGCCTGCAGACTTGGGTGAGGACATCTCCATGCCAGAATGGCAAACCTCTTTTCCACACACATAAATCAACAATCTCTTGTTATTCTCAAGAAAATAATTATACGCTCCTATCTAGGTGGTACAGAGAACCTGCTACACTGCAAAAAATCGTTCCGTCTTCTCTTCACTTGCTGGCGTTGTGAAACCTCTGTTGGGACTTACATACATGTCTGGTGGGACTGTGAGAGGATCCGCCCCTTCTGGACCCAGGTTTTTGATTGGTACTGTCTTATCATAAATTAAATTGTAACAATCTCCCAAAGGTTGCCCTCCTTTCTATATTGCCCGGGTCAATGAGATCGCAAAAACAAAGCCTACTTCGCTTCTTCATGTCTTCAGCTAGGCAACTCAAACCCGCATTCTGGAAAACACAGATTACTCCTCCATTGTCACGTTGGGTGTCTACCATGAATGACACCATGAGAATGGAGGAGATGCTGGCCCTTGATAACGACACGTATGATACATTTACAATGTTTTGGTCGGTCTGGCTCCGATTCTCCTCCTCTGACACTTTGTTGAATAAGCTGCCGGGTCCGTAAACCCTCCCCTCTACCTTATACCTACAGGTCTTCTCTTGACTAACCCTTCCCCCCCCCCCCCCCCCTCCTTTTTCTTTCTTATCTCTATCTAGATCTTTCTCCTTTTCTGTCTCTTCTTCTATTTTTTCCTTATTATTTTACTTCAACTCACAAACATTACATTTTGTTATGAACCATGAGTACTGTTAAATGGCATTGTTCAATACTTCAGAAAACAGGTTTTCTTCTCGATTTTTCCATATTAAGTAAATAGGAGCCAGCTATGGGCGATAGCCATCAGGCTGACTTCTTGTGATATGTGATCCTATTGCCATTTTCTGATTATGTTTATCTCATGTTGTTCACTGTTTCTTTTATTTTATATGAAAATGCTAATAAATATATTTTCAACACTAAAACTGTGGGCGGGGCCACGCGGTGTCGTCGCCGAGTGACCCCGCCCCCTCTGACGCACGGGGGCTTCCCCGTGACCCCACCCGCTCTGACGCACGGGGACATCCCTATGGCTTCCCCGTAGCGTCAGAGGGGGGCGGGGTCACGGGTATATGGCGTGTGCAGATCTTCTTTATTTATTTTTTCAGTCTGTCGGCGGTGGTGAATGGACTATGTGGGACAGTTTGATTTTTTTTATTTTTTAATAAAGGACTTCTCCCACGGTGTGTGTTGTGTTTTTTTTTTACCATTTTCACACTTTTTTTGTGAAATGATATGGGTACAGTGTACCCGTTACCATTTCAAACAGGGGGGGCCCCCCACACCCGTAGACCCCCACAACCACCGAGCAAGGGTTGTGGGGATGAGGCCCTTCTCCCCATCAACATGGGGACAAGGTGCTTTGGGGAGGCTACCCCAAAGCACCCTCCCAATGTTGAGGGCATGTGGCCTTTTATGGTTCAGCAGGGGGGGGGGGGGTGCTCTCTAGGCCCCCCTTTTCCTGCAGCCTGCCAGGTTGCGTGCTCGGATAAGGGCCTGGTATGGAATTTGGGGGGACCCCCACGCATTTTTTTAATTTTGGTTTGGGGTTCCCCTGTGCGGAAATTCCATGCCGTTTTTATCAATGAACTTTTATGTGTATTGCAGTAGTTTTAAATCACTTTTTTTCCTTTAGAAATGTAATTTTACTGTCAGACTGTTCTAAACACAGGAACCATGCGCCCCTTTACAGGCATACTATAGACACCCCCCAGGTATGAAATTTACAGGAATATTTCACTTTTATTGTTTCACTTTTAGCATTATTAAAATCACTACTCCCGAAAAAAGTTTTTTAAACCTTTTTTTTGCATTGATACATGTCCCCTTAAAATTAGCCTTTAACCACTTCAATACCCGCCCATAGTCATATGACGCCCACAAGGTGGATCTCCCATCCTGGGTGGGCATCATATGACGTCCTCCCATTCCCAGCCGTCCTGTCAGTGGAGAGGAGACCGATGGTGTGTTCCCAGTCAGTGGCGTAACTAGAACCTTCAGGGCCCCGGGTGCAAAAAAACATGAAGGGCCCCCTGACCCCCAGCTGGGGCCCTTCCCTCCGAGCCCAGTGGTGGAAACGCCAAGGCTCGGTCACAATTGTGACGTTTGTGACCATGTTAGTTCTGCCACTGGCATCTGTTTTTTTTTTTCTACCATTTATTCATTTCTTTTTTTAAATATTTTTTTAAATGTTTTAAGCGTTGGGGGGCTTTGGTGAGATATCAGAGGTCTAAGCAGACCTCTGATGTTTCACCTTTGAGACCGAGACAGGAGATTGAGAACAGCTGCACAGAATGAATGGACAGGAATAGCTCTGTATAGAGCTTTCCCTTTATTCGTAAACGGAAGCATAGTAAATATAGTTTACTATTTTTCAGTCATGAATGGACTGAGTCCATGATAGGTATGGATCACTGACTCTCCATTCAGAAAAGGCTTCATCCTGACAGATACCCTGCAGCAGCCGGCAGGAGAGGGGAGAACTCTGCAGAGCTGTGGGGACAAGAGGAGGGGCCAGGAGAGAGCATGAAGGGGGGGCACCAGGAAAAAGTACAGGGGGGCTGGAGAGCACACGGGGGGCAGCAGAAAGAAGCTGCATAGGAGGAGTGGCGGGGGCAGCTGTTTATAGAGGAACTGATCTTTCCATTTCCCACACTTCTCATCTCCCTCCCGCAGGCTTTCAGCAGTTGCAGGAGGAGAGTGGAGAGATCAGGTTTCTCTGTATCAGTGTTTCTCAAAATTTTACCAGTCAAGGCACAACATATTGCCTCTTCACTGCCTGTCAAATGCCTCTGAAAAGCGATCTGAGCCTGCATCGCTTTTCAGAGGAATGGCATTTTCTTGTTGGCATTATAAACCCACCCTAAAAAATCTATTCTGATCGTAAAGAAAAAGGGGGTCAGGATTAAAAGTAATGTGTATACATACACACACAAGCACACACACATATATAAACACACACATGCACACAAACATAAAAACATACAGTGCACACACACATACATAAACATATACACATGCACACACCTAAATGCACACACACATATAAACATGCACACAAACATGTATAGATCACCTTTTAAAAAAAAATCGGCAACTTGCTCACAGTACCTTCACTCTCCATGCCGGGTACTGCACTGTAGGGGGAGGCAGAGAGCACAGCATACACTGTGCTAGACACCTCTCCCTTGCTTTCACTTCCAGAGTAAACACAGCGTGACCGAGCTCCTGCACTGCTGATTTATACATCGGCTGAGGATCGGGATGTTCGGTCCCATATGCAGCCACAGCTCGGGGAGAGGGGGGCACGCGGGCCCCCTGCAGCATGGGCCCAGTCGCAATTGCGACTTCTGCAACCCCTATACTTCCGCCCCTGTTCCCAGTACAGAGGAACACCGATCGGTCTCCTCCCCTTGTGAGTCCCCTCCCCCTACAGTTAGAATCACTCCCAGGGAACATACAATAACCCCTGCAGTGTCCCCTAGTGTTAACCCCTTCCCTGCCAGTCACATTTACACAGTAATCAGTGCAATTTTATAGCAGCAATCGCTGTGTAAATGTGAATGGTCCCAAAAATGTGTCAAAAGTGTCCGCCGCAATGTCACAGTCACGAAAAAAAATCGCAGATCACCTCCATTACTAGTAAAAAAAAAAAAATGCAATAAATCTATCCCCTATTTTGTAGACGCTATAACTTTTGCGTAAACCAATCAATATACGCTTATTGCAATTTTTTTTTTTACCAAAAATATGTAGAAGAATACATATCAGCCTAAACTGAGTAAAATTTTTTTTTTTTTTTTTAATGGGATATTTATTATAGCAAAAAGTAAAAAATATTGTGTTTTTTTTTTTCAAAATTGTCGCTCTTCTTTTGTTTATAGCGCAAAAATAAAAAGCGCAAAGGTGATCAAATACCACCAAAAGAAAGCTCTATTTGTGGGAAAAAAAGGACGTAAATTTTGTTTGGGTGTAATGTTGCACGACCGCGCAATTGTCAGTTAAATCGACGCAGTGCCGAATTGCAAAAAGTGCTCTGGTAAGGAAGGGGGTAAAATCCTCCGGGGCTTAAGTGGTTAAAATTAGCACTTTTGATTTCTCCCATAGAGACTTTTAAAGGGTATTCCACGGCTTTTGAATTTGCCGCGAACACCCCAAATTGTTCGCTATTCGGTGAACGGGCGAACAGCCAATGTTTGAGTCGAACTCATGTTCGACCCGAACATAAAGCCCATCCCTCACAGGGAGCAGTAGATCAGTGTCCTGTCACAAGGCAGAACAGGGAAATGCCTTGTTTCCAAAGGCATCTCCCCGTTGTGCAGCTCCATGACACGATCGCGGGACACCGGTGGACATCGGGTCCCGCGGGCACGGTCACAAAGCTTGTGGCAGGTACGTCCCTTTGTGCAGCTGTGCCATTCTGCCAACGTAAATGTTCGTGCGTCGGTTGGCAAGCGGTTAAATGGACTGTAGAGTGGTTCTGCAAACTGCAAAACGCAATAAAAAATGGGCCAGTTCACATTGTAGCGATGCGGGAACCCTGCAAATACAGTGTGGGTTCCCGCATCGCATACAACTCGCAGGCATATGCGAACTGCTAGGAGTGTTAGTAGAAAGCTAATGACACCCCCAAATCAGTTTGCAGATCGCATCGCGAACTGCGAATTCAGACAACACCCAATGCGATCCGATTCTGCTGTGGAACAAAAAAGCAAAAAAAGGGTCCTGTGCGAGTTTGGTCCAAAATCCGATGCAAAATCAAGCATACAATCTGAGTTTCCAACACACAGACATCGCATGTGATTTGCAGTGCGGGGCAAATCACATCCGATGTCGGACAGCACAGGAGTGTGAACCGGCCCTAAGGCCCCTTTTCCAATTGTGTGACTTTTCCTGTGCCTCCTGCATCCATAGACCTCAAGATTACACTGGCATTGCTTCAAATCACATCAAATTTGCGGCAAAAAGCACTGCAAAAATCGCTGGTCTTTTAGATCGCACATGTGTGAAAGGGGCCTTATAGACCTCAAGTTGTAGGAAAAGTCGGCCAAGTGTGAAAGGAACCTAATGAGATTCATTGATAAAACCTTTGAATTAGACCCCATTTGCACTTGTGCGACCAATGCCTGGGTAATCTTGCGGTATATGGACCTCAAGTCGCATCACTGTCAAACCAAAGTAGTGCAGGGACAAATTCTACCCACTTGCAGGATGCACAAGTGAGAATAGTGCCTAATTCAAAGGTATTATCCATGAATCTCATTCACATTGCTGCAACCTGAAAGTCACATTATTTTGCTGCCACTTTGCTACTGCAACTTGGCCCCAACTTCTGGGAATGCCTGTGTAATATTGAGTCCTATGTACCTCAAGTCACACCAAAGTAGTACAGGGACTACTTTGAAGTTGTTGCAACTTGAAGTAGCACAGATATGAATGGTTATCATTGAGAATCATGGGGTAGAACTTGTCAAGCAACTCAGAGGTCCAAAGTCGCCCAACTGTGAAACAAGACATATATATCTTAATAGAATGGAGCTCTCATTTATACTTGCATTTACATCAGCAGAACAAATGCAGGAAGTGATGTGTGCACAAGGGCCAGAAGCAAATGTGTGGTGATGCCAAACAAATCAATCAACCCCACCCACACCAAATCTAACTATCACATCCACCCCCATATTAAGCACAAGTACATATCCTACCCTTACCCGGAAAATGAGCAGCACCTCCTCTTTGCTAAAGAGGGACCTCGCCATGTCCACCTAGATGTAGATCCTGACCAGCACAGGAACTTCCAGGTGATTACAATGACTTATTTCTGGGTCAGATGGCAAAACCACACTCTTTTGATCATAACCACGATTAGAATTTTATTATTTTTGTTTATTGGCAGATATGCACATTTGTATTTCTACTTATGATATGTAAAGGCGTTCGATAAGAAATGGTGTCCCTGGGATAGCAGCAGGTGAAAGACGAAAAAAGGCCCAGTTTGAGCCCTGGTTAACACTGACAGAGGGAGGAAATGGTTCAGCTGAACTCACATCATTTCATTATTAGAGACATCTGTGCAGGTTTCTGCACTGATATCAATACAAATTGCACCACAAAGTCACACCAATTAAAACGGTGCAATTGCCACCGATTTGACATGTCAAATCGCACCAATGTGAACCAGAGCGATTCTCCACAGCTGTTATATATAAAGATTCCACCTTTCTCACTTACTTGCAGGTGTGCTGAAGCCTAGGTTTACATTGGAGCGATTTGTCATGCGAGAGATCAAATCCCATGACTATTGGCAGCAATGGTACTGTTCCAATCGATGCGACACTGATTTTGTGGCCCTTAACCGATTTGCTAAAGTAGTTCCTGCACTACTTTTGCAGATTTCCGATGTGACTTTAATAGATATCTGTGTATGAAGCCACTCAGATGTATCAAGTAGCACCTGAAATCGTGCAAACCTTGCTACTTTGAAATCGCGTTACTTCAAGTGAAGTAGCGCAATTTCAAAGTAGCATCAATGTGATCCAGGGTAAAGAGATTCTTTTTTTGGTGCACAAATACATATAGACATAAGATATAAAAGATATGGGGGCGTGGCTTGGCGCGCAGCGTGTATGGACGCTGACTGAGAGAGCTCCGGCAGAACGGGAGGCCCAGAGCCAAAAAACGGCCGCTCTACAGGACGAATATGCCCACATACACAAAGAAGGGGCTCCACAATCGTTCCCTACGATCAACAGGGACTCCAAAGGGGAAACTATCGGCAGCAAGCCTCAACAAATACCGCTACAGCGGGGACCGCAGCGAATCCAAGATGGCGCCGCAGTACGGAGCACGAGGGGATGAGGACAGAGACGAAGATGAAGTCTCCCTTCCAGCCTCAGAAGACTCCTCCAGAGGTAATGCAGCCCATGACCTGCCCCTGACATACTCCACCATGACAGAAATAGCTGCAGATATTAAAAACTCGTTTTCTGCAGCCATCACTGACCTCAAAACAGAACTCCTCAGGCTTACAGAGCAGATGGCAGTAAATGAGAGAGCGGGGAAAAGGAGAGACAGGGCCCTGGTAAGACTGGATGAAATCACTGACACCCACTCCCAACACATGCTGGATATGAACAGGCAAATCGAGGAACTCGATAACAGGGGGAGACGCCATAATATCAGGGTGAGAGGTGTGCCCGAGTCAGTCACCCCAGAGCAGATCAAGCCAGCCCTGTCCTCCATCTTTAACGGCCTCCTGGAACGGCCCGCAGACTCCCCCATTGAGTATGACAGAGCTCACAGAGCTCTCAAACCCAGGGCCCCAGATGACAACCCACCGAGAGATATTATCTGCTGCCTGCCAAATTTCCCCTTAAAAGAGGAGATTCTCCAAAAAGCAAGACTGAGTGAACAAGTGACCTTTAATGGGGTGAATGTACAGCTCTTCCAAGATCTCTCCCCCATCACACTAAAAAACAGAAGAGCCTTAAGGCCCCTATTGGAAGTGCTTAAGGAAAAAAGAATTCTTTATAGATGGAAATATCCCTTCGCTCTCCAAGCCTCCTATAACGGCAAGCAGCACCTACTCAGAGTCCCGGATGACTTGCAGAAGTTTTTTGAAAACCTGCAGATAGCCCCCATAGATCTGCATGAATGGTACGCAGAATACAGACTCCCACCGTATATTAACAACATGCCTTCCCCATCAGGCCCATCGCCAGCTAAATCCCCTTACCACCAAGGGAAAAGCAGAGGAGGTGCCAACAGAAACAACCATAACTCACCCTTTGGCAAGGGACCAAGGGTGTAAGCAGACAACAAGTGTATCATCTTCACCAAGC
The DNA here is from genome assembly GCA_028564925.1 of Lithobates sylvaticus. Taxonomy (NCBI): domain Eukaryota; kingdom Metazoa; phylum Chordata; class Amphibia; order Anura; family Ranidae; genus Lithobates; species Lithobates sylvaticus. Next base: position 471,577,127 of record CM053026.1, on the reverse strand, counting down.
ATACCTAATGACTCTCTAAAACTCATCATATCTCCAAAATAACCACCTGAAGTCCACAACTCACCTATGCCTGCACCTGCAATTTGTACCTACGTCCACTAGATGGCAGAAGACCACAAGAAATAAATAGCCCTCTGGATCTGAAAATGCTTTCTATTTTCCAATGCCTCGCATTCCACACCACTAAGACTTATCCCCTAGAAGTCTGACTTGATATTATAACCACAAAACCCAAATAGCCAATCCAAATACACACCAGCAGGAAACCTCAACTTGCACTAATCTCAGGATATATGCTTGATACGGTTTATTTGCATGCTTTCCCTATTTTTCCTTTACCTATAATATCACCCTACAGGCTTGACCCACTATTTCTCTTGCGACTCCAATCTACACAGCCAAAGGACAGAGGATAACCACCTGAGGGTAAGGAATACAGAAATCCAGGTTAGTACGGAACTACGCGGGTATACAACACAAAACAGCCACCTGAATACTACAACTCACTTATGCCACCACCTGCAGTTGGTACCTACACCCACTAGATGGCGGAAGATCTCCTGAAATAGACACGCCACTAGAGATGAGTAGGCTTTCCTTTTTTTAAATTTTTTTTTTTTTTTTTTTTTTTTTTTTTGGTTTGTTTTTTATATTTTTCCCAACACCTCACTTTCCGCTTCATTAAGTCCTATACCTTATAGTAGAGGTTTGAAACCATAAAGAAAAATGGAAACAAACAAACCAATTACGCACCAGCAGGAAAACTAAATCTGCCCTACCCTCAGGTCATAGGTTCAATATGGTTTGACTCTATACTTTTCCTTAAAACATTTTCTCACCTTACAGTCCGGAAGCACTAATACTACCCCTGATTCCGCCCTCCACAGCCAAAGACTAGATGACAACCACCTGAGGATAAGAAACACAGGAACTCAGGTCAGTACGGAACTTTGAAACGCACAACAACAACACTAAACCACATAGATGCCGAACCTCCCTCACCCTCCACGCAGTCATAGACTGGCATCGATGATCCACAGAGGAGACACTTATACTCACATCCCCTGGAAGATTAGAACACTATGAGGCAAAGAGTCGGATGCTAATCCTTGACATCAGTCCCAGAGCATCAAACTGACACTGAAGTTCACCCCATTACTGGCTGTAATCTTTACAGAAGGACACACCCAGACCCCAGCAGTCAACAGTTACTACCTGGTTGTATTGTTTGTTCCACTTTATATATACCGCCTCTCATAATTTAGAGGCTGATCATTAGCATCTATGCACTGACAGCTTCTCGGGATCTTCGCAGGGGTCCCATCGGCGGGCCTAATGAGTGGTGGGCCCGCCGCTGTGACACAAGGCAGGGGATCACAATCCAAGCTAGGTTGCATAATCTGCTTAGTTATAGAATGTTTAATCCAGAACTCTTGGTGTATACATATCGCTTCTCTCTTGCATCTTAAACAAAAGGACATACTATGCTGCAACGGTAACGATAAGATATAACTAAGTTTTGTTTATTTATGTTCCTGTACGTATAATATCTGTTATATTTCATACAAGGCCTAAGACACAACTATCTTAACCGACCCACACCTAGGGCCTCCCGACACGCCTTGAATCCGGAGGTACTTCCACACACAGTTACACTTTACACATCCACGGGTGTGCCTCCCACTAACCCCCCAGAGTCAACTCAGACGTTATCTCATAACGCCTCACTACTGATTCAGAGTCAGGCGGCTGCCTGCCTGAACCAAGAATCAACTACAATCCTACCCTACAACCCCTAACTACCCCCCCCCCCCCACACCAACCCACCAGACCCCACCGCCCAACCCTCTCCCCCACCTCCCCCCCCTTTTTTTTTTTTTTTTTTTTTTTTTTTTTTTTTTTTATCAGACCTCCCTCAACTCCTGAACAATGTCTTACTCCTTCTTAGGTAAAACCCCAACATTAATATCGCATAACATCAATGGACTCAACATACCAGAAAAAAGATCCAAACTACTCAAAGAACTTAAACTCACTAATCCCTTATTAGTATTTCTACAGGAAACACATTTCAAAGGCCAAAACATCCCTAAAATTACCAACAATCTCTATACAAGAGCATATCACGCAACAAATCCACAAGCCAAGACTAAAGGGGTCTCAATCCTTATAAACAAAAACGCCCCCTTTGAACTGACTAACCAACTCATAGACCCAGACGGCAGATACATATTTCTGAAGGGCAACTGGGAGGGTTCCCCCATAACTTTAGCGAACGTATACTTCCCAAACAGGGCACACATCACCTTCTGCAATACGATTGTCAGGGAACTCAAATGGTTTGCCGAGGGCTGTATTGTCTTAGGAGGAGATTTTAATATCCCACTATCCCCCCTCCAAGACACCTCAACAGGTTACACCCATGTATCCTACAGAATCCTGAAAAGAATCAAACTCCTATTACAGTCCCTCACACTAGTAGACTCATGGAGGACAACTCATCCCACCGACAGGGACTTCTCATACTACTCCCCCCCTCACAGACGTTACTCCAGAATAGACTTGATCTTTATAACCCAACGAGACTTAACCACTATCAAAAGAGCTGACATAGGCATTATCACAATCTCAGACCACGCTCCCACAGCCATCACCCTAAAACTCAACCAGACTAACCGCAACCCCTTTAACTGGAGACTGAACGCCTCTTTGCTCACAGACCAGACCATACACGATGACATACACAAAGCAATAAACGCATACTTCAGAATTAATATAGACACAGATACAAACCCACTTAACAACTGGGAAGCGCACAAAAGTGTCATCAGGGGGGAATTCATCAAGTGGGGTGCCAGAAAGAAGAAAGAAAAAAACAAAAACATACATGACCTATCGGTTAAAATAGCCCAACTTGAGACACAACACAAAAAAACCCTCACAGCTATAGCGGCTGACGAACTTACTCAATGCAGAAAGGATTTACTAGAAATCCTACACTTTCAAACGCAAAAAGCTTTGTTCTTCCGTAAAAGTGTTTTCTATGAACAAGGAGACAAAAGTGGCAAACAGTTGGCTAGAGCTCTGAGGGATGCAACCACAGCCAAACACATCTACGCCATACGCAACAAAAATGGGACTCTAGAACACAACTCTGAAAGAATAGCAGACCTATTCCAGGAATTTTACTCCAAACTATATAACCTAACCCCCCAACACAAACCGGCACATATACATCACACCAGGGAGGACCTGATAAAACAATTCCTAGAAGACAGTAAACTTCCCGCCCTGAAAACCCTAGATACTGACACCCTGAATACCCCCATCTCCTTGACTGAAATCCAAGACGCAATTAAACAATTAAAAACAGGGAAAAGCCCTGGACCCGACGGACTGACCTCCCAGTATTACAAAACATTTTCAACCCTGCTCTCCAAACCATTACTCACAGCATTTAACCATTTGGCCTCCCACAAAAACACCTCAGACTCCCTACTCATGGCCCACATAGCAATCATCCCCAAACCAGACAAAGACCACACAGACTGTGCAAACTTTAGACCAATTTCACTCCTCAATATAGATGTTAAATTACTAGCTAAGATTATAGCTAACAGACTAAAACCCCTACTCACCCAAATTATAGGACCAGAACAAGTGGGCTTCATGCCCGGACGTGAGGCTAGGGACAATATCACCAAATCCCTGAATTTGATTCATTATGCACGCCAGCAAAAACTCGAAGGTCTTCTGGTCTCTACAGACGCAGAGAAGGCCTTCGATAGGGTCTCATGGGAATATATGTTTGCTACCTGCGCACACATAGGCTTAGGAGGAAATATGATTAATTGGATTAAGGCTCTCTATCAAAACCCGCAGGCTAGAATCAAAATCAACAATACCCTATCTGACCCCATTCATATACACAACGGTACCAGACAAGGCTGCCCCCTCTCTCCCCTACTTTTTATTCTTACACTAGAACCCCTCATTAGAACAATAAATCAATCAATCGACATAACAGGCTTTACAGTACACAAGAGGGAATACAAGACGGCTGCTTATGCAGATGACCTCTTGTTCTTCATAACACGTCCCCACACCACACTCCCAAACCTCATAAATATATTCGCAACATTCGGCTTTATCTCAAATTTCAAAGTGAATCAATCAAAGTCTGAAGCCCTCAACCTAAGCTTACCACCTGATGAGCTTAAACTGATTAAAGAAAATTTCAAATTTAAATGGGAACCTAACTCTCTAAAATATTTAGGTATCAAACTAACCTCTAACATTGACTCTTTATACTCGACCAACTTTACGACCCTACTGAGCAACATAAACAAAGACCTCCGACAATGGACTACAAAACAGTTCTCATGGTTCGGAAGAGCCTCAATACTAAAAATGACTATCCTCCCCAGACTATTATATTTTTTCAATGCGTTACCCATACATATACCCAATACCTTTTTCTCCAAATTGCTCTCCATTCAGAGAAATTTCCTCTGGTCAAATAAAAGGCCCAGGACCAACTTCAATACCCTAACTTGGCCCAAAAGCCGAGGCGGTATTGGCCTGCCTGATTTTAAAAAATATTATCAGGCCTCACATCTATCCAGAATAATAGACTGGCATTGTCATGGCCAAACAAAAGACTGGGTACAACTAGAACACGCGCACAACCCCCAGCAACTACTCTATTACCCCTGGACTAGACACTCTAGATATACCAGGGAAATCACACACCCACTAGTCGCAAATACCCTTAAAATCTGGCATTCCCTAGCCACAAAACACGAATTGGCCACAATCCCAGGTCCACTAACCCCTTTAGTTAACAACCCAGATTTCCCACCAGGTATGAACCTGAAAATGTCTTCATCCCCAAGACATGCCACCAAACTCTTAGCTACCCACTGCATGAATGGAAACAGGGTTAAATCCCTAGATACGCTCAAAATGGAATATAAAGAGGTTTTTTCAAACTTTTGGTTCTACGTACAAGTAAGGGACTTTCTTCTTAACAGCAAGAACAAACCCTCATTTCACCAGAGACTCACACCTCTAGAAGATATCTGCCTTAAAGGCTCACAAACAGCTAACACGACCTCATTAGCATACAAATGGCTATCCCATCCTACCAAATTGAGCAGAAACAAACACAAGGAAAGATGGGAGAATGAACTTGGTTCTATAATAAGTGAGGCACATTGGGAAAAAGCTTGTATTTTTGCACACAAATGCTCACTTAGTACTAGATACCAATAAATATCATATAAACTCCTTACACAGTGGTATATAACACCAGTTAAAGCTAAGAAATGGTCTGCAACGGCATCAGACTTATGCTGGCGCTGTGGAAATGATATAGGTACTCTTTTACATCTTTGGTGGGAATGTCCCCCAATCCTTGACTACTGGAACCAAATTATTAGATGGATCAAACACATCACAGAAACAAAAATTACACTAGACGCAGCTGCATGCCTGCTACATATCAATTCATTTTCAATTAGAAAATATAAAAAATCTCTATCTAGGCACCTTCTTACGGCAGCTAAAAGTCTAATACCTTTGCACTGGAAAACCACTCACATTCCTACAGTCAAGGATTGGTTGGACAGGGTACGTTACATGTATAAAATCGAGGAATTACTGGCAATGAAAAAAGAAGACGGGTCCAGTTTCAATTCACTATGGCAGCCTTGGCTGGTTTTCACCCTTTCCAACGAATATTCCGCCTTAACCACCTAAACACTATAAGAGCCATGAATCTAAACACCGGCAATACGCTACGCTCCTAATACGCCTGGGAAAACATCTAAGCACCTCCACATTATCTAGAGTCCCCCCCCCCCCCCCCCTTTTTTTTTTTTTTTTTTTTTTTTACCCCTCCCACCCGTGTCCCTTCCACCGCCCCTCCAAATGTCACCCTAAATCTACCACACCCACCTCTCACCCTACCCCACTCAGTAATCAATAATCATTGCCTTACGCTATGTGTTAAATCTCGCAACGCTTGAAAGTTACGTTTTCTGTTACTATGTTCCAATGTTGAGACGATACAAGTCTCTATTCTTGTTACAATGTGCACTGCAAATTATCATTCTGATATTTCTACTGTATGCAACTTTTTCTCAATAAAAACTTTGATTGTGAAAAAAAAAAAAAAAAAAAAAAGATATTGCACTTTCCCAAAACCACCACCCACAAAAACTAAAAAAAAAAACTAAAAAAAAACACCACAACAAAGCTCAATAATGTACTTTTATTTTACCAGCAGAAAAAAATAAATAATAAAAAAAAAAAAAAAGTACATTCATTTACTAGCTACAAAAAAAATTTGGACAGGATATATGGTGCTACATTTAGCAATTGTATTTTAAGGGCCCTGCTCATAAGAGCTTACAATCTAAAATTTGACAAAGCCTTAGATTCGACACAGCTTTACTTTCAGTGTATAACAGGCAACACATCACATTTTTATAATAAGATTATAGAAACATACTTGACAATCATTCTTATAAAGCATTACAACATAATATTAAAAAAGGGACTTATTCAAAACATAACACCCACCACCACCCCCCCCCCCACATTCCACATACATACATACATAGGTGACCATGTTCTGCTGGAAGCTGCATTTCTGTGTACAAGATTAAGCAATGAGATTAACCACTTTCAGATCGGACCAATTTGCAGCCAAAGGACCAGGCCCCTTTTTGCGATTCGGCACTGCGTCGCTTTAACTGACAATTGCGCGGTCGTGCGATGTGTCTCCCAAACAAAATTGACATCCTTTTTTTTCTCACAAATAGAGCTTTCTTTTGGTGGTATTTGATCGCCCCTGCGGTTTTTATTTTTTGCGCTATAAACAAAAAAGAGCGACAATTTTGAAAAATTTTTTTATTTGTTGCTATAATAAATATCCCCCCAAAAATATATAAAAAAACGTTTTTTTCCCTCAGTTTAGGCCTATACGTATTATTCTACATATTTAAAGTGATTTTAAAGTGAGCAATAAGCGATTATTGATTGGTTTGCGCAGAAGTTATAGCGTTTACAAGATAGGGGATAGTTTTTTATAGCATTTTTATTAATATTTTTTTTTATTAGTAATGGCGGCGATCAGCGATTTTTATTGTGACTGCAACATTATGGCGGACACATCGGACATTTTTGACACATTTTTGGGACCACTGTCATTTATACAGCAATCAATGCTATTTAAATGCATTGATTCCTGTATAAATGACACTGGCAGTGAAGGGGTTAACCACAAGGGGGCAGTGTAGGGGTTAAGTATGCATAGGGGTGTGTTTCTTACTGTGGGGGGCGTAGCTGTCAGCTAGTGAATGCTGATCTCTGCTCCAATCACAAGGAGCAGAGATCGGCGTCACTAGTTGCGAGGCAGAACGGGGAGATGCTGTTTATCTCGGCATCTCCCCGTTCAGCCTTCCCGTGAGACGATTGCGGGTGTCCACACGGCGATCAAGTCCATGGGGCTCGCGACCGGACTGCCATCGGGAGCGCGCCGCTCCCGATGGCACGGACAGGCATTAAGGAGGGACTTATATATACGCCCTCCTGCCTGTACATGCCATTCTGTCGACGTACATCTGTGTGCGCCGGTCGGGAAGTGGTTAAAGAGTAGGAGGTCAATAGATGCTTCCAAACGATGTTTACATGGTCAGACAAGAACGATACACACATAACATTGACAGCATGGCCACATAAACCCACTTTTGATTGAAAAAATGCACAAGAATTTCAGCAAATTTCCCTAGTTGGGCATTTGCCAATCGGCACAATTTCATTCCTTCTCTCCCCACAAATCACAGCAAAAAAAACTGACCTTCTCAGGCCAAACACCCCCCCCCACTGCAGCTCTTTATATAAGATAGGTTGTATTGTTAGCACACTGACACACGCCCACTAGAAGTAAATGCCCACCAGTATCTTTCAATCTGTCTCTTCATCTATGTCTAAAGTGATTGCACCTGATGGGCAGGAACATGTAATACTATTCACAACTGTGTTAGCCCTTGGCTATGTGCATCAAATCTACAAACCAAAGATCGAAGTCCATTTGCATGCACATAAACAAAGCATCAGATTTCTAAGCATATGTACCTGTGCAGTGTAAACCCTACAATTTTAAATGTCCAAGTCCTTGGGCATGATTAGTGCTAACAAACATTAACATCAGTCCCTGGCTGCAATGAGCTTCCAATCTAAAGTCCAAAACTAACTTTCTTACATTAGAGGCTATTTCGACAGGAGCCAAATAAAATGCCAGCATGTTTTAGGATTATGGTGAGGAACCCACACAGGGAGAACATATAAACTTCAACACAAATATTAGCATGTTGGGGAATTGAACCAGCAACCCCAGTGTTGCTAGATAAAATTGCTACCCACTTAGCCAGCAGGCAGCCTCACACATGTTGTCTGCATCTCTGTGGTGTGAAGCAGCCCTAAGTCCATAGCCATGCTCAGTGTCACAAGCAATATACAATATATTGGCCTAAGTATTGGGACGCCTGCCTTTATATGCACATGAACTGTAATGGCATCCCAGTATTAGTCCGTAGGGTTCAATATTGAGTTGGCCCACCCTTTGCAGCTATAACTGCTTCAACTCTTCTGGGAAGGTGGTCCACAAGGTTTAGGAGTGTGTCTATGGAAATGTTTGACCATTCTTCCAGAAGCACATTTGTGAGGTCAGGCACTGATTTTGGACGAGAAGGCCTGCCCTACAGTCTCTGCTCTATTTAATCCCCAAGGTGTTCTATTGTGTTTAGGTCAGGACTCTGTTCAGGCCAGTCAAGTTCCTCCACCCCAAAAGCACTCATCCATGTCTTTATGGACCTTGCTTTGTGCACTGGTCCAAATGATTTGGTGGGGGGGGGGGGGATTATGATGTGTGGTTGTTTTTCAGGGGTTGGGCTTGGCTCCTTAGTTCCAGTGAAGGGAACTTTTAAGGCATCAGCAAGACATTTTGGACAATTTCATGCTCCCAACTTTGTGGGAACAGTTTGGGGATGGTGCCTCCTGTTCCAACATGACTGAGCACCAGTGCACAAAGCAAGGTCTATAAAGACATGGATGAGCAAGTTTGGGGTGGAGAAACTTGACTGGCCTGCACAGAGTGCTGACCTCAACCCGATAGAACACCCTTTGGCTGAATTAGAGCAGAGACTGCAAGCCAGACCTTCTCATCCAACATCAGTGCCTGGCCTCACAAATGCACTTCTGGAAGAATGATCAAACATTCCCATAGACACACTAAACCTTGTGGACAGCCTTCCTAGCATTCCCAGAAGCTGTTATAGCTGCAAAGGGTGGGCCAAATCAAATTTTAACCCTACAGACTAAGACTGAGCTGCCATTAAAGTTCATGTGTGTGTAAAGGCAGGTGTCCCAATACTTTTGGCTAAATAGTGTATCTGGCAAGATTTACAATGGTGGTGGTACCCTCCTAAACATAAATACTACATTTAGACATAGTTATAAGACCTGGGAGATGAGACAGCTTCTCTACTAGACATGTGCGATTAGTTTCGTACGAATCGGAAATTCGTACGAATTTTTTTTCGAAATTCGTACATTCCTACGAATCCGAAGTATGAATTTTTTTGAATATGAATTCTGTACGGAATACGAAATTCCTTTTACGAATTTCGGCTCCAAATTTTTCGAATCCAACTACCAAATATCGAATTTCAACTAATACGAAAGAAATTATTACAGCGGATATAACGAATGATTTGAATTTCGGCTCCAAATTATTCAAATCCAACTACCAAATAATATCGAATTTCAACTAATACTAAAGAAATTATTATAGTGGATATAACAAATGATTCGATATTCAGTATAACGAATATCGACACTCTACGAATAATAAAAATTCGTTTTTGGTCCAAATTTCTTTACTACAGAAACATGTGACTGTTGGTTGACCAATCAGAGGTTTTATTCTGATGCTGAGGCCTACAGGGCCTGCCCGATCATGTGACTTCCCTTTGTGGGTTAGTTAGTGTAGTGGAGCAGATCACACAATTATTTGTCTGTGCATCTGAGCGAATATCTTCGCAATCCTTTGATTTTCGCTGTTCATTTTAGTTGATATCTCTTGGAGTGTGCAAGTTTATCATCTATTAGTGCTTAGTAATTTCTGGTTTTATTCATTTATTCCTGATTTTGGTGTTAGTTTGCTCATATTTTTTTTTGTCTTTTTCTGACTTGTAAAGGCAAAATGAGCAGCAAACAAGGACAAAAAGGCAGTAAGAGTGCTGCTGGGAGAGGGAGAGCTATGAGCCGTCATGTACATCATCAGCAGGTGGGACGTTCTGTCTCTGCGCCCTCTGAGCTCAGCTCACCTCCCATAAAGCTGAGACGAACAGGAGTGAAGACTGCTGGTGATAAAGAGCCTGGCAAACAGCAGACATCATTTGCACGTCGCCAGCTGTTCCAGGATTTACCTCCTAGAACCAGCAGCACAGTGACAGTTCATAGCAAAAGTGGTGATACCACCTCTGCCACTGCTGCTGGTAGCATGGTGCCCATTGGTACCTTTTATGGAAGAGGGCAGGCCAAAGGGGTTCCCAGTGGACATACATTTGTGCAGCCAAAGCTGGAGATCCTGGCCATGCAGCAGGAAACATGTCAGGAGGCCGAGGCTCATGATGATTTCACCACCACCACCATTGCTGCCAGTGCCATCACCATCAGCACTACAGGGAGCTTGGCAGTGATCAGCAAGGAGACACAGTTTACTGCTTCTAAGGATCACTCTTCCCCTAGCAACATGGAAGAGGTAGAAACCGGCTTTCCTGAAGTAGACAAATTGGATTTCCAACCCTCTACCCATGTTGGCCCCAGCGACAGCCCAGAATGTATCTCCCCTCAGTCCCCACTACTTCTCTCTCCTGATAAGTCCCCTGCCCAAGTGCTTTCTAACCCTACTCCAGCATCAGAATCTCCATGCTCTCTGCTTCTCTTCTCCTTACTACTCCCGTTCTTCTACATTTACTCTTCTTCTCTTTCTTTTGGTCTCACGTCTTTCTCCTACTCTTTTTCTCTACTCTTCTTTTTTCTCCCCTCCCACTCTCTCTTCTCTCTTCTTTCATTACACTCTCTTCACTCTCTTCCCCTGTTACCTCCTCTCACCACTTCACTCTTTTGTCTCTTCCCTTTCACTCTTCACTCTCTCTACTGTCTCAACTCTCTTCTCTCTTACTCCTCTCCTTCACTCTTCTTCTCTTCTTTTCCTTTCTCGACTATCCAAACTCTCTTCCCTTCTCTCTTCTCTTCTCTCTCTACTCACTCTTCTCAATCTTCCCTATCTCCTTCTCCTCTTTTCTTTACCTACACTCTTTTCTCTCTACTCTTTCTCTCTTCTCCTTTCACTCTCTTTTTTTCTCTCAATCACTCTTTTTTCCCACTCTTACTCTTTCTCGTCTCTCTCTTCCCTCTCTCATCTACGTCTTCTTTTCACTCTCTCTCTCCACTCTTACTCAACTCTCAGTGATTTCTTCTACTCTCTCCATCTTATCTTTCTTCTCAACATCTCCATGTCTCTCTACTAGTAACTCTCTCCAGCTCTCTTCAGCTCTTTTCATTTAAACAAAAAAATAAAAAAACACATTCTCACCTCTGTGTTAAAAGTGTGTGTGTGAACACAAAAAAAAAAAACTCCTTCATAAAAAAAAAAAAAATCTTCTCCATTTATAAAAACTCCTCAAAAAACTCTAAAATAAATAAATAAAAAAGAAAAAGACTCCAAAAAAAAAAAAAAAAAATAAAACACTTTCACTTCATTTCTCTTAAAAAAAAATAAAAAAAAAAAATAAAAAAAAACGTCTAAATATAAAAAATTAAAGAATCTCCCTCTCCTTCAATAAAAAAAATAAAAGAATAAAAAAAATAAAAGAACTTAACAATTTCTACTCTTTTCTCTCTTCTCTTCTTCTCTCTCCTGATAAGTCCCCTGCCCAAGTGCTTTCTAACCCTACTCCAGCATCAGAATGGGCCAATGCAACCATTAGCCCTCAATCCACCACAGCACCCAAAATACCTGGGATGTTCAGGTTGAGCCCTTCAAGCAATTGATGCAGGCTGTTTGCACCACAGTACCGTGTGCCATCGCGTAAGACCTTCAGCCAAACTGTGGTGCCAGCCTTATACAGGTCTTGTGTTGGGGTGCTCAAGGAGGAGATTGGAAGGGCAGGTGGACAGGCAGTGCACCTGACCACTGACCTGTGGAGTGCGTGTAGTGCCCAGCACGCCACATTGGTGGCAGGGCAAGGTGTCCCATGATGTAGTTCAAACATCTGGATCCTCGTCAGCAGTTGACAAACAGGGGCACCGTTCCTTCCTCCTGCACGCTGAGGCGCTTGATGAAAAGCACACAGCGCAAAACATCCTGCAAGCCCTGCAGAAAATGTTGTTGCAGTGGTTTGGACAGGCAGACGGCAACAACTACCGGATTGGCTATATTGTCACTGATGGAGGCAGCAACCTGGTCAAGGCTGTAAGGGATGGCAGTTTTGTCGGTGTGCGCTGCTCAGCCCACCTTCTCCACCAGGTGGTAACTGACAGTATTCGGTTGGTGGAGGCTAATTCTGGCGGCGATGGAAGGCTGTCCAAAGTGGTGGACTCTTGTCAGAAGATGGCTGGCCACTTCCATCGAAGTGTGAGGGACAGCTACCTCCTCAGGGTGGAACAGAGGAAGGCAGGCCTTCCTGAACACTGGCCAAAACAGGATGTGGGGACTAGGTGGAATTCAACCCTAGCAATGCTGGAACGCATCCTTGAGCAGCAGAAGGCTCTCCATGCCATGGCCTGTGATCATAACATTGGCATAGAGAGACCTTTAGGCAGGGAGGACTGGGCCAGAATTGGGCAGATTGTGGCAGTCCTCAAACCTTTCCTCTCTGTCACAGAACACCTAAGCCACGAGGATGCCAGCATTGGTCATGTGCTCCCTCTCTTCAACCACCTTCAGAGCAAATTGGAGCGGTTCAAGTCAGCTGGCTCTGCTAAACACATTTCTGATGGAATTGGGCAGGCGCACGCAGGAGTTGACAGTGTTTTCTGCCGTTGCAGAAGGGAACTAATACTGTTAAGTTATTATTGTTGGAGTTGCTTTATGCTTTTTAGAGACCTAAACAATAAACATTTCTATGTACAGTAGTGTCACATTATTCTGTCCTATGTCTGGCTAGCTACCTCCGATGGGGGACAGAATGTACAGTTCGCTTTGCAACACTCCTTTTGAGTTGTGGAGCAGGCGGAGGGATCTGTGGATCACAAACTTTTTATTTCTGTGTCAACGGCTTATCACAGTGTGTCTCCCTCAACAAAATCAAGCACTAAAGACTGATTTTATTAGTCAAAATTTTTTTTATTTTAACAAACAAAAGTAGAAAAAAAATATATTAACACAACATATGTACATTATAAAACAATTAGCTGCCTTGGGTCCTGGAGCAGAGGTTTTAGGAAGTAGAGGGTTCTCGGCTGCTCTGAGTGGTAGAGCTAGTACCAGGCAATGGAGAATTGTGTCTGGAAATTGCTTCCATCAAAGACAGTCTACAATGCTCCATTGCCTGGTTCTGCTGTTGGTTGAACTGGACCAACATCCTCTCCATGTCATCTGTGTGGTTCCTTATTGTAAGGTGAAGGGTCCGGTTCAACCTCCGAATGTCCCGAGACATTTTCTTGTTGTCAGCGGCCAGCCTGCGGATCTCAGACAGGAGGACACTTGTAGGTGGAAACAGCTGTGGCTGCTCCTGTAGAGGGCGAGGCACAATAGGGGGGGCAGCTTCCTGTAGCCATGACGAGAAGCCTGGAGTCTGCTGGTCCATCAAAGGGGTCAGCTCTGGCTCATCCCGGAGCTCAATGCCCTCGCCAATAGGTGAGCGAGGCGAGCTGCACTGCGCTCTCCCCTGTGACAGGTCTTGTTGATCTGAAATAGACGAGATAGCCAATGTTGATGATAGTTGATGACATAGTCCTTTAAAAAATAAATACATTTTGTGTCACATATGTTCCTATTACAAGGAATGTAAACACCCCTTGTAATAGAAAAAAAGAATGACAGGTCCTCTTTAATGTGAAATCTGGGGTCAAAAAGACCTCAGATCTCATATTTACACTAAAATGCAATAAAAAATTTATATACAAAGAAATGTCATATTCTCCCCCCCCCCCCCCCCCCCAAAAAGCCCCATTAAGACTGGAGGGCAGAAGTGGACCTGATCGTCTCCACCGCTACTGGTAAGCGGCAGAGGCGACCGGAGCGTGGCTGGCCTCTTCTGCCCCTGATAAAAGTGAACTTGTGGCAAGTCCGCCGCAGTAACCACTTTTATCTGAAAGAGGACCGCTCGCTGAAGAAGATACTGGGGTTATGGCAGCTACCTGCTGCCATAACAATGGTGGTCCTCTTCAAACAGCCGACATAACTGCGGTGGGTGGTCCTTCCTTAAGTTGTTAAGGGAACAGGTTTGTTTTTTTTAGGTTAACAAACACTTTAAATAAAAATATGTTTGTTTTTCTCTTCATTATATAGCAAATATTTTATTTTCACTACTCTTTTCTAAGTTCCACCCTAGTTACTGGTGGCCGATTGTAGTGGCGGTCAGATACTAAGATCAGATGCATTTCCAAATATTGTAGTAATAGAATAAACAATTATAGGTTACAATACTAACAGTGGGGTCTATTTACTAAAGGAAAATACACTTTCCACTACAAGTGCACTTGGAAGTGCAGTCGCTGTAGATCTGAGGGGGACATGCAAGGAAAAAAAAAAAAAAGCAGAATGTTTGCTTGTACACGATTGGATGATAAAATCAGCAGAGCTTCTCCTCAGATTTACAGCGACTGCACTTCTGGGGAGGACTTCCCCTCCAGCTGTTTGTAATAACAGACAAGCGGCTGCTTAGCCACATCGGTTGTTAAACAATGGTACCGGGTGATGTCTGCCGCTGCAAACATCACCCGAGTACAACATCTTGAAGCACTATATTGGTAGGTTTGTCAACGATAACGATTATTACAAAAAAGTGGCCACCAATAATCGGTCGACCCCTAGTTTGAGGTGTGTGTGTGTATGAACTTAAAAATGGATGGTTGTTAAATAGCTTTTTATGTGTTTTATAATGCCTGTTTGTAAAGTGTGGATGATGATGGTGCCTTGTGTCCTGTTTCTTTATATTGGCAGCTTGCGTATTCTAGTACTTACGTTGAGGAGTAATGGGCCGCTGCTTCCTGACAGAAGGAGCTGATGCTGGAGGCGGGTCCGGGATATGGCAGCTCAGGCTTTTTGTTAAAGATAGAATAAAAGAGTTACGGTAACCACTTCTGGACCAAGCCTATTTCTGACAGTTATTGTTTACAATTTAAAATCAAATTTTTTGCTAGAAAATTACTGAGAAACCACAAACATTATATATATATATATATATATATATATATATATATATATATATATATATATATATATATATATATATATATATATATATATATATTGTAACCTGGGGGACAGGTAGCAGGTACAAAGCTCCCTGGGATGAGCTGTTTATTTAGGCACAGATACCAAATCCACTTGAGGTAGTGAAAACAGTGCTGGGTTTATTTGTTTTAAATACAAGTCCATACACAGGTGCTGCACAGTCTTCCAGAAAACATATCAGAACAGAAATAACAAAACAAAAGTCCTAGCCTCGGCTCTAACTATACCATACACTGGCCCTCACTACCAGGCTGAGCAAGCCTACCGCTTGTCAGTTTCTGTATAGAGTTCTAAAGCGTTTTACCAACCTTTAGCTCCTCACAAACCATCCATGTCTGTGTGTCCCAGGCAAAGAGCAAAGGCTGTCTGCTCAGGTGAGCTTAAATTAGACTGGGGAAGAGGACTAAGATCCGAACTGGATCATGTATCAGAGACCTCTGAATGTGTATGAGAGGAGCCTGGGAGATGTATAAACCCCGAACAAGACTTCTCCTGGCTCTCTCTGGGACGCTCTGCTACTATATATATATATATATATATATATATATATATATATATATATATATATATAATGTATTTGCACTGCGGCCTTTTAAAAGAAATTTTTGGTGAAAAATTTACTGAATTAAAAAAATAAATTTACAGTAAATTTATTTAGCACAATTTTTGGTGATATTGCGATAGACGATGTTACTCCAAGTAAATAGATATCGAACATGTTATGGTTTAAAATTGCAAACGCTCTTGGAATGGCGAGAAACTACGGTACTTAAGAATCACTATAGATGAGCATGGAATTTTTGTTTTACGATTACCAGTTTAGAGTTACAGAGGATATCTTTTGCTATAATTATTTCTCTCGATGTGAGGATCGCGGCAATACCTCACAAGTGTGATTTGAACAACATTTACATTTGCGAGCGCCACGTATGCGTTTTCTTTGGTCAGCGAGCATGCGGCCACTTGCAAATAATTTTTTTTGTTCTTATTTGTTTCTTTTTTCCAGTTTTACTTTAAAAAAAATACCAATCCCCAAATCCCTCCTTTGCATGTACAAGTATTTAAAAAGCAAAAATCGGCATATTTGAATACTGTGGATTTTTTCATATCGGCGCCATTGGCAGCCAAGTAAACAAGTACGTAACTTCTGAGTTACTGTGTTGGAGACTCGATTGAAGCTGATTCCAGCTTTGTTTGCGACTCTGCCATGCCGGCGGACGTGCCGGCTGGACGCTCCGGACTGGAGACCCGGGCGAAGCGGTGGAAGGCGGAGGGCTTGTCGTGTCCTCACCCACTCCTTATGATGATAGCTGAGCAGCTTCTGTGCCGCTTCGGTTGTTATCATAACAATGCCGACCACCAGATCTAAAAAGCGGTAGGGGTGACGGCTGCAGCTGCTTATCTCCCCGGTACAACCAACCACCTCAAAGCGCTGTACAGATACATTGTTTTGCGGGAAGTGGTATGCTACAGGACTTATTTCAGCTTTATTTTTTTATTTCCTTGCACAGTGTGCCAGGTATTGGCTGAAAACAATCAGCTGATCTCTCAGCCAGAGAATGGACGCCAGAGGATTGTCACCCGGCTTCAGCAGCACAGCAGAAGCCAGATGTCGTAAATCTGACTTAATAACAAAAAAGGATCCTAGCAAGTCCCAGGTAAGAGGACAAATCATTGCTATATGGTTTGTGCTTTGACAGCCCCTCCTCTTTTATTTCTCAATCCCATTCTTACATCAGTTTCCTCAGTCCCCTGGCATATCACAATCCCCCTTCACATCACAGTTTACAGTAGTGTTCTGAACCTCCGTTCACAATGGTATCTTAACCGCTTAAGGACCGCCTCCTGCACATATACGTCAGCAGACTGGCAGGGCTGGGCACATTATTGTACAGGTACGTTGTCCTTTAAGAGCCCGGCTGTGGGTCGCTCGCACGCCGCTGGCGGCGCGCTCGTGACCCGGTCCCAAGCTCCGTGACCGCGGCCATGGGACCATGGTGTCCCGTGATCAGGTCACAGAGCTGAAGAACGGGGAGAGGTCTGTGTAAACGTGCTTCCTAGTGACACTGTCATAGGGAAAGACGATCAGTGATGTCACATGCCAAGCCACGCCCCCAGACAGTTAGAAAACACACACAGAACTCACTTAACCCCTCCGCCATCCCTAGTGGTTAACTCCTTCACTTCCAGTGTCATTTACACAGGAATCAGTGCATTTAAATAGCACTGATTGCTGTATAAATGACAATGGTCCCAAAAATGTGTCAAAAATGTCGCAGTCACAATAAAAATCGCTGATCGCCGCCATTACTAGTAAAAAAATAAATAAATAATAATAAAAATGCTATAAAACTATCCCCTACTTTGTAAACGCTATAACTTTTGCGCAAACCAATCAATAATCGCTAAGTACGATTTTTTTTTTTACAAAAAATATGTAGAAGAATACGTATCAGCCTAAAACTGAGGGAAAAAATATTTTTTGTAATATTTTTTGGGGATATTTATTATAACAAAGTACAAAATATTGCAAATTTTAAAAAAATTGGCGCTCTTTTTTTGTTTATAGCACAAAAAATAAAAACCGCAGAGGTGATCAAATACCACCAAAAAAAAGCTCTATTTGTGGAATTTTGTTTGGGAGCCACGTCGCACGACCGCGCAATTGTCAGTTAAAGCAACGCAGTGCCAAATCGCAAAAAAGTGCTCTGGTAAGGAAGGGGGTAAAATCGTCGGGGGCTGAAGTGGTTAAATAGATGTTTGTTATTATGTTTGCTTTGTATTTGTTAGGTAGGTACTCACCACTGCCAGAATATTGAGGGCAGGGAGCAACTGTTCCCTCCACTGATGAGGTTGCTCGATCTGGAAAACATGAATGTAAAGCAAAACGTAAGTCTCACATGCCGTAGTCATAAAAAATATAGTGAGCTGGAAACAACCCATATAACTGCAATATATAATGATATATTTTATTTTACTCACCAGCTCTCTGATGCTCGGCGGCTGGACCCCTTCTCACTCCAGGGGGCCGGGCATCTTCATCCTCATGAAGCAGGCCATCCCAAAGCTCTGCCTCCCACTGCCTAAACACAACAGCCTTTCCACTGGCCTGCTTCTCGAGCTTTTTGTGGACAGCCGCCCGACAATCACAAAACCTGCAAATGAAAAAAAGATAGAGTATAGTTAATACACGTTACAACAATATTATTTTTATTTTACATCTTACTTTTCCGTGTCTGTGCCAAAAAAATAATATATTTGTGTTACATTCAAATCAGTTTATTGACTAGACTACTATACTGTGTGTGTTTTTTCACATATATGGTGTGTGTTCTAAGAGTGATATAATATTTGAATAATTACCTGTGCCTGACACCAGTGCTGGCCCTGCGAACCATTGACACGGCATTAACAGAGTCCCGGACTCGTTCCCAGGCTCCTGTCTTCACGCTCGTAGGGACATTCAGGCTGAAGAGTGTGGCCTTGTCCCTCTTCACAGCAGCCACCAAAGCAGCATTTTCCTGCAGGGTAAATACTGGCCCCCTAGATGTCTTTGGTCGCTTGGTTCGCTGGTGGTCGGTGTCAGACATCTCTTCTGATGTGGGGGGGGCACAGGCCTCTTTTTTTGGCCATGCTCCCGCTCCACTCCACTTCCATGGGCATGCTCTCCATGCCTCCGTTCACCTCCACTCTTCCTCTCCCCTTCACGCCTCCTCTCCCCTCCGTGCTTCCTCTCCCCTCTACGCTTCCTCTTCTCTACTCTCCCCTCCTTTCTCCTCAACCCCCCCCCACTGATCCTCCTCTCACCCCCACTCCTCTCTCCTCCCCTACACTCCTCCGCTCCCCTGAGTCCCCTCCACTCCTCTGCTCCCCTGAGTCCCGTCCACTCCTCCGCTCCCCTCCACGCCTCTCCTCCCCTTCACTCCTCCGCTCCCCTCCACGCCTCTCCTCCCCTCCACTCCTCCGCTCTCCTCCACGCCTCTCCTCCCCACCACTCCTCCGCTCCCCTCCATGCCTCTCCTCCGCTACACTCCTCCTCTCCCCTGAGTCCCCTCCACTCCTCCGCTCCCCTGAGTCCTCTCCACTCTCACTTACAACAGCAACTCTCAAACCAACACCAACATTCTCACTCACAACACTCACACATCCATTCTCATTCCCAGATATTCTAATTTCACCAAAATTACCAAACCACACAAAAACAACCACAACTCCAACAATACCACTCTCTCTGCTCTGCTCTCTGCTCCTCCCTCACCACACCACAGTCACACGGCCTCTCAAAATTACATACAGGGGCGGAGACTATAGCCACATGTCAAAAACTAAAGTAAAAAAAAAACAAGATTTCGAATAGTTAAGAATAACAGCGATGTATTAGAAAAGTACGAATCCAATCCAGCACGCATCGCCACTGTCAGACATGTAAATTTACGAATCAACGACCAAAAAAACAAAAAAGCTATGAATGTACAAATCCATTCGAAGCACGTTAGACAGCGCCATTGTGAGAGAGACACGTAAAATGACGAATTAACAAACAAACAAAAAAGTTACGAATGTACGAATCCATTCGAAGCACGTTAGACAGCGCCATTGTGAGAGAGAGAGACACGTAAAATGACAAATCAACAAACAAAAAAAAAAAGTTACGAATGTACGAATCCATTCGAAGCACGTTAATCAGCGCCATTTTAAGAGACACGGAAAATTATGAATCAACAAACAAAAAAAAAAGTTACAAATATACGAATCCATTTGAAGCACGTTAGACAGCGCCATTGTGTGAGAGACATGTAAAATGACAAATCAACAAACAAAAAAAAGTAACGAATTTACGAATCCATTCGAAGCACGTTAGGCAGCGCCATGTCTACACAATAGACTTTTGTTATGTAACCTTAATACGTTTTCAGATAATTCGTTATTATTCGTAGAGTGTCGCTATTCGTTAACCAAATTGACGATTCGTACGAAATCCGTATTTCTGACGAATCCGAATTAAATTCCGTATACGAATCACGAATTATGAATTTTTTCGAATACGAAATAAAACGGAACAAAACTAAACTAATTTTTTTGACGGATCCCATGTCTATTCTCTACATGAAGCAGCATGGTGGGGATTTGAACCCAGAGCCTGGGAAAAAAGGGGGCGGTGACTGAAGGGAGAGACCCTATTCTGCCTCCTGTAAAAGTGATCAGGCTACTGTATAGCTGCTCAGATCACTTTTACATTAAAGAGCATCGCTGGCTCTGAATAAAAATAACAAGGGACGGCAGCAGCCATGATCCTGGTAGAACCACTGAAACCCGAGGATGTACAGGTATGTCCATTTGCAGTAAGTGGTAATCTGGCATTGAAGGGGATTCAATAGTTATATAAAATATGTTATAATACATAAAAAATAAAATAGACCTTTTTTTAAAACACAGAGGGCCTAGCGCTATCTAAAGGTAGAGTATTTGAATGGAAATACAGTATAAAAGGGAGGAGCACCCCCCTTTTTATTTCCATTCAAATCATTTAACATTCCAGATGCAGCAACAGCTGTTCCTCATTCCCAGCCCTGCCATCAAACAAGTTCTAGTTTCCATTTTTGGTGAGTAGCAAATAGTTAAAACTGTCTTTTTTTACACTTTCTTTTTCTAATTGGATGCATGCGCAGAATGACCTCAGCTAATTGTGAATGACTGAAGGCTGAGGTCATTCTGCGCATGCACCATCATAGTATGAGTGAATCATTCAGGGTGAGATGTAAACATCTATAGTGTGTAATTAGCGGTGGGCGGCACCACTGGCTACACATTGTTCATATTTACATGTAGAACCCGGAACAGTAACTGCAGTCAACAGAATTCAAGTATGCTGTTCAAACATTACATGCGTGCAGCATGCAGGCAAGCAAGATCCTAAATAACTCTACCCTCTATACCATGTTCACTTTAAATATTTTTGCTAATATACAAAACCATTATATTTTAAACCATAACAGTTGTTTAAGTGTACAAACTGCATATTTACTCCAAATTGTCATTAGCACAGCTGTTTTTATTGTTCTTAGTTCAGTAGATTCATATTTTTCTACTTCCTGTAAAAGGGTGACCATTGTTGTTCATTTTGCAGTGAAATTGCACCATGGACAGTATAGTCTTATGCCACGTACACAGGATCGGACTTTTCCGCCGGACTTTTCAGCGGAGGTCCGCCGGACTTTCCGAACTTGCGGACTTGCCTACACACACTCAGACTTTTCCGGCGGATAATCCGCCAGAGTTTTGGCGGAAGTCCGTGGGACTTTTGAAATGAACGGACTTGCCCCACACACGGAGTAAAGTCCGTTCATTTAGAACGTGACTCCAGGTAGACAGGACTAGCGAAGGAAGTCAATGCTGCCGCCTCATTTGGCGACATTGACACCTCGCTAGCCCCGTCACCTGGTATGGTTTTATAGGGGAATCCCTACGCCAAAAAAACGGCGTAGGGGTCCCCCCCAAATCCATATCAGACCCTTATCCGAGCACGCAGCCCGGCTGGTCAGGAAAGGGGGTGGGGACGAGTGAGCGCTCCCCCCTTCTGAGCCGTACCAGGCCACGTGCCCTCAACATGGGGGGTGCCCTGGGGAAAGGGGGGCCCTGCGGCCCCCCCACCCCAAAGCACCTTGTCCCCATGTTGATGAGGACAAGAGCCTCTTCCCGACAACCCTGGCTGTTGGTTGTCAGGGTCTGCGGGCAGGGGGTTATCAGAATCCGGGAGCCCCCTTCAATAAGGGGGCCCCCAGATTCCGGCCCTCCACCCTATGTGAATGAGTATGGGGTACGATGTACCCCTACCCATTCACCTGGTGAAAAAAAAGTGTAAATAAAAACACAAGTTTTTAAAATACTTTATTACACAGCTCTGGGGGTCTTCTTCCATCTTGGGGGGTCTTCTTGCCGGACTCTTCTGCTCTTTTACTAGCAGAGGAGCCCGGCTTTCTCCTTCGTTGCCACCTCCGTCTGGGGGTCTTGTTCCGACTTCGGGGGTCTTGTCCCGCTCTTCTGTTCTTCTTGCCGTGCCTCCCCTTTAAATCCATACCAGGTTACGGGGCTAGCGAGGTGTCAATGTCGCCGATCGAGGCGGCTGAATTGACTTCCTTCACTAGTCCCGTCTACCTGGAGTCACGTTCTAAATGAACGGACTTTACTCCGTGTGTGGGGCATGCCCGTTCATTTCAAAAGTCCCGCGGACTAGCACACAGACGGCCGGATTGTCTGCCGGACTGCTGAGTCCAGCGGACAATTTTGAGTCAAAACTTCTTACTAAGTCCGCCGGACTTTTCAGGAGAAAAAGTCCGCCGGAGCCCACACATGGGCAGATTGTACAGCGGACTCTAGTCCAGTGGACAATCCCGCGGGATAGTCCGATCGTGTGTACGTGGCATTTGGTGTACATATAGATTTAAAATGACTATAAGTAAGTGACAAACTAAAGCTGAACTGCAGGCAGATATAAATTCACAAATTAACCAGTTGCAGACTCTGGGCATACTAGACAAATTTTTTTTTATCATTGTACACAGGTCTAGTATGTCCAGTCCAGTCCTTCTGCCATGTTGCCGGGATTCCCCCTGTCCCAGTACACAGTAATTAAGCTCTAATCACAGCTGCATTGCCGAGTACACAGAGAAGGTTGGCCGCAGGAGCTTTAAAAAAAAAAAAAAAACACTGTCTGCCAATGTTCATTAACAACATTGCTCAGCCGCAAATACAGAAAGCTACAAATAAACAGTGTTTCATTTAGTAACTTTCTGTTTTTTCATCTACAGATCAAAGGGGTGAACTTCAATCTGCAGATGAAGTGAGTAAACCACTTAAGGACTGGAAAGATTTGCCTCCTTAATGACCAGGCAATTTTCTGAGATACAGTGCTGCGTCACTTTAACTGAAAATTGCGCAGTCGCGTGATGTTGTACCCAAACAAAATGCCCTTTTTTTCCCCACAAACAGAGATTTCTTTTGGTGGTATTTAATCACCTCTGCGTTTTTTTTTTTTTTTTTTTTGCGCTATGAACATAAAAAGAGTGACAACTTTGAAAAAAAACACAATATTTTGTACTCTTTGCTATAATAAATATCCCCAAAAAATATATATTTTTTTGTTCATCATCTTTTTTCTAATGTAATGTCGCATGTTATTAACAAATTAAAAACGTATTGAAAGAAAGAGAGTTTAGGCTGATATGTACATATTTTTGGTAAAAAAATCGCAATAAGCGTATATTGATTGGTTTGCGCAAAAGTTTTTGTTTTTTTTTATGTCATAATGTAGAGAATACAATTTCCTTTCATTTGAGCCCATTCTTGCCATACAGATTTAGTCCAGCCCTGAGAAATCCTCTTTTATTGTTCAGTTAGAAATATCTTGACAAAGTGCTTAAAACTTTGTCAAAAATGCCCCCTTGCTGTGAGTGACAAGTGATTTACATATCTCATGCACTAGCCTGAGACAGGCACAGACCACAGATCCACAGACCAGAGTGAAAGAAAATGTATTCTCGAGTGAACAGCAAGAAGAATATAGGGGAGATGTATGTAGTCAGAGTTGGGCAGAGTAGAACATCCAGTGATCTGATGATTGTTATAGTGCAGTGTGTGTGTCTGAGGTCACCTGATCACAGATGACATTCCTTTTCATCACCAGGATTTGTTATGTGGGGGAGGGGTGAATTTCTCACTTTTTATAATTACACATGACTCGTGTAGCCTAGTAAAGACCACCCCCTTGTTGTGACCCCTTTATTCCAAAACCCCCCTTTTTGTTACTCCCCTTAAATAATGGACCACACCGTACTTCTTGTGGAGTAAATGGCCACAACAGCCTTTATTAAACTTAACTCCAATTTTCCAAAATATAAATAACCATATAAAACCGTATAAATAACCATAAATAACCATAAACATTTTAGTGTAAACATAAATAACCATCGGTTATACCCTCCTATGTTGGTCAGTGACGGGGCTAACACTTGTAACACAACCAGTTAAATTAACCTATATATATGACTATATATATATATATATATAACACCAGGGGGCACTGCAGGATTTAACCGAACCAAGTAGGCCTCCATTTTAACCGCCCGGAGACAAAACCCTATCCCGCAGTGCACACAGAGTAATCATCGAACTTCGATGTACTACACCGGAGGGGCCATCTCATGACGAGCCCCCCACACACTCACCAACTACATCACTGCCACCGTCACTGACCAACCTAAACACCGCCACAGACTGAAAGGGTGACCCCTTACCCTTGAAGGCACCTCCACACCCGCAGGGCCGTATGTATCCCCTCCTGTAGACCCAACGACCACAGGTCGATCCCGACATCCGTCAAGTGAACCCCATCCCTCCTCAAATAGAGGCCCACATTCTTCTCAAGTTCCCTGTGGCGAACCACCAAACCCCCTTGCCATGCCAGGAACCTCCCCACCACCTTATTTACTCGGATCCTCGCCTTGTTAAGGCGATACACTGATCTAGCCATCCTCCAGGATGTTCTAGTGACCATATCTGACCATACCAACAGCGTGTCTGGATACGTCTCGTGCAGGTAGGTCAGATCCCTCTTTATATCGGCAATAAGATCCCTCACTGTCCGCATTCCCAAATCGTTCCCGCCCACGTGTATGACCAGGACCGCCGGTGGCCTGTCCAACCACGCGAAACGTTCTATTTCGGGCACCACCCTATCCCACAACATTCCCGGCCTGCCCAGCCAACGTATGGTGGCCTCTCTCCTAGACACCCCCAACTGCCTCCCACCTGGTCTGGCATCCCCTCTCCGTGCTCCCCAACACACATATGAGTGCCCCATGGATCCAGACGAGGCGCGGAAGCCCTCCATCTGAAATGACAAACATAGTGTAATTGACCAGCCTATAACTTAACTACTAAGGCCACCATACTAACCATTGCAACTATAACAACACAGTAAAACTCCCCCCTTTTTTTTTTTTTTTATTATATATCCATCACCATTATTCCTGAATCAACAGTGGCCTAACGTAAGTCCGAAATCGCTTCGATTCCCACCTCCCCATTTTTTGCACATCCACCTCATCCAACCCACACCTGGCGGCTTCGGTGGCCGCCCCAATGCAGAAGGAGTGTGAGGCGTAGGACATTTTCGCAGAACCACCCCAAATTGGAATCGCGACAGGTATGATCCATCACTGTGCACCAACAACGGGCCCCCAACCTCCGGTCTCACCCCCATGAACTCCCCTACTGCTTTTACTGGGCATACCGCACAACCTTGTAACCTATGTAATGAAATCAGCACCCCCACTCCTTTTTGATCAGTCTTGGATTTTTTTTAAATTCACCAACACCCTATCCCCCAAAACTTCCACGTCCCCCAACATTAAACCTCCCTCTTCTTTTTTTGATGGGCTAACCAACTCTCCAATCCGAAATGCCCCGAAAAACGCCAAAGAAAAGGCCGCTGTAAATAATAACCCCTCGTACCCATCCTTGCACACCCCACTCAACTGCTCCCTTAAGGCCAAAACATTGGCAAAAGTAATCGGCCGCCTCTCGTCCCGTGTCCTGTTTGCTTTGCGATACCCTTTTACTGCCTGTTTTACCCAAAATTCTTTTGTCCAATCCACAATGCCTTGTAACTTGAACAAAAAGGCCAAACCTGCCAACCGTTTTTCAATGGCGGACACTGACCTGCCTTCCTCCATATTTCTGGACACGTAATACAGCACTAACAGCCTAAATTGTGACACATCTTGCCCCACTCCCGATTCCAGCAGCAACTCACCCCACTCCTTCCAGACTTTCTGGTATGCCAACCAAGACGACCTACTTACCGACCTCCGGATCCATCCCGCTGCTACCCTAGTGCCAAATCCCAGATCCAGGCCGGGCAAGGAACGCCCTCCTGCTGAGCCTCCGGTGCCAGAGTCCTGAATCTGTCCCACTGGAACCGAGACAAAGAATCAGCCAGCGTGTTCTCTACCCCCGGGATGTGTACCGCATAAAGAAAAATATTCAATTGCATGCAGCGCAACACTAGCTGTCGCATCAGCCGGATGACAGGTTGTGAAGACGCCGACATACTATTGATTATTTGCACTACCCCCATATTATCACAATTCAATCTAAGCTTTAAATTTTTACAGGCCTTGCCCCACAGCTCCAATGCTACCACCACCGGAAACAACTCCAACAGTGCTAAATTCTTTGTAAACCCCGCCTCCACCCAGGATCGTGGCCATGGTTCCGCACTCCAACACCCTTGGAAGTACGCTCCGTAACCTGTGGATCCTGCGGCGTCGGTAACTAGCTCGACATCGAAATTGCTAACTGGACCCGACATCCATACCGACCTCCCATTAAACTCCTGCAAAAACCGATGCCACACCTCCAGATCATCCCTGTGCTCCCTCCGAAGCCTAATATAATGTGTGGAAGCTTTTACCCCTGCCGTGGCCGATGACAATCGTCTACAAAAAATCCTCCCCATAGGAATGATCCTGCATGCAAAATTCAACTTTCCCAACAGGGATTGTAGCGTGCGCAACTGCACTTTCTTGCACCCATGGATCTCCCTAATTTCCTTTTGTAAATCCCTCAACTTCTCTTCGGGCAACCTGCATTCCATAGCCATGGAATCGATCACTATCCCCAAGAAACTCAATTCTGTGCGCGGGCCCTCCGTCTTGTCAGGTGCTAACGGCACCCGAAAACTCTCCGCAATGTGCTGCAACATGGACAACAGTATCGCACACACATTGGAAGCTGGAGGGCCCACGCAGAGGAAGTCATCCAAGTAATGGATTACGGAATCAATGCCTGTCACATCCCTAACTACCCATTCTAAAAACGAACTGAACGCCTCAAACATGGCGCACGATATGGAACACCCCATGGGCAAACAACGATCGACATAAAATTGGTCTTGCCAACAGCAACCCAGCAAATGAAAACTGTCTGGGTGCACCGGTAGCAGTCGAAATGCGGATTCCACATCTGACTTTGCCATCAGTGCCCCTCGGCCATATCGCCGTACCCATCGCACCGCAGCATCGAATGACGTATACGATACCGTGCATGCCTCCGGGTCAATAAAATCATTTACCGATCCCCCTTTTGGGAACGATAAATGATGTATTAAACGAAACTTGTTGGGTTCCTTTTTGGGAACCACCCCCAACGGTGACACTACCAAGTCCGTTACCGGCTTAGCCCCGTACGGCCCCGCCATCCTTCCCAACGCTACCTCCTTGGCTAATTTCTCCGACACAACCTCTGGGTGCAACAATGCTGACCTCAGATTCTTTGCCACCGGAGGAATCTCCGTCAATGTGCACGGAATCCTGAAACCCTCCCTGAACCCCGCACTGAGCAAGCCCGCCGCCGCCCTGTCAGGATACCTATTTAGGAAAGGCTGCATTCTTACCCACATCACCGGCGTCGTCCCTCTTGTTGCCAGGCTCTCCGGCGCGCTTTCCTTTTTTGAAGCATCGTGCCAAAGAGTGCCCCCCCCCCCCCGCAACCTGAACACTCGTGCTTAAACTTGCACGTGTTTCCAAATTTGCAGGCTCCCTCGTTGAACTGCCAACATATTCCAAATTTCTTTCCGGCTGGGGATCCCGAGGAGTGGCTACCCCCAGCCCCCCCTTGAAATGTCTGTGCCGGCGTCTTTGCCGAAGCCATCAATCTCATCCATAAGCTAATGTCCTTATGGTCCCATCGCAATGCTGGGCGAACCGCCCTGCGTTGTCTAAACTGCTCGTCATATAGCAGCCAAGCCGTCCCTCCATAGACCCTATACGCCTCCCCTATAGCGTCCATATAGCAGAATAACGCCGAGCAGTGCTCGGGGTTCTTCTCCCCAATTACCCCCGCCAATATGGCGAACGCCTGCAGCCAGTTTGCAAACGTACGTGGAATTAACCGATACCGCCTCTTCTCCTCATCAGCTTTCTTGGTGTCATCCGGTTTCACCCTGTCTAAATTGAATTTCTCCAATGGCAACAGGGAAAAAATCTCCACATACTCACCTTTCCAGATTTTTTCCCTCACTTCCTGTTTTAAATGGGCCCCCAGTGGCCCCTCGAAGCAAACGTATACTTCACATTTTGCCGCATCTGCCATCCGTACAATGTCGGCCCTTACCACTTGCTCCTCCCCGCTCTTCTCTGGTGTACTCACCTGCTCTCCTGTGCCCACCGAAGTCGATGCCTCTCCAGCTGTTGTGACCGAAGCCCCGCTTGGGGGGTTCGCTATCCCCCCCGCCTTCTCAAAACGCCCCACCAGGGCCCTCAGGCCCTCCAGCAACTCCTGTACCTGACCCCCCAATGGAGACTCACTCCTAGCCCGCGGTTGGTCATGGCTTGCCACCAGCGGAGCCGGAGGCCCTGCTTCACTCCCCCCCACTGGTACAATTCCCAACAAATTCTGTAAAGCAGTTGTAAAAGAGCTATTACTACTGGACTTACCGGGCCGTCTTGGCACCTCCACCGGGATTACCGGCCTGACATCCACCGATGCTTGTGGGCGGCTGGGCACCTCCTCTTCTTCGGACAGCTCCCCTTCCGACCTGCTGAACTCCTCCTGCTGGGAGAAAGACGCTGTTCCCCTCGGGGAGGGACTCCTGGCCAATTCCCGGCTCCTTCCATTCACCACCCCCGATGTGGACGCACCCCCCACCACCCCGCTACCCTGGATCCCCGAGTCCTGGGCAGACAGGCCGGGCCCGGCACTGCTCCTGCCCACTGTCCTTCTCACTTCTCCTCCTGGTGGCGTCTGCCTACCCTCCGCTGCGTCGGCCCTTCCCGCGGCCCGTTGTGCTGTGCCAGCGGACATGTGTACCCTGCTGTCCTCCCCCCTCGGCTCGTGCAGAGCTGCTGAGGGTTTTGATGACGCACTCCTCCGGGGTGTATTACCCCCCATCCTGGCTGTAGTTGCTGCTTGAGCTGACCGCCCCCCCCTCAACTCGTGCAGAGCTGTAGTTTGCTGCTTGAGGCCCCTTTCACACTGACCGACCCTACGCTGACGTCGTTTTAAGCCGCGGAATTCAGCCGCTAGCGGTGGCGGTTTTAACCCCCGCAAGCAGCTCGCTCTTGCGGCAGTAGGCTGGCTCCTATACCCTGCTAGCAGACATTTTTGACCGTCCTGCTGCTCTGAGTGCATGGGGCAGGGCTCTGTAAAACGCCCCAGTTGAAGGGGCTCTAAGAGCCCTTTCACCACTGCCAGCGTCCGAAAAACGCTCGTAAAGCTCGAGCGCCTTATAGGGGCGCTTTTAACCCCTGCACCCCATAATCGCCGCTGCTAAAAGGATGTGCATCTTTTCAGGCGTATTTTCAGGCGCTTTCCCATTGATTATCAATGGA
The DNA here is from genome assembly GCA_028564925.1 of Lithobates sylvaticus. Lineage (NCBI taxonomy): Eukaryota > Metazoa > Chordata > Amphibia > Anura > Ranidae > Lithobates > Lithobates sylvaticus. Next base: position 471,547,202 of record CM053026.1, on the reverse strand, counting down.
CAGGCGCTTTAGGATCTCCAAAAGCGCTGCAAAGAACAGCTCAGGACTTTTTGACGCCTTTGCCAAGCGCAGCGCCTCGTTACAGCACTCGGGCATTGCTGTTTGTGGCAGGTGACGCTAAAGCATCTCTGAAAAACCCTGAATTACACCCCAGTGGTGCAAGGGGTCCCCTAAATGTGCTCGGTTTTGTGTGTGTGTGTGGGGCTGATTTTCCCTTAAACCCGCTTACCCTTAAAGCCGTTAGTAACTCGCAACTGTGTGAAAAACATCCCTGAAAGAAATGATCAGAATGTGCTAGTAAGCATTGCATACTGTTAAAAAAGATGAAACTTAAACCTTCGCAAAGCCCTTCCAGTGCTGCTCCGTCACCACTGAGAGGTCATCCATCCTCACCCAGGCTTCTTCTGGAATGCTGCCCCCGGCAATATTATGGTTGGGGTGGTGATGATGTCACTACCGAGCATGAGCCGCTGGGCTCAATGAAAATGTAAAAAACTTTAGCAATCTTAAGATAAAAAGATTAGAAGAAGCGTTTTGAAAAACGCACGAGGAGGAGTGGGTTTACGGTAGCCTGTGAGTCAGAGAAGGCGGAAAGCCACACCTTCACTGCCCACGATGTCTGCGGAGAAGCTGGGGAAGGGAAGCACCACCACCACTCTACCCTGCCCGCAGAGAGCAGGGAAATTGAAGCCGCCTCGCCACTGCCAAGATGCCAATGGAGAGCAAGGTAAGGGGAAGCAGCCACCACCACTGCTCGATGCCCGCGAAGAGCAGGGGAAGGGGAAAGCATCCAGCACCACTGTCTACGATGCCCGCGGGAGCCTGTGGAATGGGACGCCGCCTCCGCCCTGCCACGATGCCAGTGGAGAGCAAGTAAGGGGAAGCATCCACCACCACTGCTGTGGGATGCCCGCGGATAGCAGGGAAGGGAAGCAGCCACCACCACTGCTACGAATGCCCGCTGAGAGCAGGGAAGTGGAAGGCCGCCACTGCCACGATGCCGCATGTAGCAGCCAGCTGCCTAGAGCAAGGGAAGGGAAGCAGCACCACCATGGGATGCCCCAACGGAGAGCAGGGGAAGAGGAAGCGCCTCCGCACTGCCACGATGCCAGGCCAACACCACTGCTACGATGCCCGGTGGCATCCACCACCACTTCTACTCTGCACGTGGAGAGGCAAGGGAAGGGAAGCAGCCACCACCGCGCTAAGCTTCCCGCGGAGAGCAGGGGAAGCTGCCACCACCACTGCCATGAATGCCCGCGGAGGAAGAGGAAGCTTCTCCGCCACTGCCACATGCCATTGGAGAGCAAGTGGAAGGGGAATCAGCACCACCACTGCTAAGATGCCGCGAGAGCATTGCACTGTCAAGGGAAGGTGAAGCAGCCAACCAACCACTGGCTACATGACCTGCGGAGAGCAGGGGGAAGGGAAGCATCCACTGCCACTGTTCACGATGCCCGCGAATGGCAGGGGAAGCGTGCTGCACCAGACCCACCAACCAACAACCAGTGTTCACAGTTAAAAAAAATATTAACCACCACCACACTAGTTCATAGTAACCTACAGTTAGCCTCATATAGGCATACCTATAGATAAGTGGTGTTGCAGTGTTTTACTACTACTTTAAGCGCAAAGGCAATGTGCTATTTGTCGACACAATCACGCCATGATGCCTCAACTCGTGCAGAGCTGCTGGGGAGGACGCCGCTGCGGAAGGGGCTGCTGTGCTTCTCCCCTGCCCCCCCTCCCGGCTCCTGCACGCTGCGACCTCCTTTCTGTCACTTGACCCCCCGGGCTGTGCTGAAAAACTGGGGCTGGTGGATCCTGTGCAGGCCTTCCACGTGGAGCTGGTGATGTAGCTCCCTGTAATCCTGAGGCCCCGCCCCCGCCGTGTGCTCTTCCTGGGGCCTAATGGGGTCTCCATCTGGGCCCTTTTCGCTGGTGGTGTTGATAGGTCCCCCCTAGGGCTTCTGGCTAGTCTGGATGGGCCTGCCACCCCCCCGGAGAGTACCTTGCTGGTGCCCTGGCCACCCGGCCCCGTGATCGATCCGATCGTCCATCCGGTCGGTCGTTTTGTTCTCCTCCGTCCCGCGCCGACACGCTAGCTAAAATCGTGGCTACCTGGTCCTGTAGCCACTCCGCTCCGTTCGCCGTCGCCGCGGCCCTCAGCCTCTCCACGAGGTCGCGGTCCGCCATTTTGAGAGTGGTGCAGAGGAGCAGTGAAAAAACTGCCTCCTCCTGTGGATTCCAAACGACGAATGTTCCCGCTCGGCCACGCCCCCTTTTTCTAATGCCGCTCCCCCCGCTTCCTATTGGCTGCCCCTGTTAACCACTCCCTGCTATATTCCCTTTGGTGTGTCACTAGACACACAGTCATGTCCGGCCCTCCCTATATTCCTTTCACTCATTCCGTCCGGCCCTCTCTGGATGTGCCTGTCTCAGGCTAGTGCATAAGATATGTAAATCACCTGTCACTCACAGCAAGGAGGTGTTTTTGACAAAGTGTTCAGCACTTTGTCAAGATATTTCTAACTGAACAATAAAAGAAGATTTCTCAGGGCTGGAGTAAATCTGCGTGGCAAGACTGGACTCGAATGAAAGGAAATCGTATTCTCTACATTATGACATAAAAATATATATATATATTTTTTAGGGACCTGTGGGACCAAGACCTCTGTGACCCTCCATAGCATGTGGAAGAATCTGTTCCACAAGCTCTGTATTCGTGGGCAATACCACCAGATGTGGAATAGTGAGCCCAAATGGTCGCACCCACTTAAGCACATAGGAGAAGCGTCTGGATATATTTTAGCGAGGATAGAGGGGACTCTGTACCAGCGTGTTAGAATCTTGACATTGGCCTCCATCAAGGAAATGTTCAGGATGTTCTTGAATGATAGTTGGAAGCAATGATACCACTTGTCCAGGCCCCACTTTTCCGCCAGATCCTGTTCCCAGAGTCTGACATGAAGAGGTTTAACTGTGGCCTTGGTAAGAGAAGCACAGATAGTGGATATCCCCACCTCTGATCCTTGATGTTGGAGCACCATGTCTCATAAGCAGTCAGTGTGGGGGGTTCAGGTTTTTTATGCCATATGGATAGTAGAAAGTGTGAGATTTGGGCTAGTACATACCTCTCTGAGTTTGGCATTTCTAAATTACTGACACAGTATCCAACGGAGAGGAGCCCCATTGAATTGAGAAAGTTTCCTATCCTAAACAAGCCCTTGTCGAGCCACCATTTGAAGGCTAGGATGTTTTGACCTGGGGGAAAATGTGGGTTGTGGAATAGGTGAGCAAGCAGTGAGTAAGTAGAGGTTAATGCAGGGTGCTTCTGTAGCCTATCCTAGAGTGCCAATGAGTGGGAAAGGGTGGGGGCTAGTATCGCTGGTCTAAGGCGCGAGGGGACCAGAGTATGAAATCGACTGTATATTGAGGAACTGCTTGTCTCTTCATTAGGAGCCAGTCTGGTTTAGGGCCGCATATGTAGGCAATGGAGACCTGTGCTATTTGTGCTGCCTGGTAATACCACCATATATTAGGAAGGGCTAGGCCTCCCTGGGATTTAAGTCTAAAGAGTATGTCTTTGGAACAGCGTCTACCTTTTGACTCCCATATAAGTTTCAGAATTGAGGACTGGAATTGTAGCAGTTGAGGTTTTCTAATCGAGATTGGAAGGGATCTAAAGAGGTACAGGAGATGGGGCAGAAATGTCATTTTGATTGCGTTCACTCGACCCACAATTCTTCTAGTCGGGTGTGGGAGCAGGGATTATTATCTTTATAGAGGGTAGAATAGAATTTGTGAAAGCATTCCATAATACGTTGGGGGTTCTGTGTTAAAGTGCCAGAGGGCGTGCAGGTTTTGGGAAAAGCAAAAAAGTGAGGTTTTGGTCCATGGCTGCATGCAAACTGCAGGACATGCAGGAGGGGCAACGCCTCATGTGTGAGGAACTAATGTACTTTACATTAAAAAAGGGGTTGAGGGGACAACTCACCAACAAAACCCACCTGTGTGAGTTGGACCATCCTCCTCCTCCTTCTGCCACATCTCCAACACCACAGCCATAGCCTGGAAGGAAGCGTGGAAGCAAGACAAGATAGTGATGACCTGGGTTCAGTCTGGTCTGACAAAAGATCCAGGCTCTTGTTTGACCACAGCCTGGGGACATAGATGTCATCTGCTGCTGTTCCTGATCTCTTGGACTTCTGGACCAGATTGTACTCCCTTATATATGGACTCCTCAGGCCACCAATTTTGCCTTAAAAGAGTTAATGAGTGCCCTCGGGTGCCAAAGTCTTTGCCAATTTCCATAGTTTCTCCAGCGTTGCCTTCCTCTTTATTTGGTTATGACCCCTAATAAAGGTTTTTTTTTGGTTAAATAAATACTTATGTATTTTACTTTAAAAAGGACAGTTTATTTGTGAGTAGGCAGGTACATTTAAAAAATACAAAGTCAAATTAACAAGGGACACCAACACCAACCAACCTCCTCGATATTCAAAAAAAAAACAAATAAAATAAAAAGATAATAATGGTGTTGTGGTAACTTGACAAAACAAAACACACAACAAAAAAAGGAGATCTTGATTAAAAAAACAACCACAAAAATGTTTAAAATATTAAAATCTAAAAACAAACACAAATTATTCAGGAGATCTGACGAATAAAAGTATTCTATTCTTGAAATCACGAGAAATAATAAAGAAAGAAGTTTGTGAGAACTCTGTGTGAATATGAGCAGCAAAACAACTTCATTCTTCTAGCATTATAAAGAAAAAGAGAATGCACTGCATTAAACAATTTTAAACATTGCAGCGTGACCAATGTGCTATATCCATTACGAACGCTAGTTTTACCAGACCGAGCGCTTCCGTCTCGTAATTTATTCTGAGCGTGCGTGACACTTTGTGCGTCGGATTGGTCTACACACGATCGGAATTTACGAAATCGGATTTTGTTGTCGGAAAATTTTAGATCCAGCTCTCAAACTTTGTGTGTCGGAAATTACGATGGAGCCTAAACACGGTCGGAACAACAAGCTCTGATCGCACATTTTCCATCGGAAGGTCCGATCGCGTGTACAGGGCATTACCCAGCTCTGCCACACAACATAGTTCTGTTTGACAAGATAGGAGACCTGAATTTTCTCTCCTGCAATTAAGTTACACTTATAGGTTTTGTCCTGCCCCCAGTCTATGATTGGACAGTGAAAGAAGAAGCAGCACACTGTTGAGCTCATCTCTCTGGCTCCTTGCTGCTTCCCTCTCCCAAGCAGAGCTCTGTTGTGCACTGGATTGCAAAAGGAATATACAATTTTACATTCACATTCAGGTGCCTACACTGCTTGTATTTAAACAACACATTTATTGATGTATTAATGAATACAGAGCTGTATTAAAGTACAACTATACAAAATGGAAAAAAAAGTTTTGCCTTTAGAGTGGAGAGGGATTAGAACAGTTTTCATTGCTCTCTGTTCCCCCCATTTGGGAGATTCACCCTCTCTATTTGTCCTGTTTATCAATGAAAGTGAGAGTAATGCCGCGTACACACGATCGGACTATCCCGCGGGATAGTCAGCTGGACTAGAGTCCGCCGGACAATCCACCGTGTGTGAGCTCCGGCGGACTCTTTCTCCTCAATAGTCCGGCGGACTTGGTAAGAAGTTTTGACTCAAAATTGTCCAGCCGTCTGTGTGCTAGTCCGCGGGACTTTTGAAATGAACAGACTTGCCCCACACACGGAGTAAAGTCCGATCATTTAGAACGTGACCCCAGGTAGACGGGACTAGTGAAGGAAGTCAATGCCGCCGCCTCGATCGGCGAGATTGACACCTCGCTAGCCCTGTCACCTGGTATAGATTTAAAGGGAAATCCCTACGCCGAAAAAACGGTGTGGGGGTCCCCCCGAATCCATATCAGACCCTTGTCCGAGCACGCAGCCCGGCCAGTCAGGAAAGGGGTGGGGACGAGCGAGCCATACCAGGCCGTGTGCCCTCAACATGGAGGGTGCCTTGGGGAAAGGGGGGCCCCGGGGGCCCCCCTTCCCAAAGCACCTTGTTCCCATGTTAATGAGGACAAGGGCCTCTTCCCGACAACCCTGGCCGTTGGTTGTCGGGGTCTGCGGGCGGGGGGCTTATAAGAATCCGGGAGCCTCCTTCAATAAGGGGGCCCCCAGATTCTGGCCCTCCACCCTATGTTAATGAGTATGGGGTACGATGTACCCCTACCCATTCACCTGGTGAAAAAAAAGTGTAAATAAAAACACAACACAAGTTTTTAAAATACTTTATTACACAGCTCTGGGGGTCTTCTTCCGTCTTGGGGTGTCTTCTCCCGGACTCCTCCGCTATCTGCTGCTAAGTCCACACATTTGGAAAGTCCGGCGGACCTCCGCTGGAAAGTCCGGCGGATTATCCAGTGGACTAAGTCCGCTGGGTAGTCTGGCCGAAAAGTCCGATCGTGTGTACGTGGCATAAGAGAAAATCCAAAATGTTGGGCTGTCCTAATAATAGAGGGGAAGTCTTCCAATGGGGACAGTTCTGATAACCTGGGGGGGGGGGGGCGCCAAGGGATTCCCTTAATTCCCAGTAATTTCCTCTCACTTCCTGTTTTGGCTATAGAACAGGAAGTGAAGGTAAATTTACCCAATTGGATACGAATAACAGAAAAAAAATGGCAGGGGTATGACCCTCCCTTGCTCTATCCAAAATGAAAAAAAAAAACAATTTGCCTTTAGTTGTACTTTAATTTGTGTCTTTCATAAGTTCATCTTCAAGGTCCCTTCTGTAAAGTGAACATAATATTCTATTAAGAAAAGACAAAATACAAGTTCACTTAAGGCCCCTTTCACACTGGGCTGACACCGGCATCTGATCAGCCTGCTCAGCTGGAGATCTATCTGCTGATCCCCGCTAAACAGGCAGATGAAAGGTCTGTGTCCGCTCCCCTGATCCAGAGCAGACATGGACACAGCCCGTTGTTCTCTATGGGGCAGTCCAATGGAGATGGACTCCCTGTCCATATCCATCAAACTGTCATCAGATCTGGCCCACCATCCGTCTGTTTTTAGAAGAACAGATCGGATGGCTGCGGGAGTGAACGGAAACATGCCCGCTGACATCCTCCACTCCATAGAGAAGAATGGTGGTTTCCGATGGGGTCCACCTGAAAGACTGACAGGCAGACCTGATCAGAACGTCTGTGTGAAAGGGACCTTATGCAGGAATTTCAAAGTAACAAACAGTGTACTCAGGACTCCAGAACCGGTTCTGCATCTGGATGGCTAAACCCAATTTGTTGTTTGTGTAATACAAGTATTAACTCACTGAAAACATTAGGGAGATGATGCCGCTACTGATTATGATATATACGGCTCATGCATGTTAAAACATTCTTCTGTAGATGACAGATTCTCTTTAAATTACAACAAGCCTGGTCCTACACATTAAACATCAGTCAAACGTGTACACATGATCCACCCAAGTGTGACAGCACATAAGCATGAATTTTACATGAATGTGAATATCTATGCACTCCATTATTACCCTTGGCTTTACTGTTATCTCAGGTGAACTAACTAACTACCAGATGGGAAAAAATTTAGAAAATATCACCACAATCTGACAATTCAGTTACCAAGCATTTATATGTACCTTGAAAAGGACAGAAACATCGAGGCTGCAACTAGTGTCTTATTCTTCAAATTCTAGTTGACTGACATTCATGCCAACCCTCTTTTATTTTTATACCTCGAGTCACAATACTTCTGACTTTCCTGATCTGCGTTCCTGTTTAACGTCAGTGTCTCTGAAAGTTTTAAAGGTAGTGGTTTAACCTAACAGCCTGCCAACTAGCATTTTGTGATGGAAATAAGAAATGTCAGCAGCAATTTTCCTCTCAGATGCCTATTGACATTATATTTCAGTCTCCTATATGAAGGGATTAAATATCTGTGTGCAGTGGTGTAACTAGAACCTTCAGGGCCCCGGTGCAAGAAACCATGAAGGGCCCCCCTGAATCCCAGCCGAGGACCTTCCCTCCGAGTCCGGTGGTGGAACTCCAGGGCTCGGTCACAGGTACGACTTTTGTGAGCCCTGTAGTTCCACCACTGGTATCAGCAGTTTTTTTTTATTATTTTTTACAATTTTTTAGGAGTCCCGTTGGGGGACTTTGGTGAGATATCAGAGGTCTAAACAGACCTATGATGTTACACCTTTGAGACAAAGAGGAAGAAGGGAAAGGGAAATTGGGTCCCTGTCCTCTGGGAGAAGTGGGCCCTGTCCCCAGGAGAGATTGAGTCCTTGTCCTTAGAGGAGATGGGGTCCCTGTCCCCACGTAAGTAGGAGTCCCTGTCCCTAAGGGAAATGGGGTCCCTGTCCTCTGGGGAGAAGTGGGCCCTGTCCCCAGGGGAGAAGTGGGCCCTGTCCCCAGGGGGGAGATGGGGTCCCTGACCTTAGGGGAGCTGGGGTCCTTGTCCTCAGGTGAGAAGGGGTCCTTGTCCCCAAGGGAAATGGGGTCCCTGTCCTCTAGGGAGAAGTGGGTCCTGTCCCCAGGGGAGATCGGGTCCCTGTCCTTAGGGGAGATGGGGTCCCTGTCCCCATGTGAGAAGGGGTTCCTGCCCCCAAGGGAAATGGGGTCCCTGTCCTCTGGGGAGAAGTGGGCCCTGTTCACAGGGGAGATGGGGTCCCTGTCCTCAGGTGAGAAGGGGTCCCTGTCCCCATGGAAAATGGGGTCCCTGTCCTCATGGGAAATGAGGATCATGGGGTCCCTGTCCTCTGGGGAGAAGTTGGCTCTGTCCCCAGAGGAGATGGGGTCCTTGTCCCCAAGGGAAATGGGGTCCCTGTCCTTTAGGGAGAACTGGGCCCTGTCCCCAGGGGAGATGGGGGTCCCTGTCCTTAGGGAACATATCTCCCAGAAAGACCTGTCAACATCTGTGTATGACGGGGAGGAGGGGGGTGCTGGCAGACAAGCCTGCGGTGTCCTTTGGGGAGCCGGCTCTCATAGGGCTGCACTGCATCTGTGTGCTTAAAGTTTGTTTGCCCGGGAGAACGTGCAGTGCAGTGTGAGCCGAACTCAGGGGGCGGGACTCTGGCTGGAGAGGACAGACACCAGACTGAGCAGCACTGCATGGAGCAGGAGAGGGGGACCCGGAGGAGCGGCAGAGGACACAGGTTGTGTGGGGAATGCACAACTAAAGAGCAGCCAGTGCGGTAGTCGAGCATGGAGCTCTGCTAGTCACCCTCCACCTCCAGCCACCCATGTGCGCGGTGCCTAACTGCCTATGCTGCCACCGGCCATATGTAGAGGGGGCCGCATGGGCCCCTTGCAGCACAGGGCCCGGTTGCGCTCGCGACTGCTGCACCCCCTATAGTTACGCCCCTGTCTGTGTGGTGTCCCCATTGGCCCCAAACAAAATTGAAAACAGGAGACAAGGCAAATGAGTGGCTTAGAACACCTTGCTGTAACCTGATTAATTTTTGTTTCCCTTCTGATAAGTTGGCATCAGATCTACCTACACATGCCCATCCCCTTGGTTGCCTAAAAAGGGACACTTCTGCCACCAGTGCATTCTTGTTTAGGACAGAAACTCACCTATTAGAGAGGGTGAGACGATCAGAAGCAGCATGCATGTCTGATTGTTTGCTAATCTCTGCTTACTAGTCAGTCATTATTCCTTTTATGATCAATTAGTTATCCTATCAATAGTTCACTTTCTGTCCCAACGCTCACTTACCCAACTGTATCTATAGAGTAGTGTTTTCACATTTAGATGGGACTACCACCCCCCCCCCCCCTTCTTTTTTTCCATCAAAATCTGAGGGATTCTATAGTTATCAAAGAGAGCTAGGAACAACGTAACTGATAAAAGTACAGGTAGAGAGGAATGTGACTGAACTAGGTTGAGAGGTGGGGGGGGGGGGGCAACAACACAATCTCACAAGAATGCAAAGCATTCTCTGATTGGTGCCACCCACCACATTCATAATGCAGCAGGGCAGCATCTCAGCACAAGAACCTTGAAAGTAGTGGGGATCACTGTAGAAGTGATGTCTATTTCCAGCTTCTAGAGGGATCCCATAGGTATGGTAAATACATAGTGACATTGGTCCAAATCTTCTTTAAACACTTGCCGATCTCCCGCCGCTGATGTACTGTGGCAAGGTGGCTCAGCTGCGCAAATCGCCGTACCGGTACTGTGATTCATGCACTAGCTTTTGTGGGCATGCTCCGATTGGCCAGCAGGGGAGCCAATCAGCAGGTCCGGTTAACTCGATTTCTGCCAGCCGCTCGTGATCGTTCCCCGCAGAGACAGAATGGGGATCTGCCGAAGTAAACAAGGCAGATCACCGTTCTGTCAGGGGATGACATTGAGAGCTGTCTTCCTGCTAAGCAGGAAGATGGATCTGTGTGTTTCCCCAGTCACACACTCCCCCATACAGTTAGAAAAAACAAACAGGGAATACATTTAACCCCTTGATCGCCCCTGGTGTTAACCCCTTCCATGCCAGTGTCATTAGTACAATAACAGTGCATATTTTTAGCACTGATTATTATTATTATACAGGATTTATATAGCATATAAACAAAGAAACGGCGCTGGAATAGACGTGTGCAATATTGAACGAGAAAAAGAAAACCCAAAAAATGTGCAGCTGCTGATAAGAAAGTGCTATAACCTTCAGAAAATGCTCAAACCAATAAAACAGCGCTGGCAAACAAAAATTGTGACAAATTAATAAATGATCCCACAAAATTGACAAACATCAATAATGTGTGTGAAGTGGTTACATGTCTGACACAAACCAATCCCATAAAAAATAAACTAGTGACATCATCTGCAATAGGTTCAAAGAGAAAGGTTATAACCACAACGAATTGCTTAATATTAGGGATAACATTCGAAATATAAGCAGAGAGTCCCTTTTGAGTGGCACTAAGACCTATAAGAAAGAATATGGTACTGCCTTCATGACTGGTTTCACCAGACAGTACAAACAGTTTGAGAAAATTGTGAAGAACCATTGGCCACTATTACTCAAAGATCGGGAGCTTGTAAAAATTCTCCCTCAGGTGCCCCAATTCATCTACACCAAACCACCCACGTTACGACTTCAGCTAGCACATAATGTCGTCAATCCCCCTAAGAAGCAACATACTTTTTTAGATCAAACTGGCTTTTTCAGCTGTGGTAGATGCGTGGTTTGCCGTACCTCGAAACATAGGATAAGAAAAACCACACAATTTACATCTCAGACCCAAGGCAAAACTTACGAAAGCAAAAAATGTATCACTTGTGCGACCACCCATGTTACTTACCTTCTGGCTTGTCCGTGTGGCCTTCAGTACGTGGGTAGGACCACTCGTAAATTAGGCATCAGACTGAGGGAACACGTAAATAGAATTAAAAAGGGTTTCAAACAACAAAGTCTATCCAACCATTTCAGACTTTTCCACAACCGTGACCCTAGAGGTCTGAGGTTTTGTGGTATAGATAGGGTAGAACCCCATTGGAGGGGCTCTAATCTTAAACAGGCGATATCCAGGAATGAAACCCAATGGATCCATAGATTAGGTACTCTCCATCCGCATGGCCTCAATATTGATCTAGATTTGAATTGTTTTTTGTCTAATTGGTAAACTATCAATTTTTATATTAATTTAGATCTAATTTTCACACACATTTTTCCACATTTTTGTTTATTTTTCTTATTTTTATTTTATTTTCAATTTTTTTTTTTTTTTTAATTTTTAATTTTTTTATTTTTTTTTTATTTTACTTCATTTTATTTTTTTTTCTTTTAATTTTATTTTTTATATTTATTTTTATTTTCATTTTCTTTTCATAAATTTATTTTTATTTTTTATTTTATTTCTTTTTTTATTTCATTTTATTTTATTTTTATTTTCATTTATATTTATTTTAATTTTATTTTTTTATTTTTATTTCTACCACACTTATTCATATTTTATTTTAAGTTTATTTATTTTTATTGGTCTTTATTTACCATTCCCTTATCAATTGTCTTTTATCAATGGTATCTGAAATTACTGTTTATATACAAAAATATTTTATTCTGTTATACTTTGTATTTTGCTTATCATGTTCCGTCATGTTGTTCATTTGCTAATAAAGTTTTCAATGAGCAACTGACTAGAGGAAATGATGTAATCCGGAAGCAAAGTTTAATTCAGTCCATCTCTGATTGGCTGTTTAACTGGGAGGCGTCAGCCACCCAGGGTATTTAAGCTCCCTAATTCTGGCCGGAAGTGATGTCCTTGATGACGCCCTGGAGGAGGGGCGAAACGCATCAACGCAATTTCCGGTCAGTAAGCCAGTGACGCTGCTTCCTGTTCTGTTTTGGAGCGCACGCCAAGCGCGCACCCGGAACTCGCTGATCCCTGTCTGCTCAATAGTGAGTTACTATTGTACAGTGTTCCACAGGTCTATTTCGGCGATACTACACTTGTTGTTTTATTTCTTTCCTTTCCACGGCTTTGATATTTATCTGGAGTCCCTGCTGATCCACCCCGAGTTTCAATAGGATCTTTTACATCATCCACTTCACCGTCCTGAAAATACTTTTTAAGACCCTAGGACTGCAAAGCCGTGGGTTATTTCGTTTTGGTGAGTGGGGTTTAAAAAGGGGACCATCGTCCAAATGACCACCTGCAATTTATGACTTCAATCATTTTAATAGTCTAATTAGTTCTGTCCATCACCCATGATTTAATTTTTGATTAATACAATAAGTCACCTTTGACACTATTCTATTTTTGTAGCCATTGTTGCACAATTTGATTGTTATATCAATATATATGTTTCTATTTGTTTCACATACACTCACAGTGGTGAGTCACATTTGCTAATTTAGTCTCTAATTTTGTTTTTTGTGTATGGTTTATCTATACTCACAGTGGTGAGTCACATTTGCTAGCGCAGCCTTCAATTGCCTATATTCCAGTCTTCAAGGTTCATTTAACCTTTCCAGGCAGCAGCAGCAGTAGTTTGTATCACGTGATTATTTTATCGCATAGTGATTGTAATGCGATTTTCACAATTTATGTTTGTTTAATATCATTCCATTTGGCGCAGGTTATTAAGTTTTGTTTTAAATAAAACAGCGCTGGCAAACAAAAATTGTGACAAATTAATAAATGATCCCACAAAATTGACAAACATCAATAATGTGTGTGAAGTGGTTACATGTCTGACACAAACCAATCCCATAAAAAATAAACTAGCATCAAATAATATGTGTGATAAATTATTACATAAGTGACATGATTGAATAATAACCATAAAATTATTTCATAGATACCAAAATTGAATAAGTGATAAACCACAACCTAAATGTGGTAAGAAAATATATAAATAAAAATGAATGTGAGTAAGTCCAGTTATTGTCCCAAAAAACCAAGAACCAAAATAAATGTACATATGAGCTCCTTCTTGGAATAGACTCACCGGGCTAGCAGACAGACAGAGCAGCAAAGCAGAGGGCAGATATGCAGACAAACTGTGGTTCGGCAAGTAGGCACAAAAGCAGAGCTGAATAAACAAGCCAGTGGGATGAGAGGATCCAGGGAGCGATGCATGCACACAAGGCACAGTGATGTTCTTGGAGATATTGTACCGATAATAGAAGAGAGCAAATTTTAAAGTGTTGTAGAAGGATTTATAAAATGCGCGCTCTGCGCTACTTACAGGATGCATAAAGGAAGGCAAACTTCTCAGATACTTCCGCGGTTGCAGCTGGTTTAGCTTGCGCTCCACGGGAACAGGAAGTGGCGTCAGTGGTTAGATCGTTGGCCGGAAATTAAGTCGACGCGTTTTGCCCCTCCTCCAGGGCGTCATCAAAAGACCATTTTAAAAATCCTTCTACAACACTTTAAAGTTTGCTCTCTTCTATTATCGGTACAATATCTCCAAGAACATCACTGTGCCTTGTGTGCATGCATCGCTCCCTGGATCCTCTCATCCCACTGGCTTGTTTATTCAGCTCTGCTTTTGTGTCTACTTGCCGAACCACAGTTTGTCTGCATATCTGCCCTCTGCTTTGCTGCTCTGTCTGTCTGCTAGCCCGGTGAGTCTATTCCAAGAAGGAGCTCATATGTACATTTATTTTGGTTCTTGTTTTTTTGGGACAATAACTGGACTTACTCACATTCATTTTTATTTATATATTTTCTTACCACATTTAGGTTGTGGTTTATCACTTATTCAATTTTGGTATCTATGAAATAATTTTATGGTCATTATTCAATCATGTCACTTATGTAATAATTTATCACACATATTATTTGATGCTAGTTTATTTTTTATGGGATTGGTTTGTGTCAGACATGTAACCACTTCACACACATTATTGATGTTTGTCAATTTTGTGGGATCATTTATTAATTTGTCACAATTTTTGTTTGCCAGTGCTGTTTTATTGGTTTGAGGATTTATACAGCGCCAACAGTTTGCGCAGCGATTTACAACATGAGGGCAGACAGTACACTTACAATACAAATCAATACAGGAGGGATCAGTGGGTCCACTGTAATAATGTTCCCAAAAAAGTGTCAAAAATGTCGGTTAGGTGTCTGATCTGTCCGCCACAATGTTGCAGTCCCACTAAAAATCACTGATCACCGCCATTACTAGTAAAAATATAAAATAAATAAAAATGCCATAAATCTATCCCCTATAACTTTTGTGCAAACCAATCAATATTACGCTTTATTTTTTTTTTATTTTTTTTACCAAAAATATGTAGAAGAATACATATTGGCCTAAAGTGATGAATCATTTTTTTTTTTATATATATTTTTTTTGGATATGTATTATAGCAGAAAGTAAAAAATGTTTTCTTTTTAAAATTGTCGGTCTTTTTTTGTTTATAGCGCAAAAAATAAAAACCGCAGAGGTAATCAAATACCTCCAAAAGAAAGCTCTATTTGTGGGAAAAAATTAAGTCAATTTTGAGTATTAAAGTAACGCAGTGCTGTATTGAAAAAAAAAACCTGGTCATTAATCCTTCCGGGGCTGAAGTGGTTAATTCTTAATTCCAGGCAAACACCTGATAAGACAGACTTAGTACATATATGGGAGCGGGCAAAAGATGTGTATTACTGTCAATCCAGTCTTCAGATTCACATTAGTTTGTCACACAGTAGTCCTAGAGAAGGAAGACCGAGACCAGAAAAACAAAAAACGTAAAAAGTATTCACGTGATTTGGGAGATTACAAATCTGGGTCAGTTTTGGCAGAGATTTGTAGCACCCAACCCTGCATCTGAGATCCCCATGGAATCAGAAGCGACTGTTATGCCTCGTACACACGTACGGACTTTTGCCGGCGGACCTAAGTCCAGCGGACAATCCGCTGGACTTTCCCGCTAGGTACGCTGGACTAAAAAGCGAACGGACTTGACCACACACGATCACGCAAAAAGTCCGGCGGTTCACGCGATGACGTACGCACGTACGACGGGACTAGAAAAAGGAAGCTCGAGATCCCAAACGACACCCTTTGGGCCCCGTCAGCTAATCTCGTGTGTATCGCGTGTTAGTTGACGTTTGGTTAGAGACGATTCGCGCTTCTCAGACTTCTGCTTAATTCGTTCGCTTCTGCCGTTCAGTTTGTGCTTGTGAGGTTTGTATCTGGCTTTCAGTGCGTGTGGATCAGTTCCTACCTGTTCTCAGGCCGTTCTGGTCCGCTCGTTCCTGTTTTTCAGGTCGTTCTTCATAGGCCTTGCTGTTCTTCAGTGCGTTCTGTTAAGTTGTTTGTTTGATCAGCCGACCGTTTTGAAGCCATGGAGTGTGGACGTACTCGGGAACGAGTTCGTGCTGTGCAGGGGCTCGGTGTTGCGGTTAACACCTTGGCACGAGCCCGGTCCATGAACAGGGTGAGGAGGAGTTCATGGACCAAGAATTGGTTGCGCCAGCGTGACCAATTCTCGCATATGCCTTTGCTCCGTGAGATCCGTGAGAATAATCCTGATGATTTCAGGAATTATCTCCGGATGACGGACCCCATTTTTCACCGTCTGTTGGCTTCGCTGTCCCCTTATATTACCAGGCAGAATACCTGCATGCGGCAAGCCATCAGTGCGGAGCAGAGGCTAGTCGCCACGTTGCGTTACTTGGCGACGGGGAGAAGCTTGCAGGACCTCAAGTTCACGACAGGCATCTCCCCCCAGGCTCTGGGGCTCATTATTCCAGAGACCTGTTCTGCCATTATCCACGTCCTGCAGGAGGAATACATTAAGGTAAGTCTTCTCTTTTAAAATTACCTATGTCTTGTATGTTTGTTAATGTAGTGCATCAATGTCATCATTAGCTAATTACCATGATAGGACTATTCTATGAATGTCCCCTATTCCTTTTATTTTTGGATTTTGTTTTTTTGTCTAGTATTTTATGGTTGACTTATCGAAATAGTTTTAAGAATGTATTATTTAGTGGGTCACATGCATATTTGCTTGCACCAACCTCCCCAGCATGGAAGCTTGGCCCCCTAAACACCCCTAGCCTAGTCACTTTCTTTGGTTAAAAATGTATATTACCAGCTCCATTGTACAGCTTTACTCACCCCCCCTTTCACCCCCCTTGACCCTCAATTTTAAATTGATTGCATGTGGTTTTGGTCAGCTTGTAATTATCCCCCCCACACCCCCTGATAATTAATAGCATGTGGTTTGGGTCAGCTTGTAATTATCCCCCCCCCACACCCCCCTGATAATTAATTGCATGTGGTTTTGGTCAGCTTGTAATTATCCCCCCCACACCCCCTGATAATTAATAGCATGTGGTTTTGGTCAGCTTGTAATTATCCCCCCCACACCCCCTGATAATTAATAGCATGTGGTTTTGGTCAGCTTGTAATTATCCCCCCCCCCCACACCCCCTGATAATTAATAGCATGTGGTTTTGGTCAGCTTGTAATTATCCCCCCCCACACCCCCTGATAATTAATAGCATGTGGTTTTGGTCAGCTTGTAATTATCCCCCCCCACACCCCCTGATAATTAATAGCATGTGGTTTTGGTCAGCTTGTAATTATCCCCCCCCCACACCCCCTGATAATTAATAGCATGTGGTTTTGGTCAGCTTGTAATTATCCCCCCCCCACACCCCCTGATAATTAATAGCATGTGGTTTGGGTCAGCTTGTAATTATCCCCACCCCACACCCCCTGATAATTAATTGCTTGTGGTTTTGGTCAGCTTGTAATTATCCCCCCCCACACCCCCTGATAATTAATAGCATGTGGTTTTGGTCAGCTTGTAATTATCCCCCCCCACACCCCCTGATAATTAATAGCATGTGGTTTTGGTCAGCTTGTAATTATCCCCCCCCACACCCCCTGATAATTAATAGCATGTGGTTTTGGTCAGCTTGTAATTATCCCCCCCCCCCCACACACACCTTTAATTAATTGCATGTGTATTGTGTGACCTTACAATTATTTACTCCCCACCCACATCCCCATTATTATCTTCTCTGGTCCATCAGAGGGGTCATCAATCAGAGATTTGTCCCTTTTATCCTTAATCTTTTGGCTTTATTTCAAGGATGTACTAAATAAATACATATGTTCTTCCAAATTGTTTGTTAATTTGTTGCATTTAGTTTGGTGTTTTGCCTGGTTTATAATTTAAATTGTATCTTTCTGTTTGACTTCACAGTGTCCCTCCACGCCACAGGAATGGCAGACTGTGGCTTCCCAGTTTGCTGCCCGTTGGGACTTTCCCAACTGCGGAGGGGCGATTGACGGCAAACACGTGCGAATTGTGCCCCCACCCCATTCGGGGTCATACTATTGGAATTATAAGGGATTCCATAGTATCGTGTTGATGGCGGTGGTGTCGGCACAATATGACTTTCTGTATGTGGATGTGGGGAAAAACGGCCGGATGTCGGACGGAGGAGTCTTCAACCACACGGAGTTCGGTCATCGTCTCCAAACTGGTGGGCTGGAGCTGCCACCAGATGAAGATAATGTGGAGGGACTCCCCTTCGTCTTCATTGCCGACGAGGCGTTCGGTCTGGGTGACCATCTGATGAGGCCATTTCCCCAACGATCCCTCACCCCTGAGAGGAGGATTTTTAATTATCGGTTGGCCAGAGCAAGAAGGGTGGTGGAAAATGCATTTGGTATTATGGCCAACCGTTTCAGATTGCTCCTTACATCCCTACATCTGGCAGAGTACAAACTCAATACTATCATTCTTGCATGCTGTGTCATGCACAATTATTTACGGAAACATTCAGGAACATACTCCTTACCAATTGGCCCTGAGGCCGGAGTGGAAGGCAACATGACAGGGCTGGATAATCGCCCTCTTGGTTCCGCACCACAATCAGCCCAGCAAGTGCGGGACCTTTATTTACAGTATTTTAATGGTAGGGGGGCCATTGAAATGGCAGCAGACCCTTAAACCATCTTTTTGATTTACAAAGAATAAATACAGTTATTTATGTTTGAAATATTGGTAGTTTCGTATTGTTTTGCTTTTAATTTGGCCTGTTTTATATGTTGTCCTAGTGCACATCTTAATAGTGGCAAACTTGTTTAGCGTTTAGTAAATAAGCCCCTTTGTCAATGAACCACAACATGTTTTAGTCAAACTGGTAGTATTTAAAAAGAAGAAGCCACACATTTTTGAATTTGTGCAAACATTATTTTTTTTATTATAGTGCACATCCAAAACTTTTGTTTTATATTTTTTTTTTTTTTTTTTTTTTTTTTTGTTGTTTTGGTATTTTTTTTTTTTTTTTTTTTAACCAGATTTTTTTTTTTTTTTTTTTATGTTATCTTTTTGACATTTTTTTGGTGTTTTTCTCACAACATATTCTTTTTTGGGATTGATTTTTTAAAACAAACATAAAAACATGTTTAAAATTGTTAAAAAATTTAGGCTTAGCATTTGAAATTATTTACACAATGTAAAAGTCCAGAACTTACAAAGTTCAACAGGTAACCCATGAACAGAAGAAGCCAAATTTTGAATATGCACACTAATTTAACTGGAAAATGGGTAATGTCAACATGTGCTATGTTCCATCATGGGGAATCAATGGACGTGTTTTGTGTGTGAAACCCCTTCCCTCTCACCTACTAGCATTAGGGGTTGCAAACACCAAATGCGTCCATTGAGATCGCCTGATGGCACATAGCACATGTTGACATACCGTGTGCATCTTAAAAATTTGGCCTCTAAAATTAGTTAAACAGCGCATCAAAAGGGGAATGAAGGACATGATTGATGTTAAGAAATGTAAAAGGGGTCTTTAGATTCTCCCCAAAACATCAATCATGTCCTTCATTCCCTGCTGCATGGTGGCCATCTCCTTCTGCATATTTTCCAGCTGCAGATTCCAGGCCATGATCTGGCCAATAAGCCTGTGGGCACTGTCAGTGGAAAATGGCTCCGCAGCTTGTCCTTCCACAAACAGATCAGCATCACCTAAAAGTTGGGTAGATAAAACACAAGAAAAAAAAGTGTCAAAAACATGCAGACCTTAATTTATTACCTCAATCTGTGTTCTGAGACACTCACTTGGTGGGGTGCAGATTTGATCGACTTCAACGACCTGTTCCGCCACATCCACGCGCGGGCTTGGGCTAACTGCCCAATTAGTCTGGTGATGCCGGGAGGTCCTCGTAGGTTCGGACTGACGTCTGAGTCTTTTGCCCCCTATGGTAATGGAACACAAAAAGGTACACTTTTGAATCACACTGATATTTGAGTGCCAAAATAGGATTAGTAAACATTGTTTAAAAGTCTTGCCAATTATTAGCAGTTTGTTAGAAGATCCTACTTGAAGACAGAATTGAAATGTCTATCTAATGAAACTCCAATACTTAAACCGCCCTTCAACCCTAAATTTGAACTTCCGCTCATTGGATCCCTGCACCCCTGTGGTGTCTTATTTTGAACCTTTTAGGGGGGATGGGTTGCAGATACCTGTGTAAGGCAGGTATTTGCACACACATCCGGCCCTAGACTCCCACAGAAGTATACGCCACATCCCGTCCCACCGTGCTGTCTGCTGGGACACACAGGGGTCCCCGAGCTCGCGCGGACCAGTCCTATTGCATTGCGCAACTGGCGCATGCCCAATAGTGACCCGGGAAGTGAAGCCGCAAACATTAATTTCATGATTGCAAGATCAGAGATTGTAGCTGCACCATCCAAGGGACAGGTGAGTGTACTTCTTTGAAAAGTCACCACCTACAGTATTTAGAGATGATGAGCATTTTTTGGGAATTGTGAGCATGACACCCTGCTTAACATATTTATCCCCCCCCCCCCAAAACAGCCTCTGGAGTCCCTGTGTAAGTTACCCCTAAAACCCTTACTACAGCAGTAATTGTATAGATAGTGACAATAATAAACAACCTTACAACTCCAACAACCCAAAGCCAGGTAAACTCAATAAACGTTATGAAGACAAACGGAACTTTCAACAAATATGCGCAAGTTTCAGGTACGAATGGTAATAACATCTGCGCAAGTTTCACGGACGAATGGTAATTAAATCTGCGCAAGTTTCAGGTACGAATGGTAATAACATCTGCGCAAGTTTCACGGACGAATGGTAATTAAATCTGCGCAAGTTTCACGTACGAATGGTAATTACATCTGCGCAAGTTTCAGGTACGAATGGTAATTACATCTGCGCAAGTTTCACGGACGAATGGTAATTAAATCTGCGCAAGTTTCAGGTACGAATGGTAATTACATCTGCGCAAGTTTCACGGACGAATGGTAATTAAATCTGCGCAAGTTTCAGGTACGAATGGTAATAACATCTGCGCAAGTTTCACGGACGAATGGTAATTAAATCTGCGCAAGTTTCAGGTACGAATGGTAATAACATCTGCGCAAGTTTCACGGACGAATGGTAATTAAATCTGCGCAAGTTTCAGGTACGAATGGTAATAACATCTGCGCAAGTTTCACGGACGAATGGTAATTAAATCTGCGCAAGTTTCACGTACGAATGGTAATTACATCTGCGCAAGTTTCAGGTACGAATGGTAATTACATCTGCGCAAGTTTCACGGACGAATGGTAATTAAATCTGCGCAAGTTTCAGGTACGAATGGTAATTACATCTGCGCAAGTTTCACGGACGAATGGTAATTAAATCTGCGCAAGTTTCAGGTACGAATGGTAATAACATCTGCGCAAGTTTCACGGACGAATGGTAATTAAATCTGCGCAAGTTTCAGGTACGAATGGTAATAACATCTGCGCAAGTTTCACGGACGAATGGTAATTAAATCTGCGCAAGTTTCACGTACGAATGGTAATTACATCTGCGCAAGTTTCAGGTACGAATGGTAATTACATCTGCGCAAGTTTCACGGACGAATGGTAATTAAATCTGCGCAAGTTTCACGGACGAATGGTAATTACATCTGCGCAAGATTAGACATATCAAGTATAACCATAGTAGCGCACGTGCTTGACTTACTTTTTTTGATGGCTTTTCGAATTCTCCTATACTGATCGTGCTCCCTGGATTTGATGTCGGACCATCGCTTGCGCAGTTGATCCTTGCCCCTTCGTACGCCGAATTTCTGCTCCAGGGTGCTGACGATTGTAGTGAGAATCTTGTCCTTGCGCAAGTTGGGACGAGGGTACGGGCCATTTTCCCCGTCGTAATCTTCCCTTTGGAGGATGTCCACCATCTCCACCATCTCTTCAAAGGCCATATTGGTGGCCTTATATCTGCTGCTGGATGCAGATGTGTTGGCTTCTTGGCTTTCCTCCGCGCTACTGGCTGAGAATGTGTCCGCCATATTCATGAATTAATTCACCAACAATGCAACGAGGGGAAGCGGGGCGGGGAATACTCGTCATGAGGAACGTCATGGGCGGGCGACGCGGAGGACGCAGGCGGACTTCGACGCGTGCGCAGTGTATATAAGGCTGTTTGAGGGGCCCACGTGTTCCCGAACGGAAGTAGCGAGCGCTCTGTACGAAGCTAAGTGTTTTCTAGGATGCATTACTGTGTTTTTTTTTGGTTTTTGGGCCAGCATTTTTTAAGGATATGTGTGTGTTGCTGCCTGTGTGTAGGGGTTGCTGCCTGTGTGGATGTGTTGCTGCCTGTGTGTAGGGGTTGCTGCCTGTGTGGATGTGTTGCTGCCTGTGTGGATGTGTTGCTGCCTGTGTGTAGGGGTTGCTGCCTGTGTGGATGTGTTGCTGCCTGTGTGTAGGGGTTGCTGCCTGTGTGGATGTGTTGCTGCCTGTGTGTAGGGGTTGCTGCCTGTGTGTAGGGGTTGCTGCCTGTGTGTAGGGGTTGCTGCCTGTGTGTAGGGGTTGCTGCCTGTGTGTAGGGGTTGCTGCCTGTGTGGATGTGTTGCTGCCTGTGTGTAGGGGTTGCTGCCTGTGTGTGGGTGTGTTGTGTAATGTTTGTTAAGAAAAACTGGTTGTGCGTTTTAAGTAACATTTGTGTTTTTGGTCTTTTGTATTGCCATTACTAACAAAACAGAAACAAACATGTCATCACCCCAGTTGAATCCATTCAAGGACCAGCAGTTCATGTCCGAATTCATTGCCCTGTACAGAAAAAATACCAACCTGTGGCAGCTCAAGAACCCTTTATATGGCAATAGGGATGTCCGGAAGGCAACACTGGGGCCACTTGTGGCTTTTGTGAAGACTAAAGTCCCCAACGCAAACACCAAGTTTGTGGAAGCCAGAATTGCAAGTTTAAGGCACATGTACAAGCGGGAGCGCAAGAAGATTGAGGAATCAGTCAGATCAGGAGCAGCAGCAGAGAATGTTTATGTACCCAAGCTGTGGTACTACAACCAACTGACCTTTATAGGTGACCAGATGGAACCCAGGCAATCACTGTCGACTCTTCCCTCCACCCTTCCCTCCACTCTTCCCTCCACTCTTCCCTCCACCCCAGCTGAGGCTTCCACGGAAGGAGAAGACCCCTCCACCTTGGAGCAGGCTGATGCGCCCAGCTGGAGCCAGGTATATATTTAGTAGCCTAAATTGTGATTGTGTGAATATTAATGCTGTAAACGTTAAAATGTGAAACAATTAACACCCTGAACTCAGAATTGTGAAAAAAACTGACAAAAATTATGCACACTTCTAAAAAGTGTTGGTGCAACATATCGATACATATATAGTGTATACATACATCCAGTAGTGGCAAAAAAAGCGTTAGACAACATTGGTGATCTGCTTGGAAAATGCAGGGGTCCAAATGATAGCCTTTTGGATCTTTTGGAAAATTTAGATGGTCGTTCCTAAGTTTACAATTGGATGATTGAGGAGGCCAGAAACCACAAAACAGGTGTTTGATTTTTGTTTTTATTTGCACACAGGATGAGCTGACCCAGGATGATGCCGGGACAAGTGGTATGGAGGAGGAGGAGGACATGACCAGCGAGAGCCAGGAGGTGGCTGGGCCCAGCACGAGCCAGAGTGACAGCCAGACCCAATTAAGAAGTCTACCTCCACCCCTGCCCTTACCCCCAAGAAGGCCCAGGAGGATGACCATTGTTGAGGAGGAATCACTGCAACTGATTCGGAAGGCGAGTGCGATTCTCGACAAACCCCCCCTTCCAGAAGAGGCCTATGCCAGCTACGTGTCCAGCAGGTTGCTGGAAATGGAGAGGGGCCAACGGCACCTGTGTGAGGGCCTCATTTCTGAGGCAATTAGGGGGGGTTTGAGGGGTGAATTACGAGAATCCACCCGCCTGACCCATGAAGGCCCGACACCAACTTCTCCTCCTCCTCCTCCTCGTCTTCCTTCTTCTCCTCCTCCTCCTCCTCCTCCTCCTACTCCTCCTCCTACCACAAGTCAGCCTCCAAGGAAGCGTGCAGGGAAGACTGCAGGGAAGAGTGCAGGGCAGCGTGGTGGGAAGAGTCGGAAGTGATTGCCTGGCTTCAGTCTGGTCTCACAGAAGACACAGGCTGTTGTAGTGCCACAGCTTGGGGACATAGATGTCATCTGCTGCTGTTCCTGGTCTGTCTGATTCCTGGTCAATCTTCTTGTGCTCCCTATATTGTATGAAATGTGCCCAAGCTTAATTTTTGGCTTCACAAACTTGGTGTCTGCCGTTGGGGCAAAAAGTCTTCACAAAATCTACAAGTGGCTCCAGTGTTGCCTTCCTATTTTGTTTTGCCTTGTTTGTTTTAACCAGAATAAATGGTCATTTAATTTTCATCAAATAATGATATACGTGCTTGTTATTCAAAAACATAGTTTCTTTAGGAGTAGGCAGGTACATGTCTAAACATTCATTTGACAATACAAGTGTAAAGTGCAACTTCAATGGAACTGCAAGTGCAGTCGCTGGAAAGGTGAGGGTTAAGATCTGAATTAAGGGCAAGCTCTGCTGACTCCACAATTGTATCATGTGTAATAACTAATCCTTTTGATAACCAACAAATAATAAAAAATATCTATATAGAGATATATGTACATATATAATATATATATATATATATATATATATATATATATATATATATATATATATATATATATATATATATATTTATACACGTATAGATCTATATATCTATATATATTAATATATATATATATATATGTAGATATCGCTATATATTTTTTTGGGCTTATTGAGAAATATAGATATATTTTTCATTTGGTGATTTGGATATCTATATATCTATATATATATATATATATATATATATATATATATATATATATATATATATACACAAATATATAACTTCACTAAAGAATGCTGAAGTAAAAACGTTCGGGAGTACTCTGCGTGAATATACAAGCAGCAAGGCAAAATCATTCTTCAAGTACGATAACATACAAATCGCGCTGTCAGAAAAAAAAAAAAAAAAAAAAAAAAATTCAGCAGCGTGACGATTGTGCGAGCTTCAAAACGAAGGCTAGTTTTACCAGACCGAGCGAGTCCGTGACATAATAGCTACTGAGCATGCGTCCTTTTTGGTACGCCGGACCATACTACACACGACCGGATTATCCGCTGGACTGCCAAGTCCAGCGGATAATTTGAGAACAAAACCTGAAACTTTAGTCCGCCGTACTTTGGCCAAAAAAAGTCCGCCGGCGCCCACACACGAGGGGATTATCCGCTGGACTTCGGTCCAGCGGATAATCCCGCGGGATAGTCCCTTCGTGTGTACGCGGCATTATTGACACTACTAGAGCTGCTCAATCCCTCCCTGCCCCTAGTAGATCCATACAAACTCCCAATGTTGAGAGAGGTTCAATCAGAGGCACCCCCATTTCACAATATTATAATTGTGATTCAACACCTAGAAGTTCAGCACAAACACAGAGGGGTGCTGGGAATTATACAGCCCAACCTCAAAAAAGAGGGGGAAACAATCAGTTTAAAAGGGGTGGTAGAGGTAACCCTAGAGGTAATCAACGTGACTCTAGAGTTCACCCCCAAAATGATTATGGACATTATCCCCAGTATAATATGCCTCAACAACGGAACGAATATCCTGTGTCTCAAAACACACAAAGATATCCATCTGCTCGTACGTATCCTGCCACGCATAATAGATTTGGCCCTTTGCAAAATACTTATAATGACGATCATCGTCACTATATTGCCAATGAATTTGAACCACCGGCATACGAGACAAATCGATTATGATTATCAACCATATGATAATCAGGTTTTTCATCAGGACACACAAGGACGCAAAAGGGCTCCAGACACAAAAGAGGTCTCAGAGGGGGGAGGAGAGCTCAGAGGATAAGGGAGAAGAGTGTAGGCGGCCAAGGTGTATTTAATTTGAGCTCCAAGGTACTTACTAAGGAAGAATTATCCATTTTGGACAAGGGTCTTAAATATGTCCCTCCAAAGGGATTGGATAAATTCCATACTTTCATTGATCTGCAGAAATATATCAGAAAAATAAACATTCAAAGATATCTCGCATCTAACCAATGTGAGAGGTCCAGTAGAGCCGCAACATCAGAGACCGTCCATTCTGGATTATCAAATCCATCTTTGTTTAGTCCCCCAGTCCCTGTTGCTCCGGCTGTAAAAATATTCTGAGATCTTGTTTTAAAGGATTTGTCCTTATTACCAGTTAAAAAAACATATATACAACGTTCCTTTGTAACAGGCCTTAAATCACTCAGTGAAAATAAGGATATTGTCATCCGCCCTGCCGACAAGGGCGGTGGCATCGTTGTACTAAATACGAGTGATTACGTACAAGAAATGCAAAGGATTTTAGGGGATACTGAGACATACAGAGAACTGTCATATAACCCTACCAACCACTTTAAGAACCAATTGGCTGAATTGGTACAAACAGGTTTTGATTCGAAAATATTTAATAAGAAGGAACAAGCTTATTTACCCAGAATTCCCACTATGTACTTTCTTCCTAAAATACATAAAGACCCTATCCACCCTTCTGGCTGCCCTATTATGAGCAGCATAGACTCAGTTACGTCTAGGATAGGTCGTTACGTGGATTTTTTCTTGCAGCCACTAGTGAAGAAAGTTCCTTCTTATTTGAGAGATACGAGCCATACTATTCAAGTTTTGGAAAAAACAAGTATAAAAAGCAGCTATCTGCTGGCTACGGCAGATGTAGCTTCACTGTATACCTGTATTCCCCATTCTTTGGGGATACAGGCTGTACAACATTTTTTGGAGAGAGATGTCTCGATTGTATCAGATCAGAGACAATACATTATACAGTTGTTGGAATTTGTGACTGGTCACAACTATTTTTGGTTTGACCAGATTTTTTATATCCAGCAGAAAGGCGTGGCTATGGGGGCAAAATTTGCCCCCAGCCTCGCCAATCTTTTTATGGCCAAGTGGGAGGAGGATGTCGTCTATCGGGAGGGAGGTTCCTCCCTAGTCCTATGGGCTAGATATATAGACGACATCCTCCTCCTATGGGATGGCACTCCAGAGTCTTTGATGGACTTCTTCTCCATTTTGAATTTAAATGACCGTGGGATCTCTTTGACCTATGAATGGAGCTCTACTCGTGTTAATTTTCTGGGTTTAGAGATCGATATCCATTTAGATAAGTGGGAATTCCAAACTTTTTTCAAGCCCACCGATAGAAACGGCTTTATACCCAGGGACAGCTGCCATCATCACTTATGGCTGAAAGCTGTTTCTCAAAGCCAATTTTTAAGACTTCGCAGGAATTGCACAGAAGTCGAAGTCTTTAAAAAGCAAGCTTCGGTGCTTATGAACATCATTTTTTGAAAAAGGATATGATCCAACTACTGTGCAGTCCCAGTATCACAAAGTTCTTTCATTAGACAGACGCTCCTTGTTTGATCGACCCTCTAGAGAACGGGACAATTCCTTTAAATGGGCTGTTCTCACTTCCTACTCAGTGCAACACAAAGACATCCAAAGTATTTTGAATAAACACTGGGACGTATTAAAAACAGATAAAATCCTATCCCCTCTAATACCTGAATGGGCTAAGGTAACCTTTAGGGGTTTACCTTCTCTTCAAAGTAAGATTGCCCCAAATATTATCAACCCTCCAGTCTGACCCTCCTTCTTTCACAATTTGAAGGGCTACTTTTCCTGTAAAAAATGTGGCGTATGCCGACACAATGTAGCTGGAAGGTCTAAGAGCGTCCAATTTTGTTCCACTATTACTAAACGTACATACCAAATTAAAGGATTTCACACTTGTTCCTCCAGGTATGTCGTTTATTTAATAACTTGTCCCTGTGGAAAACAATACATTGGATGCACTACCCGTACATTTTCCATCAGGGTTGGGGAACACTTGGCAAAAATTAAAAGCGGGGATGTAAAACATACAGTCCCCAGACATTATAGGGAATGCCACGATCGCAATCCAGACGGTACTACGTTCCTTGTGATCGATAGTTACATTCCCCCCTGGAGGGGTGGAGCTATGACACAGCTATGTGGTGTGTCACAGCTCGAAACATTCTGGATTTTCGAGTTACAAACATACCAGCCGTGGGGTCTAAATGTCGAATGGGACATCAACTCATTTCTTAATAAAGCTTGAATATTTGCATACGTTTATGCTTTATATCTCCAAACAATAACAAAAGGTGTGCCCTAGTGGAGACACACCAAACATTTCTAATTATTCCCAAATATATTCTTTGAACCACTTATCAGCCACCTATTATATATTGGTATGGCCATCTCTGTATGCCTCTGGCTTCTCCAATCATTTAGTAAATACACATATAATAAATATAATGGCATGATCTATCAGTACATATAAATTGTGCATTATGCAAATTCAAAGCAAAATTATATGAAAAATTAATCTTGCAATATTTGAATCTGTTGTTTTACTACCATTTATTTATGCTTTTTTATGTAGAGTGTACATGAAGGTCAGTTTTCCAACACTACACCTTCGTTATTTTGGTATATAGATTACCTGTAGATACCAAATTGGGCGAGTCATTTTTACATTGCATTTTTTGTTTTTAATTTTTTAGTGTCTATAATGACATTTTTTAAACTCGTTCACTATTTCTTATATAGCACGATGTTTTATATACTATCAGGGGTTAATATGGCTATATATTTCTTTTTCACATCAATATATGCATTAGCAAATTTACTTGCATATACTTACGTTTCAAATTCCAAGCCTCTCTCTTCTCTATTTTCGTTCACTTTGAAACGGAGGCTTGGATAGTCACGTCATCTGTTGGTTTCCCTTTGGAGACGACGCATGTGCATCACATCCGGCCCCACATTGAGGCTTGGATATCAACACACTTTATCCGCCCTCTCCTTCCGGTGTAAATACGGAAGTTGCGTCACTTCCGCTTTAGACGCCATTTTTCGTTAGCCCAGTGACACACCGCATTAACACAAGCGCGGTCCTTTTGATATTTCGACACACTGCTAATTAGTTACTTCTTAAAGATAACGAATTATATCATTTTTAAATGGCATAATCCTGACCCATACCTCGTATCTTATTTTGGTGAATGTAGATGGTCATTTATATTATAACCATCAGATATCCAAAACGAGGCTTGAAACACAAGCCATGGGCGCCATTTTGAGCGAAACCGGAAGTGATTCCGGAAACGAATGAGCGGTGGTGGAAGGCTGACCTTATTGTAAGTACCCCTGAACCTATAAATAAGTGCGGGCTCCAGTGAATCAGCACCCCCAGATGATGCTTTACTGAGGCGAAACGCGGTGGGAGATGATTTTCTGATGCCACTGCTGCCAGAATTGTATTCATGCTTTTAACCATTTCTGTACATGTGAGTACCCAACTTATGTGATTTTAATAAATTTAAATCGCCTGACGGTATTACACTATATGGTCCCCTTTCTTTATTGTCGGTAATACTTCTGGGGATGTACCATACCACACACAGCCTACCATCTTGTCCTTGAGTTCCTCTGGACTATCCAGTAAAGATCTTGTCTGCTGTTGCCACGTGCCTGGGCTGGAAGCTGTTCCTATCGGTGTAGTTGACACCATCAAGCGTTTGTGACTCATACGGTGTAAACCTATCTGAGTCCACAACATTTGGTAAGCCTTATTCCAACTGGTGACGGACCCCTTCAGACAAGCTGCACAAGTCACTTATATATTGTTTCATCACTTTCATCACGAGTTTGGTGTATTTGTTTACAGTTTTAAATTCACTCTGTACTTTTATTAGATCAACCAATATATATCTGTGTTACAATAGAGATGTATACATGAGGTCATATATTTTGGCTTGAAATAGAGATTTCATTGATTGGTTGTTGTCATATCACCTATTCATGGATATATTTGTTTCTTATTATGGTCACAGTATGAGGTTTATTTAGTGATAAATACTCATTCACTACACACTTGAGTGTGTATCACGCACACATTGGTCACAAGATTTCTTTTGCACACATTCACTTGCACATTTTCTTATGTGAATGTTCAATAATTATATCTTGGACATTTAGAGCGCCGCACTTTTTACTTTTAATGCTTTTACATAACACAGTAGTCCTGACTGATAGAGTAGGAAATCTGGTTTTCCTGTGCTGCTGTTCTGTAACAGGTGCTACTCTCTTCCCCATCTCCAACCTGTGATGGACAGTGAAAAAAGAAGCCGCAGACTGATAAGTTCATCTTTCCATTACTCTTCTTTCTCCTCCTATCGGCAAGTTCCTTAAACTGTAGCACAGCTGACCGGATTCCTTGTGCTGCTTCTCCTTTCCACTCTCTGAGTTCTGTTGAACAGGAACTAAAGAGGCTGATACCAAATAAAATGCAGGTACTTATACTGAAGCTTTGGCTTCAGGACATTGAGCCACTAAATCTGGAACAAGTATAGTAATAAAAAGCTGACTTTTCTCTAAGTTTCAATAGATGAATGCTTGTTCTGGGTTTGTGACTGAACTATCAAAGCTACACACAGCCAGTTAATTTAGTCATTAGGAGGCTAGCAATGACAGTTACAATATGTCTCTCTTGGGCGGTTTACCCCAAAGCGGAGTTCCAGTTGTTTTTACGTTTATCAAAAGTCAGCAGCTACAAAAAGTGTAGCTGCTGACTTTTATTAAACAGACACTCACCTGTCCCACGGTCCAGCGATGCGGCCACCCGAACCCTCTGTTTTCTCCCTCGCCTCTCCTTGGCGCCTGCTTCACAAGTGTGGGCACCCGGCTGTGACAGCTTGCGGTTTCACAGCTGGGTGCGCACTGCACATGCGCGTGTCGTGCTGAGCCTCCTCAGTGGCTGAGTAATCTTCTGGGACCTGTGACGTGTCCCAGAAGATTGCAGGGAGGGGGAGAGGAGAACTTCTGCTCAAGACACCTAGGCAGCCAGAGCGGAAGTGGGAGCTGGGTACCTGTCAAAACTAGGTACCCACTCCTCCCCCCCCCCCCAAACGAGACGAGGAGTCCTTAAAGCGGAACTTCCACTTTTGGGTGGAACTCTGCTTTAATATACATGCTTGTCCTTCCTCACAGACTGGTTAGTATTTGTTACTAGGTGATGGTTGTATTTTCCCCACACTGGGAAAATATCTCATGAGTATCACTGACATCAACATGTAAATATGTGAAGTGGTTTGATAACATATGATCATATTTTGTAGATACAGAAATACCAGGGGGCAGCGATGTTCTAAACACTGCATTAAAACTTTAAACATCCATGGTTAAGTATTTAAAGAATGTCAGTTTATCTAGTAAATGACAGATTTGGCTTTTCGTCTAGAAAAGGATTGTGAATGCTCAGGTTTCTCAAGGATGAGTCCTTAGTGGATTGTCATTAATCATTCATCGTGGTCCTCGCATAGCTTCAGATCTGCTCTCAGGAAGAAGCTGCACATTTGTTCTGCAAACCATCACAGGGAAGACGGGTGACAACAGAAGAGTGGAAGTCCGATTAATGAAGGTACATCACAAAAATATGAATGCAAAGGTCCCAACCATAGATTATGGGGTGGACAAGGTCACATGTGGGCAAGTCTTTCAGGTCTGTTTTGATCAGATGGGACTGGACTGCAGTTCATCTGCTACAGAACCTCTTGTTAGAAAATCATCTGCAGAGCTCCAGGATGACTGATAGCTGTCAGTGATGCAGGAGGCAGTATTGATGCTGGTTGTGTTTTCCTTTACTGCTGCTGTGTGTTGTACAATCAGCTATTTGTCCAAATTAGAAGGAAAGAATAGTGGACATCTTAAAAGGAAAGAGTAGTGAGCATATTACAATATAAGGGAAAAGTAGTGGGCAAATTAAAAGTAAAGAGTAGTGGGGAAATTAAAAGCAAATAAGTAGTGACAAATGGATGACTGGCAGCTTTCAGTTATGCAGTAATGGTCATCTTAAAAGTAAAGAGTAGTGAGCAATGCATACTAAAAGAAAAGAGTAGTGAGCAATGCATACTAAAAGAAAAGAGTAGTGAGGAATGCATATTAAAAGGAATGAGTAGTAAGCATAATAAAAGGAAAGAGTAGGGGGAATAATAAAAGCAAAGAGTAGTGAGCATATTAAAAAGAAAAAGGTAGTGAACATATCAGTGGGAAAGAGTAGTGTGCATATTAAAAGGAAAAAGTAGTGAGCATAATAACATGTAAAAACAGTCAGCATATGAAAATTAAAGAATAGTGGAAATATCAAAAGAAAAGTTAGTGAGAATATGAAAAAGGAAAAAATACTGAACATATCAATAGGAAACAGTAGCAGGCATATGAAAAGGAAAGAGTAGTGAGCATAATAAAAGGAAAGAGTAGTGAGCATAATAAAAGGAAAGAGTAGTGAGCATAATAAAAGGAAAGAGCAATGGGTATATTGTGGGCATATTAAAGGGAAATAATAGTGGGTATATGAAAAGGAAAGAGTAATGAGCACTTGCCCACCGCCTAACTGGGAATGTACAGCATGATTTTGACGTTAAATATCAGGGTCATGGCTGCAGCTAGATGACATAACTCCGGAATTGTTTTTTCTCTTAGGCTGCCATCTTTCCGATAAAAGTGATCTCCGTGATGTGATCACTTTTAGAAGCGGCAGAGAGGTGCCCCCCCCCAACCCCCCGCTTCTTCCCGGTGGTTTCTGGGCTAACGTTACTGATCGGTAGCTCCGGGAACCATCCAGCACCAGCAGTTTCTTCACATAGAGATAAGCAATGGCAAGATGGCCATCGCTCATCTCTATGTCCTTGGAGGACCAGAGCGATGTTGACATCACTTGGTTCTCGGGCCATATAAACACGTTTTTTTAAGATAACTTTTTTAATATTTTGCTTTTAAGGGTAAAGGAGAGATTTGGGGTCTGGGTTTCCATAAATAGGACCTGTCATGCTGTATTGTTATCGCAAGGGATGTGTACATTCCTTGCGATAGCAATAAAAGTGATAAAAAAAAAAAAAATGAAAGGGACAGTGTAAAAATGAAAAAAAGGTAATCAAATGAATTAGTATAATAGTAAAATGCAATCAGTGAAAATAGTATAAATAAAACACTTGTTTGCCAGCTGAAAACTGAAAAGTTATGCACAACCCCTGACATTTTTTTTAAATAAGTAGAAGTGCAGCGGAAAAAAAAAAAAAACAATTAGAATATATAACAACAGAAAAGAAAGTCCATCAGATAAGAAGGTAATCGACAAAGTCTAGACATCAGCAACAAAGATCCTTCACATGTGGAAACAAAAGTCCAGAAGCACAGGAACACAGGAATAAATGTGACAATCCCTCTACCTCTGAGATGCTCGCTCGCTCACCTTATCAAATAGACCCCTGAGCTAACAGGTAGTCAAAAGTGTGTGTCCCCTTTAAGGGTGAATAATGGCCAGGTAGCAGGTGACGATCTCACATGTGTTTAGGGTATTTCTTGGAGATCGTCACCTGCTACCTATGTTCCTGTGCTTCTGGACTTTTGTTTCCAGACATGGAGGATCATTGTTGCTGATGTCTGGACTTTGTTGATTACTTCTTATCTGATGGATTTTCTTTTATTATGTTATTTGATAATCTAATTGTTTTTTTTTTTTTTGCTCATCACTTCTACTTATTTGAAATAAAAGGAATTCAACTTTTTTTAAAAACGCCCGCGTGCTCATGCGCAGTAGTGAATGCATACCTAGGTCATGCCCACATATGTAAACCACACATGTGAGGTATCGCCGCAAAATGTCTGAGCAAGAGCAATAATTCTAGCACTACACCTCCCCTGTAACTCTAAACTGAAAGAAATTTTTTAAGCTTCGCCTATGGAGATTCTTAAGTACCGTAGTTTGGCGCCATTCCATGAGCGCACGCAATTTTAAAGCAGGACATGTTAGGTATCTATTTACTCGGTGTAACATCATTTTTCATATTCTCAAAAAAAAATTGGTATATATTATATTTTTTTTTTTGTTTTTTTTATTCATTAAAGTGTATTTTGTCCCAAACAATTGCGTTTGAAAAACCACTGCTCAAAAGCTGTGTGATATAAAAAACTGCAATGACCACTATTTTATTCTCTAGGAACTCTGCTTCTAAGTAATTTTCTAGCAAGAAATACAGATTTTTACTTGTAAACAACAAATGTCAGAAAAAAGCTGGGTCCTTAAGTGGTTAAAAGCAAAGAGTACTAGTGAGCATATTAAAAAGAGAGAGTAGCAGGCATATGAAAAGGAAAGAGTAGTGAGCATATTAAAAGGAAAGAGTAGTGGATATATTCAAAGGAAAGAGTAATGAGCATATTAAAAGCAAAGAGTAGTGAACATATTAAAAAGAAAGAGTAGTGAACATATTAAAAAGAAAGAGTAGTGAGCATATTAAAGGGAAATAGCAGTGGGGAAAGGGCCGGATCTGGGGTTGCAGTTTTAAAAAGTCAGGGCGCACAATATCAATACTGCGTGTGAGCAGGGGCGGACTGACAACTCATGGGGCCCCGGGCAATCAGAGATTATGGAGCCCCCAGGCAATCAGATTATGCGGCCACACAGTATACACACACACACACACAGTATACACATACATGTACACACAGTATACACAGACATGTTTCTATTGGCTGAGAAGGTACTGGAGAGGTGGGGCAGCTATAATCTCTGGATTTTTAGACCAAAAGGATGTCGGGAAGGGACATTTCAGAAACAGATGTAAAAAAAAAAAACGGATTTTTACATACTGTCCCTGGTTTTACTGAGGCAGGCAACCCTGATGGGGCCCCCTAGTGGCCCGGGGGCCCTCGGGAAGTGCCCAAGTGGCCGAATGGTCAGTCCGCCCCTGCGTGTGAGTCATTGACAGTCTGTCACACAGGGGTTGATTTACTAAAACTGGAGCACTCAGAATCTGGTGCAGCTGTGCATAGTAACTAATCAGCTTATAACTTCAGCTTGTTCAAGTAAGCTTTGACAAAAAAAAAAAGGAAGCTGATTGAGGTCTATGCAGAGCTGCACCAGGTTTTGCACTCTCCAGTTTTAGTAAATCAACCCTATGGTGTCATGATTAGGGATGAGCCCGATCTTTGAGTCGAATGTGCTTTGAGAGCCATGAGGGTGCCTTTGGCCAATCATGCCTGCTTGTATAGGGGCCGTACATAGTTTTATGAATGAGAGCAGCAAAAGGACATTTGTAAAGGAAATTTTTTTATTTAAAACTGCTTGCGGCTGTAATGTATTGCCAGACCCCAGCAATATACATACAAATTATTTAAAAAAACGGCATGGGTCCCCCCAGTTCATTACCAGGCCCTTTGGGTCTGGTATGGTTATTAAGGAGAACCCTGCGCCAAAATTAAAAAAAATGGCATGGGGGTCCCCCCTAAAATCCACACCAGGCCCTTCAGGTCTGGTATGGATTTTAAGGGGAACCCCATGCCACAATTAAAAAAAATGGGGTGGTGGCCCCCCAAACTCCATACCAGACCCTTCAGGTATGGTATGGATTTTAATGGGAACCCTGCGTCAAAATTTTAAAAAAATATAGCGTGGTCCCTCCAAAATCCATACCAGACCCTTAGCACGCAACCTGGCAAGCCGCAGGAAAAGGTGGGGACGAGAAAGTGCCCCCCCTCCTGAACCGTACCAGGCCACATGCCCTCAACATGGGGAGGGTGTTTTGGGGTCTCCCCAAAAAACCCTGTCCCCATGTTGATGGGGACAAGGGCCTCTTCCCTTGCGGGAGTTGTGGGGGTCTGTGGGCGGGGGGGCTTATCGTAATCTGGAAGCCCCAGAACCCACCCCCCCTGTGTGAATGGGTATGGGGTACATTGTACCCCTACACCTTCACCAAAAAGTGTCAAAAAAGTAAAAATGACAGTAGACAGTTTAGGACAATTCCTTTATTAAAAAAAAAAAATGTCCTGCGATGTCCATCCATCTTCAATCACAGCGCTGACAGACCGAAAAAAGAAAAAAAAAAAAAACACCCTTCCCATGTTGTGGGCATGTGGCCTGGTACGGTTCAGAAGGGGGACGTCCTCTCATTCCCCCCTTTTCCTGTGGCCTGCCAGGTTGCATGCTTGGATAAGGGTCTGGTATGGATTTTGGGTGGACCCCCACGCCATTTTTTTTTAATGTTCGCACAAATTTTTTGCCTGTTCACAAGTTCTGGTGCGAACCGAACCGGGGGGTGTTCGGCTCATCCTTAGTCATGACCTAGGAAACACTAGTATGTATTAGGCTGTCATTAAATTAGGGGGGATAAACATAACCTGTGCCCTCTTATATTGGGTGTCCCAATCAGAGTTCCCCTTTACATCATGAGTACTCATTTGAACCCCCCTTTACATCAGGGTGCCCAACAATTTCCCATTATATCAGGGTTCCCCTTCGGCATGTCCCCTTACTTTAGGGCCCTCACCAGAGTCCTCTTTACATAAATGTCCTCATCAGGGTGCCCTCTTACATCTCAGCACACCCTAGTCACCCTGTGCAGAGCCTATTCTCCCTGCTGCTGCACCCCCCAATGGTACCAATCGTTCCTGTGTCCATTCATAACTGAAGCCTAGTAAACTGTGTTTACTATGCTTTGGATTGTGAATGAACAGGAAGATGAATGAATGAGAAGAATGAACAGGAAACCACTCAGCACAAAGCACCCCATTCATTCACTTTAACGTGCATCTGAGGTTGTCCCTTTCTCTGTCTCAGAAGTGAGACACTAAGGGTCTGTTGAGCCCCAACGGTGCTTCCAAAAAAAAATTAAGAAATAATATTGTAAAGAATAATGAAAATATAAAATTGTAAAAAATATAAATAATAAAAACCCACTGACACCATCTATTGCCCTACTGACACCAATCTCTGTGTCACTGAAACTGTCCTCTGCCCTACTGACACGGTCCACTGACTTACGGACAGTGTCCACTGCTCTAGCGACACTAACCTCTGCCCAACGGACACATCCACTGCTCTACTGACACCAAACTCTGCCCGAGTGGCATGTCCACCTTTCTACTGACTGACACAATCCACTGTCCTACTGACACCATCCACTGCCCTACTGACACTGTCAATAATTTTTTGTAATTGTAACATGTTAATTTACATTTATTTATACGAGTGTGTGTGTCTGTGTACATACAGTATATACACATGCATTCACACATGCCCCCTTACTTCAGGTGTCCCCATCAGAGTGCCCTTTTACATCAGGTGTACCCATCAGAGTCCCCCTTACATCAAGTGTTCCCATCAGTGTACCCCCTAACACAGTGGTTCTTAACCTCAGTCCTCATTACCCCCCACCAGGCCATGTTTTGGGAATTTCCCTTAGATAAAACAGCTGTCCAAAATACCAAGCCATTGACTTAGATTTAAAGCACCTGTGCAAGGGAAAAGGAAAGCCTGCAAACATGGCCTGGTGGGGGGTAATGAGGACTGAGGTTAAGAACCACTGCCCTAACATATGATCAGTTATCCCTATCACAGTTCCCCCTTACATCAGGTGGCTCAATCTGAGTGCCTCCCTACATCAACTGTCAGCATCAGAGTCCCCCCTTACATGAACTGCTCCCATCATAGTTCCCCCTTACTGTTGATCAGTGATCCCCATCACAGTGCCCCCTTACATCAGGTGTCCCCATCAGAGTGCACCCTTACATCAGATATCCCCATTATGGTGCCCCCTTACATAGATTGTCCCATCAACTGTCTGCATCACAGTTCTCCCTTACATCAATGAACTCCATCAGATGGGTGCATTGATCATAGGATACACTCTTAGAGATCTTGGGGGGCGCAACTACAATCTGCTAAAGGGGGGGGGGCATAGCCCTCCCTAGTACCTACCTAGCTCCAGCCCTGAGTGGGCATATTAAAGCAAAATATTAGTGAACATATTAAAAGGAAAGTGTAGTGGGCATATGAAAGTGACAGAGTAGTGGGCATTTTAAACGAAAATAGCAGTGGACATATCAAAAGGAAAAGGTAGTGGGCATGTCAAAAAGAAAGAACAGTGAGCATATTAAAAAGGAAAGAGAAGTTGGAATAATAAAAGGAATGAGTAGTGAGGATATTAAAATAAAGTGTAATGGGCATAAAAGGAAACAAATATTAAAGAGAATTGGCACATTAAAGGGAAATAGTAGAGGGTATATTAAAAGGAAAGAGTAGTGAGCATATTGAAAGAAAAGAGTAGTGGGCATATTAAAGGGAAAAAGTAGCGGACATATTAAAGGGAAATAGAAGTGGGTATATTAAAAGGAACGAGTTAGTTAACTCAGATCAAACTGGTTTTATACCTGGCAGATGCACACAGATGAATCTTCGTAGACTATATGTCAATTTACAAACCCAACACTCCAATACGGGAAAAAGGGTCATAGCCTCCTTAGATACAAAAAAGGCATTCGACTCAGTCTTTTCTCCACTTTGAGGAAAATGGGATTAGGCCAACGTTTCATCTCCTGGGTGCAAATACTATACAAAGACCCTAAAGCGAGCGTTAGAGTGAATGGTCTTATATCTGAACCTTTTCAAATACATAGGGGGACGAGGCAAGGATGTCCTCTATCCCCCCTCCTGTTTGCACTTGCTATAGAGCCTCTAGCAGCTAGATTGAGAGCCCATAATTCCATTAAGGGGTTTATGGCTGGGGATCTGGAGGAACGGGTTTCACTGTATGCTGACGATATGCTTTTATATCTGGGGGACCCTGATGAGTCTTTGTCCGCAGCTGTCTCCTTTATCCGGGAATTCGGCGATTATTCCGGTTTCCGCATCAACTGGACTAAGTTAGCTCTGTTTCCTCTTGACCCCCAGCCAGATATATCTCTACCAGAAAGTTGCCCACTGACGGTTGTCACTGAATTTAAATACTTGGGGATCAAGGTTAGCCTACCGGCGACTTCATTTGTGGACGTAAATTTAATGCCAGTAATAACAACATTCCAAGATAGGATATTGAAATGGAAAGATATGCCACTCACGTTATTTGGAAGAGCCAATTTATTTAAAATGATCTTCCTCCCTAAGTTTCTTTACATTCTATCTAACGCTCCAATATATATCCCAAAAAAGACCTTTAAACATATTGACTCACTGCTGACCTCATTCTTATGGGGTGGGGGGGCCGTTAGGATCTCTTTGGAGCTTCTCCAATTGCCTGTCAGGAGAGGTGGTTTGGCGGTACCAGACCTTCGCCTGTACTACCTAGCCTCGCAGCTAGTACATATCCACTGGCGAATGTTTCCACAGCTGAACAATGCGGCAGTGGATATTGAAGCCGCTGTAGTTAGTTCCTATGAAGCGCTGTTGAACTTCTTCTTCAGGGGAGCGACCCCTGCAGATAGAGGGAAAGAAATTCTAAAATCCGCAAAAAGAATCCTAACCATTTGTATGAAACACCTTGACGATAGTCCTCTACAGGAATCACCCAACGCACCTCTTTGGTATAATCCTTGCCTTCAGGAGTTTTTCCACCTAGAGGATGGCTATAGATGGGCTCAGTTTGGGCTCACATATTTACATCAATTGTATGATGATAAAGGGGACCTTAAATCCTTTATACAACTAAAAAGGGATCTGGATATCCCTAATACGTGGGACTATCAATTTCAGAGATTAAGACATGCCGCGCAGGCCCAGTTTGGACCAGCTCCGGTAATGCTAGCCAACACTAAGATGGAAAAGCTCCTTGCTCAAACGGAACACACAAAACTAGTATCTACATACTATAACACTCTAGCCGAAAAGCCAGCCCCAAAGGAGAGGAAATTCAAAGATAGATGGGTAGCAATTATACCTGAGATCACAGACGAACAATGGGGAGAGGTTGTAAATAACTACTTACCACTGGTAGTCTCCGCTAGAGACAAGATGATACAACTTAGATATCTACATCAATCGTACTACACTCCTCTTCGACTATATAAAATGGGCAGAAGGGACAATCCCACCTGCCACAAGTGTCAGATAGCAGATGGATCTTTTATACACATGGTGTGGGAGTGCAATAGAATTAGGCCTTTGTGGTCCCAAGTGACCCAATTCATAGCGGACACATTGGATCTACCTAATATCTGTAGCCCCCTTATAGGTTTGTTGGGTATTATAGAAGATGAAGTTATGAACAATAACACTAGAATATTACTGAAACTACTATTCTTTTATGTACGGAAACTGATTGTTCTAAATTGGATTAGGAGGGAATGTCTCACCCTGAATGCCTGGAAGGGTCTAGTTAATAACAATGTTACCCTATACAAAATGACATATGAAACTAGAGGTTGTCCGAAGAAGTTCCATAAAATATGGAATAAATGGGTTGCAGCAACTGAAACGGCTCAATCCGATGCTCAATGAACGATATAGTCTACAAGGTTAGACAACGTCTAGGGGGTGATCATGGGGAGAGTGAAACGGCAGCACACAGCACAAATGACCGGGTTATAGTTAAGGGAAACATCTCTCAAACAATTTGACCCCAGAGGGCTTTGAGTGTTATCATATGGCCTGGAAAATCTTTATGTATGCACGTTGGGATCAACGTCGGTTGAAGTGCACGGGGGACTATGACTCAACATGGTAATATTCCGTATATGAGATTTGTTTCCCTATGGTTCAGTTGGGGTTATCAATGTTCTTTTTATATTTGTTTTTCCTTTTCAAAAAAAATGCTGAATATATGACTGTCCTTTTTTTTCTCTTGTGGAAACATACAACCGATAACAAAACGATCCCTGTGATGGTAATGTGATGATGATACATGTTTCCTGAGATATACTGTACAACTGTCTATACTTTGTATATTTGGCAATAAAAACGTTTTAAAAAAAAAAAAGGAACGAGTAGTGGGCATATTAAAAGGAAAGAGTAGTGGGTAAATGAAAAGGAAAGAGTAGTGGGTAAATGAAAAGGAAAGAGTAGTGGGCATATTAAAGTGACAGAGTGGTGGGCACAATAATAGGAAAGAGTAGTAAGCATAATAAAATGAAAGAGTGGTTGACATAATAAAAAAAATGAGTAGTGAGGTTATTAGTCCACGTTCACATTGGAGCGATTTGACATATTAAATTGCACGCCAAATAGGCGGCTATTGTCAGCAATGGCACCATCCGAATCAGTGTGGCGTTGCACCGATTCTCAAAAGTAGTTCCTGTAATACTTTTAGCGACTTCGGGTGGCAATTTGTATAGAAATCTGTGCAGGAACCCGCACAGATATCTCTGAAATCGCTCCTGAAGTCGAACTGACATGCAGGTATGAAATTGTGCGAGTTCAGCTGAACTTGCACGATTTCTAACCTCAGTTAGTGTGAACCTAGGCTAAAGAGAAAGCGTAATGGGCATGAAGGGAAAATGTACAGTATTGGCCAATGGCCATATAAAAGAGAAGTGGGCTTATTAAAGAGAAAAAGTAGTGGATATGAAAAGTAAAGAGTAGTGGGCATATTAAAGTGATAGAGTAGTGGGCATTTTAAAAGTAAAGAGCAGTGGGTATATCAAAAGGCAAGGCTAGTGGGCATAATAATAGGAAAGAGTGGTGGGGTGGATATAATAAAAGGAATGAGTAGTGAGGATATTAAAAGGAAAGAGTAGTGGGCATATTAAAGTGACAGAGTGGTTGGCATTTTAAAAGAAAAGAGCAGTGAGCATATCAAAAGGAAAGAGTAGTGAACATATCAAAAGGAAAGAATAGTCAAACAGTCATAATACAAGGAAAATGTAAATTGTAATGGGCATAGTAAAGGGAAATAGTAGTAGGCATAGTAAAAGGAAAGAGTAGTGAGCATTATGGAAAGATCGGTGGGCATAAAAAGAGCAGTGGCCATACTAAAGGGAAATAGTAGCAGGTATATTAAAAGGAAAGGGTAGGGCATATCAAAAAGAAAGAGTAGTGGGCATATTAAAGGGAGATAGTAGTGTGGGCATATTAAAGGGAAATGGTAATAGGCAAATCAAAAGGAAAGTGCAGTGGGCATGTCAAAAGGAAGGAATAGTGAGCATATTACAAAGGTAAGTGAGCTTGTTAAAAGAAAAGAGTAGTGACCGACAGCTGTCAGTGAAGCAGGAGGCTGATCGCAAGTATTGCAGTTGCTGGTGTATTCCCCTACTGCTGCCATGTATAGGCTTATATAGCCGGATATTGGTTCATATTAAAATATACGTAGTTTTAAAGGGAAAGAGCAGTGACAAATTGATAACTGCTGTAAAATGAAGACAAACAGTGCCCGGCAATTAATAATGACAGCATGAGAGGTGCGCTGACTTGAGGAGTACAGTAGACTGTACAGACTGATGACTTTTAAGAGGCGATGTCAGGACACCCAATGACTTTGATTGTCCATCTAGAATGTGCCTACACAGCTTGCCCCATTGATCGTCACAGGGATGAGGTCTAATGCACAGCATGGACCAGCACAATGCCCTCCCATGGGACTGTGCAGGAAAGCACTCTGCTTGTCGATTTTTGGCATCGCCCAGCACATATTCTTCCTGGAGAGATGGAAGACATCTGTGTCCAGCTGGGATCCCACTCCATGTGATCTATGGAGTTTGTAGAATCCCCCAGGGGTGGCACTGTACCCACCGCAAAGCCCGTCATTCCTCTGCAAAAAGATCCAACTTGAAGACATTGTTCATCACTTCTTAGGAGACCCCAAGCACAGTTCAGAGCAGCATCGCGTGTAGAAGAAGAAACCTCCTTGATCTGGCTGCTGCAGGCAGACATCCTAGCTGTGAGATCACCAGTGTTATAAATATCTCAAGCAGTGCCAGTGTGCAGGTTGGGTCTCTCACTAGAACTGAGCCATGCCTACCATCTCTGCACGCACATATCAAGCCTCTGGCTCAGTGCAAGATAGCCATTGACTCACCAACTGGCTGCTGCTGCTACTGCAGGAGCCACCGGGGCAGCAAAATGCTCTTGGGATACCCCTCATTGGAAGAATGAGCTTTCCTTCCTTCTGTTTTGTCATATTATTTTTACTAGCCACCACCAACCTCTGGACCTCAGAGTCAGCAGCAGCAGCAGCCCCCAAGCAGAAGAAAATTAAAGGACAGCTTGCCAAGGGCTCTAGCAACGCCAAGAGAACCATTCCATCCTCCTCTGAAACCTCTTCTTCCTCCATATCTCCAGCAAGTTTCCTGGCATCAGAGCCCAGGACTTCCCTGTGGAGCACAGCAGGGCGAAGGACTGGCAGCTTGTTCTGCAGAGTAGGCATTGGCTTTCACCTCCAGATCCACCCGGATGGCAAAGTCAATGGTTCCCATGAAGCTAATCATTTAAGTAAGTTGCTTGTTTGCTGGCATGCTACACAATATGTATGCTTACATAACCATTTTGTTTCCCATTGCTTTTTATTAAGACATAATGAAACAAAGTAGTATTGATCCATGCCATCCTCTATCTATCTATCTTGTAGCTATTCACTCGCTACAAGAGCATGATCGATTTAAGAGTACATTAAACATAATAAGTATAATAAAATAAGCAAATTCATATATATATATATATATATATATATATATATATATATATATATATTTATATATATATATATATATATATATATGTGTGTGTGTGTGAAATTCTCAAAGTACATTAAAGATAAGCAGGATAATCAGTATAACAAGTGGGCTGAGTGTATATATATATATATATATATATATATATATATATATATATATATATATTTTATATATATATATAAATATATATATATACATATTATATAGAATTATTTTAGTTTTTATTATTATTATTATTATTATTTGTTTTAAACGAAAGCAAGTTCATTTAGACACATCTACATATCATAAGCATAATTCTG
Source organism: Lithobates sylvaticus (assembly GCA_028564925.1). Lineage (NCBI taxonomy): Eukaryota > Metazoa > Chordata > Amphibia > Anura > Ranidae > Lithobates > Lithobates sylvaticus. The sequence continues at coordinate 471,503,490 of CM053026.1, read as the reverse complement.
CATGATGTAGTAAGCAATGGGTGTTTTTTTTTTTTGTTTTTTTTAAGTTGACAGTGTTGTAAAAGCAATCCATTATCATCTATATTCTGTGTAGTCCATCATTCCTATTTTTAGACTGTGAATAAAAAAAAATAATGACTTTGTGAAGTTCAGAAAAGTTTCCTTTCCTATCCTGATGCCGGAAGGCATAAGGCATTTCCATAATCCAGAGCCCTTAAACCCTGAAGGGAACATATCATACAGTCTTCTCGCTTTGCTCTATAGCAGACATAAGTTTTAAAAGCGTGTGATGAATTATTTAAACTCGGTTTCCTTATCGTCCTGATGAGACAAGTGCAGACAAGGCACTTTATATACTTGATTGCACTACAGGGGTTCTTTCCTTTATGGTATATCCGATCTGAACCCATTGGCCATTTCCTTTACTTTCTCAGTTAAATATTTATTGTGACATTTGTATTATTGACAGTTTTTTTTTTTTTTTTTATATCCTATTGTGTGTTTTGGTTATACAATGTTTTAAAGACTTTCATAAAATCATGTTACTGTCTACTGTAGGTTCTAGGTATAAAGTTAGTGGGGTGACTTAATATAGATGGGGGTGTTTACTTAGCACTGAGCTTACTATATAAAGTAAATCTATGTTTTCACGCTGAATAGCCAATCTTATGCAAAGAAAACTGAGATAACAGGATTTTAGCTGGCATATATTTGGACGGCTGAAGTGAAGGCAGCTTCACCCCATTGAATATAAGTGAACATTCACTTTGAAAAGTTACCAGTCTGTTCTCCTTTAAGTAAATCAGCCCCAATAAGTAGACATCCAGCATTTAGATTAGTGAATGATGAAAATCTATGCTTACTTTAATTGTACAAAGAAAAATCCTAATTTGTTAATTTCCTGTACATGACTGGGTAGTAAAAGCAAAAAATACATAAAAACAGCTTCGAGTTCACTTTGGTAAGTTACCAGCCTCTTCTCCTTTAAGTAAATCAGCACCAAGAAGTAGATATTTTCACTGAGATTAGTATAGAAAGAAAAGATGCTTACTTAACTGTTCAAAACTATTTAGTTAGTTTCGCTGCACATTAGGTACTAAAAGTAAAAAAAAAAAAAAAAAAAAGCTTTAAGTTCATCTTGGTAAGTTCCCAGCCTCTTATCCTTTAAGTAAATCAACCCCAAGAAGTAGACACGAGGAAAGATGCTTACTTTGTTCATGGAGAAACTATTTTGCTACTTTTCCTGATTACCCATGATTAGGTACTAAAAGTAAAAAGAAAAAAAAAAAACTTGCATTATTAGTGAAAATTCCCTTCTTTTTCCTCTTTCCTTTTGATTTTTTTTTTTTTAGAAAATTACCATTAGACCTATGTTTCTCTACTTTATGAAAGCATGGACCACTTTTCTTTATAAAACCCAAGGTTTACTTAATACTCTCTGTAGTTGGTGTGTGTGTGTGTGTGTGTCACTTTGGTATTGGAGTATTCCCACTTTAGTAAGGGAAAATTCATTTTTTGCAAATTAATTTTTATTACCCTAGACCTATATTTCCCCATTGTATTTAAGTATGGACCCCTTTAAAAGACCCAAGGTTTACTTAATACTTACTACTTAATATGGTGTGTGCGTACTGTAGCTACACTCACAGACACACACACACCATAGAAAGCATATATATATATATATATATATATATATATATATATATATATATATATATATACATATATATATATATACACATATATATATATATATATATATATATATATATATATATATATATATATATATATATATATATATATATATATATGTATATATATATATATATGCTTCCTATGGTGTGTATGTCTGTGTGTGTAGATATTTGTCTGTCTGTCTGTCTATCTATCTGTCTATCTTGCCTGCACTTCCTAATTATGTACAACTGTTTTGAAAACAAAACTTTCTGTTGTTAAATAGCTGGAATGCTCACTTACCTGTTCTATCACATGATAAATCTGTTAGGTTCCTTAATTTCATCCGACATAGGTACCCCTGGGGTACAGGTAGTAGTTGGGCTGTAAAGCTGGGTGTCTGCACTACTTACAGGCTTTAGCAGTAAATGATTGCACTGTATCCTTTTAAGCCACTGTAACCTTGTAACAAGATTTCTCTGCACTTCAGTCTAAGTTATTCCTGTGTGATGGATTCTGCATAATATTAGGAAATCAGACTGTGAAATGCAATGTTTGAGAATGGACTGAGATATGTAAGGATTCTCTGGTTGTCAGCACGATCTGAAATGAGTTTTGCTACAGAGCTGAGGATTAAGTGCACGGTAGAAAGGGCAAGCTCTCCTTTATAAGTTTATTTCAAGGCTTCCTAAGAAAGTCATAAAAATGTCAAACGACTTCCTATAGTCACTTCTAGGCGATGTGTCTAAATGTATTATTGCTGAGACACGTCCTGCTTGATTCTCGGTAAGGAGACAGATAGGGCAGATTAGACAGAGTTACTGCAGCTCTCCAACTTAATTATTAACCTTCTCCAAAGGAAAACACTCATCAGTCAATATGTTACAGCAAACACGATTGCCTAGACATAGAGGTGAAATAAATCCTACCCATAAATTGAGAAGTACCTTCTTAAAGAACATTAGGAATAAGCTTGTGTGTTCTAAAAATGCATGTTATCAATAACATAAACATGCTTTATTTTATTTAATTCTATAAAGTAACTTATTAAAACATCTCTGTCACTAGTTTAAAAGATATTCTCCAGAGTTCAAATAAGTTTCATGCAAATATAAGAAATTTAAGGTGTAAACAGAATAGGACTGCCTTCAATATATATATAATAAATATAATATATATATATATATATATATATATATATATATATATATATATATATATAATATATATATATATATATATATATATATATATATATATATAATAAAATATTTATATATATATATATATATATATAAAAAAAAATATATATATATATATATATATATATATATATATATATATATTCTCAGAACTTATCTATGTGATTGTGCTTACAATTAGTAAAGTTAATTAGTTTGCGTAACCTTTAAATTGGATTACTGAATATATAAAAGGTTTTGTTAAATTGACACACTTATATGTTCTTGGCCCTACATAAAAAGTAGGTACACACTAGTAATGGGGCTGTTTGATTACACTATTTACTGGCTGATTCACAGTCAGGTAATTGAAAATAGTTAGGTAACCTACCTGCTCCTGGCCTTTCATTTGCTTTATTAATTGAGTTGTTTAACAAATACATTTAATGTTACCATTTCCCATTAGAATGTGCAGCCATGTGGAATGCTTATCTGCAGTGTCCAGGATCAGAACAATATCCAGAACTTCAACTATACTATACTATCTCTATAGCCTTCTGCAAATGTGTAAGGTTTAGCTTAGCTGTACAGAAACCATTGCATTTTCACTGCTGATCACTCAGCAATGGCAACATGAATTTAAAATTCTAGCAGTGAGATTTACAGTGTCTTAACAGTTTCCACAACAATTTAATCTTATCTGATATACATATCAAATTCATTGGGTTTTTAAAGTACATAGCAATATCCAATGGGTGTTAAAGTCACCTAGAATGTCATTGCTGTTAAGTTTTATTTTACAAACTTTATTATAAGTTTTTATCACACTGCTTTTGGAAAATTGGCCTTTACATTTATAATACTTTTTAGATGGTTAGGATTATATATTGTATTGTAGTAAGAATTTAATTCCAACCTTGAGTGACTAAAGCGTGTCAAATAACTATATCAACTATATTATATTTCTCTTTATCGATCTAGTAGTCTAGCATTTAAGGAAGTTAGGCTGTTGCATTGCTTTCTAGGGATATTATTTGTTACTTTATATTTTACTCTGACATTTCACTTATTGTTCTACATTTTCTTTATGATGTATAGGTCCTTTTCAGGTAGATGTAGAGTTTCATGTAAGGAAACTTGTCATTGGCAAGATCCCAATGTTGTATAGTGGATTTAAATTTATGACAGTCATTTTTTTAATGAAGTTTACCTAATATGTTGATTACAAAATCTGCTACTACTACTACTTATACTAATTATACTACTACTACTACTAATACTACTACTTATACTATTAAAGGAGTATAGGCTGTACACTTAGCAAAATAAACAATCACTAAACTTTGTTTAACAAATATAGTAAAGATGTGTTCTCTTCGAATGCTTAATCAGGTGCACAGTTAATAAAAAAAAATAAAAAAACAGGATCTTTGCTTGTTCATGATTGGGTGATTAAAGTGGACACAGCTTTACTTTATTCACTAAGATAAAGTGGTTGTGAACCCTTATATATACCCAATGGAGTGACTGGTCTCAGGTGATACACAGAGATTAAACAAATCCTCCTACATTAGTTGTTCCTATTTTTCTACAGTCTTCCCTTCTCTACATTTATTCAGATCCCAGAATTATAAAGCTTGTCTGACTATTCAGAAAAAAAGGGGGCAGGGAGCTGAAAATACACTCTGTAGAGCTCAACTAGAAGAGCTCTGAGAGCTGTTTGGAGGGAAGGGACACACCCCCTTCACACAGCTCACAGGAACAGAGCTAAGGCTGCCAATCAGCTGGAGGTTCCTCCCCTGTCACATTTTTCCCCTTGGTGTCGGAAAACATGTCAGACGTGATTCATACTGATAGCAGAGGAAGGAAGCAGCAGACAGAATTTACACTTAGGGGGTTGTTTACTAAAGGCAAATCCACTTTGCACTGCAAGTGCACTTGGAAGTGCAGTCGCTGTAGATAGGAGGGGGACATGCAAGAAAAAAAAACAGCATTTTAGCTTGCACATGATTGGATGATAAAATCAGCAGAGCTTCCCCTTAGATTTAGAGCAACTGCACTTCCAAATGCACCTTCAGTGCACTTTCAAGTGCACTTGTAGTGCAAAGTGGATTTGCCTTTAGTAAATCAACCCCATAGTGCTCTTAATTGAGACAAATACACACTATAGAAGGATAAGCTTTGTTCATATTTCATGTCTGAGGTTTACAACAACTTTAGGGGAACATTCCCTTTGCAAAGTGAGCATGCTTAATTTTTTTTAAAAAAACACTCCAACATGCCACAAACAACAAGTGGTGAGGAGTTGTGTCATTGACATGCATGATGTTGTACCAAGACAGCTGGGATACTGATGTGCCATTGGGCTGCATAGTAATATACTGTACAAAACAGTATTAACCCAAATAAAATAAAACAACACAGAGGTGAATAGCAGAAATAGATTTTGCTTTCTTTCTCTTTTTTTACACATTCATTGAGTAATTAGCCGTAAGGCCCGTACACACGATCTGACTTTTTGACAACAAACATGCAAATTAGCTGTTTTGGAGCAACATCCGACCGTGTGTACGCTCTACTGGACAAACTTTTTCAGTTTTCATCTGACTTTTGTTGGCTGTGTAAACGGACAAACTTTCTGCCAACAAAAGTCTGATGGAGCAAAGTCCGCACGTGTGTACACAAAACCATCTGACTTTTGTACAAAGTACAAACACGCATGCTCAGAACCAATGCAAAAGATCAGACAACAATACAGAAGTTGACCAAAGGTGGCGCTGGAGTATTTAAAGTTCTCTTTTGAAGTGTCGTCAGTACGTTGAAACGTCACTACATTTGTGTTTGTTGCCTTAAATGTCAGATCGTGTGTATGCAATACAAACTTGGGGCCAACGCCCTTTGTACAAAAATCCACGGGAAAGTTTGTACAAAGTCCGATCGTGTGTATGAGACTTTAGAAAAAAAATCATCCATATTGGTCTTTTGTTTTTAAATCTCAGATCCCTTTTCTGAAAACCACTTATGCCGCATACACACGGCAGGAATTTCCGATGGAAAAAGTCCGATGGGAGCTTTTTATCGGATTTTCCGACCGTGCGTATGCCCATCTGTCTTTTTCTGTCGGCATTTCCGACGGACTTTAGATTGAGAGCCTGTTCTTAATTTTTCCGTCCGAAATGGCGATGGAGTTTTGGACGGTGCAAAGTTCGGCCGTGTGTACGCGGCATTAGACATTGCCAAAATATCAGAGATCTGTGCACTACAACTAACTACTCAGAGTAAATATTGTAATGTGGTATAGCATTTGTCTTAAAGAATTAATATTTTTAAAAGAAAACAATTCAGGCATTCATTTGAGGAACACAGTATGCATTTCCGACAGAACTGTAGAAGGAAAAGTAGGCACAGCTGCTAAGCAGTTAAATTTCTGCATAGATTGCGCTGCAAACTAATTATAAGCCTCCATGAGCAAGCAGAAGTCATATGGTCATGCCCATCTGCCTACACAACTTACATGTTATGAAAAATAACAAATGAAACTTTACACGGATAAAAAAAAAAAACAATCATGTATCATGGAAAAGTAAGCACTTATTAAGATCTGGGCTTTGTATTATGTATGTGTTCGAGGCACTGAACTGTCACTTCAGTTGTACTATAAATACCACATGCATCTAAGAAAATTAGACAATTTGCAAACAACTACATAAAGTCTTTGAGCAATACTTTTAAAATTACAGTTTTATTTTAAAGAAAAAGGGATCACTGCTTTTCAGTAGTCTTATACCTTCGACACAGTAGTGCAATTAGCTACACAGAGAGGCACCTTTTGCTGTATGCAGTTTGGTCGCGTGTGATAAAATGTAGCGGCTTCTTGTGGGGGCTCGCAGCAAAGAAACAATCTGGAGAATGCTGAATGTGAACTTAACAGGTGCCTTTTACAAAAAATTACTTTTATTGCTTGGCCACACATCAAGCATTGTCTTGAGAAAGAAGACTGTATTCAAAAGTTACTGCCCTTAAAAAAAAAAAGTGGATTAGCAAAGTCTAAAAGGCACTTGGTGCAACTTAGGAAAAAGTTTGCCAAAAATTTGTACCTGAAAGCCAAAGAAATAGTCACTTTTATTTTAATAAGTATTTCACATGATTTTTTTTATTACAAGATTAAAAAGTATAAATGCAGTTAGAAGCAAATACAATTTTTTAATTTTTTTTTATTGTTTATTTTTTTGTTTTTGCAAGTCATACAAAGGAAAACACATGTAAAACATTAACATTTAGAAGTAATGCAGGTATATACTGACTTAGAGATATAATATAATATAATCTGTACAAATAAAGGATTAGCGATGTGGTTAGACTGTGAACTTGAGTGGGAGAGAGATAGTCAAGCTCAAATAAAAAATAAATAAAACATAAAATAAGTGGAAACATCCTCCTACCCTATCTGTAAAGGGGTTATAGAGGTAATATAAACACACTATTTAACCTTATAAAGAGATCTGTGCAATAAGAAAAAGAATAGTAGTTAGCCTTCAAACTCGCTAAGATATGTAAGCAATTGAATTTAATTAACAAGGTTCGTATCCTTCAGAACCATATACAGAATCATCCCATGTTGACCATATTTCAGAAAATTTCTGCTCCGTACCCTCCACTACAGCCATCAGATGCTCCATTCTACGTATGTCAGCCACAGTGGTGATCAATTGTGGGAGTGTTGGGGGTGAGGTGGACAACCATAACCTAGGAATGACCCGTTTGGCAGCCAGTAGAATATAAGACGTCAGTCGGCGCATAGCCTTAGTAACACCAGGGAAAGAGAGGCAAATAGTGCATGGGCGTCAGAGGAACAGGGTTACCAACCAGTCTTTCTAACAATTTCTGGACTCGGAGCCAAAATTGGTGGACAGGAGAACATTCCCAAAAAATATGATAGTGAGAGCCTACATCATTGTTACATCTCCAACATTGTTTTGATATTGATCGATTACGGGCGTGTAAAATGTCTGGGGTCCTGTACCAATGCATCAGGACTTTGTATGCAGTTTCCTTATGGGTTACACATCGAGAAATTCTGGAAGTGTGCTCCCATATGCTCCCCCAATCCAACAAGGAGATGTCATGCTGCAAGATCTGAGACCATTTTCTCATGTAGTGATGGTTATTTACCGTCATAGGAACAGCCTCGTGCAATATTTTGTATATGGTAGAGATCATTTGGGGCTCATAAGGACCATTGGCGCATAGGGTCTCAAAGTCTGTTGGCTTCTCCAGAGTCAAAGAAGGGTATCTGGTGGAGAAATAATGTCTAATAAGTTCTTTTACAAATGTGAATGAGGGGTTAAAAACCCCAGAACCAGCGCAAAGTGGAAGGATAATTAGTGCAACTAGAATAATTAAACAGGTGAGAGTTGGTAAGGAGCAGCACGTTGTAAAAAAAGAAAAATGGATGAATAAAAATCAATAGTAAATTGATTAAACCGCGCTCCTTCCCTAATAAAGTAATTTCTTTTACAAGGGTCATAAGTTACAATTTCCTTGCTATGGCAGCAATAAATAGACTGCATTAAATAACGATGCCGAAGATCGAGTTTTTTCTTAAATGTGGAATAATGCCTGCAGAGTTTGCAAGTGCTGCAGTTGCATCTGGGCCTGAGGAAGATGGGCCCAAGTTGCAACCCAATTTGCATCATTGAAAAAGTCTAGACTCTAAATACTTTGTATCTCTATGTGTACAGATTTCTACAAATACACCAGTCAAAGCATATATAGCCAGAAAAAGGCAATCAAAAACATATTAAAGCGATTATATCAGAGCAGTAAATTATGATGCTTTTGGCCATGCAGGCATGTGATGAAGGAGTCCTGTGTGGCCCCAAAATTTAGCAATTTACTGCTGTGATGCTTTATAAAATGTTTGGACTCTATTTTAACTGACACTGGTTCCCAGCCAGTAGTGGCACCCGTTTGCGAAAAGCCATTTCAAGAAACATGTGTGATTGGAATATTCCAATCTGTTATATGTCAGTAGGGATGAGCCCGGTGTTCGATTCGAACCCATGTTCGAATCGAACATCGGGCGTTCGCCAGCTCGGCGAGCTCAGAACTATTTGGGCCGCTCGCATCAAATTCGTGTGATGCGAGCGGCCCGGAATGCACTGCGCCAGTTGCAGTGCATTGCTGGCTGATGATTGGCCAAGCATGCACTGTGACCCGCATGATTGGCCAATCAAAGAGCCAGCGGCGAGGAGAGCAATAATTGGCCACAAGCAGGATGCCTGTGGCCAATTATAGCTCAGGGGGTTTAGTACACACCCCACAGTATAAAAGGCCGCCGCGCCGGCGGCCTCGCATATTGTGTTGTCAGTGTCAGCGTGTCAGTGTTATGTGCTGCTGACTGCTGACATTATGTGCTATGATTCTGGGGATTAGTGTGTGTGTGCTGTTAGTACAGCATTGCAGTATCACATCTGGGGGGTGTCTATAGTATGCCTGTGAAGGGGCGCATGTTTCCTGTGCTTAGAACTGTCCCTGCAAAAAGTGTCATTTTTGCAGGAAAGAAAGCTATTTAAAATCACTTGCGGCTAATATATTGACGGCTCCCGTAACACAGAGAACAGTCATTCATTGAAAGCCATTCATAAAAAAAAGTCATTGATAAAAAAATAAAAAAAAAATAAAAATAAAAAGCGTGGGGGTCCCCCCAAATTCAATAACCAGGCCCTTCAGGTCTGCTATGGATATTAAGGGGGACCCCAGCCCAAAAAAAAAATGGCATGGGGCCCCCCTCAAAATCCATACCAGACCCTTGAGGTCTGGGATGGATTTTAAGGGGAACCCCAGCCCAAAAAAATGGCGTGGGGTCCCCCTCAAAATCCATACCAGTCCCTTATCCGAGCACGCAACCTGGCAGGCCGCAGGAAAAGAGGGGGGATGAGAGCGGCCCCCCTCCCTCCTGAACCGTACCAGTCCACATGCCCTCAACATTGGGAGGATGCTTTGTCCCCATGTTGATGAAGACAAGGGCCTCTTCCCCACAACCCTGGCCATTGGTTGTGGGGGTCTGTGGGCGGGGGGCTTATCGGAATCTGGAAGCCCCCTTTAACAAGGGACCCCCAGATCCCGCCCCCCCCTGTGTGAAATGGTAAGGGGGTACAAAAAGTACCTCTACCATTTCACCAAAAAAGTGTCAAAAATTGTACAAATGACAGGAGACGGTCTTGGACAATTCCTTTATTAAAATCTTCTTTCTTCTAGTCTTCCTTCTTCCTTTCTTCATCCTTCGGTTTCTTCATCTTCTCCTTCCGGCATCTTCTTCCATCTTCTTCTTCCATCATCTTCTTCCTCCGATCCGCTTCTTCTTGCTCTGGTCTTCTCGTCCGGCATCTTCTTCCATGGCGTCGGCGTCTCTTCTGGGCCGCTCCGCGCAATGGGAGGCTCCCGCTGTGTGAGGCTTTGCTGCGTCTGACAGGTCTTTTATAACGGAGGGCGGGGCCACCTGGTAACCCCGCCCGCTCTGACGCACGGGGACGTCATGGGGAATTCCCTATGGCTTTCCCCATGACGTCAGAGGGGGGCGGGGTCACCAGGTGGCCCCGCCCTCGGTCATAAAAGACCTGTCAGACGCAGCGAAGCCTCACACAGCGGGAGCCTCCCATTGCGCGGAGCGGCCCAAGAAGGGACCCGGACGCCGTGGAAGAAGATGCCGGACGAGAAGACCAGAGCAAGAAGAAGCGGATCGGAGGAAGAAGATGATGGAAGAAGAAGATGGAAGAAGATGCCTGAAGGAGAAGATGAAGAAACCGAAGGATGAAGAGAGGAAGAAGGAAGAAGACCAGAAGAAAGAAGATTTTAATAAAGGAATTGTCAAAGACCGTCTCCTGTCATTTTTACATTTTTGACACTTTTTTGGTGAAATGGTAGGGGTACTTTTGTACCCCCTTACCATTTCACACAGGGGGGGGCGGGATCTGGGGGTCCCCTTGTTAAAGGGGGCTTCCAGATTCCGATAAGCCCCCCGCCCGCAGACCCCCCACAACCAATGGCCAGGGTTGTGGGGAAGAGGCCCTTGTCCTCATCAACATGGGGACAAGGTGCTTTGGGGGTCTCAGACCCCCAAAGCATCCTCCCAATGTTGAGGGCATGTGGCCTGGTACGGTTCAGGAGGGAGGGGGGGCCGCTCTCGTCCCCCCCTCTTTTCCTGCGGCCTGCCAGGTCGCGTGCTCAGATAAGGGTCTGGTATGGATTTTGAGGGGGACCCCACGCCATTTTTTTTTTTGGCTGGGGTCCTCCTTAATATCCATAGCAGACCTGAAGGGCCTGGTTATTGAATTTGGGGGGACCCCCACGCTTTTTTTTAAAAAATTTTTTTATTTTTTATCAATTACTTTTTTTTTTATGAATGGCTTTCAATGAATGACTGTTCTCTGTGTTACAGGAGCTGTCAATACATTAGCCGCGAGTGATTTTAAATAGCTTTTTTTTTGGACAGTTCTAAGCACAGGAAACATGCGCCCCTTCACAGGCATACTATAGACACCCCCAGGTACGAAATTTAAAGGAATATTACACTTTTATTGTTTCACTTTAAGCATTATTAAAATCACTGCTCCTGAAAAAACGGCCGTTTAAAAAAAAAAATTTGCATTGATACATGTCCCCTGGGGCAGGACCCAGGTCCCCAAACACTTTTTTTATGACAATAACATGCATATTAGCCTTTAAAATTAGCACTTTTGATTTCGAACGTTCGCATCCATTGTAAGTAATAGGGTTCTTATGCTCGCACGGACCTTAGGTCCGTTCGCGGGTTCTGGTGCGAGCCGAACCCGGGGGTGTTCGGCTCATCCCTATATGTCAGGGCATTCATATATATATGGGAATATATGGGAACAATATGGTGGGGCTAGTATGAGCCTACACACAATGATGACATGGGGATGTGATGATACCTACAGTGGTGTGAAAAAGTGTTTGCCCCCTTCCTCATTTCCTGTTCCTTTGCATGTTTGTCACACTTAAGTGTTTCGGAACATCAAACCAATTTAAACAATAGTCAAGGACAACACAAGTAAACACAAAATGCAATTTGTAAATGAAGGTGTTTATTATTAAAGGTGAAAAAAAATCCAAACCATCATGGCCCTGTGTGAAAAAGTGATTGCCCCCCTTGTTAAAACATACTATAACTGTGGTTGTCCACACCTGAGTTCAATTTCTCTAGCCACACCCAGGCCTGATTATTGCCACTCCTGTTCACAATCAAGGCATCACTTAAATAGGAGCTGCTTGACACAGTAAGGTCCACCAGAAGATCCTTAAAAAGCTACACATCATGCCGAGACCCAAAGAAATTCAGGAACAATTGAGAAAGAAAGTAATTGAGATCTATCAGTCTGGAAAGGGTTATAAAGCCATTTCCAAAGCTTTGGGAATCCAGCGAACCACAGTGAGAGCCATTATCCACAAATGGCGAAGACATGGAACAGTGGTGAACCTTCCCAGGAGTGGCCGGCCGCCCAAAATTACCCCAAGATTACCCCAAGAGCGCAGCGACGACTCATCCAAGAGGTCACAAAAGACCCCACAACAACGTCCAAGGAACTGCAGGCCTCACTTGCCTCAGTTAAGGTCAGCGTTCATGCCTCCACCATCAGGAAAAGACTGGGCAAAAATGGCCTGCATGGCAGAGTTCCAAGGAGAAAACCACTGCTGAGCAAAAAGAACATCAAAGCTCGTCTCAATTTCTCCACAACACATCTTGATGATCCCCAAGACTTTTGGGACAACATTCTGTGGACCGATGAGACAAAAGTGGAACTCTTTGGAAGGTGTGTGTCCAAGTATATCTGGCGTAGAAGGAACACTGCATTTCAGAAAAAGAACATTATACCAACAGTAAAATATGGTGGTGGTAGTGTGATGGTCTGGGGCTGTTTTGCTGCTTCAGGACCTGGAAGACTTGCCGTGATAAAAGGAACTATGAATTCTGCTGTCTACCAAGAGATCCTGAAGGAGAATGTCCGACCATCTGTTCGTGTACTCAAGCTGAAACGAACTTGGGTTCTGCAGCAGGACAATGATCCTAAACACACCAGCAAGTCCACCACCGAATGGCTGAAGAAAAACAAAATGAAGACTTTGGAGTGGCCTAGCCAAAGTCCTGACCTGAATCCTATTGAGATGTTGTGGTATGACCTTAAAAAGGCCGTTCATGCTCGAAAACCCACTAATGTAACTGAATTAGGACAATTCTGCAAAGATGAGTGGGCCAAAATTCCTCCAGGACGCTGTAAAAGCCTCATTGCACGTTATCGCAAACGCTTGGTTGCAGTTGTTGCTGCTAAGGGTGGCCCAACCAGTTATTAGGTTTAGAGGGCAATCACTTTTTCACACAGGGCCATGATGGTTTGGATTTTTTTTCACCTTTAATAATAAACACCTTCATTTACAAATTGCATTTTGTGTTTACTTGTGTTGTCCTTGACTATTGTTTAAATTGGTTTGATGTTCCGAAACACTTAAGTGTGACAAACATGCAAAGGAACAGGAAATGAGGAAGGGGGGCAAACACTTTTTCACACCACTGTATATCTGTCAGATTCACTGATATCAGATCTATGCACTTTCATACAAAATATGCACCAAGAAGTCAGGCATAAACACTTCTTTGTCATCTTCTTATTATTATTATTATTAACCGCCTCAGCCCTGGAAGATTTGGCTGCTCAATGACCCGGCCATTTTTTGCGATATGGCACTGCGTCACTTTAACCTACAATTGCGCGGTCGTGAGATGCTGTACCCAAACAAAATTGACGTCCTTTTTTTCCCCACAAATAGAGATTTCTTTTGGTGGTATTTGATCACCTCTGCAGGTTTTATTTTTTGCGCTATAAACAAAAGAGCGACAAATTTGAAAAGAAAACACAATGGAGGTTATTTACTAAAGGCAAATCCACGTTGCAATACAAGTGCAAACTACAAGTGCAAAGTGCAGTAGATCCGAGAGAGACATGCAAGGAAATTAAAAAACAGCAAATTAGCTTGCACATGATTGGCTCATAAAGTCAGCAGAGCTTCCCCTCATTTCAGATCTACCCCTCAGATTTACAGCGACTGCTATTCCAAGTGCACTTTCAGTGCAATTTTCAAGTGCACTTTGCAGTGGATTTGCCTTTTCGGAAATAACCCCCAATATCTTTTACATTTGGCTATAATAAATACACCAAATTTTTTATCAAAAACACAATTTTTTTCCTTAGTTTAGGCTGATATGTATTCTTCTACATATTTTTGGTAAAAAAAAAAACCTGATAAGCATATATTGATTGGTTTGCGCAAAAGTTATAGCGTCTACAAAATAGGGGATAGATTTATGGCATCTTTATTTATTTTTTATTTTTTTACTAGTAATGGCGTCGATCTTCGATTTTCATGGAGACTGTGACATTATGGCGGACACATCGGACACTTTTGACACATTTTTGAAACCATTGACAATTATATAGCAAACAATGCTATAAAAATGCACTGATTACTGTGTAAATGTCACTGTGAGGGAAGGGGTTAACACTAGGGGGTGATCAAGGGGTTAACTGTGTCCCCTATGTGTGTTTCTAACTGTGGGGGATGAGACTGTCTAGGGGGAGAGAGAGATCGGTGTTCATACATATGAACACGCCATCTGTCTCCTCTCCCCTGAAAGAACCGGGATCTGTGTGTTTACACACACAGATCCCAGTTCTCACTCGCCACGAGTGACCGCGGGAGCCCGGCAGTCATTGCCGGGCACTTACATCAGCTCTGGGCACATGCTGTGTGCCCCTAGTGGCCAAAAGGTGAAGCAACGTAAGGTAATGTCGCTTCGCCCCGCCGTGCCATTCTGCCGCAGTAACACTGTGGCAGCTGGTCGGTGAGCCGTTAAGGAGCAGAGAGAAGTGGCCTACAACTGTCTCAAATAGCTGACAAATGTAAAAAAAATTGAAAGCCACCTGACAATCATGTTGGTAACAAAGGTACAAAACACTCCCAATTATGCAGGGGTTAAGGAAAAGAAGTCATCAAAGCAGCAGGCATGCCCACTTTTTATTTAACTTTTTTGTGTACTTCTGGACTAGCTTTTTCAAATTGTAGAGACTACATTGGCTAAAAATCCAAATGTTAGGAATTTTTTAATGATAACCTTAAAATAACGGCGTAATATGCATTGTGGGGGATTTGAAGGGGATTTACCTCCACTTCTTGTTCTATAGCCAAAACAGGAAGTGAGAGGAAGTCCCTGCAAATGAAGGAAATCCCTTGGTGTCCCCTGGGTCAACAGAACACAGAAGTGTTCATTGAATGCTCTCAGTACAGTCAAAGACAGCTCTCAGTCTGGGTTAAAGATCAGTAGCTGGCAGGACTGGCTTCTGAGCATGTGACCACTGTGACAGTTGCTGGTCTTTCCCTTTCCCAGGCATTCTGAACTATTTAAAGAGATGCCAGGGAGGGTGGAAAAGGGGTTAAAGTAAAACCAAAGGCAAAACTTTTTTTTTTTTAAATGTTGGATTGAGTAAGGGAGTTTTTTTTTTCTATTGGGGAGATTTCCATTCACTTCTTGTCCCTTAGCCATAACAAGAAGTGACAGAAAATCCATCCAAACTAGAAAAATCCCTGGTTGTCACCAGAACTAGTGTCTCTACTGTTCTAGGGATAACCCAAAATTCTGGATGTTTCTTCACTTTCAGTGATAACAGTAAACAGTACAAATAGAGAGGGCAAAACCCTCTCAACCTGCCAAACCTGCCAAGTGTTCTAATCCCTTTCAACTTTATCCAAAACTAAAAAAAAAGTTTGCCTTAGTTATACTTACTTTGGGATGAAACATGAACTTTAATGGCATCCCAGTCTTAGTCCATAGGTTTCATTATTCGAATCCCCATGCAGAAGACCATCCCACATACTACACACATACTGGTAATTATACTCATTTAAGTTGCATGCTCGTGCTTTTTTACACGTATGGACATAAGTGCGACACATTCAATATTTAACTGAATAGTTGTTGTTACGTTGTCTTTTATTCCAACAGACAAAAATACTCTGAAGAAGACCTATACAAACCACAGGTCGAAACGTGTCAGTTTTGTTGCATCATATTGACCTCCTCCCCCTGTCATATCAGTCGAGGTGTCAGATGCTTTTTGTTGGTTTTGCCCGTGTGTACTGTATTATTCTTTTATATTCTGTATGGGCTTGTGTTTTATACTCCACTTGTCATAATTTTTTGACATGAATAAATACTTTAAACTGATTCGGATGGACTGTGTCTCTCACTAAACATATATTATTCTTTGATACAATCCCTGCACAAACCCTTTGCTGCCTAAAAACCCCACCTCCACAGGGGGAATTTTCTCTTTTCGACTCAGACAACAATAACCTGATATAGGTTTTAACCCTTCCACATTCTATTTATAACTAAAAGCAAAAGGCAAATAAGAATTAATGGGTCCCATATTTGAATTTTGGTGCACTAAAACACAGGTTTATTGTGTTGCATTGGGCATGTGCAATGATGTGCCATTCAAATTGGCACTGCACACACTACACCACAGCATGGTTTGCGAATATGTTAAACAGAGAACAAGCTACAAACTTCAGCTTGCGTTTTTACTGTCAGACCGCTAGTCTATATAGTCATTGTCTAAATCCTCATAGGAATTGCGGCAGCAGTAACATTTCAATTAATGAATGATGCTATTGTTTAATTTGCACTTTTATAATAAGGAAACATTATCTGCGTGTTCTAAAATGGATTTAATTATCCACAGACATGTTTTTGTAATGATGCTTAGTCCTCATGGGTTGCATAAGCCATGAGGAGTTAATTAAAACTGTACTGGATTTGCATTATTGTATAATATTATTCTAAATAAATATCATAGGTAGGTTGATTCATTTTACTATGATGACAAGATGATTACTCTTTATTTTAGTTAACTTCAGTTCATTTTTCTAAATGTTTTAGTCACGGTTCTGTATACTTATATGAACAGCGAGAGGCAGGGCTTGGCATTCTACAATGACAAACAGGGCAGTATTTACAAGAAAGGCTCTTGTAACCAAGTTCCTAGGGCAGTAGGGTTGGATGAGTGACACCCAGCCTAAAAGCTTACAGATTGTGATGACTTTTTCCTCGTTTTGTTTCTCTCTTCTGCTCACCTCTGGACATTAGTGGCCAAATATTCAGCAAGAGTTCTAGGAAGATGACAACCAAGATGGTGTTGGGGGGGGGGGTCTGTAAGAAGTATATAGGAAGTAAAATGGATATATAGGAAATAAAGTGGAGTTTTGGTTTCCCCTTTAGTCATAGCCTGATATAGAGATTAGATGTTCAAAATTACATAGAAGTTTCAATAGTTCAGGAGGAAGGGGTGATAAATAGTGGCGTAAATTTGGATGTTGCTGTATAGGAAGGTTTCCATAGTAATTGAAGTGGTGGTTGTCCTTGTGCTTGGCTTTCCCCCTTCTCCCAACCTAGAAATGTGCACTTTATCACCCAAACCTCGGGAACATACACAATCCACACAGAGTAAACAAAGGCCAAAGAATTGATTAGTCTCTACAGGCTGAACTGGAGAAATTTTTTCCAAAATTCATAATTTTACTTGCCTTATGGTTGATTTTAACTTGAAGGATAAAAAAAAAAAACTTTCAACGTGAGGAGATGGCTTTTCCGTTTTCCCTCCATCCCTGAACAACCTAGCTAGACATTTGAGGTTTATCGCATTTCTTTATATGAAAATGAATAGCAGTTATTAAATCTTTCAGCTCATTGTTTTCAATGCTTTACCTAACACACTGTAATGGGCTGCGTCCCAGCTTCATTGGTGCACTGTTATGCATGTTGACTTACCCCCTCCTTCATTGGGGTATTCTGCAAGAATTTCTACTTTTTGTGTGTTACTCTTTTTCTGCATTAATAAAATATTTGAGCAAGAAAAAAAACGAACAGGAAAAAATACGGTACATTCAAATAGCATTTTCTGAAAAATGTCCATAATCTCACCATCCCCCCCCCCCCCCCCCCCCCAAAGTCCCCTCTGTGCTGATCTAACCCATCCTCCATCTCCCTCCTCCATTGAAAACTCACATATTTCTGACACTGAGTCCAACAGCGATTTGCTGCAATGTTTACCTGTAGCCAATAAGTCTTCTACTTCCCTGTGCCTGCTCGCGTGCATAAACTTCTTTAGGGCTAAAAGCCTAATCTTTCTCTTGGTCCCGCAGAAGTCTATAGGGTTCTACAATGCATACATAGCAAGCAGCATCAGCATTTACAGACAGTGCTACTGATCTCCTCCCTCCAATGATACCCACAGATAACAGCAATTTGCTCGAACACAGGAAGATTCAAATTGCTAATAACTAGGTTTGAGTTAATTTGTCTGGGTTTGGTTCTGTGGGCATTTGTTGAACACATTGTAAAGTCCAAAAATTGCTAACTGAATCCTGAACCCCATTGAAGTTTGTGGGGGGGTAACTTTGCCAAAATTTGCCATTTTCAAGGTTAATAGGCAAGGGCGTCTGAGTACTGCCATGGGGGTTGTGTATCAATGCAAAAAAAAAAATCGATCGCGGTGTCGTACAGTTTAGCTGCTTCGTCAAAATCTTCTTAGAACATCTGACAGACACCCTAAGCCTTCAATTGACAGATTCAACCTTAACCACTTGCCGACCGGCGCACGACGATATACGTCGACAGAATGGCACGTACAGGCAGGAGGGCGTATATATACGTCCCTCCTTTAGCCTGTCCGTGCCATCGGGAGCGCGCCGGTCGGGACCCCCGTGAGTCCGATCGCGGTCCCCGCGGACTCGATCGCCGCGGGGACCCCCGCGATCGTCTCACGGGACGGCTGAACGGGGAGATGCCGAGGTAAACAGCATCTCCCCGTTCTGCCTAGCAACTAGTGACGCCGATCTCTGCTCCCTGTGATTGGAGCAGAGATCAGCATTCACTAGCTGACAGCCACGCCCCCCCACAGTAAAAAAACACACCCCTAGGCATACTTAACCATTACACTGCCCTCTTGTGGTTAACCCCTTCACTGCCAGTGTCATTTATACAGAAATCAATGCATTTAAATGCATTAATTGCTGTAAAAATGACAATGGTCCCAAAAATGTGTCAAAAATGTCCGATGTGTCCGCCATAATGTCGCAGTCACAAAAAAAATCGCAGATCTCCGCCATTAATAATAAAAAAAAAATTATTAATAAAAATGCTATAAAACTATCCCCTATCTTGTAAACGCTATAACTTCTGCGCAAACCGATCAATAATCGCTTATTGCGATTTTTTTTACCAAAAATATGTAGAAGAATACGTATCGGCCTAAACTGAGGAAAAAAAATGTTTTTTTATATATTTTTTGGGGATATTTATTATAGCAAAAAATAAAAAATAATGCATTTTTTTTCAAAATTGTCGCTCTATTTTTGTTTATAGCGCAAAAAATAAAAACCGCAGGGGCGATCAAATCCCACCAAAAGAAAGCTCTATTTGTGGGAAAAAAAGGACGTCAATTTTGTTTGGGAGCCACGTCGCACAACCGCGCAATTGTCAGTTAAAGCGACGCAGTGCCGAATCGCAAAAAGGGGCCTGGTCCTTTGGCTGCAAATTGGTCCGGTCTGAAAGTGGTTAATTAATTCAGATTTTCATACGAATGCATTTTTTAACGAGCCAAAATAAATAAAAACTAATTTCGGGAGTAACTAAATAGATTTATTTTTCGGACAAAACCAAAATTCCGAAACAATATATTTCAGTGTGCACATGTCTATTCATATATGATGATGGGAGGGAATCCAGGAGTGTAGGACTAAAGGAGTCACCGCTGTGTGTGTATCCACCACCCAGGGGAGATTAACAACTTAAGGACCCAGCCTCTTTTTGAGATCTGTTGTTTACAAGTTAAAATTGTTTTTTTTGCTAGAAAATTACTTAGAACCCCCAAACATTATATATATTTTTTCAGACACCTTAGAGAATAAAATGGCAGTCATTGCAATACTTTATGTCATTTTTTGAGGAAAAAATACACTTTTTTGAATTAAAGAATAAGACAACACTAAAGTTAGCCCAATTTTTTTTATATTGGGAAAGATAATGTTACGCCGAGTAAATTGATACCCAACATGTCATGCTTCAAAATTGTGCCTGCTTGTGGAATAGCAACAAACTTTGACCCTTAAAAATCTCCATAAGCGCTGTTTAAAAATTTCTACAGGTTACCAGTTTTGAGTTACAGAGGAGGTATTTTGATGGAATTATCGCTCTCACACATGTGAGTGCGGGTGCGACTAAAGCCCCATACACACGGTCGGACTTTTTCATGGATTCTGTCCGATCGGACAATGTTGTTGAAAAATCAGACCGTGTGTATGCACCATCGGACAGTGTTCGTCGGTTTGTCCGACGGACAAAGTCTTATCTCCTGCTGGAAAGATTTGCCGTCAACACGGTCCGATCACACCAAATCCGATCGTGTGTACGGTTGTCCGACGGACAAAGTGCTACGCATGCTCAGAAGAAATTCTGTGACGGAAGCGCTCGGTCAGGTAAAACTACCTTTCCTAATCGACACAGCACATTCGTCACGCTGCAATGTTAAAATGTCTTTAATGCAGCGCATTCTCTTTTTCTTTACAATGCAACAAGAATGACATGTTTTAGCTGCTCCTATTCACCCGCACTTCTCACAAACTTAGTTCTTTATTACTTTTCAGCATTTATACACTACATGTTTATTTTTACTCAGATCGTAAAAGAATCTTTGTTATATTTTTACCATGATTTTTTTTTTTTTTTTTTTTTTTGGGGAATACATATTTGAAGGAGAATTTTTTTGTTTTTTGTCTCAACTTAGCAAAACCACATTATTAACATTTGTATTTCTTGCTTAAATTTACTAGGAGTTTGTTGGTTGTTGGTGCCCCTTGTTAATTATACTTTAGGATTAGTGAAATGTACCTGCCTACTCAAAGAAAAACTGTCATTGTAGAAAAGTAAAACACAATAGTCAATGATTTTTTTAAATCCAAAAAAACATTTATTTAGGTCTCAGCAACAAACCAAAGAGGAACGCAGCCATGGTGAAACTTGGGGAATTTGCAAAGCCTTGGACACCCATGGCAACCATCATTTTTCAGGCTTAAACAATTGGGGGCATGAAGAGTACCTATCTAAATAATAAGGGAGCGCAATCTGGTCCTGAAGTCCAAAACATCCGGAACTGCAGCAGATGCCATCTAGGTCCCCAGGCTCTGGTCCTACGAGAGGCTCCATCTTCTCTCAGACCAGACTGAATCAAGGTCATCACTCTCTTGTCTTCCTTGTACGCTTCCTTCCACGCCGTGGTGCTGGTGCTGGTGGGGTGGCAGAAGGAGGAGGAGGAGGCGGAGCAAGGTCACTCTTGCAAACATGTGTGAGGGGAGTCATCTCCCCAGCCATCCCCTCATTTAGTATTTTGAGGATGACCTCCTCACACATGCTGCGTTGCCCCGCCTCCATACCCGTAATTTTACTGCCAACCAAGGAGGCAAAGGCCTCCTCGTAGGTGGGTGTGGCATAGAGGGAGGCTGAGGCATCTCTGATCAGCTGGAGCGCTGACTCTCCCACCTCCCCCATGTTTTTCGCCCTTCTGTAGGGAAGGCGGAGGGGAGAGACTTGGGAGACAGTCAGGCTCCTAGGCCTACCCCCCTGTTGGCTGCCACTAACCCCTGCCTCCTCCTGACTGCCACCTTCCACAGCCACCTCCTGGCTGAGGTCTTCCTGTGTATGAAAAAGGGACATAGTTTCAGTTATTTGTTCATCAAACACACACAATTCTCATCTAGTGACTGTTGCAAAATGTTTACAAATAGAAAACCATACAATTCTCAGCCCTGCAGTTTAGATTCTTCCCAAAAATGTCTCCAACACCACTGTCTGTTGATATGTCAATCACGTTAGGAACTAAGCAATTGGGGATCCTGAATTAACTGAACATCATTCATTATTCCCCAAACTGGTTACAAAACTACTATACC
Source organism: Lithobates sylvaticus (assembly GCA_028564925.1). Classification (NCBI taxonomy): domain Eukaryota; kingdom Metazoa; phylum Chordata; class Amphibia; order Anura; family Ranidae; genus Lithobates; species Lithobates sylvaticus. Next base: position 471,481,549 of record CM053026.1, on the reverse strand, counting down.
TGGAACAAGTTGGGCTCCTGCACATATTCCATACTGGAAGGCCCAGGTTGGTCCTCGGAAGCCTCATCAGGGGTGGCGTGCGTGGAAGGACGCGTGCAAGGAAGAGTCGAGAGTGACTTCCTGACAGTAGCCTGGTCTTTGAGAAAGTGCAGCCTCTCATAGTACCAGAGCGTGGGGACATGGACATCAGCTGCTGCAGCTCCAGATGCTAGGGACTTCTGGACCTTATTGCGCTCCCGGAAATAGGTACTCTTCATGTTGTTGATCTTCACTTTTAAGTTTGCCACGGTTGCCATGGGCAGGTTAGGCTTTACAAATGCCACAAGTTTCAGCAGGGCTGCGTACCTCTTTGGTCTGTTGCTGTAGTCATGTTTAGGTTGCCATAAGAGGGGGAATTCCCGGTATTTATCAATGAAGAGGGGGAGAAAACTCACGTCGTAGAAGGCCTCCATCCCCTCTGCAAGACACAACGCCACACAAAACAATATAAATAATGTCAGCCTAAACTCTCCTAATCTTCTCCATAAAGAACCCTCAAGTTCTAATCAGTCTAGGCTAGTTATGTACCAACGTCAAATTGTACCTTCGTTTGTAGCGATCGTCTCGTGCGTGAGCTTTCTCTCCCCTCGTCTCCCAGATCGTGGCTACGACACAGGCGTGTGACGTTTTATATACAGTGCGCATGCGTCAAACTCCGCCCGCCCCTGACGATCTTTCTCGTCTATTCCCCACCCCTTCTCTTTATGGCGCAGTGGGGAGAGCACATGGCGGGGACACAGCAGGTGCGCCCCAAATATCCCCCCAACGAGGAGGAGGACGAGGAAAGTCCGGAGGCAGAAACGTCCCGATCCCGGAGCCTGAAATTCAAGGCCTCCAATATGACATTTGGAGAAATGTTGGAGATGGTGGACATATTAAAGAGGAGCGACTATGATGGGAAGTATGGGCCTTACCTCAACCCCAATGTCCGCAAGGCCAAGATCATGTCTAAAGTTGTGAGAAGGCTGTACAATCATTTTGGGGTACAACGATCCAAGGAGCAACTGAGGAAACGCTGGTCAGACCTGAAACTGAGGGAGGCCGATCAGTACAGAAAGATCAAGCGAATTCTTCAAAAAAGTAAGTAGTTGTGTTTTTGTGTTTGATTTCTTGCTTGCATACTGCTCCATGTGGTTTGATTTTTACAAAGTTGTACATTCCAAAATGGCCACTTTCATGTTCGTCTGTGCATTCGATCGTACTCAGCCTCGATCTTTCTGCCACTGTCATGGTCGTGTGTGTGTGTCCATTCGATCGTACGCAACCTTGAACGTTCGGCCACTTATAATACGAGGTTTGGTTTTTTTTTTTGGGGAAAGGAAGTTTGTTCTCACTAGAAATGTCATCAAGAATGTAAAGCCAATTTATTCAATGTAAAGGAGAGGTCACCCAGTAGCTGTTTACCCATCTGGACTCTAGAGCACTAGTGCTGGGACACCCAAACCCCCTTTTGATTATGCTTTTCCACACATGTGCTCCAGTGGATACTAGAGGGGTGTCTCCATCACACAAACTTCTACCAAAAAGCTAGTCAGTTTAGCACCTTTACAAAGTGACTACATTCATGTAGTTGGCATTTGTAACTGGCCAAACTAAAATAGTGTCCGTCACTTTCAAGCAATGTTTGTCATTTCCTATTTCTGCCCTCAATAGATAGTGTTGCTAAATCTTCCTTTTGTACATTCTCATAGGGGAGCGAAAACTTGGGCCGTCTGCGGAAACCCCCAAACCAACACCTCCCAAAAAAGGGGAAAGAGCAGAAGCAGAGGAGGAGGAGGAGGAGGAAGGAGAGCTTGGAACTTGGAGAAATTGTCACCACAACAGGTGAGTGTGGGAGAACACAGCTACTGGTAAGCTAATCCATGTATGGCTGCCTCATTTCCAACACCCCATTTTTGTTTGTTTGTGGTTTTTAGGTGACGTGGATGTTGAGGAAGAAAAATCGCACTTTACCACAGAGAGTGCCCACGTACTCATCGGGGAGATAATGGTCTGCAATAGAGATCTAGATTACATAAAGCAAAACATCAATGATGTTCAACAAAAATTGAAGAACATCATTGATGTTTTAGGAAAAATATGAAAACGCACCAAGTAATTAACACACATTTGTGCCAGCTTCTGAACACATTTGCAACTTAAAAACTGTGTGAAATTTGGAACATGCACACATTGTGTCCACATGTGCTAGCTCCCATCATGGTGGATGAATGCCAAAGTTTTTTTGGGGGTGCAAACACTTTACGAACTACGAAAGTGGTTGTGGTGAAGGGGTTGCACCCCCAAAAAACGTCCATTCATCCCCATGATGGAAAATGGCACTTTTGAAGCTTCTAGGCATGTGTTTTACCATCTAATGACCATTTTCAGACCCAAAATGTGTGCATGTTCTAAATTTCCACTTTCCGGGGGTGACCCCCCCATGTGATGAAGGCAAGATCAAACACACTTTGAACATATAGTCATGTCTGATCTTGTCTTCACTTTACAAAGTTGAACTTTCCTAGTTCATAGGTTCTGTTTTGCTCCATGCCTGGTTTTACCAATTGCGGAATGTTTGTAAACAATGTTGTAAATAACCAAGATGTTGTCAGTTTTGGCGTGAAGATTGTAAACGCACTTGTGAATGTTTTCCTAGTAAACTTTTTTATTTTTCTAAATGTGTGGCTTCCTTATTTAAAAAACACAATGCATTATGTATGTAAAATGTAAAGGATATGGGGGGCAATGGGTGTTATTTACTAAAGGCAAATCCACTTTGCACTGCAATTTTCTTTCCCAGGGAACTTTTTCAATGCACTTGTAGAGCATAGCGGATTTGACTTATGTAAATGACACCCACAGTGCTTTGTACGAAAACATGGAGCACAGCATTTTTGAGAATACACACATGTCAGACATGGTGATGAAAAGGAGTATTTTGGGTGTCAGTTATGCAGGACAAACCTTCTCTAGACCAAAGATTAGGTAGCAAACACACAACATGAGAATAATCTTTTTGGGAAGAAGAGACTGTTACCTCCTTTTGCCCAGAAAGTGCATTCCCACTGTCGAAGGCAAAGGGAAAAAATGTCAAGGTAAAATAAGCTAAAAAGAAGACTGAAATGACAAGAAATCATAGGTTGGTTAAAATATCAGATTTATTAAAAAATGCCTCTCACACATCGTCAGGCAGAGCAATGGCCCCCCTACCCACAAAGTACTCCATATATTGCTCGCGGACCACGCGGGCATTTAGAGGGGGCAAGCCTGGACGTGCCACTTGAAGGGCTGTGAGGTCCGCATTTGGAGGGCCCTCCACATCTGGGCCAACGGGCACCACATAGTTCCTGTTATGTCTTTTGAGGAAGTTGTGCAATATGCAACAGGCAAGTACTATGTGGTTCAGTTTGTATTCCGCCAAGTTAAATGCCGTCAGGAACAGGCGGAAGCGTCTGGCCAGGATGCCAAAAGTGTTCTCCACCACTCTTCTGGCTCTGGACAGCCTGTAGTTGAAGACCCTCTGGTCCGGGGTGAGGGTCCTCATCGGGAACGGCCTCATCACATGGGGAGTCAACGCAAACGCTTCATCTGCGACAAAGACGAAGGGGAGTCCTTCGGCATTCTCCTCTGGAGGTGGCAAGCACAGACTGCCACTTTGGAGACGCCAGTAGAACTCCGTGTGCGTAATGGCACCACCATCCGAGATCCGGCCGTTCATCCCCACGTCCACATACATAAACTCGTATGTTGCCGACACCACCGCCAACATCACTACACTATTAAACCCTTTATAATTATAATAGTAGGACCCCGAGTTGGGCGGTGGGACGATGCGGACGTGTTTCCCATCAATTGCCCCTCCGCAGTTAGGAAAGTCCCAACGGCTGGCAAAGTGGGAGGCCACAGTCTGCCATTCCTGTGGCGTGGAAGGGAACTGTGGAGTGAAACAAGAAAAAATAATTAGTCACTTTGCACCTAAACATTGCAAGCAGATTAGACAATCAACATCTTGGAACAAGAGCATTGTATAAAATTGGAGGCTGGAAAGTATTTGCACAGAAAAGTAGAGGCTCCCCTTCACAGATTACTCACCCCCCATCAATCCCCCCACTTCTGATGGGCCATTGGCAATAACTAGGGTTTTGGGGGGGGGGGGTTGTTGGACAGGTAACCCTCTGCACTTCATTGATTGGCAAATGGCTCAATAATGTGTGCTAGTTTGGCCAGACCCTCTGTACTTAACACTATTGGCAGCCCCCAGGAAAGCTAAACTAACATTTCAACCCCCCCCCCCCCCCAAAAAGGAAAGCACATTGTGACATTATGAAATTACCAAGCAAGCTAATAGGAGGGAAAGAACACAAAAAAATAGGAAATGGAAAGTATGGAGGCAGCCCCTTGCACTACATGCTTTGCTGAATTCATCCCTAAAGATGCCCACTATAAAGAGGTAGGTATATAGTGTGTATTGACCTTGGGAAAGCCAGCAGATAGAGGATTGGTACCATCTGACAGAGCAGTTGGGGGAGGGGGTTCCTAATGAGTTTGCCCCCCGCCCCAAACCAAAAAAAAAGGGGCTCTACATGAAGTAAACCACACAGCAAACATTTGTGCATATTTTAGGGGGTGTTTGGGGGCAAACAATACTATGCAGCAGACAAAATACATTGCTTAAGTGACTAGGCCATAGGTGTCTATTGGGGCAGAAGAGCATGCTGGGGAGGTAAGTGAAGGGGAAAATGCATGAAGGAGAAAAGGGGCACAGCATATTAGAACATATTGCAATCATGGTAATTAGGGAAGGAGGTCAAAAATAGAAGACATTAGCAAACAGAGCATACATAGAAGGGAATAGTAAAGTATAAATGTTACCTTAATATAGTCCTCCTGCAGGACCTGGATGATGGCAGAACAGGTCTCTGGAATAATGATTCCCAGGGCCTGGGGAGAGATACCTGAAGAGAACTTCAAATCCTGAAGACTTCTCCCTGTCGCCAAGTACCTCAACGTGGCAACAAGCCTCTGCTCCGGAGTAATGGCTTGTCTCATGCAGGTATCCTGCCGGCTGATAAAGGGGGTCAGCAAAGCCAAAAGACGGTGAAAATCGGGGTTCGTCATCCTGAGAAAGTTCCTGAAATCATCAGGATTATTCTCCCGGATCTCACGAAGCAAAGGCATGTGCGAGAATTGGTCACGCTGAAGCAACCAATTCTTGGTCCACATACTCCTCGTCACTCTGTTCATGGACGGGTCTTGGCTCAAAGCTAAAAGCCCGACACCAATTCCGCGTACAGCACGAACTCGGCGACGAGTACGCACGGGAAACATCGCTCACAAGGTCACAAAAGGTCGGCTGGTCAGAACGGACAAACAGAAAGCACCGATAAACAGCAAGGCCTGAAAGAACGAAATGAATACCAGCAACGAGAAGACAATAAGCAGTACAAATCAAAGCGTCCTATATCAAGATATAGGCCGCAATGACCAACAAATGCGAACTGACTACACGCACTAATAAACAGATACGCACGACAAGCACAAACTGAAGAGCAGTAACGATCTGAATCAGAAAACTGAGAAGCGCGAATCTTAAGTCACCAAACTTCGACTAACTCTCGATAAACACGGGATCAGCAGAAGGAGCCCAACGGGTGCCTGACGTGGTGCTGAACTTCCCTTTTCTAATCTCGTGGACGACGACTTACGTCACGACGTTCTTGCAGACCGGATGTTCCGACAACGTAGTCCGACCGTGTGTACGCAACACCAACATCGGACAAAGTACGACGGACAAAATCCGACCGACCTGGTCCGCGGATTGTCCGACCGTGTGTATGGGGCTTTAAGTATGCGTTCGCTTCCACGTGTGAGCTTGGCGGGACGGGGCGCTTTAAAACTTATTGTATTTTTTTTCTTATTTATTTTACTTTTTATTTTTACACTGTCCCTTACAACAAAAAAAATTGGGTCACTTTTATTCCTATTACAAGGGATGTAAACATCCCTTGTAATAGAAAAAAAAGCATGAAAGGACCTCTATAATGTGAGATCTGGGGTCAAATAGACCTCAGATCTCACATTTACACTTAAATGCAATAAAAAAATATATAAAAAATTCCCCTTTAAGACCATTGGGCGGAAGTAATGTTTGATGTCGCTTCCATCATGCATTGTTATGGAGCTGAACGGGGCCATCTTTCCATCACTCTGCACCATGTCTCAGAGGGGAGAGGACCCGATCATCTCCGCCGATACCGTCGGCTCTGGTAAGCACCACTGCTAAGACCACCAGAGAACGGCGGGAAGGGGGGCACCTCTCCCGCTACTAATAAAAGTGATCTTGCGGTGAATCCGCTGCAGAGACCACTTTTATTTGAAAGTGGACTGCCAGCTGTTTAAAAAGATTCCAGGGTTATGGCAGCTATCTGCTGCCATAACCCCAGTATTTAACGTCAAACAGCTGACGTACAATGACACATGTGGTTACATACGCTTACCAGAAGGAAGCGTCAATCAGGCATGTGATATCAAAGCTCTGGATAGCGAGTGGTGTAATTACTCCTCCTCAACTGAGCCACTTCAGACAACCTCAACCCGGCAAGTGGGAATATGCATCTCCTTTCACCACAAAACCGTTTGGTAGGTTTATGGTTAGCAGCATACATAAAAGACAACAATTAGCCTCCACATAGTGAAAAACCATATGCTTATGTTTTTTCTTTTTTAAAATAAAAGGCTTTACATAGATTTGAAGATGTATTACATCAAGTAAAAAATCTACTCCGTGATCACAAAAGTATAAAATTAAAAAAAGGCGCAATGGCATGGAAAGGACTCATCAAACCAAATGCGTTTCACCTACAAAGACTTCAAATGGGGTACCCAGCCATGTGGATGAGGAAACACATGACTCTGCACCACAGAGCTTGGTGGAAAAACACCTCAATAAGACTAGTTGGTGGCAAAAGATATGTTCTCCTTGTACATGGCAGCCAGGTTATTTCAGAGTGTTGATAATTCTCCATTTATTTCTCCTCCTCCTCCTCTCAAAGAGGATGTAAACCCTGGTGGGTTTTACTTCCTCTTTATTTCCCTGCAGGTAAAGCATAATGATGCATAGTAGCCCATTATGTGTCACTTACCTGAAACCAAAGCCTGTGATGTCACCGCTGTCCCCACTAGCAGCAAGCGTTGATCTTCACCCCTCTTCCTTCCGGGGCTCTGTGACTGGCTGAAGTCACGTGACGTCACTCCTGCGCATGCGCACGGGAGCCGCCAGTCACGGCATGACCCCTTTTAGAAACGGCACGATCTGCTCTTTCTAAAGTGCATCATAGTCATCGGCGCACAGCTTTTTTGTAAATATCTCCTAAACCGTGGAGGTGTAGGAGATATTTCCAGCACCTACAGGTAAGCTATAATATAGGCTTACCTGTAGGTAAAAGTGGTTGTACAGGGTGTACAACAACTATAAGGGTACATAGCAGCCACTTTTTATTAAAATGCTACTAATGCTCCATTTTCTTTTTTCTCTTCCTGAAGGGCACATAGCAGCCATTTTCTTTTAGAGTTCTGTTATATGTCCTTTTTACTCAAGGATGTGTGGCAGCCATTTTATTTTGAAGGTTTCTAAAGCACATTTCTCCTCCTACTCTTCAAAAGTGCATAGTATTCATTATTGTGGAGGCCTGCTAATGAACCATTTTCCTTCACCACTTCCTCCTCTTCTTTTTCTTCTTCTGTTAATCCCTGCATAAGAGCATATTCTGTCATGAATATGGAAGGATGTGGTGCTGACATCAAAGAGGAGGAGTGTAGCAAAAATAAAAAGGCTGCTTACCCATCTACCAGGGCCGATCCTAGGGTCACAGACGCCTGGGTGCAGAAATATTTCTGGCGCCCCCACGTGGGCGTGGTCATCTTACCAACTCCTCCCCTTTACAAATGTTTCTATGACAACGACTTCAACACAGAGATGTTCCCGTAAGAAGTCTTCGTTACCCTGGGATCCTCCCATGATCTTTTACCAATAAATAAAATACAGGAAGAGCGTACACTAATGAGACCTGGAGGGGAGTCTCTCTGATGCACACAGAGGGGGCTTCTATTAGAGAGTCTATTAGAAAGAGCCCCCAGACATAATACAGGAGATGGTCAGAGACTGTAGACATGATACTAGAGACAGTCAGAGACTGCAATCATAGTACAGGAGACGGTCAGGCTACACACAATACAGGAGATGGTCAGAGACTGCAGACATGTTACAAGAGATGGTCAGAGACTGCAGACATGTTACAAGAGATGGTCAGAGACTGCAGACATGTTACAAGAGATGGTAGTAAATAATGGCCGATCGCCCCTCTCATCTGACCCAGCGATACAGCAACAACGGTTCCTCTGATCAGGAGTCAGCTCACTCTGAATTGCCCGTGGCGACTCCACTGGGTAGAGCCCAGATCTGTATTCCTGCAATGACATTCCTTCCTCCACCAGGGATGGTGCCAGGCTGTGTGGCTTTTTCTCTCTGATGGTGTTCTCTCAGCACTGCCCTCTCCCTCTGGAGTCCTGGGTGCCCTTCCCTGAAAGCTTTCCCGGGCTCCTGGCTTTCTCTCTCCCATTCAGCTGCGCATGCTGTTTGGGCTGCAGTTTCCGTGTTACAGTGGGGCTGCCAGTCCTTGGGACCACATGTCCCACAATCCTTTTCTTTGCTCCTTTGTTTTTTCTTCCCTGGCCGGGGGAAGAAACATAGTGCGCCGCTCATTAGTACAGCAGCGCACGAGGAGGTGAGGGAGAGGGGAAATAAGAGCCCGCAGCTGCAGTGGCATCACTAGGGTTGGTGTCACCTGGTGCAGTAAAACATGGTATCACCCCCTCCACCAACTATAGTCGTCCCTCAGTACAGACCCCACTCCATTAAGTATAGACCCCCCCTCCGTCAGTGCAGACCCTTCACTAAGAATAAATACCTCCCTCAGGACAGACCCCCCCATCAGTATAGACCCCCAGGACAAAACACCCCCCTTTATCAGTATAGACCCCCCTCAGGACAAACCTTTCCCCCCCTACATTAGTACAAACCCCCCAGAACAAACCACCCCCCTCCATTAGTACAGACCCCCCAGAACAAACCACCCCCTCCATTAGTACAGACCCCCCAGAACAAACCACCCCCTCCATTAGTACAGACCCCCCAGGACAAACCCCCCCCATTAGTATAGACCCCCCAGGACAAACCCCCCCTACATTAGTATAAACCCCCCAGGACAAACCAGCCCGCCACCCACATTAGTATAGACCCCCAGGACAAACCACCCCCCACATTAGTATAGACCCCCTCAGGACAAACCACCCCCCCACATTAGTATAGACCCCCCCAGGACGAACCCCCCACATTAGTATAGACCCCCCCAGGACAAACCACCCCCCCCCACATTAGTATAGACCCCCCAGGCCGAACCACCCCCCCACATTAGTATAGACCCCCCAGGACAAACCACCCCCCCCACATTAGTATAGACCCCCCAGGACGAACCACTCCCCACATTAGTATAGACCCCCCAGGACAAACCAGCCCCCATACATTAGTATAGACCCCCCAGGACAACCCCCCCCCCCTACATTAATATAGACCCCCCAGGACAAACCACCCCTACATTAATATAGACCCCCCAGGACAAACCCCCCCCACATTGGTATAGACCCCCCAGGACAAACCACCCCCCCACATTAGTATAGACCCCCCCCAGGACAAGCCGCCACACATTAGTATAGACCCCCCCAGGACAAACCCCCCACATTAGTAGACCCCCTAGGACGAACCCCCCCCACATTAGTATAGACCCCCCACATTAGTTTAGACCCCCCCAGGACAAACCACCCCCCCCACATTAGTATAGACCCCCCAGGACAACCCCCCCACATTAGTATAGACCCCCCAAGACAACCCCCCCACATTAGTATAGACCCCCCTAGGACAAACCCCCCCCCACATTAGTATAGACCCCCCCAGGACAAACCACCCCCCCACATTGGTATAGACCCCCCCAGGACAAACCACCCCCCCACATTAGTATAGACCCCCCCAGGACAAACCCCCCCACCCCACATTGGTATAGACCCCCCCAGGACAAACCACCCCCCCACATTAGTATAGACCCCCCCAGACCCCCCCAGGACAAACCCCCCCACATTAGTATAGACCCCCCAGGACAAACCCCCCCACATTAGTAGACCCCCTAGGACAAACCCCCCCACATTAGTATAGACCCCCCAGGACAAACCACCCCCCCCCCCACATTAGTATAGACCCCCCAGGACAACCCCCCCCACATTAGTATAAACCCCCCAGGACAAACCCCCCCCACATTAGTATAGACCCCCCCCAGGACAAACCCCCCCCCTACATTAGTATAGACCCCCCCTAGACAAACCACCCCCCCACATTAGCATAGACCCCCCAGGACAAACCACCCCCCCCCCCACATTGGTATAGACCCCCCCTAGACAAACCACCCCCCACCACTAGGCTAATTAAAACCACCAGCTGGAGAGGACAGTGTGCAGCCGCGCCGCCCGGGTGGAGAACAGAGCGTGTGTGATGCTTGTGCTAGTGGGCAGAAGGCGGAAGTTAAACACAGGACTCCTCCTGTGTTTAACTTCCGCCTCCTGCCCACCAGCACCAGCATCGCACATGCTCTGTTCTAAACAAGTCGGGCTCGGCCACGGAGCGCCCCACCCCCCCCCCCGCCGTCACTGCACGGCCGCGGCTGTGACAGGCGGAGAGAGCCGCGCCGCCTACGGACAAGGAGAGGAGGAGGGAGCGGAGCACTCTGGCGCTCCAGCGCCCCCACCTCTGTGGCGCCTGGGTGCACTGCACCCCGTGCACCCCGGGACGGATCGGCCCTGCCATCTACATTGCCTGGAGGGAGCCCACTTCCTTACCAGGCTAGCTGGTAAGTGTTCTGGGAAATTTTTTGTTTATTTGTAATGTACTATGCCCCTTCCATGTGCACCTTACTGTAAAAGGTTAGTTATACATTGGGGTGGTTGCCACTTATCTGCACATCTTGTTGGATGAGTTGGCATGGGGACGCATTGGATGCTTTTAGCTGCCATTGTGCTGTTGCTGGGCGTCCAGTGTTTCCCTGCACCTTTTAAGGAGGATTGGGCTTCCTCCAGGTAAACCTGCCCTTAATTTATCCACTGCTATATGTGCTACAACTTGGAGACCCTAAAAGCTACAGAGTTAGGACCACAGTATATAGAGGAGCCTTGACAAGGCAAATGTGTGCAACTGAACTGTTAGACAGGGCTAATTTGTTTTGTATGTTTTTTTTTTTGCAGGCTAAACGGTAAGTTTGCTGGGACTTTTTTGTTGTTTGTAATATGCTAAGCCCCTTCCATATGCATCCTACTGTAAAGGATAATTATAGATTGGGGTGGTTTCCATTTATTTGCATGGCTTGTCGGTTAACCACTTAAGCCCCGGACCATTTGGCTGGCCAAAGACCAGAGCACATTTTGCGATTCGGCACTGCGTCACTTTAACTAACAATTGTGCAATCGTGCAACGTGGCTCCCGAAACAAAATTGATATCCTTTTTTTCCCACAAATAGAGCTTTATTTTGGTGGTATTTGACCACCTCTGCGGTTTTTATTTTTTGCGCTATAAACAAAAATAGAACGACAATTTTGAAAAAAAGCGCTTTACTTTTTGCTATAATAAATATCCCCCAAAAATATATAAAAAAACAATTTTTTTCCTCAGTTTAGGCCGATACGTATTCTTCTACCTATTTTTGGTAAAAAAAATTGCGATAAGCGTTTATTGATTGGTTTGCGCAAAAGTTATAGCGTCTACAAAATAGGGGTTCGTTTTATAGCATTTTCCTTAATAATTTTTTTTTACTAGTAATGGCGGTGATCTGCGATTTTTATCATGACTGCTACATTATGGCGGACACATCGGACAATTTTGACACATTTTTGGGACCATTGTCATTTTTACAGTGATAAGTGCTATAAAATTTCCCTGATTACTGTAAAAATGAGACTGGCAGTGAAGGATTTAACCACTAGCTGGCTAGGAAGGGATTAAGTGTGTCCTAGGGAGTGATTCTAACTGTTAGGGGGCATGGCTATGTGTGACACATCAGTGACAGTGTCACTAGACAGAACGGGGAGATGCTTGTTTACATTAGCATCTCCCTGTTTTTCAGCTCTGTGAGACGAACGCAGGTATCCCCGCGGACATTGAGTCCGCAGGACCCGCGATCCTACTCACAGAGCTCGCGGCAGGGCCACGCACGTGACCACACGGCGGCAAATTCAAAGGGACGTACCTGTATGCCCATTTGCCCAGCCATGCCATTATGCCGACGTATATGTACATGCGGCGGTCATCAAGTGGTTAAGCAATTCAGTCAAATGAACAAAAAATATTTAATCTGTGTAGCACCCCTCCTTCTAGTGTTAGATACATTTAGTTCCCCCCCCCCCCCTGTAATCAGGGAGAGCAGGTATCTTTTGTAAGTATCTGTGCTGGGTTCTGATAATGCAGGCTCAGCTACTTTCCCCTGCATCCCACTGAACTCTGGGCTATAGTGAGTGGAAGAATTTTGAATCTGGCCTGCATATTCATGTCTCTTCAGCCAATCCCTGGTCAGGAGAGTGAGTGCCCAGCAGGGGGCTGAGGGGCGTATAAATAGGCTGGGGCCAGAAACAGCTGCCTCTTGTTTCCAGGGGAGTAGGGCCCACCCTGAGGGCAGAGACATCATTTGGAGACTACCTGCAGCTTCAAATAATCCTTTATGGGGTTACAGCTCCTGCTTGGACCGGGGGTCCTCTGGCCTGGCCTCCTGAAAGCATACAGAAAGCTCATCTGAGGATCCAGGACACAGGCAACAAGTACAGATGCTGACTGGTAAAGTGAATACCTGCCATGTGGATTCCAGAGACTTCCTTTGCCCTATTTGGGAGAGCCTACACCAATACATCCAGGATTATACTACTTTTGAGGAATTCCCATTTGGAATCTAGTTACCCGTCACACTCAAGAGGGTGATTCTCACCCTGAAGGAGCAGATTTAAAGTCCTATATTACAGTTTGTTAGAAGCTTTTGGAGTATCCCAATGCTCACCCTCACCCTATCCCAGTTCTTTCAGCAAAATAAACTGCAAAAAGACATGACAGCCTGTTTTCTGACTCGAGTGACTGTGAACTGCCTGGCTGCTATGTGCCTATCGGGGAATGGAGCCTGGAACCAAATAGCCCTGGGTCTGTGCTACATCTTTTTATGCAGTTTATTGACTTATGCCCCGTACACACGGTCGGAAATTCAGACGGAAAATGTCCGATCTGACCATGTTGTCGGAAAATCCGCCCGTGTGTGGGCTCCATCGGACTTTTTCCGTCGGAATTTCTGACGGAAAAAACTTGAGATCCTGCTCTCAAATTTTCCGACAACAAAATCCGATCTGACTTTTTCCGATCGTGTGTAGAGAATTCCGACGGACAAAGTGCCACGCATGCTCAGATCAAATTACGAGACCAAAGCTATTGGCTACTAGCCTCTACGTAGTTCCGTCGTACGCAACGAACGTCACCACGCTCAGAATGATCGGATTTTCCGACAACTTTGTCCGACCGTGTGTATGCAACACCAGCGTCGGACAAAATCCGTCAGAAAAAATAAGACGGATTTTGTGGTCGGAATTTCTGACCATGTGTATGGGGGCTAAGGCCTTTGCATGTTTAGGCAGCTACTAAATAGCATACTGGTTAGTGAAAGATATATCATATTTATATAATGTTGTGTCTTGTTCTTTTAAGTCATATTGACTGTTTTCAATTGCCTATTAGTAATGGCATAAACATTTCCAAACAAAACAAAATGAAGATACCACAGAGGACTCAATGGTGTAATATTGGCCAGGAGCAGGACAGTTTTTATACGTGATATTAGGTCCAGCTGGTCTATGCCTAACTTTTATTTTGTCTACGAGGATAGAGGCGTGCAGTAAATTAAAAAGAACTCATGGAAAACCTTTATCCCAAAAGGAAAAATAATGTAACTGATTAGAACGTGTCAGCTGGAGTTTGGCTTCAATTTGTTATTGTATTTAAATATGCTAATACATTTAAAGAGGAAGTAAACCCTGATGGGTTTACTTCCTCTTTGTTTCCCTGCAAAGGTAAAACATAATGGACTACTATGCATTGCATAGTAGCCCATTATGTGTCACTTACGTGACACAAGAGCCAGCGATGTCACCGCTGTCCCCTCTTCCACGGAGCGTCCATCTTCTTTCCGGGTATCGCTGCTCCGACGCTGTGAGTGGCCGAAGCAGCGATGACATCAATCCGGTGCATGAGCGTGGGAGCCGTAAGTGACGGCATGTTTGCCTTCACTTGCGGCGCGTCCAGTGCACCTGCGCCGTTGTCTACGGCGCACATGCGCCATAGACAGCAGTGCCCTTTCTTTGTAAAATATCTCCTTAACCGTGCAGGTTAAGGAGATATTTCTTGGACCTACAGGTAAGCCTTAATCTAGGCTTATCTGTAGGCCAGCGTGGTCTGTAAGGGTTTACAACCACTTTAACACCCTCCTCCCACCCCAAGACTGACCATTCTGCTGTGCTTATTCTGACTAATACAGGAGGTGTGTTACTGGCCAGATCGCCAGGTGAAAACAGAGGGAAAAGAGCCTGAAATAAGAAAACAAATGCAGCCACCACATCTAATTATTGCTAAGATGCAATATAATACGTTTTGGGTTTAACACTGCTTTAAAAAATCATTACAGCCAGCAACAATTAAGAAATATGCCCTGTGGAAATACACATGCTTCTACATGTGTACATACAGTATATTCAGCCTGGTATCAATGTAAATAAATTGAAAATATTTTTTTTGTTGATGTTTACAAACAAGTTACCTGTAATGATGCTTATTCTGGTTTTGGATCACTGCTGTGTAATATAAAAACCATACTGTCATTGATGCTGTAAATAGGGGAGCTGGTTTTCTCCACCCCTAAAGATGCTAAAGATGTACTGAATACATTTTTCTTTACCAGAAATGCATTTTAAGCTGGCCTTACAGTAGACAAGACATTTGTTAGCCAAAAAAACAAGGATTCAAGCATAAAATAAGAATAATGTTTGCATGACAAATACTTTCTGAAGGACAAAGAATTTCAAATTCAGAACACTGAATTGATAAAAGTGAATTGTACATAGTTGGGAGGGGAAAACCATTAGATTAATATGGTTCTTTAGAATCATTTGGGGAATGATCTAACATATTTTATTACATTTGGTGAAAGATCATTATATGCCCATTTACACACCTAGTGAAGTCACATTCACCTGTCTCTAGCAATCACTGTTCCCAATCTGTTCCATCTTTGACAGATTTATTACCGTAATCCTTGCAAACAGCAGCATCTTTCATAACAAGCATATTGCTGATCTGTAAAGCAAATGAGATTCATGTTGAAAGATTAACCCAAGATACATAGAAGTACCTTCAAAATACTTTTTGTTCTGTTCAGCCAGTCTGATTATATTCGTGTCCTTGTGCTACATAAACACTGTAGATCAAAGAGTAAGCTCATATATTTTGATGCTGTAATTATTTTTCTGTGTCTCACTGCTATTCCTTTCACAGACATTACAGATTTTACTTTAAATCAAAGACAATGTACCAGCATAAAGAAAAAAAAAACCTTTAATAACACAGATACTTTGTGAAAGAACCATAAAACCACCTTCTAAAATTAAGTCACATGATCTGGCTGTCCTGCATGTACATTGACAAACCCAGCAGTGTTTCAATAAAATATAACCTAACACTGCCTCTGGATGTTTAAATTAAATTGGGGCCACTAAAAAAGACAAAGACGGTAATATTTGTAACATATCTAAGCATAAGGAGAAAAAAAGGCAGCATTATTTTATTTTTTCCCCAGGCTATTTTTTTACTTTATTTTCTCCTTATGACCCTTTCATTAAAACACTTCCTGTCCTAGGGTGACAGTGATTACTCACTTTTCTATTCTATTCTAGCTATTACTCACTACTTACAGAGAAGCATGCTATGTAAACACTATCGGACATTCCGACAACAAAATCGTGGATTTTTTTCTGATGGATGTTGGCTCAAACTTGTCTTGCATACACACGGTCACACAAATGTTGTCAGAAATTCCGAACGTCAAGAAAGCAGTGACGTACAACATGTATGACAAGCCAAGAAAAATGAAGTTCAACAGCCAGTGCGGCTCTTCTGATTGATTCCGAGCATGCGTGGACTTGTGTGCGTCAGAATTGTGTACACATGCTCGGAATTTCCGACAACAAGTCTTCTTGTCGGAAAATTTGAGAACCCGCATACACACGGCCGGAATTTTCGACAACAAGCTCACATCGAACATTTGTTGTCGGAAAATCCTATCGTGTGTACGGCCATTAGTGTTGTAATTAGGGAAAAAAAAACCCTGGTTCAGTTCGCACCAGAACTTGCAAAAAGGCAAAACATTTGTTCGAACATGAGAACACCGTTAAAGTCTATGGGACACAAGCATGAAAAATCAAAAGTACTAATTTTAAAGGTTTATATGCAAGTTATTGCCATAAAAAGTGTTTGGGGACCCGGGTCCTGCCCCAGGGGACATGTATCAATGCAAAAAATAAGTTTTAAAAACTGAAGTTTTTTTCAGGAGCAGTGATTTTTATAATGCTTAAAGTGAAACAATAAAAATGCCATCAGGATGCCATCAGACATGTGCTAGTGGCCTCACTATACTCACAAGGGGGTGCCACAGGACACAGGCCACCATCAAGAGGGCCAAGAACTGACATGCTGCGAGCACGAGGACCCCTGTGGTTGGTACAGTATTTATTGGAGACGATACACAGCTCTGACACCCTCCATGATGTGGATGACTGCCATTTGAAAAACCTCAAGGCTTGAAGTTTTTCATTTTCTGGTGAGTGAGAACCCCTAGGGGAGTGTGACACATGGTTTGAAGATCTTTTGGTGTGAGGTGCACTTCAACAATACTACACTAGGATCACCACCTGTGTCTTTTGGACTTATTATCACCATTTGTAATTTCTCTCATCTCATATGCTATCATCGTATGAAAGCTAGTCATAATAAGTAATGACAGTAGCGCTGCTATAGTATTCAGAGGAACTTATTGAAGTGCCTGTGGACATTTTACTATTTTGTATATACAATAAAAATTAAATATTCCTTTAAATATCGTGCCTTAGTATGCCTGTAAAGTAGCGCATCTTTCCCATGTTTAGAACAATACCACAGCAAAATGAAATTTCTAAAGGAAAAAATGTCATTTAAAACTGCTTGTGGCTGTAATGAATTGTTGGATCCCGACAATATAGATAAAAATCATTGAAAATGAAAAAAAGTCATCGGTCCCCCCAGCCCATTACCAGGCCCTTTAGGTCTGGTATGTATATTAAGGGGAACCCCACACCAAAATGTAACCACTTCAATACAGGGAACTTATACACCTTCCTGCCCAGACCAATTTTCATCTTTCAGCGCTGTCGCACTTTGAATGACAATTGCACGGTCATGCTATACTAGACCCAAACTAAATTTTTATCATTTTGTTCCCATAAAATAGAGCTTTCCCACAAATAGAGTTTTTTTTGTTTCTGTTACAAAACTTTGTAAATAAGTATGTTTTCTCCTTCACTGATGGGGCTGCACTGACGGGCACTGATAAGGCAGCACTGATGGGCACTGATGAGGTGGCACTGATGATGGGCAGTAATATGCGGCACTGATGGGGCACTGATAGGCGGCACTGATAGGTGGCACTGATAGGCACTGAAAGGCGACACGGATGGACACTGATAGGTGGCATGGATGGGCACTGATAGGTGGCCCTGATGTACACTAATGGATGGTACTGATGGGCATCACTGATTGGCAGGCATTATCGTTTGGCACTGATTGGCATCCATTGTGGGCACTGATTGGTATCCCTGGTGGCCATGGGTGGCATACCTGGTGATGAGTGAGGAAAAGCCGATCAACGGCTCTTCCTGTTTACACTGTGACCAGCCGTGATTGGACACGGCTGATCACGTGGTAAAGAGGCTCTGATGAAGACTCTTTACCTAGATCGGAGTTGTGGTGTGTCAGTTTGACACACTGCAACAACGATCGCCATGATGTGCACCCCCAGGGACACGCAGCAGCTTAATATCCTGGCGACATCATATGACATCTGGTTAGGATATCGCAACCACTTTGCCGACGTCATATTGCTATATGGTGGGCGGGACAAAATATGTTAGGCATGAAGTGGCGGTGTGTAAAGAGGCTGGTCTATCTCATCCTTGTGTAAAATATCAAAAGAAAGGCCTGGTGCACATGGCACAGCCAGTACCCCTTGGGGTGTTTAGATAGATAAACCAGTCAGTATTGCACAATCATATATTTATTAAACAGACATGTCAAACATTGTAAAAAAAAATTTTTTGTACAAAAATGCAAGAACATCAGACATAGACAACGTTGTCACATGTACATATAAGGTTCAAGATATGAGAAGGAACTTATCACATGTGATGAACATAGGATGACGCCGACATGTTTCGAACTATTCGGTCCTTTTTCATAGGTGATTTATAATCCTTTAAAGCACATCTAATTTATGGATAAATAAATGTCTATGGTGGGCGGGAAGTGGTTAAAAAAAATTGCGAAATCCATACCAGGCCCTTAACCACTTCAGCCCCGGACCAATTGGCAGCCAAAGGACCAGGCCCCTTTTTGCAATTCGGCACTGCGTCGCTTTAACTAACAATTGCGCGGTCATGCGACGTGGCTCCAAAACAAAATTGGCGTCCTTTTTTTCCCACAAATAGAGCTTTCTTTTGGTGGTATTTGATCGCCCCTGCGGTTTTTATTTTTTGCGCTATAAACAAAAATAGAGCGACAATTTTGAAAAAAATGCAATATTTTTTACTTTTTGCTATAATAAATATCCCCAAAAAATATATAAAAAAACATTTTTTTTCCTCAGTTTAGGCCGATACGTATTCTTCTACATATTTTTGGTAAAAAAAATCGCAATTAGCGATTATTGATTAGTTTGCGCAAAAGTTATAGCGTTTACAAAATAGGGGATAGTTTTATAGCATTTTTTTATTAATATTTTTTTTTTTATTAGTAATGGCGGCGATCAGCGATTTTTATTGTGACTGCAGGTACGTGATTCTGCCTGCCCGTGCCATTCTGCTGACGTATATATGCAGTGGCCGGTCGGGAAGCGGTTAAGGGTGGTATGGATATTAAGGCGAACCCTGCACCAATTTTTTTTTTAAATGGCGTAGTGGTCCCCCCACCGAAATCCATACCAGGCCCTTCAGGTCTGGTATGGATTTTAAGTGGAACCCTGAGCCAAAACAAAAAAAACACGTAGAGGTCCCCCAAAATCCATACCAGACCCTTACCTGAGCACGCAAAATGGCAGGCCGCAGGAAAAGGGGGGCGCAAGAGAGTGTCAAAATGATAAAAATGACAGTAGACAATTTGGGACAAGTCCTTTATTTTTAAAAAAAAAAGAGTCCTGTGATGTCCATTCATCTTTGATCACATCGTCCGATGGAGCGAAAAAAAAAAAAAAAAAAAACGGAAAAAACTCCACCTCCATGGGTGGCTCCAACTGACTGCAGGCTTTCTGCATTGACAGCAGTTATATAGCTAAGGGCGGGGCCACTTGGTGACATAAACGGGTGACCCCACCCCCTTCTAACGTTACACGGACAATAAAAGACTTCCCAAACTGTCTTCTGAAATTATTACCATTTTGACACTTTTTTGGTGAATGTACATATGTACCCGATACCCATTCACATAGGGGGGTTCCGGCATCTGGAGGTTTCCAGATTCTGATAAGCCCCCCACCCGCAGAACCCTACAACCACTGGGCAAGGGTTGTAGGGATGAGGCCCTTGTCCCCATCAACATGGGGACATGGTGTTTTGGGGGGACCCCAAAGCACCCTCCCCATGTTGAGGGCATGTGGCCTGGTACGGTTCAGAAGGAGGGGCACTCTCTCACCCCCCATTTTTCTGCAGCCTGCCAGGTTGCGTTCTTGAATAAGGGCCTGGTATGGATTTTGGGGGGGACCCCTACGCCATTTTTTTTAAATGTTGGCGCAGGGTTCCCCTTAATATCCATACCAGACCTGAAGGACCTGGTATGGATTTTGGGGGGACCCCCACGCAATTTTTTTTGCAATTTTGGTGCTGGGTTCCCCTTATTATCCATAATATCCTAAAGGGGGGGGGGTTCCATGCTGTTACTTCAATGATTTCTATCTATATTGCCAGGATCCAGCAATACAATGCAGCCGCACGCATTTTTAATAGACATTGTTTCCTTTACAAATGTAATTTTGCTGCTCTCATTCATAAAACTATGTACTGCCTTACATAGTGTGGGGCGTGGACTCAGCCCTCCTGAACCATGATTGGCCAAAGGCACCCTGCCTTTGGCCAATCATGGCTCTCACAGCAGAGCGCCCTGTTTTCGGCCAAAGCATGCAGGTCAGGTGCATGCTTTGGCCAATCAGCAGCCATCAATGCACTGCTATCTCGCAGTGCATTGACGGCCTTGCTGTTCATTATGACGCATTCCGCGGCCACTCAAATTTCCCGCAAATGCCCCATAATGTATGGTATTCATCGACTCGACTTGAACATCGGGCTCATCCCTAATTGTAGAGATGTTTTAGATATTTGTTCAGTGCACGAGAAGTTATGAGGAAACTGAAATGTTGTCAGGATTACCAGGTAATTTACTGTACTTGCAGAAAATGCATTTAGCCTTAAAAGGGAAACCAAATACATCCACCATGCCCAAGGCCTGGTAAGCAGCAAAATATTAAATTTCCTTCCTTCTTCCTTCCTTCACGGCAACCTTCAACAAGAGGAAATTCCAAGCAAATAAACAATATTGTATTTATGAATTATGCATTACTCACCCCATACTTAAAAATCCCTCACTGGACCATACTAATCTTCCCTGCAAACTTTTTGAACATCTGGTCTACAACTAACTGAGTCACCACCTCAATAAGAATAGCCTTCTTGATCCCCTTTAGTCTGGATTTCCCCCTCAACACTCCATTGAAACTGCTCTCCTAAAACTCACAATCTACTACCGTGTTTCCCTGAAAATAAGCCCGGGTCTTATATAAATTTTGGCAACCAAAAACACAGTAGGGCTTATTTTGATAGCCATTTAATGTGCTGTCTTCTCGCCCCCTCTCCCTCCCTGCCTGGCAGGAATCCCCAGTGTGAAGTTGTCAGAATGTTTATACTGAAATATTAAAACAGTATTTATGAAATTATGCAAAATCTATGTTTTGGAAGATTTTAAATTTTTCCACAAAACAAACAATTAATTCAAGTTTGTTTATCCTTGCTATTTTGAAGACAAGTGATCACAACGATATGCTAAGAATATATATTTATTAACTAAAAATTCAGTGTAAAATAATACAAATATTGATATACTTTTAAATATCAATTATATATGGGAATACATTTTAACAACACTCGTATTACAAAATACCATATTTCAATACTTGAATGATAACTTGGTAAATTTAGACTTGGTAACTCTAATGCCCCATACACACGTACGGAAATTCCGACGGAAACTGTCCGATCGGACCATGTTGTCGGAAAATCCGAACATGTGTGGGCTCCATCAGACTTTTTCCGTCTGAATTTCGGACGGAAAAAATTTGAGATCCTGCTCTCAAATTTTCCGACAACAAAATCCGATCGGACTTTTTCCGATCGTGTGTAGAGAATTCCGACGGACAAAGTGCCACGCATGCTCAGACCAAATTAGGAGACCAAACCTATTGGCTAATAGCCTCTATGTAGTTCCGTCGTACGCAACGAACGTCACCACGTTTAGAATGATCGGATTTTCCGACAACTTTGTCCGACCGTGTGTATGCAACACCGACGGATTTTGTGGTCGGAATTTCCGGCCGTGTGTACGGTGCATTACAGTCCATTCACACAGGGACAACACGACTTCCAGGGCGACTTTTGGAGGCAACTTGGACACGAATTGAGTATGAATAACAGCGCGACTTGGAGTGACTTCAACACGACTTGGGGCAACTTACAAAACGACTTTAAGTCACCCCAGACCAGGCGACTTTGGCCGTGGCCAATCAGAGAATAATCAGCTCTCAAAGGGGGAACTCCACGCCAAATTTTAAATAAAAAACGGCATGGGTTCCCCCTCCAGGAGCATACCAGGCCCTTAGGTCTGGTATGGATTTTAAGGGGAACCCCCTACACCGAAAAAAACGGCGTGGGGGTCCCCCCAAAATCCATACCAGACCCTTATCCGAGCACGCAGCCTGGCCGGTCAGGAAAGGGGGTGGGGACGAGCGAGAGCGCCCCCCCTCCTGAACCATACCAGGCCGCATGCCCTCAACATGGGGGGTGGGTGCTTTGGGGAAGGGGGGCGCTCTGCGGCCCCCCCACCCCAAAGCACCTTGTCCCCATGTTGATGAGGACAAGGGCCTTTTCCCGACAACCCTGGCCGTTGGTTGTCAGGGTCTGCGGGTGGGGCACCTATCGGAATCCGGGAACCCCATTTAATAAGGGGGCCCCCAGATCCCGGCCCCCCACCCTATGTGAATGAGTATGGGGTACATCGTACCCCTACCCATTCACCTGGGGAAACAAAGTGTCAATAAAAAAAAAAAAACACAACACAAGTTTTTAAAGTAATTTATTAATCAGCTCCGGGGCTCTTCTTCTGACTTCGGGGGTCTTCTTCCGACTTCTCCGCTTTGTTCGGCCTCTTCTCCTGGTGTCCGGCCTCTTCTCCCGCTCTCCGGCGGTTCCTCCGCTATATTCCTCTCGCTCGTCCCACCCCCTTTCCTGACCGGCCAGGCTGCGTGCTCGGATAAGGGTCTGGTATGGATTTTGGGGGGACCCCCATGCCGTTTTTTCGACGTAGGGGGTTCCCCTTAAAATCCATACCAGACCTAAGGGCCTGGTATGCTCCTGGAGGGGGAACCCATGCAGTTTTTTTAGTTGACAATTTAATCAATACTTATTTTTAAATTTAGAATTTATCTAGTTTTCTAAAATACATATCATGACAAAACCGTTGTACAGACTTTGGTCTTAGCTTGATAGAGACAGACAAAAATGTGTATGTCTCTTAATATTTGGAATATAATTATATAATTCTGCAGGTAGAAATAACACAAAATTAAATTGCTAGGCCACACTATTAAATGGTTCTGTTTTGTATATGTCAAAACAATTAACTTACCAACAGGTAAAATAAACAGTTACCAGGGCTAAAGAATGCTGTCTTTTTGAGAAGCATCAAGTTAGGTGTCCCTAAGTACTGCTTCCAACACTTCTACATCTCTGCGCTTTCAAGATCTCACACCCTCTTGCCTTACAAGATTCTTTTCGTTTCCTCCAAACTTCCTCCGATCCCCTCTCTGCTATGTATAACCACTTTTATCCCACCCAAAAAGTGTGTGTGTGTGTCACTACTGTGACGGATCTCGGATGTCTCTTCTGAGAATCTCCGCCAGAGTTGCAGCCTGCAGATTCGCCATAACCAGCCCTTCCCAATCACGAGACAAGCCACACAGGTGTTGAGGGTTAAACATCCTGAGCATAAACTCTTTATTAAGTTTCAAACATACACTTTTAAACACAGTTGGGGACACCCCCTTAGCCTTGTCATAGAGGGGGTAGGGGACAAGGAAGAACCAATGGAAACTCAACACTTGTGTATTCAAACAGCTACAGTTGAAACACAAAGGGATTATGATAAGCAGGCAGCCCCTCCTAACAGATCCCCTGCTGGGAGATGTCTCCAGTCCAGACCTTTCGTCTACATGCCATGACCCAACACAATTAACACAGCAACAAGGGGTGGGGGGGGTGGGGGAGAAGGGATGCAGCATTACATCGCATTATCTCAATGGCACTTTGTCCCCAAGTCTCTCCCAAGTCCATTCTGGGCCATAGTCTATGGGTAGGAGGCCAACGCAGAGCCCCTTCCAAAACACACAGTGACAGTGGGTTCTGTCACAACTACTATGTAATTGATGATGTAAAATGACGGGTTGTTTCCATGTAACTATGACCACCTCTTCTGTGTGGCCATCTTGGACTCTTAATTTTTTCACCACCAGGGGCAGTATAATATTAGAATTGATTTTAATTTGTCCAAAATCAATCTTCACGTGACCTTTAACTTTAGACTTAGCAGAAAACCATAAACACCTAGAACTGTCTAAAATCTGTCATTCTCTCTAGCCATCTTGGCTCCTCTTGAAATACACATGTTAAGCCCTCGTACACACAATCGCATTGTTGACCAACAAAACCGTGGACTTTTGTCCGAAGGGCGTTGGCCCAAACTTGTCTTGCATACACACAGCACACAATTGTTGGCCAACAATCACGAACTTAGTGACATACTACATGGTTTATCAGCTCTTTAGCGCCACCCTTTGGGCTCCTTCTGCTAATTTCGTGTTAGTAGAAGTTTGGTGAGTGTTGATTCACGCTTTTATTTTCGTGCTTTTCATTTAGCGCTTTTCAGTTTGCGCTTTTCATTTCATGCTTTTCAGTTTGTGCTTTTCATTTCGTGCTTTTCAGTTCGTTTCTGAACGGCCGTAAGTCAACCAGACATGTTGCGGAATCGGAGGAGATAACGTGTTATTTATTATTGGCCTTGGAGTTATTGCTTTGACATAATTTTTTTGGTTGAATAATGATTTGATTTGGGATATTTTCTATATTTTTGGATGCATAGAATGCACTTTTTGGTTAAGTTCAATTGGCAAATTTTATTTGTTTTCTTTTTTTAATGCACAGTTAAAAAATTGTGTAGAATAATACTTGGTTATGTGTTTTACTTCAAATTACATTTTGGGAGTAGGCAGTTACATTTAAAAAGATACAATGTAAAATTGACAAGGGACATCAACATAGTTGTATCTTTGATCTTAAAAACTACGGGATAATGGTGTTGTGGTAACTTGCACAAAAAAACAAAAAAAAAAAAACATAATAACATTATTCTTGATATAAAGGTGAATTTGTGTAAAAAATCTTAAATTAAAAAGATGTGTAACAAATAGCGGCGCTGTAATATATATCACACTTCTAAACACACAATATTCCAGTGAGAAAATGTAAATATAAATATAATAAACTTGACATATATGTGTATAACACACCAAATAATTGCCCAGTGTTCTATATAACCATGAAATACATATATAAAAATTAATACATATATGTGTAAGATGATTGGCAACAGCCAATCAAGCTCCAGCAAAAGAAAAAAAGAAAAATATTTTAAATAAAGTTCAAATAACCGCTGGTGGTTAGTGCAAAAGTTCAAAGATGAATAATTGAAGTGAAATAAATCAATCAAATAAAATCTTCTGTGCTCTTCCACCACACCACAGTGACTTGTGCCTCCTCCCCAAAAGAAACGCACTCACCACAAAAGTATGCCCACACTTTCGTGAAGGGCCACTGCGCATGAAAAGTCCCTCCAAGGGGGGTCAATCGAATTCCCACAGATCAAATGATGTGATTGGTTAATTGGTTGACTGGTTAGGCTCCACACATGAAATAAAAAGGAAGCTCTCCATAGTGTGAATCAGTAAAACAATTTTTAATGCAAAGTTTAAAAAGCACTTCAAAGGTTCCACTCACATTTATCACATTAAAAACCAGCATAGATAGTGACACACAGCACCGCACTGCACTGCAAATCCAAAACCAATTCCAAACACTGTCTGTTAGGTGGTCACGGCGGACCCAAGGTGTACCAGGCTCAGCCTGTATATCTCTCACCCCCGTCTCTATGGCCGGACCTCCAGTTTAGACAAAACTCCACTCCTTCCTGGGCTCTCTGCGCTATGGTATCTCTCTTGTTAGTTGCCGCTTAGCCACGCCCCCGACATGTTTCGTCATAGGTTAGACTTAATCATGGGGTTGGCTAAGCGGTGCGACAATCACCTTTATATACCCTCCCCAATTGCGGTCATCGACTACTGCGCATGCGCGTATCAGAATCTTCGCGCATGCGCAATACACAGTTGGCGCCTGCGCACACCTTGTGTCCCCGTTCGTCCAATATAGCACTATTAGAATTCCTAAACAACAAATGCTACTCCAATTGCATGGAGTTGATGATCCTTCTATATTATTCGCTCCCATATTGATTGTGCGGCGGAGCTATTTAAACACTTCACAGTACATTTATATTAATTATATTATTAACAACACATAAATGTCTGATCTGTATACCTATCACATGAACGGCTAGATTACTATAAAATATGGGTATTTGTATTCAATTTAAAAGTATTAAAAGTTTTCAAAAGTTTTAAAAAATTGTTCAAACAATTTCACTTTCAGTTTAACTCTTTAGCGGTCACCTATTTTCGGATGGCCGATAAATTAATAAATATAACAATGAAAATAAGAAAAATGAAATTAAATAAAAATACAAATAAAAATAAAAATAAATATAAAAATAAGAATAAATAAAATAAAAATAAAAATAAAAAAAAAATAAAAATAAAAATAAAAATGAAAATGAAAATAAACAAAAATAAAAATAAAAATAAAAATAAAAATAAAAATAAAAATAAAAATAAAAATAAAAATGAAAATAAAAATAAAAAATAAATATAAA
Source organism: Lithobates sylvaticus (assembly GCA_028564925.1). Taxonomy (NCBI): domain Eukaryota; kingdom Metazoa; phylum Chordata; class Amphibia; order Anura; family Ranidae; genus Lithobates; species Lithobates sylvaticus. The sequence continues at coordinate 471,454,751 of CM053026.1, read as the reverse complement.
AATAAAATAAAATAAAATAAAATAAACTAAACTAAAAAATAAACCAAAATATAAAGCGAAAGTGTAAATGATGCCATAATGTATCACATCAAATATAAGTGAGACGACTGTATGACCCTAGAAATTACCAGATACACTCTAAGTCTCCTGAATGTTATACATTATAATTTTAAAACAACTAAAATCGTCTTATGATTATCTAAAAATTATCTAAAAATTATTGATGAAACAGTTTAGATCCAATTCAATATTTAACCCTCTCGGGAAAAGACATTTGAAAAGAAAAATCCATTTTGTTTCCCTTTGGGAGAGGTCTCTAATACGGTTAGACCCCCTCCATGTCTGATGTACTATGTCTAGCCCAATAAATTGTAACAAAGAGGGGTCTCGTTGATGTTTTTCCCTAAAATGTAACGATACACTGTGATATCTAAACCCCTTCTTTATATTGGCCAAGTGCTCGGCTATGCGTACTCGCAATAGCCTCTTGGTCCTGCCAATATAAAACAATCCACACGGGCACCACATAAGGTACACTACATATGACGAGTTACAGGTAATGAACTCCCTTATATCAAATCTCTCGCCATCACCATTAGTTACATTCGTTGTGCCCCTATTTTGTACCCTTACTGTGCGGCAACAGATACATTTCCTGCAACTGTAAAACCCTTTGAGATCTATTCTCATAATATTTTCATCAGGGGGATCTAATATCTTTTTTACCACCTGATCTCCAAAGCTCGGTGCTTTTTTATAGATGAATTTGGGTTGCTGTGGCAGGAAATCTCCAAGGTGTCTATCTTTACAGAGAATATGCCAGTGCTTTCTGTAGATGTTTTCTACTTCTTTGTACTGACAGTGAAAATTTGAGATGAATCCCACCTGATGTTGGGTATGCGTTACTTGATTATCTTTTTTCTTCAAACATTGAGCTCTAGGTATATCAGCCACTTCATTGATCAATCCATCTATAGTAGTGGTTTTATACCCTTTTTGAATGAATTTATCCTTTAGGACCCCGGCCTGTGTGTGGTAATCCTCAATTTCAGTACAATT